>CM050411.1:17600379-18325379 GCA_027580255.1 Therioaphis trifolii
AGTAACTAATTAAGCTACAAATTTAAATCATAGTCTATAGATCTGAAATACAAAGTTTTACTTTACATATTTTGCTATTTTTCGACATGTATGGCATATTTCTGAATTTTAAGATTTTTATTGCATATAAATGGTTTTTAAATGCATAATAATATGTAATATTTTGGTTATATTTATTAAAGTAACATATTTATAATTATATTGATAGTCCATGTAATTTGAAAAAGTTGTTTTCTTATCTTATAGCCACATATTTTTTTTTTTTTTTTTTTAATATTTTGATATTGAAATTACAATACACTGAAATAAAAATGTTGAAAAAATATAAAATAATTTTATATAAAAAAAATGTATATATAAAAATAATGAAAATAAAAGACTTCTCTAATTCAATTTTTTATGCATATTTTTTATTTTTAGAGGTATATTCCTACAAAATAAAAGCATAAATGCATATATTATAGTGCATATTTCTAAGGTTAAAAACCTTAAAAAAGAGCATATAAATCCGGGCCCTAGTAATCAATCCTTCATTAAATAAAGCATACATCATTGTAACAATAAAATTTTTATATTTTTCGCAATCTAAAATTGTTGACATGAAAACGAAATGTTAACAATAAGTGGGAGGAAATAATTTAAGAGGAAATCATTTCAGAGAAGTGTAACTAATAAATAATATGCTGTGAGATAATTTCAAAAATTTTAATTAAAATATTGATTTATCTAACAAATGCATGGATATATTTTATTAAAGTTATTAGATACTTACTTTTGTTGGAGACTTTGTTTTTTTTGATGTATACTTTTGTAAATTGATATGCCTGCCAGAGTCCAAGGAAAATTCATCGTATTTAGAATCAATGTCATCGCCATATTGTGAAGATGTTATGGGTGATGTAAATGTAATTGTACTAGATTGATTATCTGAAAATATATATTTATAAGAGAAATATTAATATTGTTTGAAAAATATTTACTTTTTTGATTATCAACAATTGTATTGGCAGTATTTGATGTTTGAGGGGTAAATTCTTGTCTAATGGAAGTTTGATCATGGTCTGATGTAATTTTTGTTGATAAATCATTTTCATTATAAGTATAACTTTTTAAAAAACTTTCAATAACTTTTTCAAATATTTTTTTCCTTTGAAGTTCATTTTTCAAACCACTGTGTTTCATAGCTTCTATTAACATTTTTGTATGTTGCTTAATTTCTTTATCCGAGTAATCACTTAGTACATCTTTTTGATCATTATAAAATGCATTTCCTGGTAAATATTCAAAGCTATTTACTCTATCTGTAGTAGTATTTGTAGAATTATGAAATTCTTTTGCCACCCAAGAACCAGCAGTGTCAGCACTTCCTAAGGTACTATTTGATTCTTTACTACTAACTGATAATTTTTGTTTGTTATTAGAATCAATTTTTAGTTCTTCGAACCGTTTCTCTTGTTGTTCAAAAAGCATATTAAAATGATTCATACATTGTTTAGAATTTAAAGATTCTAATTTATGTACAACAGTTGAAACTGATAATGAGGAAGTTATTGGTGACCAAGATTTTGGCAATGTCTCGCTCTTCATACCTGTGTATTTTAATGTTTCAAATGAAGCTGATTTTTTTGCTTTTGACAATTCTATTCCGTCCAAATTAATTAATGAATTACATTTTGTTTTTAAACTAATTTTTTCTTTGTAATCAATAGGAGTAGAATTAGAATTGTAAACAATATTACTCACAGCCATCCTTTCGATTGTGCTCATATCTTGAGTTAGTTGTTTAGATGTAATATCATATCCTACATCAGCTCCACTATCCCATTCCAGTGGTTTAATAGAACAAATACTTGAAGGAGAAGAAACATTAAACAATTTAGGTACTTCCAATAGACTGTGGTCACTATCTGTAAAAGAAGCGTTGTGCTGAGAACTATCTAAAATAGACGAATCATCATTTATGTTTATCCTGATAATTTCTGTTTCGAATTTTGTTGACCCCGAATTATTAGTTGCGGCTATGGTGACATTTGCAACACCATCTTTGATGTACTGTGAGGTTATTAAATCTGATGTAACACTTTCAAAATCTGATGACTCCGACATTTAACAATGGTAAAAAACTAAAATATTTTACTTAACTCTGTTCAACTTCAACACAATTATAAGCACGCAAAAATTCAAAACTTGTAAGTTATATTAATTCATATAAATTTGTTACAAAACAATATGAAGACTCTAGCTCAATTTTTTAATTTCACTCATAATCCATTTAGTCAGAAACAGAACAGTTAACCTTATGCATTATATTAATAATTAATAAATCAATGTGCTAACGGATTTGTTTTTTTTTTTTTTTTTTATTGATGATAAAATATTTCAAATTTACAGTATCACCATAGATTAAATCTATGGTATCACAGAACAATAAACAGTATCACCATATTGTTCTGTAGTATCACATCCATTGCATTCTACAGTGTTGGTTCTTGTCATAGACCTTATATGGTTACACCATAATACGCTATGGGTCGCGGCGACCGGTCGCTACGACCTGTCGTTGGTGCGTGCTGGTTTCCTAGGCGCGACTGGTCAGTGGTCACCGAGACCAACAATTAGTCTACATTATATTTTGTATCGTCTCAGTGTTCTCGCCGTGAAGACGTATTTTGTGTTTTATTATTTTTTAGTTTCAATGAGTATCACTAATATAATAACTAATAATAATAAAATTATTATTAATAAATTATTTATAAATCCAAATTTCATCCTTGTTAATTGTGTTTTTATATTTTGGATGCGCAAGATCGTAAATAACCGAGTTTTTTTTAATCACTTCAATTAATTTATCTTCTTCTTCGGCTGAAAAAGTTGATTTTGCCATATTGTCGCAGGCGACGGTCGCGAATCGCGATACACTGCTTTCCGAGTTTCCGACCGGTGCTGTCGCTGGTCGCGGCGAAAAAAGTTGGTCGCAACGCGCGGTCGCGTTTGGGAAACCAGTCAATATAAAATACATATAAACAGTGAGAGAAAGACCGTCGCGACCGGTCGCGTCTAGGTGAGGGGTGGCCACGGTCTTAGAAGAATTCTAAGACCGTGGGGGTGGCCATGAACATTGGATAATGCAGCGACAACGGTGTTCCTTCAGTGTGACCACTTTTACGAATAAAAACTACCGTACCCATGTCACATTAAAATAAATACACATATAATATTGTGTACGCTCATATTGTAATATTGTATACTTTAATATATTTCAATTAATTAAAATAATTAGTGAAACACGAACAATTAATACAAATTATAGTTTAATAACTATTTTATTTTTGTTTTAGCTGTAATTATATCATAGAGTTACTCTATGAATTATATTTTGAAAATCATTTTATCATTGAAATTTGTTGTCATACAACAGCACCATCTAACGGTTAGGTTCATCGGATGCGGTGTTTGTGTGATAAAAATATCGCTGCATTACTCTATGATTATACTTGTACAGCGTTATATGTAGTGCCCTCTCTATATTATTATTACCACAGAATTTCAACTATAATTTCAACGTAAGGCATTGGCGTGGGCATTCCCAAAATGTTTGTGGTTTTAATAATTATATTATGATTTATATTTTTATAATTTTTCTGATATATTAAATAATAAAATGAAGATTACTTTAAAAAAAATTCTATTTTCGTGGTTTAAAAAGTCTAAAAATATATTACAATGGCACAACACCAATTTTTCTAATACAAATTATTGGAAGATTTTGAGGCAACGGATTATATTTTTGATTTTGCTTATTTTAATGTTTTGAGTGCTTATTTATGTGCTTATAATGAAGTATTTAACTGCTTATTTAAGCGCTTATTTTGATGATTTTAAGTGTTATAAGTCCCGAGCCCTGATTGTGAGTGTATTGAATGTTAAAGCTATGACAAATCTTTTCTTTAGTTAAATAATTCTGAGCAAAGTTTTGGTGTAAAATATACTGATCAGTGATCACCAATTAAATTTTTTTTCTTCTAATTTTTGGCAGTTTTTTTTTTTTTGTCAAAACTATAAAAAATGTTTTTTAGAAAAAAGGAGATATTTTTTACTACATCATTAAATACATGTTGTTCTTTCAGTCTTCAAAAGTTAATATTATTGGATGGACCATTTATTTTCCATACATATTTCAAATTGAAAATTGATGTTAATTAGTCTATTCGGTAAAATTTATATAATTTATTTAAACGCTTACAAAAAACTCCTGTCATGATTTTGAAATTTTTTTAGTATCGTTATTCAAATATATGAGTTGTCATATTAAATTTTCAGGACCTTTTATCAAAAATTAATAAAGTTATAAAACTTTTAAAATGTATGTATTTTCTAAGTTTTATTTTTAGCCCAAAGGTTGTCTAATTTTAAATTCTGAGTGAATTGGATCGTATGGTTTTACAATAATGTTAATTTTTTTTCTTCTAGACACTTTTCGTCTACCTTAACTGTGTTCTTAAGTTTCTTCCAGCAACTCTATAGATCGAAAATTTGATGTAGATGGTACTTTGAGGGTTTATCAAGCTCTCATCTCATTAGATTTTCCAGGCGATCAGAAAAACGGCCTCTAATGGACCAAAAATGAAGAAATTTGTTTAAACGACACTTTCATTTTATAGACTTTAATAATTTCGTCATTACTCAAAAAAAAAATGTTGCTAGAAACTTAAAATGTTCACCATATAATATTATCAATGTGCTACTACATGTTTTAAAAAAGTTATGAAAAAAATTTACAATATTTAGGCTAGATTTTTTTTATAAGCATTTAAGAAAATTATTATAAGATTATTACGTGATAAAATGTTTTTACGTCAATTTTCCACTTCAACAATTAATTTTTAAGAAATTGGTCAATCCTAACTGTATATTTTAATTTTCAAGCTTTGCTCAGTAACATTTAAATAAAAAAATTATTTATCATTTCTATAAAATTCAGTACACCCATCGCCATTCACTCTTCCAGGAGCGAAGAATTCCCCATGATGCAAATTATGTACTTTTTTTAAACTTCAGTTAAATGTGTTTAATGTTATTAATATTTTTTCTGAAATTTTTAAGTTTCAAGTTAGCATCACATTTGGATTCATGATTAAATAACAAAAATTTATATAGTAAAAGTCTTGTATACAACAAAATTTACTGTTTTCAATCGGTTTTTCTCACGCTTGAGAAAAGTATCGAGTAAAAATAAAAATAAACCCTTAAAGTACCATAAACATATGATTAATTATCAATAAAGTTGCAGTATGAAACTTTCGGATAACGAAAATTATACCAAAAAGTATGTTCAGAAGAGAAAAAAAAATAAAAATCTTTATAAAACCAATTGATCCTTCGCCTCAATCATAATCTAAAATCATGAGAATAATTATCAAATTTAATATTTTATTAATAATTAATATTAATTATAATAATAATTAAGTAACTATTCTAATGTATTGAGGCATAGTTTTTTTTTAATAGCCAAATTAAATTTATTGTATTAAATAATCATAGAAAAATCAACTGTACAATACATTTCCTTATATAGTTCAAAAAATAAATAAACACATATACATTCAAACATTATAATTTTAAACATCACAACTTTGGTGGAGAATCAGGTGGTTTAGGTTCATTACCATCAGTTCTGTCTTTTTTATGTCGTTTTTCTTTTTTATATTGAGCTTTCTTGATAAATTTCTCCCAAGTTCTATGATTAAGCTTGGTAAAATCATCAAGTTTGGCAATTTCAACCAAATATTCAGCTAAATGCAGTAATTCTTTGTCCATTTCCCAATTGAGATGAGCTTCTCTAAATGGACGAATCTTCAAACCGTTTTTTGGATTCATTAAAAAATTTCGACGAATATCATCAAACATTATTGTATTATGTTTATTATAATTATTTGGAAATTTTCCCCATATTACACCTAATGGTTTTACCTTAAATACATACAAAAATGAATTATGTTAAACAAGAATTTATTTAATTAAGTTATGAAATAATAACTCACAGAAACAACTCCATACTTAGGAGTATGCACTGTAATCATTGCAGCATTATCTAAGTAAAACATAATTTTGTATGCAGCATTATTGGCAACATTTAAAACAGCCATTTTACGTTCTATCCAACGCATATCAGTTGCAGACCAAATTACAATATCATAATGCTATATTAATCAATTATTATTCAATAATACATTGAAATTATTGAATTAATTAATTTGAAACAAAACAAAAATACATACTTCATACGCAGATTCTAAAAAATCATGTAAATATGGTCTCATAAGTTCTATTCCACTTTCGGCTGCTGATCTATGATCAAACAGGGTATAATCAATATCAAGAACTAAAAGTTTTTTGCCAGGTCTAGGATCATTTAGCATTTTAATCTATCAAAAATAAAGGATTACATTTATTCTTCATTATGTGTATATATATATATATATATACATGACATATAATATTTTATTAAAAGTAATAAATTCACCTCATAATTATCAACTCTATTCTGTACTTTAGCTAAATGAATTTCCATTTTATCAACACGTTCTTCATCAAATTCTTCTGTATCATAACTTTTACATTTACGGCCTTTTTCTCTTTTAGGAGGGACTACACTTGCTTCTGCTATATCTTCTTCTTTTGAACCAACCATCATAATTTTAGTGCCTGGTTTAATACTTATTGCATTCAATAAACATTCATCGGGAGCCATTTTACCTGAAAAAAAATAATATATATATTTCATTATTAGGTAAAGCTACAAAGTGTAACAGATGTATCTAAATACACCTCATGAAAAAATGAATCCATGCTATTTTTTGTATTGGATTTTAATTGAATAAAGTAAAATGACAAAACAATTATTAAAACTTGGAATCATAATATAATTACAAATATTAGCGCATCAGTAATTATGGTTGAATTTAAAAATATTGTATCTTTGAAAAACGTTTATAAACTATTGATTTATAAAAAAGCCTGCCCACTTTTCATCTAATTGAATACATAGTACTTTTTTTAATTTTCATTTAACCTAAAATTAAAAATACATTTTCTCATATACTTTACTAATAATACTGAAAAAATCCAAAAAATTGTTTACAGATAATTTAAGTTAAGATTTTAATTCTTATATACTACACTGGAGCTCTACTTGAAATAATTTTACTGAAATAATAAGTTATTATTTCTTTAAAAGTCAATATATTCTTCATAAATATCTTGTCTGAAGAGTAAAGCAATGAGAGATACATTTTTTCACAATGATTGTTTAAACCAGATATTTAAAAAGTAACATAGTAAAATATTTCAAATTAATTTTTTTACTTTAATTTAGATAAAATGTAAGTACTAAGTCGATAGATATTAATAAAATTAAAACATAAAATTATTTACATTACATTATTGAGTGTCAAATGACTAAATAAGATCTAGTGCATTACTAATTCCTATATTTCATTTATAATGTGATTGATTCCTAAATGTATACTATATATATAGATTATCAACGATAACAAATAAATTAATATACATTTTTATTTATGAGATATATCAGCCAGATATTTTGTCATTATCATCAACAATTTAAGCATTAAAACATGCTGGTATGGTCTCTATGATTGATAAGGCCGTGTTCTCACCAAAAGCAACTGATGACGGCAACGCGATAGAGATTCGAGTATAGTTGTAGTTGAGTTGCCCAGTTGTTCTCATCTAAAAAATTAATATGAAACTTCAATGCAACTTCAATGCATATTCAGTTATCAAAATGTCTTCATCCGATGAGGATATGGTTGTAGCATTCTTTTATGTCTTGTCGAGTGTAATTTGATGATGTTACATCATAAAGACATGGGTGACTTTCTATAAGTTGTACGAATGCCATATTTTCTTCTTGTTCATTTGCCATATTTGCCATATTTTTTAAATAAATTATTAACAAAATATGAAATTGATTATAAACCAGAGTAGATAATAATCAAATAATTGAATTATTCACAAAATCGAACTATTCACACTAGCAACTAGACAAAAGAGACTGACAAGTCGAGTTGCTCAAAAATTGTTTTCAAACAGTTGCGTTGTTTTCCAGTCCTGTTGCGACCTGTGAGAACACGTCAATTTAAAAATACATGTCGCGGTTGCGTTGCCGTCATCAGTTGCTTTTGGTGAGAACACGGCCTAAGAGGTTAGATCAATATAGGAGAGAAAAATTGACTATTATCGTAATGTATATAAACTGAAAATTGTTCTATATTAATGGAATAGATTAAGATTTAAATGATTGAAATTAAATATTAATTATTATTTTTTTATACCTGAATATTTGACACATAATTTCCTAAGTACATTAGGTAATTCAGAAATACCTTTGATTTTTTTTCATTTTAAATGTAACAAGCATGCAGCAACTTCCAATTTATAAACTTCACATACCATAAATGAATATACAGTCTAACATAGGGCTAAGCTAAATGGAAATGTATGGCATCTGTTAGATAAATGTTTTCTAAACTTCACTGTGACCAGTTAAAAACTGAAAATTTAAGTAGAAAATTGAAAATGATTAAAATTATCTTCTCTACTTTCGGACACCTTAATTACAAAAATAACAAAAGAATCATTTTACTTGAAAATATTTAAATAGTTAATGAAAAATAAAATGGCATAGAAGCCAATAATAAAATAAATAAAGGTACATGATTAATTAATTACTCGGGCATTTCAGTTACTTGACAATATTTACACTATTTTAACTTACTAAATAAAATATAAATAAATTATTTTATTAAGCTTATCTGCTTTTATGCTACTTGTTTTTATGAGGAAAAAATGGAGTCTAATTAAAAATCTAATTTTGTTACTTACAAACTCACAAATTATCAAATATGCAAATTATTAATTAAACAATTTTAATTTTCCTCTCATATAAATATTAAACTTTCATTCTACATACGATTATTTTCCGTTCTTCGAAAAGCCACCATAATTATGGTCAATCATACATCTGGAAAACATTCCATATCTAATCACTAACAGGTTCATTAAGTTATTTAATATGCTTTTAACAAAATTCAGGTGAAAGTTATCCTTAAAAATGTAATACTTATTATGAATAACCGACAACTCAAACAATGTCTTCCCATGTCTTTAATTCTTATTCATTATTTCATATTTTTTATCTGAATGTAACTTTAGAATAAAAACTGAATTAAACTAACTTATACTATGATCTCTTTACCATTTCTATGTTTACAATAAAATGCATACTGTACAAATTGGAGGTTTACTTAATTCTTCGATATTTATTTAAGCAGGTCTTAAAGATAACAATAAAAAATGTTAGTACCTATTAGATACAAGTTCATAAATAAGAACAACACTTTGGCCTGACTATTTCAGCAAATTAAAAATAAAAGAACCAAAATCAGTTTAATTTACATTTGTATTTAATCTACCTTTAAATATCTATGAATAATATGGATTTACCACCAAGCAACCCTAACACTATATGATTTAAGAAGATTGATATAGGGTACTTGTGTGAGGTAAAAACAACTTTCATAGTAGATAATGGCAGTTAATTTACTTTTCAAAAACTCAATTTACACTCTAAAATAATTAGATAATTTAACTAAAACTAAGTTAAAGATATGATCTTAAAATTTGAGATATATAAAGAAACATTTAAATAACTACACAAACATGTCATTCAAAAGTAGGTACTACTCACTTTACAATATGCATCTACATATTATACTCAGATCTTTTCATAAATCATAAAATTAATCAAATAAAAAAATAACTTATAATATTTATAGCCAAAATAAAGGTAACTTGAACAATAGGGGAACTTATTTGCTGAATTAATTTAAATAAACCATGTCAGAAAGTTACATCAATGGATTCATTTCACTTGGCAATTACATTTATACCAATGATAATTTAAGTAAAACCAATTATATTTTCAAAATTGTAATGAATTAAAATTAAAAAAAGTAAAGTGTAAATAAGAAATTATACATTAGACTTCTCAAAATATAATAACCTGATAATCTTAAGTTGATGAGTTTTTGTCTTTCTGGCCGCACGCCAGTACATTTGAATATTTCTTCTTTCAACGTTTTCACATTGCTGTTGGTATTCAAATTTTTTACATCATAATCATTACCATTCCATTTTATAACGATGTCCAACAAACTGGTCGTGGACTGCTCCTCGCACTCCATATTTTTTCCTAAGCTATCCAGTGATGGAGCAAGCATTGAAACAAATTTAAACAATTTTTTTTTTTATATGAACAGAATTCGTAATTTTAAATCATTTCGCTTAACTAATTTTATGGTCATATATGAATAAACAGCCACTGAAAAACACAATAAGTCTAAATTTTGTTGTTGTGATAAGTTTATAAGATGCATGGATACATCTGATAATTTAGCAGGGTAGGCATTGCCAATTTTCGAAATTTTTCTGAAAACAATGTAAGCAAAAATAATTACTATTTCAATTATTTTCAATCTGACTAAATATATGGTTAAATAATTCATGTTAAATTTTTACATTTTAATTGATGGAAAATGTTATTAAAATAAAAGTTTCGATTAAGATATTTTAATAAAAAGATTGTAAAAGGTATTCACTGTATGATATAATTCTGATAAAGACCTTGGTATGCTTTCAGGCTTTAATTAACAGCTGATAATATGGGCGAAAATCTCATGACCACGGCCATAGCTCCAACGATTACGATTCACATTTCACAACTTTACAGTTTACAAGTGAATTTGACTCCGCATTAGGTTCTGACTGGTTATTGTGTTATTTCATTTTTGAATCTTTGGTTTGAAAATAATGACATTTGGTACAATGGACGCCAAACAAGCTCACAAAGAACATGTGTTGGCAGTTTCGAGGGACTTTATTTCACAGCCAAGGCTTAGTAAGTATACCTTTATAACCCATCAAATTAGGGCGTGTCTCTGAAAAAGAAGTTTATATAATGTAAAATTATTTGATATTTCATAATTATTTAGTATTCTTAAGTAAAAAATAATCTTGAAGTCATTAATTTGTGTATAATTTAAGGTGAAAATTAATTAATGAATTAAAATTAACAAGTAATTGATGACAATTGTTTGTCAGATGTACTTGTGTCACGTTAAAATTATATTGTTGATTAAGTTCAACCTTTTTTATATTTTCACTAATGAAACTTATTTTAGTGTGTAAATAAACCTTTAATAATGTAATCTTTTTGAATATCTTAAAATTGTTTGTCAAAAGATGACTTGTATATTTAATTTTATTAATAGGTGTACATTTTGATTGAACAACTAATTATTTTCATGTATCTTTTTTTTTTTAATGTTTGTTTTTATTTTATTGACTATAAGTATCTTTAATAAAAGTATTTAAAAATATGTATATACCTATGTGTATTCCTAATGTTTGTTACCAAAGATATTTTTTATCAATCATTTAATTTATACATTTTTTATTTGAAGTATAGGTTTAAAATATAGTTTTGATTTAGAATGAATCTGTTTCATAAGCATTTTATTCTAATGTATGAGTTAAATAAGTATTATTACTTGGGTATAGATATCTTATAAATTCTAAGTGGGCGTGGTTATTTTTACTAATATATTTTTAAACTATTATTACATTTTTGTAGCATATAAAACGGTTTCTGGTGTTAATGGCCCTCTGGTAATTTTGGATGAAGTCAAATTTCCAAAGTATGCCGAAATTGTTCAATTGAGATTACACGATGGTACTCTTAGATCTGGGCAAGTACTTGAAGTTTCTGGCTCCAAAGCTGTTGTTCAGGTACTTATATATTATTTTAATTAAAACATATGATTTAAAATAATTTGATTTTTTAAATTAATAATTTTAGGTGTTTGAAGGTACTTCGGGAATTGATGCTAAACATACTCTTTGTGAGTTTACTGGAGATATTTTACGTACACCCGTGTCTGAAGACATGTTAGGTCGTGTTTTCAATGGTAGTGGAAAACCTATAGATAAAGGACCTCCAATATTGGCCGAAGATTATTTGGATATACAAGGCCAACCTATTAATCCATACTCTAGAACATATCCCCAAGAAATGATTCAAACTGGTATTTCAGCTATTGACATTATGAACTCTATTGCTCGTGGACAGAAAATTCCAATATTTTCGGCTGCTGGTTTACCTCATAATGAGGTATTTATTAATAGATAATTTTTCAAATAATAATTGTGTCTCATATTTTTGATGTTATATTGATTATTTTGGCTTAGATTGCTGCTCAAATTTGTAGACAAGCTGGCCTTGTTAAACAACCTGGTAAATCTGTTCTTGATGATCATGAAGATAATTTTGCCATAGTATTTGCTGCTATGGGTGTTAATATGGAAACTGCTAGATTCTTCAAACAAGATTTTGAGGTATATTATATATATATATATATATATATATATATATATATATGTATGTATGTATGTATGTATGTATGTATGTATGTATGTATGTATGTATATTTATTTATTTAATCATCCAATTTATACTAGTATATTATCGAACCTAAAGTATATCCTTTTGCTTTGATTATTGCTCTATTATTTTTATCTTAAATATTTTAACCCTAAATATGATATTAAAGTAATATACGGACTAAAGTTAATGATTTTACTGTAGCAATTGTTTCGACTATGATTTGATCGCGTATTTCATATTTCCTGATTTGTTACAAACAATTTATGACAATTTTACTTTAAAAGTTAACTATTTTTTATACAGTTATTATATTTTTATTGTATTGGACTAATATTTAAATTTATTTAAATCTATTTTTTTTCACAATAATCTATAATTTAGTTAAAATATAAACGTTTAATTATTATCTTATTGAATTTTACAATTTGCTTTATAACATTTTTATTTTATGTTCTTTTTTAGGAGAATGGTTCTATGGAGAATGTCTGTTTATTCTTGAATTTAGCTAATGATCCTACTATTGAACGAATCATTACACCCAGACTTGCTTTAACAGCTGCTGAATTTTTAGCCTATCAGTGTGAAAAACATGTCTTAGTTATTTTAACTGACATGAGTTCCTATGCTGAAGCTTTACGAGAAGTTTCTGCTGCTCGTGAAGAAGTACCTGGACGTCGTGGTTTCCCTGGATACATGTACACCGATTTAGCTACAATTTACGAACGAGCTGGAAGAGTAGAAGGCAGAAATGGTTCTATCACACAAATACCTATTTTAACCATGCCTAATGATGGTATTCATAAAAATATTAATTTTTTTGAAGAATCGGCTTATTATTTCATTGAAGACAATAAGTGGATAGTATTTTACCTTTTTGACGTTTAGTTTTTTTTATTTATTTTTGATAAATTTTCAATTTTTAGATTTTTTCCTTTCGTTTATCAACATTTTTTCATTTAAAATAGTTTTTCGAATTATTATTTAACCCTCAACCATTAAAAATAAAGTATTTTTTATCATGCGAAATAGAATCTTAATAGTCCGGACTATTCAAACTTTATGTTGTCTAGATATCTACTAGTTTGTTAATGGTACTCAAGTAACCAAGACATATTGTTCCATTGTTCCATTACCTTTATTTATGAATAAGTCTTGATCACATAGTCTAAAAAAAATATGTTGAATGAAAAATATTTCATGAGACTAATGAATCTAAAAAGTCTTAAGTTAATAAAATATTACTTTACTACTACTACTACTATATTCAAGTTAAGATCAACTTAAACTCATTGTGTCCGTACATCCCCACCACAAAAGGGCACTAGTGAAAGCGTAAGTGTTGTTATTTAGAGAACTGCAGTTGTATACAATTTTTTTATGATTATCTGCTTGGTGGCCGAACTTACACCAACAATTGACAACAACACTGATAACTGACAGCTAATCATAGAACACATAGCAATTGTTAGGGGGGTCCGATTGTGATCAGTGACTCAGTCTGCATATGCAAACGCAGTTCTATCTTAACCTGAATATAGTAAGGTGAAAATATTTTTTATTTTCCTAATTTTTTATAAATTATCTCTGTATACACAAATTATTGTTCTGGCTAAAATATCAAAGATCTATTATGCTACTTTCAATTTAATGTTGCAATATTTCCATAAAACACTTATTTTATTGACAGGCTTAAAATTGTATAGTATAAACGATAAATATCCGATAAATATTTATAAAGCCCATTCTTTTATATATTCTTTAATTAATTTTTTATATAAATTAATTTATAACTGGTTTAAAATTAATAATATTTAGATATTACTCATCCAATTCCTGATCTAACCGGATACATTACTGAGGGTCAAATTTATGTTGACCGTCAATTGCATAATCGTCAAATTTATCCTCCAATAAATGTATTGCCATCACTAAGTAGATTAATGAAATCTGCTATTGGTGAAGGAATGACTCGTAAAGATCATTCTGATGTGTCGAATCAATTGGTAAGCCTGATTATTTGAAATTTTAGTTAATTTTGCTTTTTTGTTAGTTAATCAATGTTTAATTTTGTTTAAATTTTTAGTACGCTTGCTATGCAATTGGTAAGGATGTTCAAGCAATGAAAGCTGTTGTTGGAGAAGAAGCTTTAACTCCAGATGATCTTCTGTACCTTGAATTTTTAACAAAATTCGAGAAAAATTTCATTACTCAAGGTATAGCTTAATCAATATATGATTATCATAATTATAAAATAGTACTATATTATTATTTTTGTTAATTAGGTAATTATGAAAATCGCACAGTATTTGAATCTTTGGATATTGGATGGCAATTGTTACGTATTTTCCCAAAAGAAATGTTGAAGAGAGTACCAGCTTCTACATTAGCTGAATTTTATCCAAGAGATTCTCGTCCGAAATAAATTTCTATGTAAGTAAATTTGTTATGCAAATTTGACTAACCATTTGAAATTAAATTAATATTATTGGTATGGGTTGTAAATCTTGACTTTAAATATAAAAAAAAAAAATATATATATATATATATATTGAAAAAGAAACATTAAATTAAAATATAGTATAAATCTTAAAATCACTTTTTTTCATTTTATGATGATTTAATAAAATTGTACTCTTTTTGAATTAGACTTTTACTGTTATGCGTATAGTATATTAATGATTTTGTTTGTTAAAATGTATTAATATTATTTATTGATAACTATCTCTGATTAGGAAGCTTGATTAATGTTTTCAAAACTTAATTGTGTTGCAGATGAAAGTTCTAACCATAGATTATCAAAAAAGATCATTCTTCATTGGTTCATCTTGTACATTCCATTATGAATAAAAATAATAATCATTTTTTTAAGTGGTAACAAAATGCGCTACATAGTTTTTATCAATTCCCATCAAATCAAATCCATATTAATCGTATGTTATGTAAACATTTAAAAAAAGTAGAAATAATATTTATTGTGTTATTATATAAACTATTGATAGAATAATGATATTGTAATATTTCATTATGGGAATTAAAGTAGATAGATTGCCAGAATAATATGTAAGAAAATTATGTTAATTTCTTTGAGGTGTTTTACCTTTTTTTTTTCGTTGTTGTGAAATTATTATATTCTATTGATTAAAATTGGTATAAAAAGTGGTATTAATTTTTATTGCTCCTCATTATTCATTATCACTACAAGATTGGGTGAATAAACTAGATAAATCTATTGAAATAAAAATTTTAAAATGTTATAATGAATTGTTGGTAAAAGTGAACATTGTACAATGAAAACTAAACATTTCAAAATGTATATTGATTTTTAACTTCTAATATTTCCTGTAATTAATTTAAATAAATAAGACTTCATTTATGCAGTTGTATATGAAATATTAGTAAAAAAAGAGAATATAGTTTTTAACAATTAAATATTATTTTTAGGGTTTTACCATCCAACACTCCATTCATTCAACTCCCAAATAAATAATATGTATTGTTAAAGATACAATTTAGATCACTTAATAACTTATACTATGTATAATATGATTTTATTTTGTATAATAAAATTAAAATTAAAACTATTATTTCTTAGTTATTATTATACAGTTGAGTAAGAATGTAAATTTGAAATCTAAATGTATTCATTTTATTTTAGTTTTTTTTTTTTTTTTAATAAAAGGAAACTATTGTGAAGGGCCTATATTAAAAACATAATCAAAACTTATGATCATAACATATAATTAATTATTTTTCTTAAATATTCATTTCGAAGCTATTAGGAACTATTTATTAAATTAGATAAACACAAATACAGTCAAATTCGCTTATAACGATCTTCAAGGGACCTAGACAATCAGATCGTTATATCTGAACTTCGTTATATCCGGATTATGAAAAGTAATTTGATTTTTTTGAAAAATTGATTCATTAAATACATTTTTTACTGTATAATTTTATTTAAGATTACATATTTTAACATTCGAGGTACATATTTATAATTTTTAATAAAAGTACATATTCTATTATATAGTATATGTTTACGATTTGTTTGAAAAATAATCCATTAGAGTGGTTTGTTTATAATTTGAATAAGATGTGCATTTTTGCATTTTGAACAAAATTAGAAATATTGTTTAGTGCCATTGACACTTCTGGCGTATTTATATCACTGTTAACCGAAACAAAATTACGCACCTGATCAATGAACAGCTTGTTCACTTTCATCTTCATTAGCATTCAAAATAGATTTGAAAATTTCTTCTGCATTGGGTTCTTAGTTGGTCAAAAGAGCATCGTAGACTTCCGCAAAACTTAGTAAGTTAATGCGGTTGTACAACTTACAAGACACATTATCTGTTACAGATAAAATTAAGAATTATCGCTTTAAACGAATTCTACTGTACATGTATTATTAATCGCTATAAGTGATTACAAAAACCAATGTTCGTTTCAAAATAACATCGCTATATCCGGATTATCGTTATAGCTGATATCGTTATATACGAAAAAAACTTCTACACATAACATATAAAACCAACCAAATACATTGCTTGGAATCGTTTTACCCGGAATATCGTTATATCCGGCATCGTAATAAGCGAATTTGACTGTATATTTTATTTTCACTATAAAATTTACATTCAAAATGTATTAAAAAAACTGATTTTTCTTCTTCGGAGTGACTATTAAAATATTAAATTATCAAAGGTAATGAAATTAAAAATGGAATTCAGAAATATCATTTTATTTATTTTTTTTTTTTTTAAATTATACTTTTACTATTACAATTTTATTCATATGTATATCAAAGAATTTAAAAATAATGTTTAGTTAACATGTTTTTACTTTTTAGTTTCTTAGAAGCTTGTTTCAATTAGTCTCCTTCCTTCCCTAGCAAAAATTCTTCTTAAAAGAATCAACCAAATTATAACGGAGAAAAAACTATTCCCAATGCCCAATTTGGCTTTAGAAACAACCACTCTGCCCTCCACCAAATACACCAAGTACACCGATAATATCGCATCTACCGAAGAACAGAAACACTACTGTCATGCCTTATTTCTAAACGTGGCTGAAGCCTTTGATCAGGTGTGGCATAAGGGTCTGCTATACAAAATTCGTTTTCTTACCATAAAATCTTTTCTCTTAAACAGATCATTCCAAGTTCGCTGTGAAGACAAATTTTCGTCAACTCACCCTATAAATGCTGGGGGTTCCCCAAGGCAGCATTCTCACTCCTACGTTATATAATCTTTTTACCTCCGACATACCTCACTCAAATAATACTACTCTAGCTACCTTTGCCGACGATACTGCTATTCTGTCTTCCAATAAATATATTCAAGATGCCACAAATCACCTCCAAGAACATCTAGAAATTCTACAACATTGGTTCCACAAATAGAGAATAAACGAAAATAAATCAACGTTCATTACATTTACTCTTGGTCTTAAAAACAGTCAACCAATAATACTAAATAACAAAATAAATAATTCAAACACAAAAGTCCGTAAAATACCTTGGACTTCATCTAGACAAAAGACTAACTTGGGCAACTCACATAAAAAACAAAAGATCTTCCCTCAATCAAAAACTCCATGAATTCAGACAGCTCCTGCAATCTAACCTCTCTCAATAATAAACTCCTCATATACAAACAAATTATTCAACCTTCAATGACCTATGGCATACAAATTTAATAAATTCCAAGCTTTTCAATCTATCAATCTCTGACTCTTCACCAATTCTCCCTGGTATGTCAGCAATTGCACTCTGCATAAGGATCTAAAAATTCCAACTATCTCCGAACTAGCGTCAAATCACTACAAAAAATTTCATAAAAATATGATTAATCATCCTAACCCTCTCCTCTCTCTCACTCCCAGATAACCCAATCCAATGGCCACGTGACCTACTTAATACTTAAAGACAACTAACTTTAGTTAGTAAAAAAAAAACACAAAAAAAAAAAAATAATCATCATGAAAACTAAATATCCATCAGTCATATCAAGTTTGAAGTATTTTTTTTTTTTTATAGTGTCACTGGGCACCCTCTTCTATCACGACATCAAGCCTTGTACAAATCAAAAACCATCAAAATTACTTATTGTATATATAAACTACAGATTGTATATTTTATCTTTTCTAATAAAAAAAAAGCTTTTCGTTTTGAGCATTCAGTTTTTTGATGTTTAAAGTGTATTTTGAAAAATTGTTTACAGAAAATTCATTACCATAATATAATAAAAAATCACCATAATAAAAATTTTTTTAACTAATATATTTTTAAGAATTGTTTTTTATTTAATTTTAATCTTAATTCAGAACCTTTAAAGGGTAACATAGTTCTAATTCAATACTTTAGTTAGTTTCAATGAATTAGGTAGTAAGTTTTGTAACATACATTTACCATGAATAGATTGAATTATATAACTTACTGAGATATGGGCAGTATATAAGATAATGCAATTATTTACTAGTTAAGTTCACTAAAAATTAAGATGAGACATTAGTTTATATTAAGAGAAAAACCAAAGGACCCATTATACACTCAAATAATAAAAATTCTTGCTTGAAACAAGAAATGATAGAAACCAAATTTTAGCATATCTACGTAAAAGGAATCATGCTCACAGTAATGAAAATAAATGTCAATATTACTCCATATTAAGTTACATTGTAGACATATTAAGTGATGAAATGAATCAATAGTTACCATTTGGCTAATACTTATTGTGAATAATATAAATTTATATGACATCATTTTGATGATATAGATGGATAAAAAAATAAAAAAAGTGTATTTGGAGTCAGAGCTTAGAAGATTGCAAGAGTTTTGGATTCACTGGGTGCCAATATTTTATTTATAATCCTTATTTTAAATTAACTACCTATCTAAATATGAATTTAGCATATTTTTTGAAACATTTGATAGTATTCATACCTACAAATAAATAATACATTTAAAGCATATTAAGACAAATCAATACTTAAAATTTATAATAAGGTTAGGTTCAATCTTGCAATGTTATTTATAATTATATTCAAAACACATATATCTTTATGAAGTATCTCAAAAAAAAAAAATGTCTGTCCTTGTATGAATATATTCATGAGGAATATTATAATAATTAATATTTTATATATAATTATATTAAAGTACCTTTTTTTTTCCGAGATAAATCACTATACGGGGACCGAACTGTTTGCACATTGCTTAATCCCCATGCGGCAAATTATATTATAGTACCTATCCTAGTGATTTTCAACCAATCTATCGCAGCACTCAAGTGTGTCACAATTTAGTTCAAAGGTCCAGTACAACTAGTGAAAATATAAAACATGCTTATTTGCTATATATTTTTTTTAATTATACAAATTGTTTATGATAATATAACAAAAAATTTAATACAGTATAAAAAACCATGTCTGATACAATACCTGAATATGTGTATGTTTTTTCTATTTATTTAAATTGTATTATTGACTAGTTATGCTTTTCTCTGTATTGTATCAACTTTGTAGTTGTGATGTATTTAATTTCAATTTTTTTTTATAGTAAATTATGAACAGTATATAAGATTAAAGTAAGGTTTTTAAAAAATAATTTAAGATGCCTTGAATAAAAAAAAAGACAGGAAGCATTGTCCAGTTCATATAGTCACATTTTTTTTTTTTTAGTGCTATACAGGCCATTAAGGCCTTTTGCACGCTGCAACCAAACTTATCCATACATTCCGGTCCATTGCATCCTCCAATCGCTTTATTTTGTCGGTATCTGAAATATCTTTCTTAACTCTGTCTAACCACCGCTGATGAGGTCTTCCCCTTGGTTGATTTTTTGTTGGGTTTCGGATTAGGACATTTCGTATGACACTTTCACCAGCCCGCCAAACATGACCAGCCCACTCCAATCTTTTCATTTTTAGGAATAATCTTATATTACCTAGGTTTGTTATTTAATCTTTCTAGTTCATCGTTCTTTCATCTCTCATACTCCCCATTTTGATTTCGGACAGGTCCATAAATTTTCCGTAATACTTTTCTTTCGAAAGTGAGTAGCTTCTTTTCGTCCCCCTGTGATGTGGACCATGTCTCGCACGCGTACATTACTATTGGTCTGAGGTAGGAAGTGTACAGTTTCTCTTTTGTAGCTTTAGACAGCAATCTGGAGCTGAACATCCTATTCATAGCAAAGTATGCTTTGTTCGCATTATTTATTCTTAACTGAATTTCATTACGCATATTATTTTTTGTATTAATATTGACTCCTAAGTAGGTATTTGAACTCATCTACTTACTCAAAGGCGTAGAGACCTACTTTTAGAGCTGCTGTGTTTACCATGTGTCAAGTCATTACTAGGTATTTAGTTTTATTCTCATTGATAACGAGGTTCATTCTGTGACTAGACTCTATTAATTTCTATGTGACCTTCACTATATCGTTTTTGGTGTCTCCTAATATTACGATGTCATCCGCGTAGGCAAGCATTATACTTTTTCCATTCAACTCCATTTCATAATTCATTGGGATAACCCTGATTACTTTTTCAAGCGCCAGATTAAGCAGTATAGGAGACATTGCATCTCCCTGTTTTAGTCCAGATTGAACCTCAAATTGTGGGGATAGCTCACCTTGGTACCGGACTTTACAATATGTGTTCAAATTACATATTTCTATCATTTTGACTAGCTTTTCTGGGATTCCGAAATTCCTCAGCGCTATCCATAGTTGTTGTCTATTGATACTATCATAGGCGTGTTTAAAGTAAACAAAAATCATGAACAGGTCTTTATCATATTTGTAATACTTCTCCATTATTTGTCGGACAGTGAAAATATGATTGGGCTCAACCCCCAACCTGGAGGACCAGACTACCCCAACCAATTAAGGTCAGGGTAGGGCTATTGCGGTGCATTTATTAATATGCACCGGGCGATGGGGACGCCATATAGTCACATACAAGACTATAATATATATGACTGGGAAGTTGGGTTTCAATTGCTTCTAAACATTATTGTATACTACCTACTTCATAAATACTTAGTGGCCTTCAAAATTTGGCCCTAAATATAGACTGTAGTATACTGTATAGGTTAAAAGATATTTGTATTAAAAGTATTAAAAAATAATCGGCCCTGAATGATTTTGTTACATATGGTATTGCTTTGGGTTTCTCAATTACCTATCTTAGTACCTAACACTATTTATCATTAAAAAACATGTTTTTATTATTATTTTTTTATTACTTTATCATTTAATTTTTATTTACAAATAAATAAAATTGTACACACAGTTTTTATGAAAAACTGAAAATGCTTTTTGCTTTTACTGTGCATATATGGCATGCCTTAGAAGTAACTACTATAACAAATGCATAGTTAATGATTGGGATTCAATAGTTTTATACTAAAATTAGTACTAATTATTATTATATTCGATTCCCTACATTTTACCTTTTTTGGAAGCACAATTCCACATTTTTTTGTGTGAGGTTTCTATTAATTAATGCTATACTCTATTATTTTTAATTTTTCAACTTTTCTATCAGAATGAAAATTTTAAATAAAAATTATTGATTGATATCTTGGTACAAGTTACAAATAATTGATACATTTTTATTACAATTGAGTTAATCTTACGTGCATTTTATTCGTTTATTTTTTGATTTAACGTTGTCTGTCAGGCGTCAGCTAAGGCTATTTAATTGAAACATCTTTTATACATTGATCTTATTTTCACGAAAGTCTCTTCATGTGTATTGTACAGAGCTGATGTGACTAAATGAATCAGTTATAATCTGTGTATTATTTTCAAATAAAACAAGTCTGTCATTATTGGTAAGAAAATCTTGAGTGGAAATCATATAATTTAGTATTTACATGATTCCGCATGCTGATAAGGGCAGTAAGGAATCATGTGGTACTCCTATTACATGCCTCCATGGTAACACCACAGAATAAATGAAATCAGAAGCGTCACCTTGGCCGCCCGAAAAATCGTCCGACATATTGGACATATTTCATTTATTCTGTGGTAACACAACATGATTATTGATTTGATTATAATTGTTTTTCTTCCTATTAATAATCAATTACTAGTCATTTAATATGTTTATATTATGATGGCGACATGGCGTTAAAACGGTTTAAAATTATATCGTTTTTAAATTAAAACGCATTCATGTCATGTAAACACTTTAAACCGATTTAAAAAAAGTTAAAACGCTCGTCCTATGTAGATTAAGGAATTACAACCGTTTTCATGCTTAAAACTGTTTATAACCACACCTCTAGAACAAGACTGCCACAATTCAAAATTTATAGTTTTAAGAAATTGTGATTTGAAGTTTAAAACTAAGATAATAACTAGAGTTTTCTACTTATGCATTTAAAATTAAAAATTAAAATACATACACACATGCTTTACAAAATGACTTCTTCAAATATTATGAAATATATTTTTAAACCCTAAAAGTTAGACTTATGGCCTTTTACAATTTTTTAAGTGAATGCAAGACATCTATATACTGAAATATAGCAGTATTGAATTTATGATACTGGGCATTTGTGGAATTTATTAAATGCATTAAATACTGCTACAACTAAAAATATGACCTTGCACTCAACATCTCACATGAAAATAAGTTTTTTTTAGCGCGAGATAGGTAGACACAAATCGAAATAAGGCAGTCTTGCATTTTATCTTCAATGATAAACTAGATAAAAATAAAAACGTATACTGTCACATAGTAAATACGGCTGTATTGGATAAAAAGAAGCTAAAAATTTAATAATTCAATACTGACACATCTTTTTGGTGAAAAATTGAAAAATGATATAGAATGTGGCGTTCTTGCATTGCATAAAGCTAATTTTTTATTACTTGAATGTAGTCATAACTCAAAAATGACAAATTTTGAGATGTGGCAGTCTTGTTCTAGAGGTGCGATATACATATAATCATTGATTATAAATATTTATTTATAATCAATGATATAATGTACATATAAACACGTTAGGTTTTCCATTTATGGCTTGTGTTATCATTTGATGAGTGATCGGTTATCAGTTTTTAATTTTTTGTAATTCGTAAAATTATTTTATTTAATAATTCTATTTTTTTTTTTTAAATACATTTTTATTAAGTAATTGTTATTAAGTATGCTATATTCAATAAAACAAAAAAGAATTTATTGGTCAAACCAAGAGATTAAAGATTTGGTGGCAGTTTTTAAAGACACAACATTTCTGCATTTTAGTTCTTCAAGAATAGAAATACTTAATTACTTTTAATTTTGACATTATTTTCACATATATGAAAGTGAATTATATTAGTACCTAAATAATAAAATAAAACAATTAATAAAAAAAATCTATAAATCATATTAATATTTATTTATTATAATTATTATTAATTGAATATATCATTTCATTATCATCATTATTAGATGTTCTTCTAAAACAAACGACTAAAATCATGGAGTAAAAATATTAATTTTAAAACGGTTTATTAAATATTTGCTAAACCGACTTAATAAATGTATTTATATAAACAGGTAAAAACGGATTAGGTTAAACTGTTTTAAATAATTTCAAAACAATTCAATTTTAAACAATTTAAACCATCTTAACTCATTTTAAATCATATAAACGTAGTAAATGACAATACTTGAAATCCGACTAGTATTATAATTAAAATTAGTGTGTTGAAATGTGATAGATTGCAATGCAAAATAGAATGTATTAATTATGTTAGTAAAAATGAATGTAAATAATTTTCAAAACAATTTTTTTTTTTAGTAAATTTCTAGTTAAGCAGATATCTTTGAAGATTTATTGTTTAACTTATGTATTTTAAGCACATTGACAAATTTAGATCAAAATATTAAAGAAGCTGAAGATCCTCAAAAAATAGCTACATTTTGCTAATTGGACGATGGTAGCGTCAAGTCAAATAGATAAGAAAGGATTTGTTAATTTTAGTTTTGAAGAGACTTATTTTCTCCTTGACCCCTTAAACTTAGATTATACTAAAGTAGACACTATAAATTCCCCACGATTCGTCAAGTAGACTATGGTTTCCATATTTTATTTGGATATAGTATACATTTTAAAATTAATTAACATTGACTCACGGAAATATGTAGGTACACCCATCGTATAATATGATGTCTTTAGTCTTATATAATGCCTACTCATTATATTATTTGCACCTAAAATTATCGTGATTTTTTTACTTGTAAAGATATGTCATAATCCTGAAAATAATAGGTAGGCATTAGTAATCATCTGTAATCACCATACAGCAAATAATTCTGAACATTTAGTCAATCCCAATAAATTTTATCTATGCCAGAAGCCATCTTAATTGAAACTGTATTTAGTGAATTAATATAAACATTTAGCAGCGTTAAGTATGGTGTTAACTCAAAGAGATGCTACAAATATTATAGAATTGTGATGGCAAACCTATGTCACGCCGTGACACTGATTGATACACTGACACGCACAAACAATATCAATGATAGGTACAACATTTTGTAACGTGCCAACGGTGTTAATCCAGTGTGTACGACACGGGTGTAAGTTTTAGATTAAAGTGTAATAGTCGAATAATTTGTATTATTATTTGTTTTAATTACACTTAATAAATTTAACACTAAAATGTACAATATAAGTAGACCAAATGACGTGAAGTGGCTCGACTTTGAGTAACTTGATACGTCTGCTCAATGGGTTGATCCAGGGCATATAGTCACTAGATTAACTAATTAACATAAACATTAAACAGACGTCGCAAGTATGTTTCTATGGATTTATCATTTTACAATATTTTATTATAATATATAATATCAAATTTAAAATGCGGAAGCTTACTTAATCACATTCCTTAAATAAGCAACATGATACTTTAGTTGTTTTAAATATTTTAATGCACCGAGTATGCATTGTTGAGTTTTGTTAATAATTTTAGTTAAGTTAATAATTTTATTAAGTCCAAAAGTAATGTTGCTAGAAACTTGATATTTTCACCATATTATATTTATGGCATACTTTTTAAGACTTAACGAAAGTCCGAAAATAGACAAATTTTGGGCTAAAAATAGAACTTTACCCCATTTTTAATGTCTAACGACATTTTGAATATTTGATACAAAGTTCTGAAAATGTAATATGACTTTATTCGTGTACTTTGCTGACATTAAATAAAATTCAAAATCGTGACTTTTTTTTGCGTGTTTTAATAAATTATTATACAATTTTTACGGAATAAAAATGGTTTTTACTTTTTAGATCAATTTTCAACTTTAAATGTTAATTTTAAAAAATTGGTCCATTCAATCATAATGAAACTGTGGATTTCGATGGAAAAACATGTTTTGAATCTTGAAAAAAAAAACTGCTGACAATAACTGTGTATTTTTGTGCTAGATTTGTTCAGAATCGTTTAATTAAATATATAATACATTTTTTGTTTACAATTCAACCCATCACCATAATTTTGTCCGATGAGCGAAAAATACTCCATTGTCCAATGTAGGTTCGTCCTTCTTATTTTATAATATGTATTTATTCATTTGAACATGAATTTTCTCATAAAGAACTATTTTTATGTCTATTTGGGCGAAGGGTTAGATATTTAGAATTTCTTTGTTATAAAATGGCAAATTTTTCTTTTACAATTAAAAAAATACTTTAGTAAATAATGACGATAATATTCTAATAATTACCAATACTGTGATATTAATTTTCACATTTTTATCATTTTTATCCTGTTAATTATAATTCTATTTACAGTTGCTCTTTATAAAACGGAGTAGGTAATACGTATAGGTGTTCATTTAATAGCACCTACATTTATTCCTGTATTACTATATTCCTATTCTAGCAGGGTCGGGTTTTTACACCTTATATGCTATATAGTATGACAAAATAGATCTATTTTGTATTTTTGTCATGCTATATACATAGATCTTATACTAAGTATAAGGTCTATGGCTATATAGTACATTTGCATCTAATTGACAATTTTACTTATTGATATTTTACTTAGTGATAAGTAAAGAGGCTATACATTCCATTTCTAAATGATCATTAATAAATTAAAAATATAAAATCTTCATTTTACATCAGATTATAAATGAAAATTATATTCAAATATTCATATTCATATTGTCTAAAAAAATTGTTTCTATACCATGAAATAAGTAATTTATCACTTAACGTAATTATGAGCATAAAAAGTTTCTTTTATATTGACATCTTTAAAATTTGCCGCTGTAGGCTAGAGCACAGTGCCGTAGCAATCATAGGTGCAGGCGGTGCATGGCACTGGGGCCCTCTGGGTATAAAGGCCCATCGGCCATCACCGTCAAAATACATTTTGATTTATTTGTATTGCCTATATGGATAGTAGATACTTTAGTAATTTTAACAATAAACATTATCTACCTATATACAGTTAATTATATAGTAGGTAGTAAATGCATTCATAGATAAAGAGTTAAAATAAATGCATGTTTATTTTTATTTATTTTATATTATTTTATTTATTGAGAAAGGCAGAAATTATGTGAAAAATTATTACCATTTGTTAATATTGTTAAATCTTGAAAAAAAGTTATCTACCAAACTAAATGCAAGTGTGGGTTAATTTTGGTTTATTTCATGAATAATAATAATTTGTATATCCACGTATTTTAGATTTTTTGTGAAGTAAATAGATTTTATGCTTTTATTAACCATATAAAATACATTTTTCTGGTTTCACTTTGAGAAAATAAAACTGATCCAAAGATTTAATACAGCAGTTCTTTTAAATAAAAAATTTAATCTAGATTATGCTAGAAATTTGAATTCTTTTTAAAATATAAGCACTAAATGTTTACCAATTTATCATTAGAGTGTAATTTACATATACAAAATTGTTCAACAAATTTGACCTCTTTTGGGCTAATTATTGAATTTCAATATTTTATTATTTGTAATTCATTTTTTGAGAGTTTTTTCTATTAAAATTTTATTCTTGTAAACTTGT
Source organism: Therioaphis trifolii (assembly GCA_027580255.1). Lineage (NCBI taxonomy): Eukaryota > Metazoa > Arthropoda > Insecta > Hemiptera > Aphididae > Therioaphis > Therioaphis trifolii. The sequence goes on from CM050411.1 coordinate 17,627,949, forward strand.
AACTCCATTACTTTGAACATAATTTTATAGATTTAGATTATATAGCTGATGCAATATTGCGACATAAAAACCTTTTATGAGCATTTTAAATTAGAATTTTGATAAACTATTTATTTTTTGGTGAAATAATGATTTAATTTAGACTAAATTTGTTTTACATTATATTTAAAAAAAAATCTTAATATATAATATTTATATACATGAAAACCACAATATGAACTTGTAAATTATATTGAAACTCCACTTAAAATGGTTTTATTGAAAAAATTACAAATCAGTACTTTTAAACTCAATACATTCACCATGAATATAATTTATAACAAATGAAGAATACCCATGATGACAGTCTTTTTTTATATATTAAAATTATAATACTCAATAAGTAGGAGGGACCCATACACATGAGTTTGCACCGGGGCCTTTGACTCTCAAGCTTACGGCATTGCTAGAGCAATCTTTAGTCGTTGACCAACGAACGTACTTGAAACGTGCAAGCTTAAGCGGTACTCCGGACCAGAATTCTAGGCTATGTGGCGTCCACATTGTGGCTAAATAGTAAATACTCGTTGACTGGAATAAGCGCAATTGATAAAGGAGTCACGACTCACGAAGTTCCTAATCTAGAAATTTAAAGGAGCCAGATAACGTCGTGGCCTAAATTTATAAATTTTGAAAATATGCATAATTTGTGTCTATGAGAAATGATTAGATTGTACAAACTTTTAACAGAAATTTTAGATTACCTTTAGAGACTAGGATTTATGTTATTATTTTAGAGGTTTTTTATAAATAACAATAAAGTATTTTAATTATTATTAAATAAGGAAATTATTCATTTATTATTTTACAAATTTTGTTCATATAATTTTTGATACTTTATTGAATCCATAATGATAAAACGAAATCATCCCTCATCGGTCAGTCATTAATAAATAATAATTTGAAATATTTGAATCCATTGTCATTTACACTATTAGTGCCGGGCCACACGATGCGTTTTTACATCCGGTGTCACCGGATCCGGCCGTACCGGATGGCCCAAGTTCGACCACACGATCCGGTACTACCGGATACGGCAGAGTAATATATAATAATATCAATTATAAATACTGAAAATTATACATATATTTATTTATACATAGTTCATGTAAAATATTTTCTTGTCCGGGCCTGTAGGATAAGTAGGTACCTACGACAACGCACTAGATCAGTGTACTTTTCGCTTGCGTTCCGTACAGACCGTACAGTTCTAATTAATAATTATTATTTCAATTATGTGTGATAATAATATTTTGATGGTTATATGTGTCGCGGAGGCAGCCGGTGAACTGGATGAGCCAATTATTTCTACTCCTAAAGTGAGAAAATATTGGGTTCATCCAGTTCATTTAAAAAGAGAAAATGAAAATAGTTTTCTTAGTTTTTATGAAAATATTCGGAAATTTTCCGTTATGTCGATGACTAAATTATGAGATTTAAAAAAATTATTTATGTTTTACAAGCACGTTAGGGGTATAAAATCGTTTACCGCATGCGACACTACCGGATCGTGTGGCCAAACTAGATTAAAACAATGTAAATTTCAGATTCGTCCGGTAGCGGTGATCCGGTGGCACCGCAACATGTTGCGGCAGGTTTTCGCCGGATCCGGTGATAACGCGTCGCGTGGCCCAAAATAAAATTATGTATTTAAAAAATTCTCACCGCATCCGGTGTAATCCGGTGACACCGGATCCGGTAAAAACGCATCGTGTAGCCCGGCACTTAACATATGATATATAGAGGAAATTCGATAGCGGAAAACGTTGGCAACGTTTGATAACGAAGAAATTCTGACTGTCCGTTTGCTAAACGGTGATGTAAACGTTTGCAAACATTGTAAACGCCATGATCTGACGTCTGGTCTGTTTAGTTCCAATAACCAAAACCATGGTTGAGTTTATTTATTATTTTGCCGCCTTATAATTTGAAATTCCCATCGCTAATCGCTATCATATTTAATATAACCACAAAAAATTATTAATTATCACTGGTCTATATTTATATTACATTAAATTGAGTGTTGAGACAAATTTTTTAATAATATACACATAAATAGGTATTTTGACATTTACATTCATTTTTTTATTATTTTACATTTATTTCATTTCAAATTATGACTCGAAATATATCTTTTGTAAAACATGCAAAAGCAAAGGCTCATACGAAGATGACTCTTACAGACATCCAAAGTTTAGTACCCCAAAATTATATTGAGGAAGAACTTATTGAAGTTATTCCAGACAGAAATAATAAACCTTTGCGCAGATCACTTTTCGAGGAATTTGATCTTGATGAAGTTAGAATTGATCAACAACAGTTGTCTCAAGAAATTGAGAAAAGTTCCGATGATGGAAAAAACGTGTGGAACGATTCTTCTATTAAGCTTTTAATTGAGCTTAGAAGAGAAAAAGATAATTTATTTGCTTCAGCAAGGAATAAAAATAGATTGTGGGAAGATATATCAAAAGAAATGTCTAAAAATGGTTATAGTTTTAATGTCAATATCTGTAGCAATAAATGGCGTGGATTAAAATATCAGTTTAATAAAGTTCACGATAATAGCTCAGGAAAAGTTACAGGAAAAGGCCGACTAACATGGAAGTTTTATGATTTAATGAATGAGTTCTTAGGATCTACATCTAATGTTTCTCCAGCAAAAGGTATTTTTTTTTTTTATTACTAGGTACTTATTTTAATACTTGATATTGGCAATTATAATAATATTTTTAGAATGTTTGTCTTCTACATCTTTTGGGTCACCAGTTTTAAGTACCAAAACATCCACAAACAAAAGGAAAACGCCGGTTAAAGTATCGGAGAGTTGTAGACAGAAACAAAAAATGCTCAAACTCATGGAAGAAAGGTTTGTAATTGCAAAATTGTGTACATCTGAATTCTGAATAATCATGTTTTTTTGGTTCCCCCTCAAAATATCCCGGGCGTCAAAATATCCCGCCTTCAAAATATCCCATCGTCAAAATATCCCCATTCAAAATATCCCATATATTTTGAAGGCGGGATATTTTGACGCACGGGATATTTTGAGGGTGCACCTGTTTTTTTGTATTTGCAATGTAAAGTATTACACACATTTTAAAACACAATTACTTTTATCAGAGAGAAAACAGGGTTATTTGTTATATTCAATTTACTGGTTTTTAAAATTTCAGAATAAATAAAGTTGTCCATTTCAAAAAAAATAAAAGTTAATTTAAATACAAAATTTATACATAATTTAATACAAAATTCAAATTCTTAACATGATAAGTTACTATGGCCCAGGTATCATTTATTATCACGAAGACCCGAGTTGGTATAAATTGTTATCTAATACCACGGTTAACAACTATACCGCAACAAGCGCTTACGAATTTCAGCCCAACATACGTTTAAAACGTTGGCGTTCGTAGAGTAGAACGTTTTCCGCTATCGAATTTCCTCATAATAAATATATTGTTTTGTGGATGTACCTATGATATTTACGTCTGGTTGAATCATGGAGTAATCGAAATTAATTTTGAACCATAACCGTGGTTTATTTACATTTTACGTAACCTCAACACGTGAAAAAGGTATGATTTCGTAATTTCTTATATCTCCCACTCTGGTATCTCCGCTTTTAATTAAAGATTTAAATTCTCTCATAGTTCATAATACCTATACGGCATACGCGGTACGCTATTGCACACTGATCAGTTCAAACTTAAATCTTTAATTAAGTAATTAGTAGTTAGTGATAAAAGTTATATTTTCAAGTACTTCTTAAAACTACAGATGCAATTAGTATTTACCTAATGATGTCTTTGTTAACACATTCGTGACCTTTGAGACTATCCTGAATTACAGTTAAATATTATTAAGGTGAGAAAGGTAATTTTATATATTTAGTAAATTAAATAATGTTGAATAATGTTTTTTATAGAAGTACAAAAAATATTGAAAAATGAGTTTGAGAACAAATACTAATGATCAACGATCAAGAACAGGCGGAGAAGATCACTTACTTATGCAAGAAAATGTAGTAAAAAATGGAAGTACAATATTATCTGTAAATTCTCCAATGAATTCAAAAGGTAAATATACTTAAAGTTATTTTGTTTTTTAAGTTTTACCTCAAGAAAATTTTGACACAATGTAGTTTTAGTGTACTTGTTTTTTACAAAGTTTTTGATATTCTTAAAGTATAAGTTGTATAGGAAGAGTTTTACATACACGTCTCATAACTAGAATAATAACATATTCAAAGACAAATACCTGATTAGTTTGTTGTAAGAATTATATTATAGGTTTAAGGCGGGATTAGTATGATAAGTATGTTATTTCTGCCTGAGAAAAAAAATATTCATCAGTCTTAATGTCAACTCTTAGTATTTACAGGGAAAAATGTTTTATACATTTAATTTTGTATAATTGAAGATTATTTTATGGTTCCACACACATTTTAGATTCTGTGTAAAGCAAAGTATTGGTTTTACAAATATGGTGATTTTTTAGATTCTGAGTGAAGTGAAGGACCTTATGGTTTCACAATCATGTTTATTTATTTTTATTTTCTTTTTTTTCTGGATACACTGCACAAATTAACTATGTCCAACACTTTTATCCAGCTACTCTATAGATTGGGAATTCAATGTAGATGGTACTTTGAGGGTTTATTAAGTTCTCTTCTTTATAGTTTTTCTTGACAATCAGAAAAACAGCCTAAAATGAACCAAAAACTGCGAAATTTGCTGTTAACGGCACTCTCATTAAATCGACTTTATGTATTGTATTTTCGTTAATAGTCCAAAAGCAATGTTATTAGATACTTGAAATTTCACCATATAGGTATTTTTGACGTATCACTACATAATTTAAAAGAATTTCAAAAATATTTTGACAACTTTTGGTATAAAAATAGAATAATTTTTTAAAAGCTTATCCCTTATTAAGTTTTGAATATTTGACAAAAGCTTTTGAAATGACTACTCAAACATTCCACTAACAATACAGAAAATGTTTCATAAATCATGATACAGTTTTTTTTTTAGCATTGAAGTAAATTTTTATACAATAAATTGATTGATTTTAAGTCAATTTTAAATTTTAAATATTTATTTATTTATTTATTTAAACAAGAAAACTGATAACAAGTTTCATTAAATAAACATTACGACAATTGAACTAAAAAGGTTAAATATATATCATCAGTATATTTATTTTATACTGAAACTTTGCTCAGAATCTTTTAACCAAAAAAATGATTATAATTTCTTTAAAATTCATTATTTTCATATACATTAACTTGTCCAAGAAGCGATGAATGAGAACGCTCTTCCGGGGCAAAGTATGTACTTTTTTTTTAGGCTGACCAATTTTGTTTTCATTTTCTACTGTAGTTGTGTTTTCTTAAAAATCATATTTAATTAATCTCAAAATGTTTAAAGTGTGTTACAAAGTTACTCATATATTATAAAATGTTACTTGGTTTTTTCATTTACCTAAGATTAATATTTGATGTATTGTGTAAATAAAACACAGTTAATCAACCAATAACATACTGTTTTCTTTGATGATTAAAATAACCATTGGTATTTATGTATCTATTAAGTATACACATATTCAAATCTGTGAGCAAATTTTTATGTTTTTTAAATTCATAACTTTTTATCCATATAATGTATGAACATACAAATTGTTCCATTTCAAACAGTATATTTTAATTCTGAAGCTTTGTTCAGAATTGTTAAACTAAAGAAATAATCTATAATTTCTTTAAAATTTAATACACCCATATCCCCATAAACTTTACTGCGAGAAGCAAAAAATATCATTTGGGGCGAAGTACGTAATTTTTTTATTATTTTGAGTGTTATTTTTTATTCAATAATAATGTTTAGATGAATTTCTCATTTAAGTTGAATTGTAGTTTTAATTTTAATTCATGGCAAAAATGTATTGGCTTTAGAGTTATATAAACGTGTGTGTGTGTGTTTGCGTGCGTGCTTTTGTGTGTGTGAGTATATGTGTGAACGAGTGTGTGTGTGAGTATATGTGTGAACGAGTGTGTGTGGGTATATGTGTGAACGAGTGTGTGTGAGTATGTGTGTGAACGAGTGTGTGTGAGTATATGTGTGAACGAGTGTGTGTGTGTGTGTGTGTGTGTGTGTGTGTGTGTGTGTGTGTGTGTGTGTGTGTGTGTGTGTGTGTGTGTGTGTGTGTGTGTGTGTGTGTGTGTGTGTGTGTGTGTGTGTTTATTCTAAAATCGTCTAATTCTTAACTTTGTTAAATGATGTGTATCTATGTCATAAAAAGTCAATTATGAATTTACATAGTTCATAGTTTAACTTCAAAATGGTACAGTGAGTAAATTTAAATTTAAAATGTATACATTATGTCTACTTTGACATTATAAATGATATTTTATTTATTTCTTCATAAGTGTTTTTACTTAGAATGTTTAAGATATATTTTATAATTACGGACGTGAGTTTTGTAATATTATGGTTGATGTAGATAAAACGATTAAAAATGTGTGTAGCACATACTTAGCTGATACAATATGTAATTTTTATGTTATAACTTAAAATTTACATACATTTATTACCATACAGGTTTATTCGTGTCATATTATACAGTTTAAAATACATATCACATACATTTTTTACATCGCTTAAAAGTTTAAAAATAATTTTATTAACTGTATGATCAAATTTAAATTAATACTACGATAATTTTGGAAATCGTCAACAATTTTATACATTTATGGTATATTAATGTACTTAGTTCTGCTGATTAACTTTTTATGAAAAAATATCACTTTAAAAGTATATTTTTAGATTCTCAGAGAAACAAAGGATCTATTGTTTTTACAAAGATGTTAATTGTTTAGATTCTGATCGAAGTGAAGGATTTTATTGTTCTATAATCACATTTATTTTTTATTTATATTTTTTTCTGGAGACACTTTTTGCTCAATTTAATTTTGTTCAAAAGTTTTATCCAGCAACTCTATTGATTGAATTTTCAATGTAGATGGTACTTTAAGAGTTTATTAAGCTCTCATCTCAAAAGTTTTTCTTGGGGAGTGAAAAAACAATCTAAAATGACTCAAAACAGCAAAAAAAAAAAAAATTGAACTTTGAAAATATCTTATTTTTTTTCAAAGTTTATCCTTGATTAAGTTTTATATATTTGACAAAGATGTTTGAAAATATAGTATGCCTTTAGTCATACACTTCTCACGATTCTGAAAAAATTTCAAAAATCGTGACTCCAGATTATTTTTTATTAGCGTTAAAGTAAATATGATATGATTTTCACGTAATAATCAGTTTTTATGTTAATATTTAACTTTAACAATTTGAAGAAATTGGTTGATCCGAACATATCGAAACTTTGAATACCAATAAAACAAGATTTTCTTTTTCTTTTTTTGAAAATAAACAATCTATGCTATTGGAGCACAATAAGTAAATATGATGAAATTTATAGGTGAGACATGATTAATATGAGGAGGGAGGCCATCCATTGATATAACTCAGTGTTTCCCAACCGGTGGTCCGTGGGCCAGTCATTGGTGGTCCGCGATCCCATAGATTTTGTGTATTCTTGAGCAAAAAAAAAAAGGTATTCCTAGTTTTCGTAAAATTGAGGTGGTCTGCGACCTATAAAATATTGTCAAAGTGGTCCGTGATGCTAAAAAGGTTGGGAAACACTGATATAACCCAACGTGAATTATTTTATTGTGGATTTATTTGAGTAAGTCTCAACACCATTTTTGTTTCAACCTATGTATAGGGTTTCCAGGAAAAATTTTGCATGAGAGTGATGAGATTTTTGGGTTTGGATGTGTAGATAATTTAGAGTGGGATCTATATAGAGTAGTGTTTAGAAGCTTACTGGCTGACTGTTTCGATGTTTAGATCTTTATGCAGTGTATCGTTATATGAGTACCAGGAAGCAGACGTGACCAGTCTAAGTGCAATAGATTGGAAAGCTTGTATGATGCGGACTTGCAAGGTCTTTGCGCAACCCCAAATTTGGATGGCATAACCCCACATGGGTTTTAAGAATGATGTATATATAATATTTTTTGTGTATAAGGATAATTTGGATTTGAGTATTGGTTGTAGATGGTGTAGGCGGCTGTTTAATTTTTTTCTTTTAGATTTTAAATGAGGACCCCAGGTTAGTCTCTTGTCAAGGGTTATTCCAAGATACTTGACTTCCGTCGAATGTGGGCTAAGTGATTCTTGAAAATACAGTGGAGGGCATTCGGTTTGTTTGAGTGTGAAATTTACGTGAACTAACTTCTCAGGGTTTATTTTGGCAAGCCATTTGGCTGCCCAAAATTCAATTAAGTTAAGGTGATTTTGTAAAGAGGTGAAAGATTGCACTGGGTCGCTACCTGGAGAGAAAATAGCTGTGTCATCCCCATATGAGGCCATGGTTGTGTTTATTGAGTTTGTCATATCGGCAATATATAAGTGGAATAAGTCGGGTGAGAGGTCGTTGCCTTGAGGCACTCCAGCTTGAATACGATAATAGGAGGTGGAGGAGTTGGACTGCCGAACAACAAAAGTTCGGTTTTCAAGATAAGATTTGATTAGTAAGAAGTATGGGGCTGGCAAGAACTGTTTTAGTTTATAGAGCAGGCCTTTATGCCATACTCGGTTGAATGCCTGCGATACATCGAGAAATACACCAGGGCAGTATTGATTTTTTTCAAATGACGATGAAATTAAGTCTGTTAGCCTGTGTATTTGATGTATGGTTGAGTAGACAAGATTTTTTGAATATATTTTATGAAAGAAATTTTCTTCTTTGCCAAACATAAAAACTTAAGATACTTAAAAAAAGAAAACACTTTTCCAAAAATTAGACAAAAATTGATCAAGTGTATGAATGGTATATTTTTAATATTTGATGAAAACTTCTGAAAATTTAATAGAACTTTGCTCATATGCTTCACTAACAGTTCTGAAAAAATGTCTAATATCATGAAAAAATAATTTTTTATAAGTGTTTAAGTAAATTAGCATAATGTAATTATCATAGTAAAGTCATCGTAATGAACTATTTTATATCAATTTTTAACTTAAATAAATTATTTTTAAGAAATCGGTCAATTCAAATGGTATATTTTAATTCTGAAGCTTTGCTCAGAATCATTTAACTATAGAAATGACATAATTTCTTTAAAATTCAATACACCCATCCTCATTAAATCGTCTGAGGAGCTAAGAATACCCCATGGGGCGAAGTACATACTTAAAAAAAAAATTTTTTCCATCAACTCAGGTGTTCCACAGGTGGGGGGGGGGGGTATTCTCTCTCCTACTTTCTTCATCATTTAAGCTGCTGACCAACCCACCTCAACGTACACAACTGTTGCGGAGTTGCTGACAACAAGGCTATTATCTCAATCCATGAAAATCCCCACATAGCTTCCCAAAACCTTCAACTCCATCTAGATCTCATGACTGACTGGTATAAAAAAATGGCATATCAAAGTTAATTAATCCAAATCACTCCATACAACTTTCACTTTTTGCATTCATCCTTGTCCTTCAGTGTCTCTAGATAATATTCAAATACCACCAACTCAATCAGCTAAATATTTAGTCTCTGCATCCTTAAAACCCTAATCTCGAACAACAAACATACTTCTCTAAATGTCTAACTCCTAATTTATAAATCCCTACTCAAGCCAATGTGGACCTATGCCTCCAGTAGTGCTGAGCATGTAATCCGGATCAATCCAATACTGTATTGGTAATCCAAATCCATCCAGATTGAAATAAATTCCTTAATTTGTTTAAACCGGATTAAAGTAATCCAGATACATTCGGATTGACAATCCAGTTTAATAATCGAGATCGACAATTCGGATTGATAATTCAAATTTTTTTGAAAAAATTAAAACACACCAATTATTTATATATTCTTATATATACATTTTATTTCATAACTGGGATAGTCACCAGCGGTGATAGATTTCATTAAAGTTTTTTAAATGGCTATTGGAAACGACAGCTATTTCAAGAACGATATACTCGAAACACATATTCGTATCAATTGTGATTATTTAATATTATAAATATTTACTAATTAAATTATTTAATATTAAAACGGATTGAATCCAAAATCTAGATAAGACGGATTTAAATCGAATCCGGATTCAATAATTCTAATCAGGATTACGGATTGGTCAATGAGTTGCTCAGCGCTAGCCTCCAGCTCTGGGGCAATGCTAAAAAATCCAACACAAACAAAATTCAAACCCTTCAAAATAAAATCCTTCGCAAATTCCCCACCGTACATCTCTAACTTAACGTTACACACTGACATAAAAATCAAAACAGTTCATGAGAAGAAGCAGTCACTTTTTAATTACGTTTCCATTCTAAACTTCCTTTCCATATCAACCCACTCATCTCAAACCTTTCCTCCCTCACAATTCCCTGAACCTCTCTGTCCCCCCCCCCCCCAGGAGGCTTAGAAGATAGTGGTGCCGTAATCTTCTTAATAACTAATAAACAATAATTCAAGTAAGGGCAGTGTTACCATTGGGTAGCTCCTTCCATCAATCATTCATGTTATTATTTTCTATCATCACATATTCTTATTGTTCCACAGGAATAGGTTGTATATCATAAAAATTAAAAAAAAAAAAAAAAAATGTTTTTATAGAGACAATTTTTGGACACATAGTTTTTTTCAGTAAAACAATTGATCAAAAATCATATGTAGATGGTACTTAAAGTGTTTTTTTGAATGCTTTTAGTTTTTTTAGACGTGAAGAAAAACTGCTGAAAAACGATAAAATGTGTCATATACAACACTTTCACTAAATCAATTTTTGTTATTTTTTTTTTTTTTTTTTTTTTTTTTTTTTTTTTTTATTATTAAAGGCTTCAAATACAGAGTTTATTAGCCTACAATGGTTTACAATGGTTCTTGTCTTATATATTAGTTGAGAGGTCGGCCATCTTGAGGAAGTTTACTATGGATTTTTCTTGTCCTGGTCCGAGTGCATCTTTGAGTGAGGAGGTATTTATGTTTGCTTTTGATCTGGCGTTATGGTAAGTGGGGCATTCTAGGAAAATATGGTGAACAGTGAGTTCGCAGTTGCATGTTTCGCACCTGGGTTTGGGCTCTCTACTCATAAGATAAGAGTGGGTTATTCTAGTATGTCCGATGCGTACTCTGGCGATCATGGTCTCTTCATGTCTTGTAAGCTTGACTGGAGGATCCGGCCATTTTTTGGTTAATGGTTTTATTTGTCTGAGTTTGTTTTGATTGGATTGTTTTTCCCATTGATTGTGCCAGAGGATGTAAAATTTTGTTTTAAGGGAGCGGATAACGTCATCGTATGTTACATGTGGGTATGTTTTGGTGTCCGGGGAGGTAGCCGCTTTCATCGCCAGTTCGTCAGCGAGTTCATTACCGGGGATGCCGATGTGGGATGGCACCCACATGAGTTTGATGTTTTGTTATTTATACATAACTCCAAAAGCAATATTTCTAAAAACTAGAAATTTTCATCATATATTAATGGCACATTGTTTCTTAATTTTCAAAAGTTAAAAAAAAAAAATTGATAACTTTTGAGTTAAAAATAGAAACCTTTTTTTAGAGTTGAAACAATTTTATAATATTTGACAAAAAAGTTCTGAAACTTTCATGCAAACTTACTCATATACTAAACTAACAATTATAAAAAAATTTATAAATTGTGATTCAATCTTGTTTTTATAAGTTTTTATATAAATTTTTATACAATTTTTAACTTAAAAATGTGTATAAAAAATAATTGGACTATCAAATAATTATGAATCTTCGAATATTGATAGAACAACGTGTTTTCTATCTTCTAGTAACAAAAAAATAAGTATAAGTGCTGGTCCGTCGGTTTAATACGGTAAAATAATGAAGTTTTAGGCCATCAAATAATAACGTGTGTTAATTCACTTTCATATGTGGTGCATTGTGACACGAAAAATCTAGGGATCGAATTTACCGTCCAGACAAATTGATGGACCACATGTAAAAAAAAAGTACATACTGCGCCCCATGGGGTATACTTTGATCCTCGGATAAATTAATGGGGATGGGTTTATCGAATTTTAATGAAATAATAGATTATTTATTTAGTTAAATGATTCTAAACAAAACTTCAGAATTAAAATATACCGTTTGGATGGAATAATTCTATTAAATGAATATTTTAAGTTGAAAATTGACGTAAAAACAGTTTATTACATTATAATCGTATAATAATTTACTTAAAAGCTTATAAAAAAATCCTTGGTCATGATTTTTGCAATTTTTTTAGCGTCGTTAGTTAAGTATTTGAGTAAGGTCATATTACATTTTCAGAAGTTTTTGACAGATATTTGAAACTTAATTAAGGATAAACTTTAAAAAAATATGTTTTCAAATTCTATTTTTAGACCAACAATTGTCAATTTTTTTTAAGTATTTAGTAATACAGCAATAATGTATGGGGATAATTTGAAGTTTCTAGCAGCATTACTTTTGGAGTATTATATATAAACTATGAAGTCGATTTAATGAAAGTGTCGTTTATGGCAAATTTCGCTGTTTTTGCTTGATTTCCTCTCACCTGGAAAAACTATTGATATCTTAATGAACTCTTTAAATACCATCTACATAAAATTTCCAATTAACTGAGTTGCTGAATGAAACGTTTGGATTAAGTCAAGTTGAATAAATAGTGTTTCCAGGAATAATAAATAAAATTCACATCATTGTAAAACCATAAAAATCAAACGCTTCACTCAAAATCTATAAATTCTCATTTGTCAAACAAAAAAACCTTAAATCAAATTTGATAAAAAAAGAAAAAAACATACTGACAATCAAACTAAAAACAGTTGAATACACTGTGTAAATGCTAATTAAGAAAATCTCAATTTGATTGGACAGTCAAAATCCACTTAAAATATTAGAAACCAAAAACCAAGTTGGGGAACATATAAATGTATTGATTGATACATTTTTTTATGATGAAATGGTAGACGATATTTTAATATTTTATTAAATGAATTACCGATGATGCTTGACAATATTCCTTTAACTCTAAGTGAAAATATTATTTTTCAACACGATAGCGCTTCAGCTCACAATGCTCTCATAGTTTGCGACTATTTAAATGCACAGTTTCAAAATCGATGGCTAGAAATGTACAGACCAATTGAGTGGTTACCATAATCACCAAATCTTGTACCAATAATTTTTTAATTTTTTTTATGGAGTCACTAAAAAAAAATTGTGTATAAATATTTAAAATTGAAAAGATAAAATAACAATAGCATGCAATCAACTGATAAGCAAATTATTGATGCAACAAATAAAGAATTTACACGGTGGCTGAATCATGTTTTTTTTTTTGTGGCGGACAACAATTTGAACAATTTATATGTTAATGACTAAATAACTCAGTGGCGTACCGATAGGGTGGCATGACGGGCAATGAGCCACGGGCCCATGAGGCCATGACCCGAGAAGGCCCGCCGAGAAATTATTATGCAAATTCAATACATAAATTACCATTGGAACAAATATCAAAAATACAATCATTTTTTTTTTTTTTTTTAATCTGTACTTTTGTTAAATTAATTATTAAAATAAAACGATTATTTAGATTGATGCGCTTATATCTCATAGATTATTTTCTCTAATAGTAGGTAAGTCGACGCCGGCGATATTTCATAATTATTGTGGAACGAAAAATACAACGAAAAGCTCCGCAATCTCGTCTTAGAAAGTAGGAGAGTGAATTTATATTTAGATCAGTATTACTTATAGACTAAAAAACCGTATTGATTACCGTTCGATTCGTTATCTTTTAAAAATTACGGCCCGGCTACAACCGCCGTCATTACTTGATATTCTTGCGATTATTCTGTTTTTTCATTTGTCAATGTGTCGACCTCGTCGATCGTTTACGATTTCGTACTTTGCCGTGAATTGTGAATAATATCGTAATCAAGTCTAAAAAGTACCGAGTGACTAGGAGAAGCGTAAAAAAAAAAAAAAAAGTAGAAGAACAAGAAAAAATAATCAAACCGCTTGAAATAAGTGGTTTTTTTTTTAGGACCGTTTCTCATGGAAATAAAAGTGAAGCATGCCTTTCGAACCCGTTTCTTCCAAGTTTGTTAAAGTAAAGTCCCATTGGATTATTTTGCCACGGGCCTTAGAAGTTCTAGTTACGCCACTGAAATAACTAATAACCTAAATATGAACTAAATTTGTTATTAATTCTTTATAAATTCCATTAAATGTAATGAAATAAATGAAATACATATTTACTTATTTATGTCTTTTATGCTATAAGTTAGGATCCATATACAAACTACAGTGATAATTATACAGTAGTTATAAAATTATAATAACATATAAATGTCATCTAAAATTGGGGGTAAAAATGTCAACTCTAAACAACCCTAGAATAATTATTTTAATAGTTAAATTAAAAAAACTGGAAATTACGTCCATTTTGCCATTGTTTTGTTAAACTGCTGTAACTTGGTCAATTTTGGACTTAGAAAGTTGGTTAAACTACCAAAATTAATTAAAAAATTGTACGAAAAATAATTATTGGCCAAAATAGGTGGTTTCCATTTACAAAATAAAAGTTACTGCGCATGTGCAAGTCTCATTAAGTTAAAAAATTCAAAGGTCATAAAAATGTGTATTTCTGTGCCTCAAACAACTAAAAAAACAATTTAAATTCAAAGGCAAAGATATTGAGTGTTTTCCATTAGCTTTTACACTGTGTATATACAGCATTTTTTTTTTATATTGTATCCTTGCTTAGAATTGTTATTAAACCCATACTCATTATCTTGTACAAGGAGATAAGAATACTTTATCGTGTAAGTCCTTTTTTTTTTTTTTTTTTTTAACATTGTTCCATATTTTAATTCGTTATTAATAAATAGAACATTTTCTCAATAAAATTAACATTTTTAACTTCTGAGTGAAGCAATGAATGTATTGATTTTACAATTTAGTTAACTTTTTTTCTGAAGAAATTCTTTCTGGTAATAAACATTGTCCAAACGATACATTCTATCCCTCTTAACATTTTCATAATGTCATTTTTTTTTTTTTTTTTTTTTTTTTTTTTTGTTTATGCGTTAATAGAAATTATAGGTAAACTTAGGTTGTTTGATTTTTCTCTCCAAGTATATGTACTGATAAAACAGCTAATGTTTATATCCTATTTAATATCTTTTATCCAATAAGTTCTCCATTAATTGAAATATTTAAATAAGTACACATATTTTTGTATAATCTTTATTAAATTATGCAGTAAATTAATTATAAGTTATACATACATCTAAAATAATTTCAAATATGAAGCCATATTAAAAATTCTATTTAATGAATTTTGTATTTATTGACGCTTATATTTATTGATTTAAAATATTTTTAAGAGTATACTTTGGCTGATGTTAGTTATATCATAATTTTATACCTTTCAAATTGCAAGCTAGATATATATCATGAATCATAACTTAAGTTTGAGTTATACAAAATATTATTTTAGTGCTTTTCATAACTAAGCTTACATTAATGTACTTGAAGTATTTATTTATAACTTAAAAAATCATAATTTAATAGTTCTGATCTGCTAATAAATAATTTTAAAATAATGAAACTAATAAGATTTATTATTTATTTTATAAAATAACTAATTTGAATAAATAGTGTAGAATTCTTAATAAAAAATTTGTATTTTGAATTGTTGATAAGGTATGATAATTATATTAATGACTGATGTAACTAATAATTAATGTAACTAATAATAAATAAATGCAGATTAACAACAAATATCATTCAATGATCTTGCATAATGTGTTTTGTTTTATAACTATTAATTATATTGTATATACTCTGCACTAAAACATATTACACTAGATACACAAGACAAAATGAGGCAATAATAGCTATTAATGAATTATTCTAAGGATAAAAAAAAATATTGATTTATGAAATATTTCAATTATAAATAAATTTGGTTAAATAATGATGATGGGAGTTTGTCGCTTCGCTCTTTGGACTAAATATTGGTAATGGATGTTTAGACTCAATGATTTCAGTAGATTATTTTTATAATGTGCTCTCAATGTTTTATTAATTTTGAATGCAATTATAATTACCATCAGATATAATCATTATTTTCAGAAAACAATTCTGAGTTTCGTGAATAAATTGTATTAGAGTTAGAACATTTTAGAGAATTAAAAACCATAGGATACCTAAATTATAAATGAAATTCACCAGATATTCACATTTATTTAGTTCTTTTATTTTTACCGACTACGTTATTATAATGAAAATTAAACACTTTGACGTCTTCAAATATTTAAGTACTCATTAATATATAGAATATTTACTGAATCAATTTATACAAAACAATGAAAATAGTTAGATAAATATTTGAATAATACCCTTATAGTCAAAGTTTTTGTATGAAATGTATAATTTTAATAAAAAAAAAATTGTTTATATAGTAATGAAAATAATTTATCCTTTAACCCTTTCATCTTTAGACAAATTAATGGTGATAAATGTATTTAATTTAATTGTAAAACAATTCTGTGCAAATGTTCAGTATAATATGTATAGTTTACACACTTTATTGTTTTAGATTCTGTGAAGTGTAATTTTTTTTTCCAGTTATACTTGGAGTTATAAATTATGTATAAAAGTTTAATCCAGCAATTTTATAGATGAAAAATTAGATGTAATTGGTAATTTGAAGAGCCAATTTTCTCTTTTTATTGTTTTTCAATAAATAAATTTGGAAATGTTTATCAAATAATACTTTCACCAAATTAATTTTCGTTAATTAGTTATAAACCCTTAAGTAGTATTGCTTAAAACATGAAACGTTCCCTAGATGGCATTTTGATTACAAAATTTGATAACATTTTGAATTTTTAATCTTTAAGACATTTTTTTTTCGCTGAAAATTCAAAATCTATACTTTATTTTATAAAACTGCAAGTGGTTTTCTACGACCATTCTAACCGAGAAAACTACTGAACCAATTTGGCTGAAATGTTTTGCTGTTATACCTGGTAGTCTGCTGAAGGTTTTAGTACCACTTTTTTTAGTAAAAAATAAGTATATAAAGTTTTAGAAAAATTAAAAAACAAAGCTAATTTTTGGGGCCTCTCTACGATTCGCACATGACAAATTTTGGACAAAAAATAGTATTTTGAAAATAACTTGTTTGTCAAAGTTAATCTCTAATCATATTTTAAATATTTAACAAAAAGTTCTGAAAACTTAATGTGACTTAACTCATAGGCTTCACTAATAATACTAAAAAAATTGCGTTAGAATTTTTCTTTTAAGCGTCAAAGTAAATAATTATAAAAATTTTATAATTTTTATGAAAGTTTAATGTTACATTAATTTTCATCCTTAAATGTAAATTTAATTAAAATGATTCATTCAATCATAATGAAACATTAAATGCAGCTAAAAAAAAAACATAATTTGTATCTCTGATTTAAAAAAAATTTTCCATGGTCAAATAAGAAAACTTAAAATAAATTTAAATAAAAAACCAATCAACAATTAGACTTAAAATGGTAATATATATATAACATTTTATACTTAAGCTTTGATTTTATACTTAAGCTTTGCATAGAATCTTGTAATTAAAGAAATAATCTATTGTTTCTTTAACATTCAATATACCTACCTATACCTATTATTTTGTCTGAGGAGCAAAAAATACCCTTGGTACGAAGTATGTCCAGCTTTTTTGATCTATGTAATTTTTAATTAGATAGTTTTTAATGTTTTAATGTATTTTTTCCTTATTTTTGGATTTGTTACCACATTTTTTTTTAAGTATTATATTTATTTATCATTTGGTAGTATATAACTTTTTAGAAGTTATTATAATTATTTTTAAATATACATACAGAAGTCATTAAGTACTTTATATTGTTTAATACACAAATATTGTTGTATATTTTTAATTTGTGAAGAATTAACTGAAATAATGTTTTATTTATTATTATTAATATTTAAGATTCAAGGTTGTATATTTATATGTATTCCGTGTGTTACTTACTTATTTAGAATTTTAATCATAATCAAAGTTATTGATTAATCAACATTTTGTCGAGTTCTATCAAGTTCTGTGTTTGCATCCTTTATTTTTACTCGACACATAAATATAAGAAAAATTATTTTTTCAGTTTAAAATTGTATTTATTTAAACCTACAAAATTTTCATTTTTATATTTTATTTTAAAATTAAGAAATTTTTAGCTGTGTATTTTGTGTTTACTATACAATATTTTTATTAGAGATGTTCATGTTTTATACATTTTTGATTAAATCTTAGAGCTTTAAAGTTATTTGGTGACATTTATTTATCTTACTTGTTTTGTCAGTGCATTATTTATTTTTTGCCATTCTATTTTAATTTTCTATAATCAGTAAGTAAAACAAATTTATGTTTATTTACTTTAAAGTATGTCAATATAATTAAGTATGTATGAGTTATTATATTTAACCGTAAATATTTAAATATTGTTACAATTAAAATTATTTATGGATTTAGATATTTTGTTAAAATGTGCAATTCAGTATGGTTTTTATACCTAATATTCTTAACATATAAAGAAACAATATTTCATGTGTTTTTTAAATAAATGCCTTTAAAATATAACTGTTATATTCTATGTTTAATGAAAAATACACATTTATGGGTATATATTTTATATGTTTATTTTTAATTTTTTTTTATTAAGTAATCCGCGGCAGCTATGGCCATTGGATGTAGTATTTTTGTTAGTAGTTTGGTGGGTGCAGTATTGGTACACGTATGTGTTGGCATGGTACGCGGCTAGAGGATCGAGTGGTCACCCATCCGATCGCTAGCAACGTTGGACGGGGATTAACCTCAGCCACATTGACGTGACTGTGGCCAACCACTCCGCCACTCCATGCCACTGTATATGTTTAATATATATATATATATTTTTTTTTTTTTGATTGATGAAATACATACCCAGTGAACTTTAAACAATTGAAAATGATTTTCTTCCTAAACTACATGTATTTCCTTTATTAAGTTTTCAAAACAGTAAAAGATTTCATCTCTTATTTTTCTAATGACTATTAAAAGCACTGTAAATTGTCTTAATTTCATTCTAATGAATTATTTTTTGATACAATTATTTTTTTTTGTTTTTCAATTATAACTCAAAAATGTAATTCTAGTAGGTATGTAGAAAATTTTATATGCTTAACTATGTAAATTAGAATAAGGTCTAAGGATACAAAAATAAAACAACTAAATTAATACTAATTTTTATACAATTATTTTGTTTGTTTGGCTTTAAAAATTAATAGTAAATGTTTTTTACTAAAATAAAATAATCTTAAAAAAATATAAAATATTTATTTTGAATGTTACATTTTTCTTAATTTCAAAATAAATGAAAATTTAGACTTTATTTAAATTTTTTGACTTAAATATTTATAAAATATATTTTCAAAAATATTATATTTGTATTTCTTGGTTTTATATAATTATTACATGTATGTGTTTAACACTATTTAAATGATAAGAACATTAATATTTAATTAATTTTTGGTTTTTTTTTTTCTATTTTTAAGTAGTTATCATACTAATTTTTCTAATATATTTTATATTATTAATATAGTACATAATAAAACAAAATTCAATTAAAAATATTTAATTATTGAAATTTATTTGTCAAATTGTGTCATAATTATTGTAAGTATGTTGTTAGGTAAAGGGTTAAGCAATTATTTTATAACCTATAAGATTTCATGTAAACATACTAAATATTTGACGAGTTATGAAAACTAGTTGAGAACTAGATTGACTCCTAATTGAATTTCACATTCCAAACATTATCCCTTCCCAATAATTGTTTTGAGTGTTGTGGTATCTGATGCACAATTTAATTTTACTATCATTTCTAGTTTGGTTAAATCTTTTATATAAAACACGGCCCATATTTTTTATTTTATGTTTACATATTTTTGAAATTGTTTATTTAACATCAAAGTTTAACATTGTAAATATTATGGTTTGGTGACTTGGTTTTTTAAAACTACTGTACATTTTATAGGTATATTAAAACTAAAAAGGTTAATTGTATCAAATAATAATTATGTTTTAGCGTTGAGAGTTACACAAATTATTGAAATAGCAATTAAATAATTTATTCATTATGTCATATGCTCAGCAAAAATTGTACTGATATAAATTATTAATCTTAATAATACAATTATTGTTAAATGAGTATTTATTCTGTCATAAATTATTAGTTGAAATTTTTTATTATAATTAAATTAGCTCTTAAATATTACCTACCAACATATTATAGTTACCTAGTTATACAGTTACATAACATATGATATAACATGCATTATTGATGTATCACATTTTAACATTTTTCAACTGTGTTTGAAAAGAAAAATAACTTAAATTATACAGGGTAATAGCTAGCAGTAGATAACATTATTTAAACTATATATTATAACAGTAATTAATTACGATAATTTCTCATGACTTAATAATACCCTTTTGCTAGATAATTTATTGGTCTTAGTTCATAGTTCAAAATTTTCAAATAAATGGTTATATATTTTTAATTGGTTTAACTAAATCAAGAATGTATATTATTTTTTATTCTTAAAATATTAAATTAAATCAATTGTTTTTAATAGTACAACCAACTAAACATAATTCATTCACGAGTGTTGCCTCCGAACAAGTACCTGTGCGTTTGACTCCAGCTTGGGAAGAAAATAATTTACCTAACGACGAACTTAATTTCAAAACATTTAACATGGATGATGCTGTGTTAGAATCAAATCCTCCGAAAGATAGGTGAGTTCAAATTT
Organism: Therioaphis trifolii; assembly: GCA_027580255.1. Taxonomy (NCBI): domain Eukaryota; kingdom Metazoa; phylum Arthropoda; class Insecta; order Hemiptera; family Aphididae; genus Therioaphis; species Therioaphis trifolii. Next base: position 17,648,916 of record CM050411.1, read on the forward strand.
GTATTAATATGACAATATATACCAGAAATATAAATTTTATAATTTCTTACTCAATAAGTAAAACAGAAGATAGATTTATTTATTATGAATAATGTGATTTTAAAAATAAACATGAAAATTTTTGTTTACAACTAAAATAAAGTAGTTAGTTTTTTACTATTTTATAATATGTATTAAATAAATCAAAATTGTATTTACAAATAATAGTAAAACTGTTTTTTTAATTTTTTTATTTAATGCATAGTGGTTTTGTTTAATTCTAAGGGAATTAATTTAATTAAATATTTTATTTTATTTTTTTTTTTTTTAGATGGAATATTGTGTACTTGATTTTAGTTCTTCATGGAATAGGAATTTTAATGCCTTGGAATATGTTTATAAACGCGAAATCTGTAAGTAAATAGTTTGATTTTTATAGTTTAAATTAAAATTATTATTTATATATTTTGTTAATGTATAATACATCTTATCATACATAAAATGAAATGTCTGGATATTTTAATGAATTTCCATTAATATATCTATAGGAGAATAATAAATAAAATGTAAATAATTTTATTATTCATGCAACAAATGTGTAGGTATTTCTCTGATCGCAAAGATAACCTGACTTTTGATTTATTGCTTATTATTTAATATTATATAAGTTTATTTAAGTTGTATTAATTTTTTTTTTCAGTATTTTGTAGAATACAAGTTAGGAAAAGATTATTTATCTGGAGATTTTTATTATGCTGCAAAATTTATGATATACTTGACTATAAGTTCACAACTACCAAATCTTCTGTTTAACTGGCTTAACATATTTTGTCCAATTGGGTAAGATTATTAATACATGTATTATAGAACATAATACATACTAACAATAATACAATTATATTTATCATCAACATTCATTAAAATCTAATGAAAATATTTGTAAGTTGGGCTTAGTTCTATTAACTCAGTACAAAATTATTACTTAACTTAAGAGTTTCTAATTATTATTTTTATTTATGGCATAAAAGAAAATATTGCATATGTTTAATTAATTTTTGTTGTTATCTGAATTAATTAGGATAGATGTCCTTCATAATTTTAAATTTTTAAACACATTAATTTTATCATGTATTTCTGTGATTGAATGGATTTTTCAGTTTTTATGTTATATTAATAACCTGGTAATCTATTTGAAATTCTAACAAAATATTTCTTTTTTTTTTATCTTTATGATCAAAATAATATCAATATCTAGAAAGATTCTCATTCTTTAGCAAAAATAATCATATGTACTTAAATGTTTGCGTCATTGATGAATTTTAAAATTTTTGGTTCTTCATTCAAAAGTTATTTTGAAATAACCAATAACACATTACTCTATAGTCTATTGAGATCTTAATCAATTTAATGCAGTATACTCCTTTTTATTAGGACGCATCATTTTTAGTTATTTTATCTCAAGGTTGTTGGGTTGTTCCAATAATCCATATCATAATTTATATATTATACTTGATCAAAATGTCCCAGTTAAACAGTAAACATTTACTTTATAACCATTATTTTGTTTTGGCAATTCAAGAATTGTCCTGATTAGTAGTTATCCTAATTAACTGATAAGTATATTAAGCTGAGTCTACTATACATCAAATAACAAATTTTAATATAATATGTTATATTATTTTTTTATTTTTAGGGGAAAACTAACTACTCGTATAGTGTGGTCAATTCTTACTGAGGTACTTTGTTTTGTTTTCACTGTTGCTATGGTAATGATTAATACCTCTCAAATACCAGCCATATTTTTTTGGTCAACACTGGGCAGTATAGTTTTATTAAATATGGCAAATGGTATTTATAATAACTCTGTTTTTGGAATGGCAGCAAAACTACCACCAAAATATATAGGTGCTGTAATTCTTGGTACAAATTTGAGTGGTACTTTTACATCTATTGCTGACTTAGCATCAATGTCAATTACTAAAGATCCTCGAACTGCTGCTATATATTATTTTACTACTGCGTTATTTGTGTTGTTGGCTTGCTTCGATACATATTTTGCTTTGCCATTGAATGTAAGTTATTTATATTTTTATTGAATTAATAAGTTATAAATTATGAACTAATATTTTAATCAATAAACATTAATAATTATAAGTTAGTAAATTGAATTATATAGTTAAGCAATTTTTATATTTTTGGGATTTCAGTTTAAAAAATATGTTTAAGTTGATTAATTTTGTCATATTTTTACATTAAAAGTATGTAGATATTAACTCAATAATTATATATTGAGTTATTTAAATATAAACTGACACATGCATGAGTTAGATTGTGTAATATCATTTAAATTGTATTCTACCGTTATGTATATATTTTATTGTATATTTCATTGTAACAATCATCTATTAATCACTGCTTTCTTTGCTCTGGGCCTGATATATTGAAATAAATAAATGTGCAGTTCTTAAAACTAGTTATTTCTAATGGTCTGAAATAATAACATAAAGAAGTTAGTCACTTGTTATAAATCATTAAAATCATTAGATCTGTAAGTCTACCTTAAAATACTTATTATATTAACTATTTATTGTATATCAACATATAAGCGAAAATAAATGTGTGGTTTGGTACTCTTAAAGTAAACTACAAATTATTGGACAGATAAATAGAAGTATAATAAATAAAAATGTTAAACATTTGGACATACTTTGAACTTAGGTAGTTTTTTCATACGCTTATAAAAACTATAGAGAATAAAGAAAAATGATCTGTCTGAAGTACAAACTACATCAAATATTTGATTGATAGAAATGCTAGTTGAAACTTTAGAACAATTATTTCTATACTATAGCCACTGAGAGAATGCAACTTGTTTGCTCATCCAAATGATTTATGACTAAATATATAAAATGTATTTTATAAAAATCTAGTATACCACAATTTTACCGTTTTTACTCAATTTTTAAGTAGTTTTTCCTTACACTTGAAAAAACTATCGAGGATAAAATAAAATGACCTCTCTAAAGTACCAACTAGATAATATTTAAATAAATCAAATAAATAACAATAAATAAATATTTCTGATTTCTTGAGTTGCTGGATGAAACTTATGGAGTATTATTCCTACCCTAAAAAGTTATTACATTAAAAAAAAAAAAAAAAAAAAAAAAAAACAAACCTTAGTAAATCAATACATTCTCTATTTTGCTCTAAATCTCAAACAATAGGTGTATTAATCATTTTTTTAAGCTACATGTGCTAAAATATGATACATTTAAAAAAATATTATCAGACTATTTTTTTATAAATTATTTGTTTTGCTGAGAAATAATTTAATATTCTTGAAATCATGTATAGATTTTAATATTTTAATTTACTACTAAAAAATTTTCTTCATTAGTTTATTGTTAATTATTATTTCCATCACTATTCATGAACCATTTCTATTCCTGAAAGTATATTATTAATGATATTTGTTTATCTAAACGTAATATTATACTGAATCAAATCTTAATTTTTTTTATTTTATCATAATACTAGTACACAATTTAAAATATTATATTTTGAGTCATTTTATCGCATTAGAAATGAATACTATTTCAATTATACTACAACCACTTTTTACATAAAAATATTTATTATTGCTTATTTACACTTTCAACATTTTGTTTTATTATAAATTGTAAAAAAAAAGAAAAATGATTTTTTTTTTATCACTATCATAATTAATGTTGTATGTATATTGTATTTTACATATTTATAGAGATTTTATAAGTATCATGAACACATTTATCAACGGAAAATAGAAAATCAAGATTTAAAACAAAATGGAGAGGATCAAAAAGTTCCTTATTGGCATATTTTTAAGCAAGCTCTTCCACAATTATTTAATGTTTTTTTTACATTTTTTGTTACTCTTTCAATATTTCCAGCTGTTCATTCAGGTATGTATTTATTCTTAAACTTTAACCCATTTAACAATTGTTTTGCACTTTTTTTTCATTGTTTAATATTTTAGACATTATCCAGTCAAATCCAAATTTTTTTATTGGTAATTCATCATATTACACCAGTATTTTATGTTTCTTGACTTTTAATTTAACTGCTCTTATTGGAACATACTTTTCTACTTTATTTTCATGGGTAAAATAGATATAAATTTTATTGACTGAATTAAGTGAATTTAATATTATTATTATTATTGTGTTTTACTTTAGCCAAAGCCTAAATGGCTTTTTGTTCCTGTTGTATTGAGAGTGGTATTGATTCCATTATTTTTAATTTGTAATTATCGACCAAAAGATATTGTGAGAACAGTGCCAGTGTTAATACAAAATGATTATATATTTTGGATTTTGGGAGCAATCCTTGGGTTATCTAGTGGTTATTACAGTTCTGTAGCAATGATGTATGCACCAAGGTAAGGGATCACCATAAATATTATTTTATAATACTCTGATATATGCAATTTGTTATTAAAATGGTTTATTCTCATGTAATAACTTTATAAAAATAAAAGCCTACAAATTGTATCTACTCTGAATTCTATAAATTTATTGTGTAAACCCTCTTTCAAAGATCTATTAACAGATATTTAAATGTTGACCATGCATTAGACACTATTTCTCTGTCTGAATGTATTCAAGGTGTACTTAACTTAAAAAAATATTGTTTCTATGTTTTCATTAATAGTTATAACAACTTTTTAATAAAATACATATTATTATAATATGGTTGTTTTAGTTGTGTTGAACCCAAATACAGTGGAGTTGCTGGTATGTTTGGAGCTGCTGTACTAATCACAGGCATTTGTTGTGGAATACTCTTTGGAATACTGATTCCATTATTTATATCCTGGTGAATAAATATTTAAGTTATTGTAAATTAAAAAAAATCTTTTTATGTTTAAAAGACTTATTTGTATGCATAAATATTTATTAATTGTTCATTTATAATTAGTATTTATAATTTTTTATGGATGCAGGCACAGATTTAAAGAATTATTATGAATCAAATTATAGTTCTTAGTATCTAACCTTTTTTTGTTTCTCAAAACTATTATTAAAATATCAATATAATGTTTTAAGAAATAGGATGATAATGTAACATTAACAACTTTCAACAACTTAAAAAAAAAAAAAATTCCAATCTGTGCCTGTGTAAGTTCAAAAATTAGTTACCAAGTGAGAAATTGGAAATAATTATTTAAAATATGATATTGATTATTTATATAACTTCCTAATATCCCACTTGTTAAATTTTTAGAAACAGCCTATATTAGTTGCTCAATTGTTTTTATATTATTGTATGTATATATATATATATATATAATAAGCGAATAACTATAAATGTATTAAATTTAAGTATCTTGGCCTTTAATTGCATAAAACTTTAAACTGGAAAATTGTTTTCATAAAAAATAAATAAAAAGATCAATTTTAAAAATAATTGAGAACTATGTATTTTTAAATAATCAAGTAAATGTTTTATTATTTATTTTTACAACTAAAATTTTTACTGTTTTACTTAAAAAAAAAAATGTATACCATTTCTAATTATGTGATTAGTGAAAGATCAAATGGTTCATTAATTATTGTCACTGAAATTAATTTATATAGTTTTTTTTTTTTTTTTTATATATATATATATATATATATATATATAAAGAAAATTAAAAAAAAATGAATTAAAATAGACTCATAAATTAATAGAAGATTTAACTTTGAAACTATATTGTTAATTATTGTAAATTGCATTTATTTTCTGCGTAATGTTAAGTTCTTATTATTTTTCATTATTTAAACTTAAATTTATAATATATATATATATATACCAAACTAATTTGAATTATTTGATTAAAAGTGGTTTAGTATAGTTTTTAAAATAAGCATAAATTAAAACTATTTTTTGTGAGTTATTACATTTTTATAATACATTATGTAACCTATTCAATAATTAATACAACATTATAAACTTGTTAGATATCACTTTTTGTAATATAATTTTTTTAACATAATTTAACCCAAATATCCATTCTTTATTATCAAATTTATATTGCTTAATTTGCGTATACATATACTGTTAAATCTTATTAATACTTACTATTCATATTTCACAATCTCAGATATATTGATGAAATATTACAAATTTTTCATAAATGAAATACTAATGAGTTTTTATATCAATAAAATATAAAATCAAAATTTGTGTGTGCCTATTATACTCGTAAATTTATACTTTTTTAAGCCTTGATAAAAATTAAGGTTTTATATTTTTAATGTAACAATTTTTCTCTGTATTATTACATTAATAAACAAATTACGTTTTATAAATAACATTAAATTGTACCTCTTATTTACCTCTTTATTTAGTGTATTAAATTACAACTACTAGTTTTACTAAATAACTGACTATTGTGTGTGCATAATGAATATATAATAATGATAAAAAATTTATTTACCAAAATATGCATTTGATTTTTATAAGATACACACAAAAATATAGTTACGAAAAAAATAATAATTGAAATCAGTGATTGGCTGATTGTCTTAATACGATACAATAAAAATCAACGAATTGTTTATTTATTTATTAAAGCTCATCACCTGGGCTAAGATTTATATGCAATAAAAAATTGTAATATATTATGCATTTTATTAACCAAAATATGCGAAAACGTGTATTTTAATTTTCATGAAGTGTTAAATGCTGGTTTTTTAGTTCAATTATGACTTGAGATAAAAACAAATATTACTTTTAATATACGCTAGATCATAAATAAAAATTCTTCAACAAATTGTCGTAATTTGGCACTTTCATTTTTGATTTTAGGGGAATAAAAAAAAAAAAGGGTACCCCCGTAATATTCCACTCATCAAGAATTTTTTTAATATATTAGATATTGTGATTCCCGTTTTGTCGATCTATAAATAGACTAGTCTATATAATTGGAGTTAAGGGCCCCACACACTACTATGAAACAAGACGGTTTTCATCGTTAATTGGTCAAAACGGAAGTGTGTGGACTAATTGAGCAACCAGTTACAGCAGCCACACTCAACGCCCGACCGTCGTCGAGTCCGTCAGTCTGTCGACGATCGCTGTCAATCAATACAAATCGTACATAAACATAAGTAAAGCAGTTAGTAAAGCTAGTAAAGCGGCAGCCCGAACTATATAGTGAGCGGATACTGCAGGCAGCCACATACATTCACGTTGATTTCCTCTGGCTGCGCGCAGCCAGTTGGCTGCCGTGTAGTCGCACACGTTCTTCTGGCCGCGGCAGCCAGTAAACATTGGCTGCCTAATGTGCGAGCTCTAATAAGCCGTGGTTTCCTACAACCGCGCATCCGCGACTGTGTGGTGCGCGATGCGCGATCACTCTTGCGTGATGCGTGATGGAAGAGTTTTGCTACGATCAGTGGCGGCGCGAACTTTTTCGACAGTGAGGCAAGAAAATGTTAGTTGCAGCACACACCACCCACCTTTTTATTTTGCACAGAGCCGTGGGGGGCTACGCCCCCCACACCCCCTATTATAATTCTATGTCAAATTAGCATTTCTAAAAATTCATGTTGCGGGTACTACAATAAAAACAACTTTTATAAATTATATAAATACTGCTTTATTAATAAATCATATTATAGTACTTTCAATTAAAACAATTATCCAAACATTAATTCTTTTCTCAATACACTTGATGACAGTCAAAATTTGTTTATAACTTCATTGATATCAATAGGTACCTATGTCTCTTTCACACGAGATCAACATTAAACTCTCCAACCTTTGTTGTGACATTGTCGACCTAAGTCTAGTTTTGAAGTTTTAAGTCATGTTTATTTCTATACTCTATATGAATATGACTATTTATATATTTATTTATTTGATAAGTTGTGTCACTCAATATTTTTCAGAACTGACTTTCACTATAGGTACCTACTCGGTACCCACCCACCACCCCTTTTAGCTGTGAGACATTTGTCTCACAAAAACGCTCTCACGCCGCCACTGGCTACGATGCGTGTTTACGATTGCGTGGTTTAGAGTAGAAAACTTTTGTCAGTTGACGTTTAGCAGTACCATTGATTATAGAATATTGATTATATAATCTATAATCAATGGTAGTACATCAAAATGGACGCTCTAAAATATTATGGAGGATGAAGCAGATGAAGAACTATTGCTACTTGCGAATAATTTCCGAATGGAAATAATGTAATTATCTTTATTTTTTGTCACTCAATTTATAAATAACAGGATAGTTCCAAATAACTTCGATGAATTTTTCGTCATCCATGGCATTAAATGACATCAACTCCATAGCTTACCGAAACTAATTAATTATAAAAGACATTTAATATTTTATCAATTTACAACAATAAAACTTATTTGTTATATTATATAGCTAGTATTTGAAAACGATTCTTACTTACCTATTCTACCAGCCTTTTGATTTGACTTGAAAATAATTTGATATTAATCTGTATATATAAAACAGTAAGCTGATTGACTGCTATCAACGCACAGCTTAAACCATTGGACGGATTGGACTGAAATTTGGCATACAGATAGCTATTTCGGCGTAGGCATCCGCTAAGAAAGGGTTTTTCAAAATTCAACTAAGGGGGTTAAAAGGGGTAAAACGTTTGAATGGACTTACGATGTTATCAGTGCATCGGGACATTAAGTTGAAACCCGATGACATACTGGATATTTTGGCGAAAAAAAACAAAAAGAAAACTTGAAATAATATTATAATTTATGAAAAATATATTTAGCTTAATTTAATTGTTTACTTTATTGTCTTTGAAAACCATTCATTATTATACCATTTACCTCCTTCAATTAATTTATAATAATGAATTAATATAATATTGTGATCTATCTATGAGATTTAATGGTCAATGGGGGGGGGCATAGCCCCACTAGAATGTTAGTATAAACTTATATCCTAATCCCACCCCAGAACCAATTCCAAATTACGCCACTGTTTTCATGGTTTCAACTTTTTCGCGATCACGCATCGCGCACCGCATCGCGCACCGTGCACCGCGCAATCACGGATGCGTGGTTGTAGGAAACCACGGCTTTCAGCAATCATGTGTGGCAATCATGTGCGTCACGGCCCTAAATCCGACGATGAAACCCGACGGTTTTTATTTCTGTCGAGTCTTGATTTTAAACACGACGGGTTTACCGGTTGTCGTTTAAAATCGTAATGTGGGGGACTTTCCGATAAAAACCGACATGTTTTACCGTAAAACACGACCCGATTTTGCAACACAACGTGTGTGCAACTGACGATGCAGCACGATAAAAACTGATGTATTTTGTCGTAGTGTATGGGCAAAACCATTCAACTATGAAAATCGACGTGTTTTACCGTAACGATGAAAACCGTCGTGTTTCATCGTAGTTTGTGGGGCCCTTAGGCCCGGCGCACACCAATGCAGTGCGGTTGCGGCAGTAGCGCGCGAAAAACACTGCGTCGGCACCGCACCGCACCGCACCGCAAAAGCACACCAATGCAGTGCGGCGGTGGCGCAGTCAGTTTTATTTTTATTTTTAACTATTTTTTAATAAGTGAACGATCACATTTACTTGCTTCCTTGACAATATTATTACAAATTATAGGGCAGTATTGGGCAAAAAATTACTTACAAACTTTACTTATCAATTAATCATAGCAAATGTTTGCTCAATACTGCCTGAGGGCACAAACTTGAACAGAGTAAGAAATTTGGTAGCTGGTGAACAAAAATTGTGAATAATTGTAAATTATTCAACATATTATATGCGTTCATCATACAATACATGTTTCTGTTTCATATTTATTATAAGAAGGTAATTTAATTAAAAATGGTGTTATTTACCTGATAAATTAATTTCCATTGCAATTTCATGCCAAGCTGCTGTCTTGACTGTGTCGTTAGAATATTCCGCTCTATTGTAATCAAAAAGACATGGGTGGTTTTCGATGTGCTTAACCAATTTCACCATTTTTTCACAACCCTCCGCCATTTTTATATGGAAGTTTCAAGTTTGTATAGGTATAGGTAAATATATTTTTAAAAAATACCAAAAATAATGTTCTGTGTTATTATTGTGTACTCTTATTAGGTAGTTTGAAGTTTGATACAATGATTACAATTATTGACAACAACTTGTTAAACAATGTTCCTAACCTATCGATAATTGTTTATATTTTGACACCGCACGCGCACTGCAAGAAAAAACCGCCATGCCTCACCGCATGCAGCGCGCCGCTTACACAACGTCACTGCACCACCACCGCACTGCATCGGTGTGGGCATTCCCATAAGGCATAAGATAACGTGTGTTCTATTTTAAATGCGGCACTGCATGCAGTGCGCCGCGAACGCGCCGCAACCGCACTGCATTGGTGCGCGCCGGGCCTTAATGCACTACATTGGTTATTAATTATTATTTATAACCAGGCGCATACTGGCCCACTGGAATACCGGAAAAATCTCGGTAGGCCCTTTTAAAATTATATAACCCGGGCCCCTACCAAATAGCTATCTATTTCAATAAAATTCAGTAATCTTATAGTTTTTCACAATTTTAACTAATATTTATTGGTTATCCATAGAAAAATAATACATTAGTTACGGAGTAATAACGATCTTTGGTCAATTTATTCTATGAAGATATAAACCAGTAAACGAGTGTTTATGATAAAACCACAGATATATAGAATAATAATAGTTAATTCTGTATATATTTGTGGATAAAACAGATATATTTAAATTTTTTATAAATTAGATATGATAAGAACTATACAAAGTGGCGTTCCAGTACACGTTCATGATATAAATGCACTAACTATTACTGTATAAAAAATATTTTAATTATTTTAGATTTTTTGTGTTGAATCAAGAAGTTTTTACATACAATCAATTATATAAATATATAATTTTTTTTTATTTTTTTTTTTTATTATTATTATTTTAGTAGGCCTCTAGGCCACTGTCTTTTGAGTCTTCTGTGTACATTTCCAGGAAGTGAGGTGGAAGAAAGTTGCTTTATTAATGGATTGCTGTGAGAGTTTAACTTGTGCTTTTGCTAATTGATTGAGTATTTGAGTGTAGGAATTTTTAGGTCTTTGTGAAGATTATTGTTTGTGAAATACCAAGGAGAAGATTTTATTAATCGTAGGCTGGAATAACTGGCGTATAACTGTATGACATATGTCCAAGCTGGTCGAATTATTGATTTATATATAGTAAGTTTATTGGAAAGGGAAAGTTTGGATTTTAAGAGTGGTCTCTTAAGGATATTTATAAGGATATGAAGTCAAGAATTAACAGTTTTACGTTTAAGTTTTATGTGTGGGCTCCAGGTTAAGCGTTTGTCTAGAGTAAGCCCCAGGTATTTAACTTCGTTTGCCTTAGGAATTATTATATTGTTGAACGTAACAGGTGGAGAATCGAGATTACGTAGTGAAAAAGTTACTTGAACAGATTTAGTTTCGTTAACATCATTTCACTGACTGTGACGTGGCTTTCGTGGGAGACGGTTATTAGCGTGTCATCAGCGCATGTACTTAAAGATGTATAAAATGTCTTGGGTATGTCATGAGTGAAAATCGAGTAAAGGAATGGGGCGATGTCGCTTCCTTGTGGGACTCCAGCTCTAATAGAGTAACGGGTTGAGTAGGTGTTGTTTAAGCGAACAGTAAAGAAACGATTTGACAGATATGATTTTATCAAGAGGAAAAGAGGGGCGGGTAAGAACTTTTTAAGTTTGTACATTAGTGCATCATGCCAAACCCGATCAAAGGCTTGGGAGATGTCAAGGAATGTACAGAACTATTTTTTTCCTAGGAGCTGGATATGATATCGACTGTTCTGTGTAATTGGTGCAATGAAGAATGTTTTGATCGGAATCCGAATTGTGTGTGTGGAATTATGTTTTTTGAAGAAGCAGAATGAATGAGTCTGTTTAAAAGAATTTTCTCAAAAATTTTATAAAAGGTTGGGAGAAGACTTATGGGTCTGTAAGAGGCAGGATCTTGTGGTGGTTTATTGGGCTTAGGTATTAGAATAACGACCGAGTATTTCCAAGTGTTTGAAAAGTACGATAGTCTGAAAATGGCGTTGAATATGTGTGATAAAAAAATGATAGTTTTTTGGGGAATGTTCTTTGTAATAACATTACTAATTAGATCATGACCTGGTGATTTTTTAATAGGGAGTTGCTTGATAAATGATAATGTGTTCAATTTCACCCGGAGAGGTGTTTTTAGCGGAAGTGACATGGGAAGGGGTGAATTGAGAGAGCTATCCACTATTTCTAGTTGTGATGCACTAGGCTGTGTATCATGAGGAGTAAAGCATTTCGATAGGTGCTCATCAAATATGTTAACTTTTTCGAGGTCAGTGATAGCCCAAGAATGATCTGCTTTGAGAAGAGGGGGAGAAGGTTGTTTTAACCGCAGTAGGGATTTGGTAGCCTTCCATAAGGAGCAGTTGGTTGTTGAGAGAGCTTCAACATTAAATTATAAGAGTCATTTTTATGCTTCCTAATTACCTTTTTAAGTTGGTTACTTAATTGATTAAGTTTAATCTTGTCATTGGGGTATTTTGATTTTTGCCACTTGGCTCTAGCCTTGCGTTTCTCTGTTTTGATTTGGATGTGATGCGGTGTTTTATTATGCGAGGATTTGTTAGTTTTCGTAATGGAGGCGCCCAATGCAGCGGGCTATATTGTTGACGTTAGAAAATCCAACGTGTCATTAACTTTGTCTGTTGTTTTTAAGGAGATATTTAGTTTTATGTTATCATTTAAAGTTTTTTTAAAGATTGACCAATCCATTCGACCAGGAGTAAGTGTTTCTCTTTTTGATATACTTGGAATTAACCCAATTTCAAGTAGGGTTGGTGTGTGATCGGAGGATAGGTCGTGAAGGTTATTTATAGTGGAGTGAATGTTACTAGGTAATTTTTAAACAAAAAAGTCCAGTATGTCGTGTAGTCTGTTGTTATGGGAGGGCCAGTAAGTAGGATCAGGAGGGGCTAATGTTGATAAGTTGTTATAGGTTATGCAGTTGAGTAACGCTCTACCTCTAGTGTTGGGAGAACGATTCTCCCACCTTGGATTTTTGCATTATAATCTCCACCTGAAATAAATCGGTGACCTAAAATATATCTGAGAACTGGCATGCGTTTATGCCAATTCCAGGGGGGGCAATATATAGAAGATATATTTATAGGTATATTGTTTTGTGTAATAATTGAAACACCAGAAGCTTGAATATGGGAGAATATATAAGGGGGTAGAGGGTAATGGGATAGATTGGATTTGATATACAGTGTGATCACGATAAGTGGAAACACTCAATAACTATGTGCAGGCTTCATATATTTCAATTCTGCTTTTTCGGCTAACTAATAAACATTATTATACATATTTTCAAATAATTAGACAATTTTTTTGACAGTTAACTTTGCGCATGCGCACAATAACTTTTTTTTTTTAAATGGCAAGATCCATTTTTGACCACAAATTATTTTTTTCGGTATTTTTTAATGAATTTTAGTGGTTGAATTTCTTTTCTAAGTCAAAAAATGACCGAGTTATAGCAATTTGATTTTACGTTATTTGCACGGGTATAACAGATTAGAAAATACTTAGTTAATAATAATAATAATAAAAATAACTAATCCAATTTATGAAATACCTGTTTACCTATTGTGTTTATCTTTATTAAACTTATCTCAGTAATTGCATTATAATTATAATGTATAAATAATGTCATACGGCCATACGGGCATAGGTACCTTTTATAATCTGTTATATCCGTGCAAATAACGTAAAATCAAATTGCTATAACTCGATCATTTTTTGACTTAAAAAAGAAATTCAACCACTAAAATTCATTAAAAAAAAAACCAAAAAAAAAAAATAATTTGTGGTCAAAAATGGATTATGCCATTTAAAAAAAAAGTTATTGTGCGCATGCGCAAAGTTAACTGTCAAAAAAATATTCTAATTATTTGAAAATGTGTATAATAATGTTTATTAGTTAGCCAAAAAAGCAGAATTGAAATATATGAAGCCTGCACATAGTTATTGAGTGTTTCCACTTATCGTGATCACACTGTATAATGCTGCGCCAGCGTGAGATGAGCCATCTGGGTGACAGGCAAAGTAGCCCTTATAACCAAAAATGTTGATGCAGAAGTTCAGGGTAAAGTGAGTCTCTGATATTAGCGCTATGTCGATATTTTTCTCTTGGAGTAGGAATAGGAGTTCGTCTTTATGTTGTTTTAGCCCATTAGCATTCCAGGTTAGTATAAGTAGCGCAGACTTTGTTGTATAGTCATTTTGTTGAGATTATTTTGTTAATAAGAGTGATAAGGAGACTTATAAGTGGTGTAATAAGAGTTTGGAAATTTTCCAAGGATGATAATTGAATGGAGAGTGGAGTTTCAGGAGAGGTAGGGTTGACATTTTGAAATATTGGGGATTTGCTAACGTCAGAATATGTACGAAGCCGATGAGTGGTGGTGCTGAGTGACTACCCGTTAAGTTTTTAGATGATGATGATGAGTCTTTAACGAAGTTGTTTGGTTGATTGGAGATGGAATTTGTTGCATTTGTGATTGAAGGCTTCATGAGGCGTTGATCTGCGATTTTTGTGGTTCTTGATTTTTGAAGTTTTTTATGGACCGTGCATCCTTTATAGTTTGATGGGTGACCTTCACCGCATAGAGCAGTGGTTCTCAACCTGGGGTACGCGTACCCCTAAGGGTACGTGACATGATATCAAGGGGTACGCGAAAAAAAATCGAGTAATGGCGAAAAAAGTGAAATTTAATGTAACTGAAATAGTTTGCTATTAATGAAATACAATTTAATAATTTAATAATTGTATACTTATTACAGTACGAATATAGTCTGCGATATTATATGTTATTAATGGGATATGGTTTTATCGTTATAATAATATAAACACTATAAAATGTAGATAATTCAATAGTAGATGAATTTTCGTATATAATTTTTAGACAATTTCTCCTCTATGAAACTGATATGATCCTATCACAAGACATCGAAGTACTAGTTAATCAAAATTTGAATGGGCTCATAGCAGTTTATGAAAAATACTTTCCTAAATGTGAAAATGAAGACCACTGGATCGCATTCCCTTTTAGTGAAAACCATTTCAAGTCTGCAGTTTTATCAGTAAAAAAAAAAAAAAGAAAAACTAATAGAACTAAAAACGGATTCTTCACTTGAGGCAGCATTTGAAGAGAAATCTATTATCGCCTTTTGGGCTGATGTGAAATAAGAATATCCTGAGTTATCATGCAAAGCATTCAATGTTCTGCTACCATTCACAAGCACTGTGTTGGTAGAAATGGCCTTATTTATACGTACACGTTCATAAAAAATAAGTATCGTAATAAACTGTCTGTAAGTTCAGACTTACGGGTTTATTTGTCACGTGTGGAACCAGATTTCAAAAAATTAAATTCAAGCAAACAAGCTCAAGGTTCACATTAAAATTAAACTGTTAAGTTGGTATAATTATTTTTTATGCAAATTTTATGGCGCAAGCTAATATTAAAACAAATAAATATTTCCAAGTTTTTCTTTAAAATTAATATTATTATTATTATTATTATTATTTTCCATTATGTATATTCCAAATTTGGGGTACGTGGGGGGTCAATATTTTTACTAACACGTACCTATTTTAAGTGTATAAGTGTATTTATTTTACTAGATAATAGATATTAATTGGCCATATATACAATATTCAAACAACATACATAATATGTCAGATCGAGTCATATTATTCAATAGTAATATTAAAAAAAAAACCAAAAAGAACCAAACCTAATCAAATTCCACATATAATATATATATATATATATACATATATATATATATTATAATATTAAGTAAAACTTATTAACAATTATTTTTATTTTTCGGGGGGGGGGGGGGCACGGCCCTGATGATGACACAAATTTTTTAATTCATCGTATAAAAATTGTACCTACATTTTGTTATTTTGGTTTAAAATTAGACATACTTAGTACGTATTAACGTTATTTTAGTACTATTTATAATCAATGCTTATACTTATACTTATATAATAACTTATATTTATATGCTCCATGTTCCCTATTATTCATTAATACTAATTAATATTCTAATACGACAGTAATTGTCTTGTCATATTAAAATTTTAAAGGGTTACCAACCATTTTTACCCCCCCCCCCCTAAATTATGATTGAGCCACGGCTCCTCAAAAACATTGTCAACATGGTTGACGTCTAACACGCCGCTGGGTTATGGTTTTAAGTGCTTAAAAGAAATGTAAGATTTGTGGTTTTTCAGGTATTCTTCATTATGAAGAATATAGGTTTCGTTTAACTGATAGATTTATTCGGTTTATGGGTTATTTAAAATCGAGTGATATATCAAATTTGTTGTGCGTAAAGACGTGCCTAATTTGTTAACCAGAGTATGAACAACCAGCTTTTCAGTACTAATTAAGTAATCACATTCATAATATATGATTTAACAACAAAATTTTAAGTATGCATACAATACACAAAACAATTTTCACTACAGACAAATTACAATGGAGTTCGATATGGATAAAACATTAAAATTAAAAATAATATTAGTTATCAAAATCACATGACTTGTCATCATTATTATTTATTTAGTCCTGTGCTTGTCATGTATGATCTAACCAAAACACACAAACACATAGAGCCGCCATTTATGAAAAACTGATTTCTCCTTGAAATGTATGTACTATGTATGAATTAGTGATGTGATATAAATTTGTATTATTCAAAAATTCGAAAAATCCGGATTTCGAATTTTATTTTATCTGGAGACATTTTTTGCTCAACATTACATTATTCAAAAGTTTTACCTAGCAACTCTCTAGATTGGAAATTTTATGTAGATGGTACTTTGATAATTGAGGGTTTATTAAGCTCTCATTTAAATAGTTTTTTAGGTGAGAGGAAAAAGAGTCTAAAATGGATCAAAAATGGTGAAATTACCCGTAAACGTTTTTATAAGCGTTTAAGTAAATTATTATACGATTTTTACGAAATAAACTGTTTTTACGTTAATTTTAAACTTTAACGATTTATTTGAAGAAATTGGTCTGTCCAAACATAAAGACACTTTGAATACAGATAATAAGTTTTGAATTAACAAAAAAAAAAAAAAAATTATTCTTCTTTGTCAAACAAAAAAACTTTAGATAATTTTGAAAAAAAACCTACCATAATTAGATGAAAAATGTCAAATTTCAAAATTCGTGACAGGATTTTTTTTTTATAAGTGTTTAAGTAAATTATTTTACGATTTTAAAGGAAGAAACTGTTTTTACATAAATTTACCACTTTAACAATTTATTTGTAAAAATCATTCCATTCAAACGGTATATTTTAATTCTAAATAAGCTTTGCTCAGAATTAACTATAGTAATGATTTACTATTTCTTTAAAATTCAATACACTCATCCCCATTAATTCGTCTAAGGAGCGAAGAATACTCCATGGGCTGAAGTACGAACTTTTTTTATATAAATTCTAAAATAACTAACCATACGAACATTTTTAATTTTAAATAATGAAAATAATACAAATTTTAAAATTTAATTATAAAACCTATACACATTCCACTTCACTCAGAATCTCAACAAATGTTAAGTTTTAGTAAAAAAAAAGATTTATAAGATTTTCATGTGATACAGCCTTAGTTTGAAATCTTGAATTATTCTGTAGGAAAAGTACAACAGATATGAATAATACTACTAAATACCCAGTACTTTTGAAAATTTGGTTCGACTGTTAAACATAGAAAAAACAATTAAATTAAAATATCTGATTTGTTCAGTTAGTTTGTATTTTTATATTGAAAATATTATGTGTGTCCTACAATTATCTACCTATTATCGAATAAAAGTAAAACCCACTTAGAGTAAATAAGTTCGTATACTTTGATAGGATGCTACCACATTGAATTTTGCGATAAGATACAACTTGCACGCCCTCATTATACTAACAGCCTTATATAAATATATATTATTTTTTCGTGAACACAAACTTTAAAATTTTTAAATATTTCAATTAGGTAGGTAATTGATATAAAACAAAATAAAATAACTATTGTATATTTAAATTTGTATATACTCAAGTAATTGTTATGGTATGCAATTTAAATTACAATCAAGTTTATTTTAATATGATAGTTTATTATTTAATAAATCACTTTTAGTTTTTAACATATTAATAATATCATCATTATCAATACTAAATAAAACATTTTTTTCGACTGGAATTCAAAATTATGTGAAATTTTTATTCTTACAATTTTTTTTTTTTTTTACTTTATAATCTATTTTTGAGCGACTCGTTATTCGAAGTTATGACGAATTCCATACTTTCCTATTTGATTGTAATTTGCCACATCTTATAATATCACATTAATGAATGTCCATTATGTTGTATCAATTAAACAAAAATATACGCTTGTTAACAACGTATTATTTATAATATTATATAATGGATGAATTAATTGTAACACCTGCATAAAAGTGTTATTTTCAATTTATATAAATTATAGTAGATTTAACATTTAAGTGATGGTATATGTTAATGCTTAAAATATAAAAAAAAAACAAAACAAAAATCAGTGTTTGAATTTTAAAAGAAAAAACATAATATATCATTATATTATATGATATTTCAACTATATATACGAATAAAATAACTAAAGTACCTTTTTTGTTGTCCTCATATGTTATATACCTATATATAGTTGTTGTCTCAACTTATTTTGCTTGATTGACTTACTATTTCTATATTATAACTATTTCTTAAATATTAATGTTAAAATGTTTGTCTCAGCTTATTACTTTCAATGACTTAATTGCAATATCTATTTTTACATCCCAAACATACTTCAGTTCACATACTACATATATACTACATCCCAAACATACTACCTACCAATTATGTATGTAAACTATAAAAATAAATATTTTCAAAATTATTGTAATTGACCAAGTAACTTTAAAATATAAGGTCATATTTTTTTGTAACAGGGACTGTAGTATTCGGCAATAATAATAACAATCATTTAGTTTATAAGAAATACAAGACACAACACATTTTGAAATAGATGAATATAGCATAATATAAGAAAACAATTGTGAAATAGTAAACACTGTAAATTAGCATGTACCTAAGCATTATTTTATACATGTAAGCAAAAATATGTTTTAATGAGGTTAAGTTAAATCATAAAAAGAGAGGAGACCAGAAAATAAAGGTTCTTCTGTGGTGGTCGTGTGACTTGACCACCATAGGAAGAACGCGTGCTATTTTCAAGCTTGTACTTAATTTATTGTGTGTCATATACGTTGAAATAATCGGTGTACACTGTACACGGCATAAGTTTGAGTTACACGCTTTTTCGAGTATGTCATAATTTTACATATATCAATATTGAAGTACAGTTTATTTAGATCACACCAATTATTGAGTAGATTAAGGTCGTTCTGGAGCAATTTTGCATCAGTAGATTTAATTATACGGAATATTTTTAAATCGTCAACAAAAAGTAGTAAGCGGGACTTAGTAATTTTCATATCATTTATATGTATATACTAGCTGAATAATTACCCTGCAACGCCCGTGTGTATTTTTGTTTTTTCATATTAAAAATATTATTTTAGAATATTATGGGTAATATTGTTGAGTGCAATATATTTTTTATGCTTAATCGTTTTTGCTTTTTTTTTTATAATTATCCGGTTTCATCCGTGTGTATTTTTTATGTTTACAATATTATTTTAGAATATATTAATATGGGTAACATTGTTGTGTGCAAAATAAGTCTTTTTATGCAAAGCCGTTTTGCATTTCTTATAATACTTCCTTGTATAAAATATTTTTGGTTCTGCACACCGATAACATAAACCAATACACATACAAATTCTAATTATGAGTTATCTCTCTATTATTGCCTTGTCACGGTGTCTATACAAAATATATTCTTATTTGCACGTGAACAAATATTCATTTCATTTTCCCGCTGTACTACCAGCAGTTCAGACAAAAAAAAAAGCAAAAACCAAGCAAAAAAAATAAATTGCACTCAAAAATATTACCCATAATATTTTTAATATGAAAAAAACAAAAATACACACGGGAGAAGCCGGGTAATTCAGCTAGTATTTTATATGTTACGCACGTCCGAACTGCCGGTAGTGCGGAATGCAAATGAAATGAGCGTGTTTAATGTATAGGCAGTTAGGCACCGTGGCAAGGCTATGGAGAGATAATAACTAATAAATAGAATTTGTATGTGTATTGGTTTATGTTGGTGTGCATTTTATCGTTAATTATAATAAAATAGAAGTATTGGTGTACGCATGAGATGCATGATGCATGAGATTATTTTTATCGATAAACTTCTCAGAATAATTATTCTTATCTACACGACGACCAGACGACGACGAACAAAAAGGATTGGTAGCAGGTAGCTGGAGACCCGCGGGCCGCCGTGCCGCACAATACGTATTGGCGGTGAATAATTATAATTGTTAATTACTCCACTAAAACACAACATTTTTGAAAATCCCTCCTTATTGCACGGTGAAAATATGAGAAGAACCTATATTCCAAATTTCAAGTCCGTAAGTTGCGTAGTTTGGAGATACAGCGATCAGTCAGTCAGTGGTATTTTGATTTTATAATTATAGATATTGAATAAAAAGAGAACTAGGTGACAACCCTGTGGAATCCCTGAGCTGATATCGTATAATGGTGACTCAAAATGATTTACTTTTATATATTGTTTTCTATTAGTAATAAAAGAGACTAACCAAGAATAAAAAGGATTACGAAAATCTAGATTATGTAATTTAGCCGCGAGGATGTTGTAGTCTATTTTGTCCCTTTGAAAAACCAGTATAGATTACATCTACTAGGAAGTTTATACTAAAGGCATCTAATACGTAATTTTAGAATACTAATAAATTTGTAGTAGTAGATCTACCGGAAAAAAGCCATGTTGCTCATCAATAATTATATTTTTGAATAAGAGAAATAATTTTTTTACAATAATATTTTCAAAACATTTTTGAGATGATTGATATAATGGATATAGGACGGTAATTTGTTATTAGACAGTTATCACCACCTTAGACCGGAGTAACATAATTCAATTTCCAATGAGTGGGAAAAATACCAGATTTAAGTGACGAATTAAATAAATGTTATAGTGGAACTGCTAGAAAAAATTTATATTCTTTGAAAAATAAATTGGAAATATTGTCCGGACGAGGATTCATATTATTACTAAGGTGGTCTAGTTCATATAAAATATGTATTTATTTATTTATTTATAATAAACGGGATAAACCTTTTTGAAAATACAGTAGAAGTGAATGACATAAGATTGAGTAATTATCAGTCATATATTTTATATCAGTTAAATATAAAGTGCATGAATTTAAGTTAAATAAGGACAAATCGTTAGGAACTAGGGTATGTGGCGCAGTAGTAGGTGGATTGAAGACACTAGAAAAGTATTGAGAAAAACAGTTTGAAATGTCACCACCACCTGAGAATTTAATATTATAAAACATGACGGTTGGAGGGGATACATTTGACCGTTTATTGTTAACAAACTTCCAGAAATATTTTGGGTTATTTGAGACGGAACTTTTTAAATATAGCCAGCACAGTCTATTTTATTTTGAATTTTACATTGAGAACGTAAATTAGAAAATTTATTGTAATATATAACTGTTTGAGGACTGCTTAAATATTTTATGAGCTATCTTTTTTGAAAATATTAAATTTTTTAATGAAAAGCTAAACCATATCAGATAATTAGAAGAAAATTTACATATTTTAGGGCAAGTAGAATGGATAATTTCGTAGATATTTGAGTGAAAAATGTCAACTGCCATATTTAAACATAGATTGTTAAAAGTACCATTCCAATCGATTGTAGCTATACGCGATGTGATATAATTATAGTCACAGTGCCTGAAATCATAAATTTGTTGCTTATAATCTAAGACCTAAGTATTCAATTGACACAACGGGGATACTTATATCTAAAGCTGGATGGTAGTTATAATCTAATGGTACGAGGGAGTAAACAGCAGACGGACACATTAATATTATGGTACATAGTACATTGGAAAATACGAGATCAAGTAATATTAGTTAAATAATAATCAATGTATTTATTTTCGTATTAAATCACAGTTTAAGATAATTAATGTATACGCTATCGTAATCTCCAATTACCTACGCCATAACTTATGACTCATAACAAACGGATCAAATATCTGAACTCTATACGGAATTCTAAAATGTGCGGAAAACCGACATCTAAGAAAAATATTTTCGGCGGTCCAGTTATTTCCTCTCCGCGGGCCGCCTATTGCCAACCCATGGTCTAATATATTATAAAATGTTCATCAAGCAATCAGCTGTGCTGCTGATAATATGTATTATCTTTATATGAACCACGATGGTATCACACATGCAATGGCACTATGGCATTGGCAGTATTATTCTATTCTGTGGCAGTATTCATCTCCATTGAGCGTGAGCAATGATTGTGGCTGTGAAATTTATATCAGCTGTTATTGCTGCTTAATTTGTTTTTATACTCTTATAATTAAATGTATGATTAAAAATAATCATTGTTTGTTGATAATTAATAATTATATAATAATATCATTGTAATTAGTGAAAACTTAAAAAGTTGATTTGATTAATCTAAACAATATTAACAACCTGATCATTTTGTCGCAAATTTGTGATTCAAATAACATCATGTCTGATTTGAAGTCATTGGAGCATCCTACATTAAAAGTATATTTCATAATATCTTATAGCATTAGTTTTATTTGAGTAATTGTTTGTTATGAATGTTTATTAGAATGTAGTAATTTCTTCGTTTTTAAAATAAATAGTTAACTTAATTTTAGGTTCCATATGAAGTGTTAAATAAAAAATTTCGTACCACCCAAAAAACACTTGACCGAGAAGTCTCACACTTTCAAAATGCTGTTCAAGATTTTGAACGAGATATGTCATCAGAAGTCGCGATGACAGACACTTCTCATATTTCTTCATTACTAAGTGGCATGGTGGAAAAATTAAAAGTGCTTAAAAGAAAGGTTCAAGCAAATTATATTTTTATTTTTCATGGTTAAAATAAATTATATATGTATTTTTATTAGGCTGATGAAGGTATAAATGATGAGTTACAAGCCGGCATGGTGTGTAAAAAGCGTCTGGAGCATTTAAAAGAGCATAGTTCACCTTGTGAAGCAATAGTACAAAATTGGCGTCGTCGTCGTTTAGATCGAATGTTAGTGGAATATTTTTTACGCTGTGGTTATTATAATTCTGCTAATAAACTTGCTAGTTATTCAGAACTTCAAGATCTTACTAATATAGGTATAATTATATATTCTGTTAATGAAATATTTGTTATTTATTAATTAAATTATTGTAGATTTATTTATGATATCAAAGGAAGTTGAGCAGTCATTAGCCAATCATGAGACAACAAAATGTTTGGCATGGTGTCATGACAACCGGTCAAAATTACGTAAATTAAGATCAACTATGGAATTCAATTTACGAATACAAGAATTTATAGAACTTGTACGCCAAGATAAACGTTTTGATGCAGTAAAGTAAGTAGAAATGAGTTATTATCAATAAGTTTTTGTAGTAAGTATAAATAATATTGGTATTAAGTATAAATTAGTTTTGATTTATAAGTATAATTATTTATATTTTTAAAATAATTATTACTAATTAAGTTAAATAACCATTATTTTCATGTTTACAATTTGTCCAAGAAAGTTGATGATAGAAAATGTTATAGTTTGAATGTTGCAAGTATTAACTAATAAGTAATAACTATAGAATACATCTTCTGATTAGTCAATCAAAACACAGATTTCATACTGATTTAAATAACAATGGCATAAATGCAATCTATGCACAACTAATTTTTTTTTTTCATTTTAATTAGTTTTCAGCTATTTTTTTCTTCGGTTTTTTTTTTTTTTTAGTATTAAATTGTTTTTTTACAATTTTTCTCCAGTTAAAAGAAAAATCCAAGCATTATTTTTAGATTAAATCCAGTTTTCAAATTGAAATCAAAATACATACTTTCATAAATTGCAATTTTTAATTAAAAAAATTATAAATACTTTTACCAACTTAAATAATTTGATGATTGTTTATTTAAATATCTAGATCAGTATCATATAAATTTTTAGAAATTTTTTTATTTTTTTTAGGGATTTTGCCATAAATGCATTTTTTTAAGGCATTTCAGGGCATCAATATTTGAGCCTTCTTCTTCTTAAGGTCAACAAACCGAGGGTTGGTTTGCACCTAGAAGAAGGTGTTACTTGGGAAGGGTTTACTGTGCAGTGGTTTCCCGTTGCCTTCTGCACAGGGGAGATGGCGGCCGCTCTCTCTAGACAGTCGCCTGCCCAGGGAGAGAGAGCCGCCCGTGACCGAGGTTTGAACCGGCGACAGTGTGCGTCAGCAGTGATGCATGGTTCCATTTGGCCACTCCGTTTCCCGATGCCTAATTGATTGCCTAATTAATAACAATATCAGCAAAACTATAGAATATAATGTAATAAGAATTACTTTTTTTTTTCAAATAATTGGCTGTTAATTTTTTATCTGATAGTTATTTCAAAATATTACAAGAATCCTTTTTTTTTTATTTATATGACTTTTTATGACTATATTTTACTCGTATTATTTTTGTATTTTATTTACTGAATTTTTTTAACATTTTATCTTTTCGAGGTTGTGTGATATATTTCTCTTGGTTTTTCAGATAATAAACACTAAGACACCACTTAATAAACATCATTTTGTGTTTATATTTGATTAATTATATTTCAGACATGCCAGAAAGTATATATCTACATTTGAAGATACTCGGATGGATGAAGTACAACAATGTATGGTTTTACTGGCTTTTCCAACTGATACTGGTAAATTTGACAAACTTAATGTTGATAAAATAATCTAATTGATTTAAGTGGTGGTTTGGCTACTCTTAAATATTTTGTGATAAATCACTAATTAATTAGACTATTTAACTTCAGCATTAATATTCCAGAGTATCAGATCTGAAAATTTGTAGCCAAGCTATTTTAAATTATAAATAAGATTACTTTGACAATAATTAATATTGGTTTTTAAGTATAGTCATTATAGATAATAAAATGTTAATTCCATCAAAACTCACCTATATTTATAAATTACGATTTATTATGTAATCAGCTCATACTTTTTTCCCTGTTTGAAATATAAAAAATACTTGAACATATTAGTTAAATATATTGTTTGAGTGTATAGTTTCAACAAAAAATGTAATTATATTATTTAATATATTTCAGAAATATCACCCTATAAAGAGATGTTTGATGAGATGCGTTGGCAACGTTTAATTGAACAGTTTCGTCAAGAAAATTACAACCTGTATCAATTATCTTCACAATCTGTTTTCACAGTAGCGCTGCAAGCTGGTTTATCTGCTCTTAAAACTCCATATCCTTTTTTACTTTAAATTATTTTATTTATTTAAATAAAACTAATCAATTATTTACAGTAAGTGATTCTCTATTAGAATTAAGCCATAATTCGAACATAAGGCCGGGGAAATAGTTTTTCATAAATTATCATAGTAATTCTCCTCTAGAAAATCAGGAGAAAAAAGTTTTGGAATTAATTTTATAATTTCTTTCAATATTACTCATTAAATTAATAAGTGTTATTAATAATTTATTTATAGACTAAATCTACATATCATAACAAATTTTTCTTTTGGTAACGTAAGACTGCAATTAGAAATTCAAATACTATTAGTCTTTAACTCGTACTTACTACTTTTTAAATTTATTATGACTAAAGAGCAAATGTTTGGGTTCTTCAAACCTTAAAATATGATGCTAATATGCTTCAAAAAAACCTAAAAATATAATTAAAAAAACATAAGAGTTTAGTAAAAATAATAAATAACTTTGCACCATTCCTTTTGTAATAGGAAATTATTGAACAATTAAAAATGTAAATCAGTTGATACAGAGCTATATAAATATAATAAAATATAATAATAAAAAAAAAAAAAACAATAGTTTAGTAAAAAATAATAGATAAATTTGCACCATTCCTTTGAAACATAACCAATTCGATTACAGACAAGTAGAAAATTCAATGATTTTGAATTTTTATCACTCTTTAATCAAATTATATTTTTTCCTAGAAAAAATTATTCCTGACAAAATCACATTTGGAGGAATTAACAAAATACACAAATTTTTATGAAGAATAATAGAATATTCTAAAATATGAAAAATAGGCGAAATATTCTCTGATGTCCAAAATATGCTTTAATATGCAAAATTAATTTTATTCTATGAACTCTGTGATAGATAAATCGTCCACATTTTTCTCCCTCGTAAAGTTGCATAAAATCAATAAAAATATGTAAAAACCTAAAGATCCGCTCTTTAATTATGACTAAAAACATAGTAAGTCACTATTTTAGTACTGTGTTAATTTTTGGATGGTATATCATAATATTGTTTCAGACTAATTTTTAGAATATTTATTATTTATTTTTAATCTTTCTAGACTTCCTAAAATCAACATGGAAATCTAAGAATCACATTTTGGAAATCACTACAGTTATGACTATAAATTATATTAATAAATTCAACATATTTTCTGTTTTTGATATTTAAAATATGTTGGAACAGAATCCATTTAGTTAACAACCTTCTTATTAACCTTAACATTTGCAATTGTATTAAGCAAATTGTAAAAATTAAGAATAGCATTTAATTATTATCATAACAGTTAATATTTAACCCATTTTACACATAAGTACTTAAATCTAAATTTGGTAAATGTATTTAATTGACTAGTTATTATAAAATATTTACAGAATAATTTTTAACATTCAACGATTTGTCTTCCAACTTTTAGTTTTTTGTTACTTTAAATCAGGGGTTGATAACCCGCGGCCCATGAGCTCCATGTGACCTGCGTAGCGATTTTATGTGGCCCGTGACAATAATTTATAATTAGTTTAAAAATATTACACAACACGTAATCTTTACTTATCAAAATTTGGAAATAAAACATTTCGCTAAAAAAATGTTGACCATATTTAGGAGCACTTATATTTGTGAACAATCTTTTTCATTAATGAAATATCGGAAAAGCAAATATGCTTCACGATTAACCGTTGGTCACTTAAACGCTGTATTGAGAATTTCTACATTGAAAATAAAACCTGCTATCAATAAACTTGTTGATGCTATTCAAACTCAAAAATCACATACATTTTTATTTATTTATTTTTTTCCAATATTATACAATATTTTACTATGTATTTTTTTATTACAATTTTGACGTGTAATTATTATTATGACTTTGTTTGTAGATACCTCGATAGTGAATGTACCAAAGAGTTATGTACTTAAATAAATTAAATTTTGAATTATTATCATATTTTGTTTAAATAAAAAAGGTGTATTTCAAATTATGGCCCGTGAAAAAATTTATTTATATTTTTTGGCCCTTGACACCAAAAAGGTTGCCGACCCCTGCTTTAAATTTAAAACATAAAATGACTTGTTATTTAAAATATGAATTATAGTGTCATGTTATTTAAAGTTTTTTAGTTTTTCTATGATTTTAACTATTATTTGATGCAACAACTACATATTCTTAAAAATGATATGTTTACTGATATCATTTGTAGGTATAATTAACAAAAACATTTATACATAAATAAATAAATGCATATGTACATATAGTGTGTTTAATATGTATTTCACTTGGTGAAACGTATCCATTTAGTGAAAATGATATTTTACTACATAATATGAACAAATTTTTGATCTTTTCGTGAAATAGATAAAATGAATTTATCCACATAGTGTAGTACTGTATTTTTATACTTAATTATGATACTGCTATGATTACATTATTAAATACATATCAATACAAGAGTTATATTTTATAAATTATATTTTTTCTTGAATAAAAGACGTAATTTAATTGATTTTCTATATGTTGAAGTTGTTACTAGGGAAGGAAGGGTTAATGTGCAGTGGTTTCCCATTGCCTTCTGCACAGGGGAGATGACGGCCGCTCTCTCTAGACAGTCGCCTGCCCAAAGAGAGAGAGCCGCCCCTGACCGAGGTTTGAACAGGCGACAGTGTGTTTCAGCAGTGACGCCTAGTTTCACTCTGCCACTCCGTCTTCCAAAACTGCATTTAGAAATTTAGAATTTCATTTTATTTTATTATGAAATATACTTTTTGTATTTATACTAAAAGCTTTTGTTCTGTAACTTTAAAGATTGTGTAGGTGTTAAGCAAATAATACTCGAAGCGTTATTGTACATCTATGAAAAATAAAATATGTTTTACTATATTAATTATCATTCAATTTTGATTGAATAAACAAAGCACATTTTCACTTCACATATTACTTATTATTATTAATTCATTGCAAAATAAATTTAATTACTTACGTTTTAGTTTTAGGAAATTCAATCTCTCGAATAACTTTATTTTGTTTTTCTTGAGAAAATGTTTTTTTTTGTCTTCATATTATATTATGCTTAAAGTTTCGCATAAAATAATTTTTTCTCCATATTATAATTAGAATGATATATGAAAGTTCAACATTGTTAAATTACGAGTATGAAATATAGGTATGCATAATTCATCTATACGAACAACTGGTAAAAAAAAACTGATCAAAGCATATTGCCAACATAAGTACTCACTATTTATAAAATCTTTATCATCGATAACATTTATCTTCAAGTTGTTGAAACTAATTGTAATATATAGTTATATTTAAACTTTAAATTTCATTTTGATCCTAAAATTTTAAGCACTCAACCATCCAACTGTAGATACTCAGATATTTTATTAAAAACTATTAGCTGTTGTCAGTTAGTAGTTAGTAGTATAAATATGTTCATTCTAGTGAAAATAATTTTTTTTCAATATTGTGCATGTATTGTTATGTATTTAATAATGTAATAATAGGAGTATCATAATTAAATTTAAAAATAAGGTATTAAACTATGTAGATCATTCATTTTATCTATTTTATAAAAAGATAAAAAAATTGTCCATATTGTGTAGTAAATCATCATTTTTACTAATGGATCCATTTCGTGAAGTGGATGATTGCTTTGTGTTATGAACAATTTCACCAAGTGGATACAACATATAAATATGTATATATTTATTATTATAATCAAAAAATAGTGTACAAAATATAAACATTTTAAATTTGATGTAGCATAGTCAGAAAACAGTAATACCTTGCCAAAATGTAACTCTACTTCAAAAATTGATAATGGACACTGTTTAGTCGTACTTATATGAATAATTACTCAAACGTGTTTGAAATAAAGTCTTTTATTTGTGTGCATGCGACACATAATGATAACGTTAAATTTGTGTAAGAGACATCAACCAGCAGACAGTCCCCACCGATTGTAATCTAACACTCTTGATGTATGATCAATATTATTATATTGACACAGTGTATGCCGTATACAAATGCGTATTGTGTTACAGATACTTACGAATTTAAAAAAATATTTTTTATTTATTTTTATAATATTGAATAATTAGCAGTTTAAAGTGGATATTTTGAATCATTTTGTTAACCAAATTTTTAGAACCAGAATTTTTTTTTTTTAATTTGTATTTAATAAAATAGTATGTTCAATAATCACAATATTTTATTTATAACATATTTATATTTAAATGTATATATTGTTACATAAAGATAAACTAAAATAATTTTTTTCATGTTTTTATAGTTAGTATTTTTTTTAATTGATTATATTTTCATAAAATTAGATCTTTTCAATACCTAATTTAATTTTGAAATAAGTTTTACTAAAACATTCACTAAATATTTGTATACCTATGTTTGAAATTTTATCGAAGAAAATTTTTCATACAAATTTTAAGTTTTAAATTTTAAGAATTATGGTTTAAATAAATCTTGTTTTCTTTTTGAATTATTTCATAACATATATAATTCTATGTTAAAAGTTTATCTTACAAGCTCGCTTATAAAATAATTAATAAATCTATGAGTACTTACACTTATATTTTAGTAAACATTTAATTGGTTATATTTATTTGCATCAATAAGAACTTTTAGTGTCAAAATATAGTAAAATTGATTATTTCCATAAATTATTAAATAGGTATTAATTTTTCTATTGTTATTCCAAAATTATTGTTTTTTAAAACTTAAAAATTCATCATTAATTATCTTTAGGATAGGTCAAAATCTATTGCTGTTTGGGTAGGTCGTTATTATTATTTACTCATCTGGCATAGGATATTGTATATTATTTTAAAATTAAAAACTGATAAAACATTGCATTTATAAAAATAAAACTCAGTGGAAATAAAAGTATGATTATTTTTCTTAACTTTGATTTACTCAGTGTTATAGTGAACTTAAAGAAGCTCGTAATACGAGTTGTCCAGTATGTCAAGAATGGTTTAATACTTTAGCGAGACCCTTACCATTTGCTCATTGTAGTCAATCTCGACTGTTTTGTTCAATATCAGGACTTCCACTGAATGAACATAATATACCCATGGTGCTACCAAATGGATATGTTTATGGAGAACAGGTCTATACATTTATTTTTATTTATATAATTAACTATTAATAACTCTAAATTTATTTTTGATTTTAAGGCTTTGGTCGAAATGGCAAATCAAAATAATGGACAAATTATATGTCCAAAAACTAAGGAATTGTATTGGTTGAAACAAGCAGAGAAAGTTTATGTTATGTAATGAAATAGTTTTGGCTTCAATTTAACTAATTATGTGCCATTTATGGTTGTAATTTTTGTATTATTAAATATTGATCTATTTACTTCAGAAATTGATTTCCTTGAAACAAATTTCTTAAAACATTATTTTAGAGTTACATTTAATAATTATATTAATTTTAAATTAGTTATTTCCAATATTTTAGCTCATGTGCTTAACTATTTAATTTGCATTTGTATTTAATTTTACTATATTATTTGAATATAAATAGTAAATTATGACCAACCTATAACTTTCTTTTTTTTGACAAAATAAAACATAAATGCATGTAATAATATTTATTTATTTATGAATACGAATGAAAATAAAAGCAGGCAATGATGTAAATATATTTTAAAGTATTATAATTAATAGTTATGTACAATTAAAGTTAAATCATAAAGTTTCATTAAATTTTGAACATATATATATATATATATATATATATATATACATATTATTTAATATTTATAAGGTAAAGTGCATTATTTTTACACATAGGTATAGTATTTTAACATTAATTATTATACTTTATTGTATTCTATTCCTAAAAATTTGATTTAATAATTTATTACAAGAACATTTTTTTTTTTGTTAGAACAATTGGATCACAACCTCATAACAAAGTGAAAATTATAGCAATATTGACATTAAGAGTGACAATTTTCACATTGAGATGTAAATATATTTTTCATTTGAGTGTAACAACAATAATTGTACCATTTGGTTTCTTGAAGTTGTAGTTTTTATAAAGAAATATAAATATTTGAAACTAATTTTTTTCTATATGAAAAATGATCAATAATTGTATTGTTATTGGTTCATCATTAATCGAATAATAGAATAACTAAAACGGCATACTTTGTTTAGAAACCTCTGAATGAAAAATATTTTTTTGAATTTTTTCGTATTATTATTATCTATCATTTAGGAACTTCAATGAATGGGCCTACGTAATATTTTATCAATATATTTATTATATCTTACTTGCAAAAGATTAATTTATTTTATAACAATAATGCTGCTTCTGATTTTGTTTATAATTGTGAATGAGCAAATACCTTATGTAACTTTTATTTAAAATTTAAAGTCTGGTGGTTATTTTTATTAAATCAAAATAATTTTAATTCAGTGTATTAAAAAAATACATCAATTGAATGCATCATGTACTCATGACTATCTAATAAAATTAAACTATTAAATTTCTCAATATAATTTAAAACTCATTAATCTATTTTGGAAGTAAGCAACTGTTTTGTTGTACAACAATTTTTAAAATATAAAAGTTAATCTCTAATCTTTTGGTTCTAAAAATCCCAAAGAAATTGTATTATCAAATATTAATTTTTAAAGATACCAATTAGAAAATATTGAATAATAAATGTCTTAAATTTAAAATTAATTATGCTTAACCTCACAAATAAATCAAATTTCTACTCTTGGATTATGCTTTTACAAAAAAAAAAAATTATCAGTATGTTCATTTATATAAAATTAAATTTTTTTTGTACATTTTTATACATAGATTTAGGAGAAAACTGGTATTATCTTATAAAACTTTGTTTATCATAAAATCCAAAAAAATGAAACCTACCTTTTTGTAATCACTTATTAGTAATCCTGTTTACATAATAGAATGAGTTTAGTTTCAGTAAATTAGAATATGAGGAAATAATTTTGACCAATAAAATAGCTATGTCCAATATTCTAAAATCTGAATCAGTTTGTATATGTGCTCGAATAAATAACAATAAACAAACTTAGAGGCTTAAAATATTATGTTAATAAAATTACTCTAACAAAGGAATAAAGTTTACTGAGTAGTGAGTACTAGAACCTGTATAAATGTATTACGTATGAAAGACTGTCTATTTGAACCACAGTTCATAAACTACTGTATGATTTGAAAATACGAGGTAAAATGCAGAGATAATAAGTGAACGAAAAGATGGCGTGGCGGTAGCGCGGGCTTGTGAACGCGGTCATCGGTGTTCACCGATGACTATCCGCCATTTTCCGGCGGCTGTTTGTGTTTGTTTCACGCACACACAACAGTTTCGGCTGCCGTCTAGCCACCATAACCTGCTCGTGCAGTCGCCGCCGCCGTTGCCGCCGCCGCCGCCGCCGACGACGAGGACACTGCTATCCGTTACGACCACGACGATCGACTATCATTTATTTGTGTGCCAAAAAAGGTGATTTATTAATTGTTTCTGCTCCACGTATCGCGCGAACGTATACGTTCATATATGTGCGTTTCATTCTATTGTGCCGGTTTGTGCTGTTGTCCCGCGTCTGCTGTGATAATTTTTACGAGATATCACACACACAGTATAATTATATATATATACACATAGGTATATTTGTCGACCGTCCGAATCATATACTCGAGTCTCGATGTGTTGTTAGTGCGCGCCATTCTTCCTATTATACTGTTATTGTGTGCCAACACGTGAATTTCAGTGATTGTTTTAGAGTCCGACACCATTACCGGTCAGTGCGCGTGTTATCATCGTGGGCTTGTCAGACGGACGCCGTTTTATTTCGTTAAGTAGTATTGTCGACAACGCCGCCGCCGCGCTGTCGCCGTTGTAACGACCGCCACTGCTGCTGACGACTTGCTCGTAAACAAGGTAAGCCATGTTTCTCAATATCATTGGTATTTCATTTACGTATGCTTTCGTTCAATAGCTGAATCTTATTTGCCCGCATTGCGTGTGGTCAGTCATAGAAATATGTAATTTATCGAAATCGCCGCGAATGGTAGTGCGTTACTCACGCGCGATCGTATTCCACGAGACTTGATTGATTATAATTACGATTTTCGGGGGGGACCTAGTGTGGCCGATAACGTGTTTACACGGTCCGCAGCATATTATATTTTATAGGTAGGTATGTATGTAATCGCTTGTAGTGTTCTAAGTATTTATGAAAGTGTATATAGTATATATGTGATACACTCGTTCTATTGTGCTGGTGTAATAATGTATCATATTTTTTATCAGTAGAATAGCCGTCGACCTTATGTACAATTGTATTATTATGTTTGTGTATATTTTGATAAATCCTTAGTCTCTTAGTAGGTATCCGTCCACCAAATATAGCGTTTGACCTTATTTGAGTTGTGTTTTTTTAACAGTGCACATGTGCTTTAGAAACACTACAGATATTCTATGCCTACGTCGTAATGTAACACTTTAACACCTTAGTACTGTTTTAGTTGAAATATTTTTGTTATTTTTAACCTTATTTTAATATCATATATCATCATAAATAATATTAGGAATCAGTATATTATACTGAAACGTGGATTCCTAATTTATTCGCTTTATATTGATTTGGTGCTTTTATTATTTAGTTTGGTTTTCTGTAATTGAACGACCGTTATTGTGTGTAAGAAAACTCGTGTCGTTTTCATTGACAATGTTCTCTCATATTTTATTTGAAGATTCCAGTGATTCTTGGAATTATGTATACGTCATTATTAGTGCATAATTAATATTATTATTATATTACTTAAAACAATAATACAAATTCATGCTCATTTAAAATCGTTGATTATGCCAACACTTGTTCGATTTAATAACATTAATTCATTGTTGTTCGTATCTGCGTGTGTATTTTTATGTAGGTTGCAAATTTTTAACACATGATTAAGCAGAGATTGTTAAGTACACGCAGCTGCCGAATAATAAAAGCTTAGCTGTCCCTACCGTGTTTCGCGATTATCTTTAATGCTAACTATGAAGGGGAGAGTAGTTTGCTTACTTCGGCATTTCTTTAAACATATTTCATACACTGCACTGAAATATTCGTTGTACCTATTGTATATTATGTACTAATTTAGCGTGGAAATCTTTATATATTTCCTGTGCCGTGTACATTATGATAAAATACAGAATGTTATTTTGATCACGATGCTGTAAAGTATTTTGTCATTGTATGTGTAAATCTAGTTAAAATTGCGCTAACGTTTTTCAGTAATTGTTTTGGAATGTAATAGTACGCATTTGTTACTAGACAGATGAGTGTCGCTGTCTTCAGTTCGTGAAAAAATGCACTATCAATTATCAAAATAATATTAATTATATTCGTTTACTGGATACTTTCATACAGTATTAATGACCAAAAATAAATAATATATGGTGTATGTGAATAGATTTTGATAATGATTATTAAAATTTAAAAGTGGTCGTTGTCAAGGCAAACTAATAACCACAATTGGTGGCGGTTGGCGGTAATTGAGGCACCATAAATGGAAGGGCGACGATGACAATGCGAAAAGAGCGCGTTTTAACTGGTCTGCATGGCTGGCATGACACGACTTGGTTTGTTTGGTAGGGGTATCACTGGACGTAACCGTCATCCGTATTACGGCGACGGCGGCAGCCCACGTCTTTCTATTTCATACTCAGAAACACGCACCGCCGCCGTCCTCTCCCCATAGGCATTGTTACTCCGCCGCTCCAATCCAGTAATGTTAGTATTCACTTTCGTGATCGGCGTTACAAGATCAGTGTTCCTGCGCAGAGCGGCGTTCACACCAGGATATTATGTTCCTTGTGGAACAGCCAAGTGGAATTTTCGTCTCTGGATGTAATTAAATCTTATCACAATGATTTTCACGATTTTATTGTGAATTATGTATAATAAGTGCAATGTGAATTTCCCATTTTAATTTTCGTTTAACTTCTTCAAGTTGTGACGATTTTTTTTTTTTGTTTTGTTTTTATTGGTTTTTTTCGTTGAACAATTTTCTTTGGTTCATTAACTACTGTTTTTTTCATTAGCGCCTAGCGGATTAAAATGATGCAATACATTTATAGTAATAGGCATTGTCTTTATTGCAGTTTCCTGTTATGAGTTTTTCCTATGATAGTGATTGGATGAACTTCTTATGATTATTTCCAGATTTTTATGTTCGGTAAATCCATTGTGTATAATTTGTAAAATATTTCTATTTTAGTTTGTATTGTAACCTAACCTAACCTAAGTATTGTTTGTTTATTCTATGTGAGGTTAATGTAGGTATATTACAATTTGGGTGTTCATATTTTTGGATTCATTTTATTGCTTGATCTGATTGATCTGATGATGAAATTAATTTTTTTGTCCCCTTTAGCAATACAAAGCCACTTGACCATTCTATAATATATTGTCAGCAATGTAACAGTATACATTAGAAATTATTTTTGATGACATATATTGTGTACATAAAGTATACTTAAAATATTTTGAAGAAACTTATTTACATAACTTTAAAAAAAGTCCTGTTTACCTTTTTGAATATTTATTGTTATTTTCTGCAATTGTTCTTCAGGTGTACAGGGTCGAAAGAAATGTTATTTAAGAATTTTTAAATAATTTAATTATAAAAGTTGATGACAATAGCTAAGATTATGTACCTATTTAATATGTTTGTTGATCTTTTGTATTTGATGAATAACATAATTATTATGGCTGTATGTTATGGTGATTTTAGTTGATGTTCGTATACGGTAACTTTTTTGCGCTGACAAAGCAAAAATCATGACATCGATTTCTTCAGTGTTTGTGTGGGCTGCTATTAAAAATTTCATTGCCTAGAGCATTGGTAATATGAACCTGTTTAGTAGGTATAACAACATAAGCATGTACACAAATATATACCCGCGCGCTCTCTTATAAATATGCACATACACACATATTTAATATGCACAATACACCCTACTTCTTAATACACAGCATTCACTAGGTAACGTTTCAGTCAACCATAATGAAGCCGGTTACATTGCAGGACTATTATAAGTTGGCTTTCTTACACAGGCTGGCTCTTGATTACAACCAATCCGTAATTTAATGATAAACAGATTTTGGTATAATTATTTAGTACACACTCACATTGATTGTGGCAGCAGAGGCTGTTATCATTCAACAGTGTTCTAGAACAGGGGTTACCAACAGACAGTCCATATCTAGACTGTGGATAAATTTTTAACAAACCCTTAAATTTATAAAATCATAAATACATTTAATATTAATATATTTCTCATTCTCACACATTTGACAGGTTTAAACAGGGTTTGTGATTTGAGTCATAATTAATTACAATTTCTAAGAATCAATAATTAAAATATGTTAGTCAATTTGTAGAAAAAGTAATTTATAGTTAACTAACCGCAAAAAGTTTGGTAACTTTCAAAACGGACTTCCGTAGAAATTAGTTGGTGACCCCTGTTCTAGAAGTTCAAACAAGTAGTATTATTGTTATCATTGATTATAGAATTTCGATAATCAATACAATTATTATGGAAAATGCATTTTGTGGAGCAGCTGCTCTCATTGCTTTTGGTTGTGACAGTGTGCTAAAATGATGTTTACCAATTGCTTAGTATCTTGTAATTTTGGTTGGTTTTAATCTTTTTTACAATTTTTTCCTTGTTTCTATATATATATATATATATATATATATATATAAAATTGTATAATTTTCATTATAACTAGGTATTCAGATCTTATTAATGCTTTGTTATTTATCCTAATATAGTCAATACATATGTATGATTTTTGATGAATTATTGCTAATTGAACCCAATAGTGGATTTTGAGGGTGTAATTTGGCAAAAATCTAAAGAGTATATTAATTTTAGTGTCAAATTTATGGGGCGTAGTATAGTAATTTTTTTTGGTACTTTTGAATTTTTTTTCTGCAATAAAATGTAGTTAAAAAAAATGAAGAGACGCAAAAAAATGTATCAGAATTTTTATGAGCAGGGTTCGGATTTTATAGCACCAAAAAGTACTAAAATATGCACTAATAATATAACCAAAAAATCGAGCAAAAAATCTTTAAAATATGCGCAATAATATGCCCTAAAAATATCAAAAATAACAACAACAAAACAAATTTTTTTGAAATTATCATCTTTTACTGGTGGTTTAAATATTTATCTTTTGAATAAATACGTATTACTTAAAGAAAACTGTAAAATTTAGACAATAATGAAATATATATAAATAAAATAGATTAGAGGGCATTAATGTACAATATTCAATATTTCTGAGCTTCTTAAAAATAGACTAACATGTTTAATACTGTCTACCTACAACTATAATATTGTTTGTAAATTAATTACAAAACAAAAATGTGGTTATTTTTTCTTATGAATTCACATAAATGAATAATAATTTTTTCTTGATATAAACGATAGGTATTTATGAAAACTACTAAATAAAGCTTTATATAAGACAAATAGTACCAATACTTTAAAAATATCACTAAAAATCTAAAATACATAAAATATGCAAAAAATAGCAAAATAAAGTTTCATATTTAGAGTCCCTGGTGTATAAAACAAATTTATAGCCCACCCTGCTATTTTTATCTGTATTATATAATAATTACCAAATGCTATAAAATCCGGACCCCAGTTATGAGCATTCAATTAAAACATTGACATTATCAATCAGCACTAATCCTTTGTATCATATTCCAGCTTTAAGTGTATCTTAAAAGTTGTTTGTCTATCCAATATTTTATAAACTCAATATACCTATAGGTGCAAAAATATATACAAATCTTTTATTAAAAGAAAATGTGTACTACATTTTAAATTAAAAAGCTGGTAAGTGAGATGATGGTGGTACAAGTTCGTCCTTCGTCCCTTCAGTCCTTGGACAAGATATTGGTGATGAATGTATTAAGTTTTAAAGAAATGATGACTCATTTATATAAAAGCAAAGCTTCAGTGTAATATAATATATTATTATTAAATACTGTTTACGTATTTTACGGTTATTTGTATAATTTTTGGTGAGTTATAATAATTTATTAAAGTGTGTATAAAAAAAAATCCTGACTCACGATTTTTGAATTTTTGTTAGGATAATTAGTTAGGTTTATGAGTAAGGTCATATTAAATTTTCAGAACTTTTTGTCAAATATTTAAAATTATATTACATAAAAACTTTCAAACAATTTGGTAAATTAAAAGTTCTATATTTAAGTCAAAAATGCTATAATTGTTCTGAAAATATTGTCCAATATAAAAAAGTATGTATTTGATATTGGATAAAATTTTCAAGTTACTTATCGATTTATGACTAAATACCTAAAATCTGAACAGTGAAAATCTCGTTTACGGCGGATTTTTACCATGTTTACTCAGTTTTTCGATCGTTATTCTTGATTACTGTAAAAACTATGGAGATTTTGGAAAAATGACCTCTCTAAAGTACCATCTCAGTTCAATTTCGAATCTATAAAGTTGCTGGACGAAACTTTTGGACAAGGATTTCTATACGAAAAAGTGTTTACAGAAAAAAAAAATAAAAAAAAAAAAACATTGTAAAACCATTCGCTTCACTCAGAATCTAAAAAATTGTCATTAGAATTTTAATGGAAAAAAAAAAAAAAAAAAAACAATTAATAATAAGGTTTATAACAACTAGATTTACTTGTAAAAATGATTAAGTTTATGGTTTATTTCAAACTGAAGCTTTGCTCCAAATCGTTCAACTGAAGAAATGATTTATCCTCGGATTTATCCTTTGTTTGAAATTCAATACACTTATCACCATTAATTGTATCCAAGAGCAAAGATATCCCAAAATGCATCCTTTTTTTTAATAACTTCAATTGCGTATTCTAATAAATGATCTTTTTCTGACAGTGTACTAAAGATTTTTTTAAAGTTGGCATTCTGTGCTCGGTCATTGTAATTAATTAATAAATCAAAAAACATGAGGTGATTTAATAAATTTAACCATTAACTTATTCTTTTAAAATTTAAAATTCTTATGTAAATTAAATGTATAACTGCAGAAACCTTCATTAATTAATTATTTGTTATAGGTATAAAACTAAAAGTACGTGGTACCTTCCTATAATAAAAAAATGATGAACTTAATCATTTTGATACAAAAATTTAAAATTATAGTTTTTCTAGGACATTGTATTAATTATTAAATCAGTGTTTTCCAACCTATGGGTTGTGAAATTTGTTGGTTGGGTTGAAAGTAAATTATTAAAATTTTAGTAATTTACAACTTAATTAAAAACTTCAGTATTATTTAAATAAAAAATTAATTAATTACATATTTAGTACTTGTAAACATATAATTTATCAAGAAATTATATCAAAATAACTTATTTTATTTGGTAAACAAATTACCTGTACTCTGCTCCTTAATTTTAATTGAAATGAACATTTATTTATAATAATACTCTGATTAAAAAATAACGAAACAAATAAGTACTTATCTATTAATTTAACAACCTATTGTTAGTAAATATGTATAGGCTGTGATGATTCATTAATTAATTTTTGATTATAATTTTTATAATATATAATCATTTTGTCTTATCTATACTTAAACATTTCAGTAGCTTAAATTTGAAATGAAATAAAATTATTTTTGTATATTCCTGTGTTATTGGACTTCATAATGTAGTTGTATGTATATTACTATACTACTCAACTGAGTAAAATATTAAATTTGTTCAGTTTAACCTGTAATCTATATAAATATAATTATTTTATTTTATTATTTATTTTTTATATCCGTGTTGTTTAAGATAATTTTATATAGGTGGTATCTAATGAAGTATTCTTTTAAGTTTCAACCTGTATCAATGATTTATATTATTTGAAATTTCTTATGAATATTTATCTTTTTTAAATACATAATTCAATATCATTTTATTCACTTATTGCCATCTAAAATCTAAATTTAGGTTTGCAAAACAAATTCCTCAAATCAATCACGCATTTTTTACTTTGTTTATACATTTATGTCAGAAATCAATTAGGTGGATGAAAATACCAAAGGATTATTTATTTTATTTTTATGGTTTAGGCATTACAAGTTTATTATTGTGATCAGTGTCATTGTTTGTACTTTGTGTTTATCATAGCATTTTACGATTATAATAACGCACTAAAAATTAAATAGATAGTTTGAAATCATTAAAAATTTTCATTATGAAACTGAAACTTATTTTCTATAAAGAAAAAAAAATATACAAAAAAATAAAAAAAAAACATTTATCATATTAAACGCACAATTAAATGGAATTGTCATTTATTTAATGGACAGAAGACAAACTATGATTAATTTTTAGTGCGTTTAATATTGTTTTTTAAATGTTTTTTTTTTAATTTTTGTGTATTTTTTTTTTTAGGAATTGGTTTCAAAATGTTGACACTTTCTGTAAGAAATAGAAGCAAATCTAAACGAACTCCTACACCTAAAATTGATGAATTGTTGGAATCTATTGGATTAATGAGGCATGTAGTGCCTAGAGATGGTAATAGTTTATTCAGATGCATCTCCCAATGTGTGTTTCTTACCCAAAGTTGTTACATGATAGTCAGACGACATCTTTTACAATTTTCTACCCTGCAAATGAAAGACTTTAATCAGATGACTCAATTATCTGTGAGCAAGTATGAAAAAAAAATAACTGATACAAAATTGGATGG
This sequence comes from Therioaphis trifolii, assembly GCA_027580255.1. Lineage (NCBI taxonomy): Eukaryota > Metazoa > Arthropoda > Insecta > Hemiptera > Aphididae > Therioaphis > Therioaphis trifolii. The sequence goes on from CM050411.1 coordinate 17,690,326, forward strand.
TGAATTGTTGGATATGCGTATTGCTGCTAAGTTTTACAATATTAGCATTGCATTTTATGTAGATGCACATCCTTTTATGCCTCTTATTATTGAAACTCCAAACTCAGTAAAAACTTTAAATATATGTCTTAATTATGAAGGCTCTTATGATTTAGTACTAATTAAAGAAACTGTGTTGAATATTTCACTATGTCAAGCTATTGTTTATGAAATGTTGTACAACAATGTTTTTAAATTATCTGGTGTAGATTTTGCCGTAAAAGAAATGTTATTCGAAAGAAACTTACCACCTTCAAGGTCCAATGACCGGATTAGTTTAGAAAAGAGAGCTACCTGTATGGATATGAAAGAATTACTTGAATTTGGTATTACACCGTTTCCGTTTAAAGTGGCTAAAGCTTTAACCCCTAAATTATACAGAAATACTGAGTATGATATTTGGTTAAATAACAAAAGAGAAAAATTTTATGGCAGATGGAATAATTTTGAATTTAAAGAAGGCAGCAAATGTATGGTTGCTATTGGGAATCAGGAGTATCATTGTTACATTCAATGTATTCGTGGCAAAAATGAACCAGTTGAAGTATATGTTAAAGATTTGGCTCAAAAAGTCAATGTGGAATTCGACCAATTAAAATTAATATCACTTGAACACGATGTTAGAGAAATTACAGATAGCCCTACACAAGTTAGCCAAATGTCTTCAACTACAAATGAAAGAAATAGATTTATTTATCAAGTTGCTGACCAACATGAAACTCCTATTCAGTATAGTAATTCAGGCTTTATTCATGGATATTTACCCTGTCAAATATTTCCTTCTTGTTATGTTGATCAGTATCAACAGCAATCAGCCCTTCCTATAAACTCTTTTAATTCAACAAATAGTGGAAGTGTGATGCATCCTTGGTACATTTCTACACCTCCGCCGATATTGCTAAATGACTTAAGTCAATTTAAAGATAATTTTGTATTGTTTGAATCATCTTCTAATTTTAACAAAAGTTGTGTTCCACCTAATTTTCCACCACCAAACTTTATGAATAATTTGTCTAAAGTAAGTGATCCACATGTTCATTCAATGCTTTCACCTTGGTATTGTGATCATCAACCAAGTACGTCCAACCGATGTGTGCAGTTAAACAATGGCGAGGAAAGTGGTATGCTTGTGAATTCTAATCATGCATTTCAACCTGGGTTAGAGCCAGAGTTTGTTCAAGTGCCTGCTGATGAAATGCAACAGTGAACAAAATAGTCTGATATAATAATTTTAACAAGGACTGAACAAGATTAATTTATGTGATAAAAAGTAACTATTATTTTATTAACTGTTCAATTAAATTAAGTATTTTGTTTTTTATTGTTATTAAGAGGTATGCATTTGTTTAAAAAGATTTTTGTTTTTAGTTTTTTAGTGTTATTTTTTGTTCCTACAAGTTGAATAATTATATGCATTTTTTTTTTTCTTAAATTTAATAAAATAACCCTAAAAATACTTAGTCTTGTTAACTTAAGTAGTATGGATTTATTATGAAAAAGTTTTTTGATTTATGTTGTTTCTTTTTTAATTCTGATTTAAGTATCAATTAAATTTACCTATTCTTTGAAGTAAATAAAGACATTAATCCTTTTTGGAAATTTATTAGTTATAACAATGATTAAACTGTATATTTATTATGATTTCATTAAAATAATAAATATTTAAAGTTCATATGTAATTTATGTGATGTACCGACTTCATTAATAAATCCTATTCCCCAACACTAAAATTAAAAATTTCTGCAACAATAATTTTACATGTTTTATTTTATTTTGTTCATACATTATGCATACAAATCAAAAATGATTATTTTTGTGTGCTAGGTATTTATCATGCATAGTTTGATTACTGAGGAATTTTTTGATACCCATATAGTAAATCCTACACCTAAATTCTACAATATTATAAATGTGTTGTTTATAATGTTTTAATTTTATAATTAATGGTAAATATTAATATTTACTTTTAAATGTAGATGATGAGTTAAAAACATAATAAATGATTATGGGTTAGGTTAAATACAATGCCAAATAAATCATTGAAAGAAATAGTATTTATTCTTTATTTGAATTGGTTTAAATAAATATAGGAAATAAGTGTATTGAAGTACAAAACAATTAAAAAAAAACTGTTAATTATAGGTACTTTTTACATATTTCTCTGATTACAATCAAAATAATAATAGGTATTTTTTTAAAATCATTATCTTATACAATTTTGAACTCTAAATTAAGAAGACATTTTCGTTTAACAATTGATTTGAAATATTTTTTTTGATCAAGTTTCTCTATGAATGGATTGCCTAAATATTTTAAATTAATAAATTGGAAATTTATATGAATGCTATAAACTATGTAAAAATTATAAGAAAACGATAATGAAAAACAAATTGTAATTAAACATTTTTGAGATTTTTTTATGTCATTTGTTAGTAGATATACGGATAAAGTTAAATTCAATTTTCAGATTTTAATATCAAGAAAAAAATTATATGAGCCTTGATTAAGCAAGATATTTTAAAGTTCACTCCCCTGCATTAGATGATATTTATTTTAAAGACATTAGGTATTTTTGTGGTAATACAAAATTGTACTTGAAAAGGACCATTTTTACAGTTAATTCACTTGGTTCAATATAATGTAATTATCATTTTAATTCAGTGATAAATTATTGCCTTCAAAATAGAGAGGGGCTCCCTTGTCCCTCTCCCATAAATATGAGACTGATAAATAATCAAAATAAATTAAATACAAATCTCATTTGTAGCACATTTTACAGTTCAACTCAATTTTGCTGTAGTTTCTCTTTAGAATAATTTGAGAATACAATTTAAAAAAATTGCTATTCTCAACCAATCAAAAGACACATGAGTGCAGCATTCATTTCATTACTAATTTAGCTACCACTGGTTTCAACATTATTTTTAAATTTTCATTCTTACTATAACTTTTATTATTATGTCAGGAAAATTTTCTATAAATAAAATAACCCAATCCATTGTCTTCTGTAGAAATGACAATAGATTAAAATTGTCAGTCCTAAAGTGATTGATGCACACATACACCACTGTTAATTTGAAACTATAGAGAACTATAATTTTTTATAGTGTATATATTTTTTTATATATCCAAGTATTATTATTTATTAAAACTAAAAATAACTTATTACACTTAACATATTTTTTTTCAACTTACAGTTTTTAATAATAAAAATCAGAAAGTGAGCACTGTGTTCATATATATCTAATCTCGTTACAAATATTACATGCATTTTCTGACAGGTTAACTGAATAACATTTCTGGATGTACAGAGGACCTGAATGTAACTGTTGAATACAGTCTACTACTAAATAAAAAATGTTTTCAAAAAAACATGTGTACCATAACAGCTAGGTATAATAACTCTTCCTTCAGAAATTCTAGTTGTGTTTAAAATTTTACAAAATGAACATTTTGTCTTCATTTTAAATACCTTACATTATAGTAATGTGTATAATCAAAGAATATTTTAAATATTTCTGGTATTATTTTTAACATACATAGTATTATGAGATCAAGATGGTTCAAATTTTGAGTGAATATGATTAATGTACAATTTAAAAATAATAAAATGCCAGTAATACCACTTTTTTCATAATTGGTGTTGTTATCGATTGTTTTGTTCAAATTAACTTTCACTTTTGAAAACCCCCCATCCCTTTTCAGTCATTAGTCTTCTTCTTCCACAATCCTTCGTTGATGGTGAAAGTATATGTGTTAAACTGGCCTTGTTTTATTAAACCACCAAACAATTGTTGGTAACTCAACCAATGTAACTGCTCTTACTAAGATAGAAATCGAAATAAATAGTAATTGGATAGTTCGATAATAAGGAGTGGATAAGGTCTCGGGCGCGTCTCCTTGACCTATAGCAGTAAGAAGATGAGAAAGAAATTGAAACTGGTTGTGTGTGATGGTATGAATATTGAACATGTTTAAGACACATCTCTATTGTACATGTTACTTTATGTAGTAATGTAATGTTGGTAAACAATAATGCACCAACTGCTAAATTAAAAATAGTATATATTACATCATTATGAATCGATATAAGGGTGAGCAACAAGTGAAATGTATTAAAATTAATGAGATGTATATTTACTACATTAACATTTAAATATATTCTAATAAATACACTTCTCAAACACTGGTATTAATGTTATGAAAAATTGATAATGATATTAGTAATTATATTAGAAAGTATTTCTTTTTTTAAATATTTTACAATTTTCCATCAAAAATACCAATATCTTAAGTATGTAGTATATGTATCAGTGTCAATTCTGGACTAACTGCCCTTAAACTTTGCCATCCTCTGATGGCAAATCCTATGATAGTCCATTAATAACTTGAGAATTAAATGTTTTATTGTCCATACTATGAAATCAATAAATATGGTTCATACTTTTCTTGTTTTTTTCAACCATATTGTACATATGTAATATTCATGCTTAGTATATTGTTGTCCTGTTCCTGCTTCTATCAGATAGATTATGCGAGAGGAGAATAATGCACTTAAGCCTAATGGGAAAAATCGCTTATTTTCCTAATTTGTATCATAGAACAACAGCAAAACTACTGTCCAAATAATCTGATGAAAATAGATCAGCTTGAGTTTGCTGAATTTTTAATGTAAGATTCCTTAAGGAAATATATCCTATTTCCAATTTCAAATTATGTAAATGCTTTTTGAAATATTTTTTTAAATAAAAATCAGTATTGATAAAACACCTGTTAATTTAATTTGTTATTTTTTGTGTGTGCTTAGATTAATTATTTGTCAATATGTTATAAAATGTATTCAGTAGAATTAAATAGTAACAATATTGATTTACACTATTTATTCTTTAATATGATCTTAATACAAATATTAAGGTGTTTTATATTTTATATCTTTATTGAAGCATAGGTTGTATAATTTATCAGATAAACACATTTTGGGCTAAAAATAGAACTGTAACACCATTTTTCATAAGTTAATTTCTAATTAAATTTTGTATTTTTAGTATTTAAGACTTAAAAAATAGTATGGCCTTACTCATGAACTTATTTAAATTTTAATACTCATAAAAACTTAAATTTGATAAGCATTTAACTAAGTTTTTATACGATTTTAAGGCATTGATTTTTTTTTAATAATCCAACCATACATTTTAAAACTTAGGTTCTAGATTGTAAAATCTATTTTGCATCTTATAGTAAAACTTATTATTTCATTGTAAATAAAAAAAAAACAGTTTTGATGAAAAGAAAAACATACCGACAATAACTAAGACTAAAAAAATTCCATTATATGAACCGTTTATTTTTAACACTGAAGCTATGTTCAGAATCGTTTATCTTAAGAATTCATGTAAATTGCCTAGTTTCAACTCATAATTTCATATGCATACTCATAATTTATAACTGTATAATCTAGACTTAATGTAAACAAAGTAAAGATACACGTGAATATGTTTTTGTTAACTGTGTTGTGTTTTAATTCGCTATACATTAGTAATTAATACGTGTTATTATTTTGCAATTAAGAATTTTTCCATTTGCTAATTTGTATTCCTTATAATCTGTCATTTTTACACCAATACAATAATTATAGAACCATTTTTATGACTTAATTTTTTTAGACATAATTAACATTTATTATATTTGTTTTATATTTGGCTTTGAAAGAGTAGGTAGTATTAATTTTTCATATAATATTTGTATAAATAAATATTGTTACACAATATTTAATCTTAAAATTATAATTTAAATATTAATAGCTTAGTCGGAAGAAATACTGGTAAGGTAATAAAAAAAGAAGCCGGTTTTCCTTGCTTGTTTCTTCAGATACAACACCGGTGTAATAAATTCTAATGATTAACTCATTTGGCGTATTAATATAAATGAGAAAGCTCAGTAGCTCAGCTAAATAGTTTGATTTGTAGTTATGTGAATTCAAGATCTTAAGGTAAATGATAGATGATCCAATGTTAATCAATATTATTCTTAAAACAAAAGATCGCACGAAACTTTGGCTTTTCTAAGGTGTGGACTTAAATATAAAATAAATAAGCAATAATTAGTACCTATATAATCTTATAATCTAATATAGCAAAAAAATTCTTGAAGAGTGGGATATTATGGGGGTACGCGTTTTTTTTTATTCCCCTTTTCTTTTAACGCTTTTTATATTTTTCCCCGTTCCGTTTTCCCGATTCGAATATCTTATAAAAATCAAATGCATATTTTGGTAAATAAATTTTTTATCGCATACGAATATTAGCCTAGGTGATGAGTCATATTTAAAAGAACTTATTATTACCTTCTACATAAAATAATACATTTTCTATCAAACACAAATTTCAAACAGATAAATTCATGGAGTGATGAGTGTCTGCTAGACAGCGAACGCCATTTGCCGCCATAGGCGGCATCTCCCATGAATCCGATACGGTATTATCAATATAAAATTGATTACATTACAGCCCCTCAGTTCATCTGCCACCACCAGTATCTCATAAACCAAGTGATTTTCTTAAATTATTGTAAACAATTTTTTTTTTTAAGTCTCCATAGTCACTTGGGTCTTTTTTAGAACGAATCTTGCATTTAAATACTTTACAGTTAAAATAATCTACGATTCACCTGTATCCCACCGGGCAGCTAGTTTTAAATATTTTATCATTATGGTATTATACAGGTTCTGATCGGATCTATTTTCAGTTGTTTTTTTGTTTTATGATAAGATAATCTATCAACGATCTCGATCCCGTTGTACACTTGTGTGCTTATCTACTTGTTACTTATTATAAATAATGTTATGATATTCTTTTTAGTTGATCCTAAAGGTTATTAATTATACAAAGTATAATAAGCTTGACTTATTAACTAACTATTTGCAATTATTAATTAATCGTGTAATTAATATTTTATTATAATATATTATCGATTTTATTTTTCTGTTGATTTACCTATCTATTGTTTTTATTTTATTTCATTTATAAATTCTTCTTAAATTTTATTTTGCTCAGGTTACATTTCCGCTAGTTTTGTTTTGTTTTTGAAACTAATTTGTGCCAACATTCTGATAGACTTTGATTTTTAGCTAAATACATTTTTATAAGTATGAGATTAAAGATAAGTAGTCGTGTCAGCAAATCTTTTCCGTCTGGACGGGAACTGTCATTGTTCAGTTAGTATCCGTCCTTGGTGATGACGCGGGTGTCCGCAAAGGTACTATATAACATACAACCAAAACAAAGCTCATATTGATTTGCTGGGTCAGTTATGAGATGCGAATGGGAGAAGAGGAGAATACATGCGACTTTTGCATGTGAACAAAAACGAACTCATGCCGAGCGGTCTCTTGAGTAATAATAAACACCCCCTTTGGAAACCAATACTGTCGTCAAATTTGCCCTTCGTATTCAATCTGACACTAGGCGATGCTTGACTAAGTTCCCTTGGATTGGCAGTTTATGCTCGGAACGCCGCGTACCAACTAACTTTTCATTAGAACTGTCGATATCCGATATTGTCTTCATCAATTTAATACTATTATCATTGATTAAATATACATATTACATTGCAGTGTCAAATATTATCTTTTGTAAATATCAAATATTACTATAAAATGAGTTAAGTAACTATGTCATATGCTAAATACATTATGTATAACAGCATGTAAAAATGTTAACTTACGTCTCTGAAAATAAGAATTTAAAATGCCTGAATCAATTTTATTTATCGTTTTATCAATTTAAATGAAAATTACACTAATTTATAATTTTTATAATATTGCTTAATTGTAATGTTTATATTTGTATACTTGATAATTCTGATAGTATATATTTCATTTATTTATTGTCATTAATGTTTCCGAATGTTTAAAATGAGTCCGTTCAGTTTAAATTGTTTTTATGAACGTGAAACTTTATTTTGGTATCCAAACATTGTTCATAAAATATAAATATAGTAATGGCAAGAATCCATGATATGTCTTCGTGATGCCAAAAATTGTAAATTTATAATTTAATTGCCCGGCACCCCGCCATATACCATCAGTAACACCAGACCAGGCTGTGTAATTGCAATATAACAAGTTGTTATAATTGTTACAACTTGAAATTAATTAATAATTTTTATTTCTACTCTTTTATCTGTATTGTAGTTGTGAATAAATAAAAATATCAGATTTAATACTTAAATTATATTTATAATGTTAATTGTATGTAATGTAGAATACCTATACTTTATTATATTGTGATGTATAATACTAATATAGGCAATGTCTGAATTGGCTGTATTTACTGCCTTATTTATACTAGTTAAAAAAAAAAAAAAAAAAATTGTGTACTAAAAGTTCTCAATTAAGAAATTAATCGTTGAAATATTTTTTCAATGTATTCATTACAATATACAGCAATCTGAACTTAACTTTATTTTTATCGCAATTTTCTATATTATACCACTTATAAGGGAGACGAAGTGGCCGAGTGGAACTAGGCGTCACTGTTGACGCACACTGTCGCCTGTTCAAACCTCGGTCACGGGCGGCTCTCTGGACAGGCGACTGTCAAGATAGAGCGGCCGCCATCAGAAGGCAACGGGAAACCTCTGCACAGTAACCTCTCCTTTAACAACTTCTCTTAGTGGCAAACCAACCCTCGGGTTGTAAAAAAAACACTTATAAATAAAGGCTGGTTTCATAATTTAAAAATTAATTAAAAAAAAAAAAATTGTTATCCTAATGTAGTAAACCATGTGTATCTATATAATATTGTAATTGTTGAAACTAATGGTTAACACCAAGTTTCTAATAAAAAAAAAAATAATAATAAAGGAAGGTATATTATAGGTATATTCTGCTATTGTATAAAAAAAATGTAACTGGATGTTTGATTCTGATTTGTTTTCATCAGTGCTCGAATTGGAAAAATAAAAGAAGGGGGACTCTAAGTTTTAAAAAAAATTAGCGTCCCTTACAATGACTTCACACACCGGACTCGTAGGGGACTCTGCCCCCCACACCCCCCAACAACCCATCTTCGAAAATGCATCCCATATTTTACAAAATAATAAGATTTTACAAAAAATGGGTATAATAATAAAATAAAATATAACTGATATATTTATGTATCATATATTTTATATCATCACTAAGACAAATCGCACTATAATACAATGACTATTATGATTATATTATAATATCACAAGATTGTTTTAACCGGTTACCTAGGCGGTGTAATACTGATAAAGATACAAAAAAAAACATCGGTTTCGATATCAACCAACAAAATAATTCATTAAATCAAAATTAAAATTTGAATGTGTTATTCATTACAAATTTACAAAACGACTACATTATTTAATAAAAAAAACCGTTCCGTCCCCCCCGTCCCAATTAAAACTATATGAAGGGGTGCGCTCAAAATATTAAAAAATCGAAGAGGAGCTCCGTCCCCCTGCGCCCCCCCCCAATTCGAGCACTGGTTTTCGTTATAATTAACATTTATATTTGGCTCAAGCACATGCTATCAAAATAAATGTATAAATAATTTAAACCTACATTAATATCTGTGAATATGTTAATTGTGCAATGAAGCCTTGTTCATATGATAATTAACAGTTTTTTGAATTTATTAATTACACTCTGAACTTGATCTACTGCTTAATATAACGTATATTAGTAATTTAAACATTCACTGCTATTTTGATCCTCATAATATTGAAAGTTTAATGAGTGTATATTTGGTACCTATGCATTTAGATAAATTGGTCTGGTTTGTGTTACAAAAATTAAATAAAAAAGCCGATAAGATAATGGTGGTGGAAGTTCGTCCTTCGTCGCTTCGCTCCTCGGACAAGATAATGGTGAGGAGTGTATAGCACTTTCTATCATGGGATCACCTGGTTTACGATAGTTTAGTTGTATGGTACTTTACATTTGAATGCAATGATAAATCATTGTAAGTTAAGTACAGGATACAGTAGTTGGGTGGGATACACGAGATGCATTGCTAGATTAGGCATTATTGGATAGATTTTGGAATTATTTTATATTATAAAAAAAAAAACGATTCTGAACGAAGATGAAGATGTCAGCCTTAAATTGTAATATATATTTTATTTTAATATCCTAGATTGGGTTAAATCGGTTACAGTTATAATGTTTGAGGTATTAGTCCAAAAATATTTCATTCCGACGAATCGGTTTAAAAACAAATAATCTCTGTTCAGAATCTAAATTATTAATCACACATGATTACAACTAATATTTAATTCTTACAAAGAAATCATTATTAAAGCAATTACATGACAAATGTAAACTCACCTTGACGAAACAAGAACCAACTCGTTGTATTGTCTTGTGGATGCAACAATATAGTACAGTAGAACCTCATTAATTCGGACTATATGGGGCTCTAGGTTGTCCGAATTATTGAAAGTCCGGATTAAACAAAATAACCGAAAATCGTAAATTATAAATTTGTAATTGCAATAACCTGAATTTATGGGAAATTTGTAGAATTCGTTTTCATGTTTATTTTAATCTATGGCATAAGCTATGTGATAAATATGTAATCGAAATAACCCGCATCTATAGGATATGTATTTTTAGAATTCGTTTTCTTGTTTATTTTAATCTATAACATAAACTAGCGTAATTTACGTATTATAAATGGCTGTCCGGATTCAGCGAAGTCCGGACTAATGATATGGCAATTATAATATATTGTACCTAGGTAATGCATACTTGTTAAAACTAAATTGAATCAAAAATTAAAAAACAATTCTTTCTTAAATATTAAAATAGCTGTCTATTTTTTTTTAGTATACAGCAAAATCAAAATATGTTGTACCTAATGATTATTAATAATTAATTAAAATACTGTCATTTAAAAATTATAAAAATACATAGGCACAAAATTTTTTTATAAGCGTTTATGAGTGCTAATATTGACAAAATTCGTCAAAATCATGTATATTTGCTATGTATTTTGTAGGTAAAAATTTATAAAAATTTTTTTATTAGATGCTAACAATTGAAATTTTAATACAATTTAATTAATTAATAACAATGAATTACCCTCGTATTTTTTACAATTATGGTAAGCCGAACTTATGGCCAACCTTGTATTAAAATTTCAATTGTTAGCTTCTAATAAAAAATTTTTTATGAATTTTTACCTACAAAATACATAGCAAATATACATGATTTTGACGAATTTTGTCAATATTAGCGCTTATAAACGCTTATAAAAAAATATTGTGCCTATGTATTTTTATAATTTTTGAATGGGAGTTAGAACAACTTATGTGGACCCTTCTATTAAATTTTCAAGTATTTCGTCCGAGCTACATTTTTTTTATCAACATTTATAAAAAAAAAAAATAAAAAAAATCGAATATTTCAAATGCCTATAAATTGATTAAAAATGAGTGAAATCTTTTGAAAATAAAATTATATAAAGAAAATGCCACTATAAACAACTGATAAAATTTTCAAGTTTCTACAACTTATACTTTTTGAAAAAAAAACAAATAGCAAAAATCGTTTGAGGCTAAACCGTTGTTTAACGTGTTTTTGTAAAAATTTAAATTTCAAACACTCATAAAATTTTTTTGTCTGAATCCTGTAGAGTTTTTTTTGCAGATAATTGAAGAAAAACTAATGAAAAACCTTGTACCAAATTTTCAAAACTTAGTTATAAAATAAAAAAATTTTACGATTTTTCAACAACAAAATTATTTGCAAATTTTCGCAATTTTTACATATTTCGTATAAATTGGAACTTTGAGCACTTATAAAAAAAAATTGTGACTTACGATTTTGGATTTTTTTTTATCAGTTATGGAACAACTTATAAGAAACCTTGTATTAAATTTTCAAGATTTTCTGGCAAAAAAAAAAATTTTATCGTTATTTAAAAAAAAAATACTTAAAAAAATTGAAAATTTCAATTGTCTATAATTAGCTCAATAAAAGTCAAAATACTTTGAAAATTTAACGGTGTATAGAGAACGCTAATCTTAACATTTGGTGAAAACCTCAAGTATTTATATCGATTAGTTTTTGAGTTATAGCAAAATAAAAAATTTGATTTTGTCGAAAACTGGTTTTGCGTAAAATATACCGTTTTTCCCTCATTTTTTAAGGGTTTTTCCCGGCGCGTTAAAAAAATATTGAAAATTTTTAACTTTTGACCCCCCAAAGTACCAACTAGATTCAATTTCCTTTCAGAAAAGTTGCTATATAAGGCAATCGAAGCATTTTTAGTGCCCCAAATCGTGTCGACAGACACAAAAATAAAAAAAAAAAAAAAATAAAAAAAAAAAAAAAAAACACACACATCATTGTAAAATCAATACATTCTTCACTCCGTTCAGAATCTAAAACTACCTTAATTTATACCGGATATTAAATGATAAATCGGTATGTTTGTTTAATGTATTTTAGTGTTATTATACTTATTCATTTAAAGGTATTTGAAATAAAATGTCAATTATTGCACCTTAATAATAAATATTTTAATTTGAGACAATAACCTACTTGTTTTTAACATAGTTTGCTCAGTGTAGCGTTAAAATTGCATGGTGATGTAATTGTTTAGTATTATCGTTATATTAAGCATATTCCAATTTAATGATTATAACTTAACGTGGTGGAAGAAGAAACGGAAAATGTCAACGATTTTAAAAATTTTAATGAATTACGACGGTTTAGTCTATAGAGAATATACTAGGTCCTAGTAACTAGGACAAGATAAGACGACTGAATGTGGGAATTACGACGACCATTAAGCCAGTGGCCACCCCGTATTCACCGTGGATCTGTCCGTGCTTGGAGAGCTGGGTTACGCTCGTGTCTACGACGGTGGTTGCACAGGAAGGTTATGTATGGTGGAAGGGTAGAAGTACGCGTGTTGTTGTTATTATTATTGTCGTCGTATGATCGTCATCGCGCGCGCGGGAAAGTCCACCGTGGTGTTTCATTTTGTGTCGCGGTGTGGAGCGGAACCCCTTTCCTCCCACCAGTAACGATGTGCGTCGTTGGCAGCAGCATTAGACGTAGTATGTAGTGGGTTAGAATCAAGCATCAACTATATTCGGGAAAAATCGATGTCGCTATTACCGGCCGCCGGCCGTTTCTGTTCTCCTCTTCACTAGCCCGCCGAAAGCGTCGTATTTGCCACCGCCGCAGCCGCAACGATCATGACGGGGCAATGGTTGTTCGGTAAGGGCTGCGTTCTCACCCAGATAACCGGCGCGCTTACGATATTTGCCTCACAATTTAGCACGCGTACGTTATATTATGTGTTTGTATATTTGTGTATACTGTACGCCGATATTTATTCGATATCAAATAATGTTTATTCTATATCGAATAATGCTTATTCGTATACGATATGTTTTTGTGTTCTTCTTTAATTAATACAAATTACTCTGTCTCGTTTTAATATCGTACATTTCTTATTCGTCATACATATCTCTTTTTTCACTTAGTAATCTGGTTAACTAACTGCTAACAGTATTTATTGAGGTACATATAAGAAATTTGATATTACGATGATTTTGATGAATTCTAATTATTATATCATGTCGATTTATAATTAATGATACTGACTTGCTCTAGATTTTGGTCTAACGGAAATAAAAATAAGATAAACCAAGTTCTAAAATTATGAATAATACCTTATTTATTATTTCGGCATAGTGCACGTATGAAGTTAATTTCTCTTGTAATATATGGAGACTTAATGCAAATAATTTTTAAATAATGTAAAATTTAAATGTCATAATAATATAGTTGATGGAATAAAACTTACATATCCCGCTTGGTGTTTGTCGAAAGTATTAGGTATTAACGTTGAATGAACTGAAAGTTGACTTGGCCGAAATGATTAAACTCTACCCTCAACTAACATAATTTAAATATGTGAATTTATGTTGTGATGTGAAGTATTTTGTCATCTATTTCAATAGATAACTACAGTTACGCCAATTTTTTATTTAGTTATTAATATATTAAATTGGCCATAGTTTGTGTGAGTAACTACATCCATAAGTTATTTCGAATTACCATGATAAATAATAGAACTTTAAATCATTATTAGTCGTGCAGTAACTATTGCAAGGTTGAGGATAATTATCAATACTTATTGGTATTGAATGTTCGTGATCAGTAGGGCAGAAGACGTAGCATATGCATATTTATTTTATACGGTTACAAAAATGGCAGAATACTAAACAAATACGTTGCATGATTTTACAAAGCTATGTTTGAAATTTTATTTTGCATATAAATGCATATTTTGAAAACTTTTTGTTTTTAGGGCTTATTTTACATTTTTATACGCTATTAAATACTTTTTGAAACATATTTAAACTTAATTCAATTTTTTCCATATCGACGTTTTTATTTCAAACAATACAGTCAATTCTTAGGTAAAAATATTTTTACTTTTAATTTTTGTCGTATAATATTGTTTTTGACTGTCCGTGGGCATACGTATTTCCTAGAAGCACATGAGGATCACCGATAAGGCAATAATATTAATTCGCTGTAAATTTATCAATTGATTATTAATCAATATCGATCTAACGTTGTACTACATACCATGACAAAGTAGATAGGTATCATCCACGATTTAAGATAATATACTGGTTGGACAACGGACTATAGCAGACAGTGCTTTATGATATCCAGTGAAACAACTATCTGGAACAGCTGATGCCGTGTATCACTAGCGCTCGTGGTTATTTAAATATGTGAATATTTGTGATATCACAATCACAATAGTGGATATGATTTTAGATGTATATTAATGATGGGCACAACCAACTACTTTTAACTATCGATAGTCTATCGATAGTTTCAAAAACAACCGAGTGATTTTTCAATCGAATAGATATTATTATTCATCGATTGTTTTTAAAAACTATCGAGTAATTCACTCGGTTGTGCCCATCACTCTTACTCCGACTAGTTTTGACTATCGATTTAAAAAAAAAAAAAAAACAACCCAGTGATTTTTCGGTATTATCGACCGAATTTACTTGATAATTTTCATTGGGTAAGTAGGCCTAAAAATGAATCAAAACAGGTAGTTCGATAGTTTTATAAAACAACCGAGTAATTAGATAGTTTAAACTATCGAGTACTTCGATAGTTTTCACTCGGTTGTGCCCATCACTAATGTATATATTTTGAATTTTCTAAGTGGCCACTAGCCAGTAGCCAGCAAGAGTTAAGATATATCTAATATACCTACATACTTAAATGTATTCTAATGTTTATCTATTATAATATGCCAATGCATAACTAAATTTAGCTAATGACTATAAGTTTATGCTTAAATTCATAGAAAAGAGAAACCCGTGAAACCGCAACCTATATTATCTTAAATCGTGGTATCATCACAGATTTTTGATACGCACACCCCACTCTAATATTTCTTTTTTTCACATACATCGTAGTTCTCCACTTCTTATTGGTAGACATTATCATTGTCATTTGCCGCGTAAATATAAAATGTTATCAATGTTACTCTTGTCGCATAATAAATAAATTATGCCAAAATATATCTATTACCTAATAATTATAATCAAATTATTCTAAATTATTAACATAATTCATACAAACTTTAGATTTATAATGAAACAAAACAAAATAGTTTAATTTAAAAAAATAATAGGTAAGTGATAATCACAGATTTTCTATGGTGATAGCATGGAAAAAATTCAACCAATCAAAAGTGGAGAACTACGACAGGCTGGGAGTGAAGGAGATGCGTATACTGAATAAAATTATTACAACTGTGATGATACCTATCTAATTTGTCATGCACCATACTACGTCATCACTACAGTGAACCGTGTGCCGCCTACGCCGTTAACGTGGATATATTTTTTTTTTTTTTACTGTCAGAAGAAGAAATATAAAATTAACAAAAAGTAAATCAATAAAAATAAAAGTTCTTATGTGAGATAAACTTGAAATGAAAACAATGTATTTTCAAAGTTCTATTTTCAGCCTAAAAGTTTTTTTTAGCTAAAATCAATTTTTTTTTTAACTCCTAAGTATGTAGAAATATGATGCTATTATACGGTACGAAATTCAAGTTTCTAGCAACATTGATTTCCCAGTCATTTCTAAATAATTAAATCAATTTAGGGACAGTATTGTTTCCGGTACATTTTAACGTTTTAAATCGATTTGTCGACAGTTTCCCTACGCCTGGTAAAACTTTTGAGACGAGAGAAAAATGAGCTCTTAAATTATCATCTACATGCGATTACCGATTTAGAGAGTTGCTGAATAAAAATTGTTGAACAAAGTTAAGTTTTAGTTAACTAATACGTGTTCCCCAGAAAAAAATAAAAATCATTATAAAACCAATAGATACTTCGATTCACTCTGAATCTAATATACAATCAAAGTTGTTGTCGTCAATAACAAATTCATAAATTCATTAAAGCATACTACACATAATGCACTGCCAAATTTGCCGACCTAGTCAATGGCACTATTCTAATATTCCACAGTTTTTTTTTCACGTATTTCACGTATATGGTTGTATGAAATTTATTTTTAGTATCGGAAAGGGAAACATATAAATTCTTTACAAATAAAAAACTTTTCTAAAAAAAAATTGCCTTCATTTACAAAATAATTATACAAAATTAGTGCACTAAAATATAATGTTATTAATTTCTCTTACAAGTAACGACAACTTTCCTTTAGTTTTATTCAAATAATATTTTTTTTATTAATATTTTGTTACGATTTTAGTTAGTACAAATAAAATACTAAAAATAAATGGAATGTGTGTGTGTGTGTGTGTGTATTTATATGTGTGTATATATATATATATATATATATATATATATATATATATATATTTAATTTGCCAATATATATTATATTATTATTTATTATTATAAATTATACATAGGTATGTTTTTAATTTAATATTAAATATTTATCATTCCACATCTTTATTAAATATTTCTTAAATTTCCAGAACAAATTTATAGTAATTTTAAAAATATTAATAGTTCAACATGTTCTGGCAATAGCAATGTTCTTCTCTCAGATACAACTTGATCCGCTGTTGAAAATAATAGCTCGCTGGTAACTTAAGTGGCTGGTACTGCTAGATATTGAAAAGCAAGACATTTTATGTATAGATATTTTATTTGGCCCTTATCTTTCCAAAATTTAAAACAATCCATAAATTTTGGTTCCTTTGAGTCTTGAATATAGTTTTGAATTTCATTTGTTATAATTTCATCTATATTTTTAGAAGTAGTTACAGTTTGTGTTTCTGTATTCCATTCTTTTACCATAGACCACATATTATTTTTGTCAGTGTTAACCTCAGGAATAATGTTAATGATTGCTGGTTCTGCTGATAACTGATTTTTCGTAATTTCTTTCGTAATAAATAAAAATAATATTTTATCGTCTTTAAACATGGGGAAATGTGAAGTAACACCAATTAATACTTTTTAGAAGCAAATGTGCGAACCTTGTAGTTTGAATTATTTTGCTGTATGTTTTTTGAAGTTTCTAATATGAAGTGTAAATAAAAAATTACACTTGCTGCTGTAGGAAATGATGCATTGCATAAATCATTTGTGGCTTGATATAATGGTTTTATGACACATAATAAACTTTCGATGGTTGAATATTGTTCTCTAGTCAAGTTGTCAATGTTGCTATTTGATTCTATTAGGTCAGCAGAAATAAACATTTTCAATTCATAAATCCTCTGGAGCATTAAATATTCTGAATTTCAACGAGTCGTTACATCGTAAATTAGCATTAATGGTGATGACATTTTTTCATTTTTCATAAGAGCAAAAATTCTTTGGCCGTTAAACTTCTTTTATAATGACCAACAATAGACCGAAAAGTGCTTTAAAGAGCACAATAGTGGGTGTATTTTCCTTATCATCGACTATTGCAAGCTGCAATGAATGTGCTATGCATCGCAAATGCTTCCATGTATATCCTGGAACTTTTTTATTGCTGATACAAGGTTTGGGGCATTGTCAGTTACAAAATACATTGGTATCTTGACGAAGACCATTTTTTAATAAGAGTATTAATAACTGTTAAGATTAATTGCTGTGTGTTGCCCTTTGGAATGTTCAAAATTTAATGTCATGTGGCGATGCTTCCATTCTACTGTTATATAATTGACTGTTAAAGAAATATAACTTTCATTTGAACGGGAAGTCCATCCATCTGTTGTGAATGACAAAGATTTTACATATTATTACTAATTATGGTTTTAACATGCTCAACAACATTTTTAAAAGTATTAGGGATATGATATTTTGAAAATTATTGCCTCGACGCAACAGCATAACTATGTTTAGCTTTATTCATCAGTTCCAAAAAAGCATGCTCCACGACAATCGATTTTCAGATGATTAACGATTGATTTAGTTTGACTAGATTTTCTTTTTATTTGCATACCACATTCTAAACATTTACCTTTTTTGGTATCAGTTTCATCTTTATCACCAAGTGTGAAAAATTTCCAAATTATACCTTTTTTATGCTTATTTACTATTATTGATGAATTTTTTATTTCATCAAAGATTGGGTGCATATTACCACTTGATGTTGATGGAACTGGATCGTCTATTTCTCCTTCCGACATATTGAAATATATAGGTTGAGTTGACATAGTGAACTGCAAATAACTTACAAATTTTGAATTAATAACTTATAAAATGATAAATACAAAATAAAATATCAAGTATAGTACTTATGATATTATTGCTTTTATTAAATTAGTTCTTGATTTTACAATATTATTTATTATGCTCACTTGCATTTTATTAATGAATATTGAATGTAATCATAATAGTTACGTATATTTAATAATAATTCACAATACCCACCTATATTTTAATTTAATAATACATAGATGAACCTCTATTTAGTTAATTTGATGGTTTATGAAAAAAGTATTTTAATAAAAAAATAGAAATTGTGGCAAGAGGAAAAATTATTTTTCATTTAATAACTACAGTGTGGAATTATTATACGTAAATAATAATGGATTTGTAATATAAATATTGTATACCTAATTATAATAATATAAGTATAGACAATAATATCATGTAGAATAATTGTAAACGTAGGTATAAAAGTTAATAATTATAGTACTTAAATGTGTAGCCATAAACCTTAAACAGTGAATTTATTATCGATTGAAAAATTAGCATCTTTGTTATTCAATAACAATTACCTTAGGTAATACAAAAATTTAACATGGTATGATTCAGGCACACAGCCTTAATAAGTCAGATTGACGAACTTTTAGTAATACATTGATATAATTATTAATTGTGATGTAAAATTAGTTAGTTAAATAGAAAACAATTTTAATGAAAACTTCATAGTTCCCCGAAAAATCCATTGAACAGAGACTTTTGCTAAATTGTTATAAGTTCGACTTTAGGAATATAATATTAAATATTTTAATGAGACTTAATATCTATTTACTTTTATAATATAATAATGAGCAATCAAATAGTATTAATTTGTTTAAATAATAAAAAATAAGTGATTTACCTTATTTAATTGAATCATATAGTTCAGCAGCAGAATATAAACTGTATGTAGGAATTTTTTTTTAGTATAAACTTGTACACCCTAAATCGCATCCGCACAGGACATGGTAGATGTGGATACCTGATGCTCAAATGGAACGTAGTGCCAACCTCAACTGCGAAAGCGGCAACCCATACCAGACCATATCGCACATACTAACTGAATGTCATTTCAGGAAATTTAACGGTGAACCCCAAATATCTTCAACGCTTCCCCAGATTTTGAATGGATACGCTTTTGTTTGAAATTGAAATTATTGAAACGCTATTGAATGGATTCAAAACATTAACATTAAATTATAGCGTCTGCCAAAAACATATTCATACACATTGTTGTTAGTGTTATTTTTGTGCACATTTTTATTGTTATACTTATTGTCTTGCTGATATAGTCTTATTAATGATGTACATCACCCCAGCCCCACCCATTTGGAATTTTTGAAACTTTCTATACAGATATTTAGTATGTAATTTGTATGAATTTGTACGACCGTTTACAAAATTTGTGTGAACTTAGTTTTCTCTCTATCCCCAAAAACAGCGAGTGGGGCTGGGTTGACGTGATTCCAGCCCGACCCATAGGCACTCATTGGGAGGGGGACAATACGGGGAACTTGCCCCCTTGGAAAATCAAAATGAACTTTTCATAATATTATAAATATTACCATAATAGAACCTATATATTTTATATTTATTTGTTAAATATATTAAAACATATTTATAATAATAAAATAAATTGTTTGACAATTAGGTTATGAAATATGTATGTGTATACATATATAAGAGTACCATGTTATAATATAGGTAGGTACAATTATTGTTAGGTTATATTATATTAAATTATAAATTAAAATGAAATAGCTCCAAAAGATAATTGATCGCAGGTAAATGGTTGTAAAACCTTATCCTTAAATACTAGTCTATAGATATTTTAATAAACATCACATTGTATCCTTACTTTTATCGAACGTGTAACTACGATTTACCGATTTACGAATAGACGGTAAATTGAAAACAAGCAAGTATAAAACACTAATAAACCCTTAAACCAAGTATTCACGATAACTGGCATAAGGAAAGTAACGAAAACTATCGAAAAGCTAAACTACCATAAATATTCTTTCAGTAACAAATTAAAAATAAACATAAAATTACATATATATCCCTAGTATAAGAAATATCCATAAATAGAATTAATGCCTAATGAGCTACTAACAAATATATTCAACTAACCTAACGATAAAACTTATGCGCGGACCTCAATACTAAAAACTAATAAATCTATTTTTGTAATTCCAATAATAAACTGTCCTTTGTTTGGTATCATTATCGGAAATATTGGGATTTCAGGGTATTTATAATTTTACCTTAGGTCGAGTCAAATACTTGAACTCTACTCGAAAAAAATTTCTCAATCAAGTACTCACCTAACTTTAATAATGATGTACTTTTGGACATTTTGAGTGGTTTAAAATGTTCATCCAGCCACTCTGTAGACAAAGGAAATTGCATGCAGATTGTACTTTAGAGATGGGTCATTTCTCTCTTCTCTCAATAGAATTTCCAGATGTGAGGAAAAGCCGAGTAAAAACGGTAAAAATTCGCTGTAAACTACACTTTCATTTATTCGATTTTAGTTATTTGGTCGTAAAAGTAATGTTGCGAGGAACTTAACATATTTGATATTTTGTCAAAAATTTCTGAAATTTTGATATGAACTCACTCATATACTTAAATAACAATACTGAAAAATACTATTAGCAAAAAAGAATTTCTCATTTGTTAAACAAGAAGACTTCAAATAGATTTGATTTAAAAAAAACACACCGACAGTCAAACTGACACATTTGAACATTCGAATATATAAACGTTATATTTTTTATGCTATAGCTTTACTTAGATTTATTTAACTAAAGATTTGATTTATCGTTTCTTTAAAATTCAATACACCTATCTCATTTTTATCTTGTCCGTGGAGCGAATAATACTCTATATTGCGGAGTATGTCCAGCTTTTTTTCGTTAACAATAATCAATCAATCAGATGAAACCATATAATTAATAAACATTTTAAATGTTTTTTTTTTTTTAATAGATCAATTTTAAATGGATGAATGTATGTAGGTACAATGTACGTACCTGGATTATTTATTGGTTAATTTTCAACTGCTATTATTACAATTTGAGATAAAATACAAATGAGAAAAAGGAGTAGTTTTTCTAAGTCCGTTTTCATTGCTTTAATTATCTTCTTGGATAATTTTCTTTTTGAAAATTTCAATAGTCCGAACCTTTATTCAGTTTAATTGTATTTAATATCAAAGTCAGCGCATGTATATAGTTAGTGGTAGTAGAGGGGTTATGAGTTAACTTTTCAGATAGAAGTTTTGCCAGTAATAAGAGGCTCATAAAATATAGAAAAGCGTAAAACTTTCCAAGAGCCGCCACCACCGAACATCGGAAGTTTTATTTAAGATCGGACTCACTTACTTTATTTTAACTTATTTTCATTCCCAGCTTTCTCTTCCCTCAGCTCATTTTGTTGTAAAATTCGTCGTCTTGTTTGACGGTCTCTGCCTTTTGTTTCATATTTGGTTTTTTTCTTTTCTTTTTTTTCAGTTCTTAAAGTAAACTTTTAACTATTATGGCGTGGAATGATGGTGAAGTTAACCTGCCGTTAACTTTGCGACGTCGACGGTAGTTGTGCCAAAGTTCATTCCGATCAACTTTTCTCATGCACGCGCGCGCATCCGAAACTTTTCGGGATCCACTGAGCTTTGTCCAAACAACTTGCCCCGATGCTTGTTTTGTATAACTTTGTTGGCGAAACTAATTTATATTATTTGTAATATCCCCCTCCGAATACGCCATTCTTAAGCTTTTTAAGTAGTTTAAAAATAAGTTTTCCCTCAACTACATAGAGAGTGAGTGGTAGGGTCCACTAAAAAGGAATTATTTTTATGACGCTTTTCCTTTGCATGTTTTTTCTTTCTTGTTTATACATAACAGTTTTCTCCATAAATACATTATTTGCAGACACAGTTTTTAGTTCACTACTTATGTCATTGTCTGAACATTTAGCTTAGAAATAAATGCCTGCATTAAATACTTATAAATATAGTTAGTTATATTATGGTTATTTATATATATATATATATATATATATATATATATACAGGGTGTAACAGGTCTATTTGACAAATGCAATAACTTTTTTTCTATTCATTTTTTAAAACTTTTTTCTTCAAATAAATACTGAGCCCCTATACTAAAATACTACCCCGCTACAATACTGTCTATTTCAAATATTTTTTTGTACTTTGAAAACTCAAATTTAAAAATTTAAAATTTAATTTTACCATTTAAAAAAAAATCAGAATAGCCATTTTGTAGACCAGATTTTTAGAAAAATTATGGTATTAAAATATCTTATTAAAGTTTGGTAATTTATTTCTTATGGTTTTTTAAACTTTTTGAAAATGTGAATTAAATTACTAAAATTATTGTACGGGTCTATCAAGAAGTCTATGATTTCATTAACTTTCACATGAAATGTAATTATGACTTGGACTCATTATAATAAAATATCAATTTAAAGATAAAAGATGTAAGTGATAACAAAAATCTTGGAATAAAAATTAAATTTCGATCAGACATTTAATTAATATTGTTATACAATAATATGTGTTATAATTTTATGTGGTATACAATAAAATCCTTAACTTTTTCACAAACTTTAAAAAATCATAGAAAATAAATGGATCAACCTTTACTAGAATTTTAAACACTATTATTTTTCTATAAATCAGGTTTACAAAATGGCTATTTTTAATTTTTTTCAAAACAGTAAAATTAAATTTTCAAATTTGGGTTTCAAAAGAAAAAAAATATTAGAAGACAATATAGTTGTAGTGCAAGGGTTCAGTATTTATTTGAAAAAAAAATTTTAAAAAAATGAATAGAAAACAAGTTATTACATTTGTCAAATAGACCTGTTACATCCTGTATATTAACTTATTTACAAGAAGTGATTAACTTTTTTTCTTTATTTCATAGTTGATCATATTTATCTTATAAACTTGGGTAATAAATTAACAAAATGGTTCACTGATTTAAACTACATTTTAATATTGTTGGCAATGTTGCAGTTTGAAAAATCCCAATATTTATTTTAAAAATAAATATCAAAACTTGATAACATGTGTGCACATTTTCAAAAACTATTGAATTGATCTCCATGAACTGATTAAGGGATTTTATTAACACTTACTGTGCTTACAACAAAATACAAATGATAATATAAATATATTTTAGCGTGTTTATTGTGAATTTCCTGTGTATTATAACTATTCTTGAGGATCTGTATTTAACTACTGTTTAGGTATATGTTTTTATATGCTTTATGGGTTGATTTTTATATTTTATAAAGTTTAAATTTTTTAATACTATTATTGTGACTAAATTTATAAGCTTGTTGAGTTAGAGTCCGCTATTTTTTTACTAGAGTGAACAATTTAAATTTTTACCTCTTGCTATAAGAGTGATTATTATGTGTCATTTAAGATGCTGGAAAGAAGTAAACCATAAGCAACTTTATATGTATATCAATTATAATTATTTTACATTATTAAGAGTACCTATAAAAAAAAAAAAAAAAAAAAAATTTATTTAATACATATACTGTTTTATTGTAAATAATTAAAACATGTTTTTCATTTTTATGGGTTTATTAATTCGAAACAGTAATTTGTATTCAATTTATTAAATCTTTGTACAGAAAATATT
Organism: Therioaphis trifolii; assembly: GCA_027580255.1. Lineage (NCBI taxonomy): Eukaryota > Metazoa > Arthropoda > Insecta > Hemiptera > Aphididae > Therioaphis > Therioaphis trifolii. Next base: position 17,714,805 of record CM050411.1, read on the forward strand.
GAATGTTAGATTGTTTTTCATAGAATTTTTTTAACAACATTAGACTATATAAAATAGGTAGTCAAGAATAGTAGATAATACGTGTGCCTCTGTCTATGGCTGTAGAAACTGAATTTTTAAATTTTATTTCAGTATTTTGTATTTAAATGGTATATCTAGGTCTGTATGATAAATAATAAAATTTTAATTTCTTTACATCTTGGAGCTGATTTTTTTCTTAGAATCTTAATGCTAAAACCTTGATTGATACCTTTTGAAAGACAGCTAATTTTTATTTGTAGCCATATAGTGGAAATGTTAATTTATTTAGATAGATAGGTTCGTTTTTTTGTAGATATATTGTTTAATGAAAACATTGATTACCCGTAATTGGCCGTGCAGTGTTTTATAGACCTTACTGAATCATTTAGTACTTTTCATTAAATACACATCAAATTATTTTTTTGCTGTGAATGTTTACTTTATTTATCTAAAAATAAGTGCAATATTTTTTGTCCAAAAAAAATTGATTTTTACCACATATAAATTATTCTTCGTTCAAATCAAATAATTAAATATAAATACTGTTCATACATTACTTTATGTATTATGTATTAGCCTATTGAGACAAATTAAAAAAAAAAAAAAGTTATTTTAACTTGTGAAATACATTTTTATAGTGTCTGCGAGATCCATGTAACCAATATTAATAGTTTTAGGTTTAATATATAATTTCAAATTCCAACTAAAAGTTTTTTTGATTGATAAATATTAAAATAATAATGTGATCCCAGAATTCTTAGTACAATATATTTACAGTCCGTATCAATATAAGAAATTAAAAAAATTTATCTTAGGGGTATCTTTTTTATTCTGTTTACCTATATTTAATACTTATGCATATTTTCATACAAAAATGATATCTAAGTATCATATGTTAATTGAACTGATTGAAGAATATTCTTCTTCTGTTTATGAGTATTTTGTTTTTGCCTGACAACTTTTGTGAGTGTACATTTTACTATTTTAATGATTAGTTATAAACTCATACTAAACTAATTATTTATTTATCATCAAAGTACAGATTAAGTTATATTATGATGTTTAAAATAGTAAGGAATTATGTGATTGTACTATTAAAAGAAGGAGAAGAGGCAAAACAGTTTGTAAAAGTGTCATGTTATAGGTGGCAAAAACTCTAATCCAACCTTTCATTATACATGCATATATTATGTACTTACTAATTATATGAAAAATATTTTAAAGTAAGTAATAAGGTTCTTTTTTTAATCTTTATTTCACACCAAGTGAGTTTCACTAAACTAACTGAAAAAATCAGGTTTAGAGTAAGAGAGAAGAGAGAAATATCTGTATACAAAATAAAAGTTTTCATTGTCACTGGAAATTGTTTTACGGTCATGTTGATTTGGGATAAGCTTTTTTGATGGATAAGTAAACTTTTTACATGCTCTAGTAGTTATTTCTAAAATTATGTCAGCATTCCATATTTTTGATATTTTGGCTGTTTTTATGAACATTATGTTCCTATTGTTGTTAAGGTCAATATTTAATTAATTGATTATCATTTATATTGCTACAATACAATAGATTCTCATTACATCGAATTTCAAAGGGAATGGGAATGGGTTTGACATATCGTAAACTTCGAGTTATCAAGTTTTATTAAAATTACTACTAAGTGTCATGGTAGTTTCAAGGGAAATTTAATGTAGTTTCATATAATGAAAAATTAGTGATAGCGACGTTTGACATAACAAAAATCTAGTGAATTATATATTTTGATTTAATTTATAATTATAAGTTTTTGATATTTTAATTTAATTTTTTGCATGTATATATTTTGATGTACCTATTATATTTTAAAATAAATAGATTAATACGTTATGAATAACATTTCCTGTGATAGATTGATTTTATTAAAAATAAATAGCAAAGAGTATGTATTGCTGTTATAAAGTAAAATGTTTACGATTTGCTATATTTTGTGCTCCTTTCACCTATTCTTGTATTGTATGAAATAAAAGAAAACTTTTTTATTTATATTTTGGTTAAGTTTAGTTTGTGGTCTTACAAGCTTTCAAAACAAACTTTTAAGTACATTATAGCTTTTTAGATGGTTTAGATATCGACAAACAAAGTTTTGTAATTTTTTTCTCGCTCCCCGTTTTTGGAATTAGGATTTTAAAAAAAGTTTCTAAATTAAAAGAAATATATCTGATCTTTTATAAAACAAAGGAAGAAAACCAGAATTTAATTTTAATCTTTCTTTTTCTTTAAATTATTGTTAAAATAATTATTACTTAAAGTTACTTTTTGGTATTATTTCAGGTTCCCTCACCCTTTTATTGTCAGGTATGATTTGGTCGTTTTAAGCACAATTGTGTAAGCAAACAGTCAAAACGCAAGGATTAAATAAACGTATTGGTAGTCCAGTAATGGACAAACGGAAAATGATTACAAAAAGAACACGAATCGATACAACTATACGTGGTGCTGGATCTGGTGCTGGACCAATTACCAATGGACCTATACAAACAAGGCCATTGGTTGCCTTGTTGGATGGGAGAGATTGTTCAATAGAAATGCCAATTCTGAAAGATGTGGCTACTGTTGCATTTTGTGATGCCCAATCCACTTCTGAAATTCACGAAAAGGTTAAATTTCAAAATATATTAACTTATCATTATATTAACAATGTTTTTAATATTTAATATAGGTGTTAAATGAAGCTGTTGGGGCCTTAATGTGGCATACCATTGTACTAACTAAAGAAGATTTAGAAAAATTTAAAACGCTCAGAATTATTGTACGAATAGGAAGTGGAGTCGATAATATTGATGTTAAGGTATATTACATTTATTCTTATTCTTAAATACTCTCATAATCTGTAGCATTTGTATTTTTTTGATACCTATTTTTCTCATTTTAAAATTAATGAAAATTGTTAATTTTTTATCATGTAATATTTTAGTGTTTAATAATAAATTTAATTATTTTTTTAGTGTAATAATTTCGATACCAAACAACTTAATCATATATAATGAAGAATAAAATTATACATCATGTATTTATTTAAACAAAATAATTAAATTTTTTATAAAAAAAAATAATGATAAAATTGTTTTGTTGAGAACAACATTTTTATAATAGAATTGTCAGTATAGGGAAATTTTACGTACATTTAACTTTAATCTTCTTTTTTTTTCTTTTTTTTTTTTATTCAATTGTATTCAATTTCGTATTTTATGTCAAATATTTTCTATTATCCTATGGAAAATATGTTTTGTTTGTGATATTTCTTATTAGAATTTTGATGTTTTTTAATGCATTTGAATAAATTCTGTACATTATTTATACTTTAAATTTAGTCCTGATAATATTTATTAATTTTAATTTTTAAACTTTGTTTTTTATTTAGGCTGCTGGTGAATTAGGTATAGCAGTTTGTAATGTACCCGGTTATGGAGTAGAAGAAGTTGCTGACACCACACTATGTTTGATTTTGAACCTTTATCGTAGAACTTATTGGTTAGCTCAAATGGTCAGGGAAGGAAAAAAATTTACTGGTCCTGAACAAGTTCGAGAAGCTGCTCAAGGTTGTGCACGTATTCGAGGGGATACTCTTGGAATTGTCGGCTTAGGTAATTTACAAATTCAACTTCTTTTTGTTTCTTTTAAATTTAAATTATTTCTTATTTAAAGGTCGTATTGGCTCTGCAGTTGCATTAAGAGCAAAAGCTTTTGGATTTAACGTAATTTTTTATGATCCTTACTTACCAGATGGAATTGAAAAATCTTTGGGCTTGACACGAGTTTATACTCTACAAGTAAATAGTTTTATTGTATAAAGTTTTTTATATTTTAATGATATTATTTTTAAATATTAAAGGATTTATTGTTTCAATCTGACTGTGTATCGTTGCATTGTACTTTGAATGAACATAATCATCACCTTATTAATGAATTTACCATTAAACAAATGAGGCCAGGTATATTCTCTACTGATAACCTACTTGACTATAGTAATTAAAAACATGACTACATTTATATTTTAGGGGCTTTTCTTGTAAACACAGCTCGAGGTGGTTTAGTTGATGACGATGCACTTGCAACAGCTTTGAAACAAGGGCGTATTAGAGCAGCTGCCTTAGATGTTCATGAAAATGAACCATTTAATGTACTCCAAGGTACTATTAAGTATAATTTTATTTCAATATCCATTTTAATTTTAAATGTTGACAACTGTTTTAAGGCCCATTGAAAGACTCGCCAAATTTACTTTGTACGCCACATGCTGCATTTTATTCAGATGCTAGTTGTACAGAACTTAGAGAAATGGCTGCCAGTGAAATTCGTAGAGCAATTGTAGGTAGAATACCTGAATGTCTTCGTAATTGTGTGAACAAAGAGTATTTTCCTGCTCCAACTACCTATCCACACCAATCAACAGTTGCAAGTGCAGCATCAGCAGCTGCTGTAGCTGCAGCAGCTGCAGCAGCAGCCAATCCTGATGCTATGAATGGAGGGTTTGTTATACAGCAATTAATAAATAAATAAATAATATTTTTACTGTCAATTCTTTTTAGGTATTATGCTGGTGCTGGTACTGGAGCTTTACCAGTACAACAAGCACATTCTACTACTGCACATGATAATGTGCCTGGTTCTGGCTCGGCACCCCCACCTCCTTCACAACAAGCGCCACCCAGCTCTCAATCAGCTCCACCTGCATCAGTTCTGCCTCATTCATTAGTGAGTACACTACCGTCTGTCAGTAGTGGGGCTGATTCGGTGCCTTGAGCATCATCTGCTCTGTCACCTCTCATTCCTCTATAATCAATGAGTATGTTTAACTCCCATTCATCCGGCCTATTACATAAAAATGTTATAATTCACTTTTTTTTTTCTTTTTTTTTTTTTTATCGATTAAATTTTAATACCTACATTAATTGTAAAAACCATAGCTAATTAATGTTTTATTGTAAAAGTTCAAGTTTTTTAAATGGTATTTACTGAATTGTATTTTTCTTGAAAAAACATGCAAGATTCAACTCCTTTGATTTATAAATGTTGGGAATTTATAATTTACTAAATTACTCTTGACATTTTACTTTGACATTTTCTGTACATTATGTTTTGTATGTATTATTTTACAGTTAATTATGAGTTGATTACTGCTTAAAGAGTGTGTACATCTTTATATGAATTGATTATTTGTCACAACATTTACTAATTAATGTAAAAGATTTTAAGAGACAATTTTTCTTTCATTATTCCTATTCAATTTTCGTGATATTGCTTAAACTTAAATCTCAGTTTTAAAGAAATAATAACTTTGATGTTGCTATTTGTATTTATTTTGCTTTACTAATACTATATTTGTGTTGCTATGCATGTTAATTATTAAAGGATGCCTCTTAAAAATATTTTAATAATTCATTTTGTTAATTAATTTAAAATTCTATTTCTTAATAAATATAGTTCCATATAAAATGATGATAGACCTAATTGCTATTAGTTAAGTCAATTCATTTGTTAGCATTAAATATTGAGTTAGTAATGTCCATCATAATATTAATATAATCAATGTACATAAGTATGTATGTGTATTGTTTATAGATGTACATGTGTGTGTATGGTTAAATTAATGATATGCCTTAATATTATATGACTAAAAATAACATTTATTCTTATAAAAATTAATTTTCATTAAAATTTGTTTTATAATTGACCAAGTTATTTTATTTTCGTTTAATATAACTATCACATATCAATTTATATTGTATGTAATTATTTAATTCAACTTTTTATAAATTAATTTTACTTTTTTAATGCATATCCAGGTAAATAAATTAAATGTTAATTACATTTTCATAAAATAATTACACTAAGATCATAAAAGTTGTTTGTTTCTTTTTTTTAATTATGGCTATTATTAATATAAAAATTATTGCCTATATTACTTAATTCATAAGTTTAAAAGTATAATGGAAAAAAGTTGTATTAGTTAAAACAGTTCTGTTGTGTTATCACTAAACTTCAGACAAATTGAGTTGTTTTTTTAAACATATTTTCTTTTCTTAATATTATAATTTATCCTCGTTTTAATAAAATATTTTTGGCATCCTTTAATAGTTACATTATTTAAAGTGCATTTACTTCCAAAAAATTTTTTAATTTATCAACAATTTATGTAGGTTATACAATATAATAATAAATATGCTACATTTAGACTTAAATTATTATTTATAATGAAATTTGTATCCATAATTTAATTTTATAAATGTTTGAATTTTAAGGAAGGGCGCGGCCTACTGTTAAAAAATGTGTGTTGCATAATACTTTTCATATTTCTCAAGGCGTTTTCTTAGGGAGCTGGGTTGTTTGTTCGGTCTTCAAATTCCGTGTTATGAAATGGCGCTGCGCCCTTAACGACAACATTTCTATGAACGCTTTATTTTATTGTTGAAACGCTTTCGGGAATTTTGTGTTTTATGTATTTTTACTGATCCTTTTTTATTTTTATTTTTATTTTTTGTAGTTTGTTAACACCCAGCTTCCATACACTTCTGGACAAAACGACCGTGACAGTACAAATAATGTAAGCCAGAGTAGTCCGTCCCTGACATATAGGCCAGTTGTTTAGAAGGCACTATACTCTTCTATCCTTTTATGCTTTTATAAAATTTAATCTAAGAAAGAACATTTTTTCCATAAAATGATTAATATTTTACTGTTGACAATTTTAATGTTATTTTTCTACCAAAAGAAATATTTTAACCTTCTGTTTTGGGAATATTTTAGGAACAAATAACTGGACGCCTTGAGTTTAAAATGCTCAATAGAAAATAATGCTTAATATAACCATAATTTTTTTTATTACTAAATTAATTTACAATTTTTATTGTTTAACGTAGACTCATTTTAAAGGTATCATTTGATAATAAAAAGTAATTCAAAGAAATTTTATTTTATTGTATTTTTAATTCTGTAAATATTCAAAACATTTTATTTTTAATGTTCCATAATTATTATTTCTCCATACTATGAGTAATTTTTGCTATAATTGAATGGGAGACGAAATAGTGGCATTGGGCTTCTACAAGATATTAAATAACATAAATGTGTTTTATTTTTTTTAACTTTCAACCTTTTTTTAAAAATAATTATTGTAAATAGCAACATCACATTAATTAAGTAGTGTTTATTACATGTAGAATTTTTAACTGTTAAGTGTGTTTAACTGTTTATTAATAATGAAAACTGGAGATATTGTCGTCTTAGTGGCCATGTGAGGCACATGTTTTGGGCAGGGTTAAGGGAAAATAAATAAATATTTTTCAACTTTCAAAGTTAAATTTTTTTTTCATAATATTTCTGCTAACAGGCTCACTTATGTAATATGTTTTGTATACATATGAAAGAAATGAAGTGTAATAATCCAAACATTTAACACATAAAAAATTATATAAACAATTTATATAGATCATAACTTTTTATTTTTAATTTAGTTTCATACTTTTTATTTTCTCTTTTTTTTTTTTTTCTTTTGATTCATTGGACTACAAAGAATAATATGTATTTTACATAAAAGAGTACATGGAAAAATATACTAAATTATAAATGCTATTCAATATACAATATTTCTTAAACCCTTTATAAATTATAGTTTCATTTATGAAAACAATTATAGTAAGGTTATTATTATCATTATTATTATTATTATTATTATTATTTTTAGACTTACTTTGTGTTATAATTAGACTTAATTTAAGTCCCAGTTGTAAAAGATAAAGCATTAATGTATAAAACATGACTAAATTGTATCTTTTATATAAGATAAATGACAAATGTCTTGTGCGTTTCAACATGTATATCGTCATACAAACGACATATTTTGTAACAAAACAATTTTTGTTCTAGTTTTAAGTGAAACAAAAGGTGATGTAATTCTTAATTTGATTAAAACAATTTTGAATAATTTAATTATTACTATACATTCATGTATTTCTGTTAAGTAAAAATCGGCCCAGCAATATTTTAGCTGGGCCAAACTTTTTTAAAACTCAAATTTGTAAATATAATATTTAAAAAGCAAAATAAATTTATCGAATACAATTTTAACTATTCTATTTAGAAATTGTAAAGATAAAAAGTAAATGTAACATTTAATATTTTATTTGAGAAATTACAATATATTAGTGTTGCATGGAACAATAATTTGTTTGTTTTTTTTTTGTACAATCATATGCTCTATTCCAAATGAGAACATTTTATTGTTTACAACTTATTTTTGTCTGGTTAGTCATTGTTGGATCGGTGATCAATGCAGTGGATCATCAGCCTCTCAACATTCAAACATCTTAAAACTGTTCTTACATCAGCTGACTTATGTTACATTCATATTGAATATATGGAAATTTATTTTTTACAATTAAAACTTTATTTGAATGTGATATACTGAACTGATGTATATACATGCTGAAAAAGATCGTCTTGCTTTTGAATAATTTATACTTGTTAGTACATATGTTTTTTAAATGTATCTTTATAATATTACAATTATAATATAATATGATGAAACCCAGTCTTATTTAAATATATAATTGAGATAGTCTTTGAACCTGTTTAAATTATATTTTATTGTTAACTAAAACAAAACTTATGATCCTTCAGTTTTCTGAAAATATTGAAGCAGACAGTTGTTCAAAGATTTCTGGAATGACCCAATTATCAACTTAACCTGTTTATTAATTATATTAATTAATTCATACTTCAAAACAACTAATTTTTGTAATCAAACTTTGGTTTAACTATGTTCACTACTTTCGTTTAAATAACCTTTAAGGAGAATGGGACTTTTCTACAACATTCTGCTTGGGTTATGCCCTTATCTTAAAAAAAGATAAAATATTGACAATAAATTATTTTAAAAGGCAAAATTTTGAATTATCATACAAGTCTGAAAGTGTTTTATGTATTGTTTTACTCTACTAGTGTTGTTTTAATGGTCAAGATTGATTCTAAAAGTAATTGTTAAATTGCAAATTATGAACAGCACTTTGATATGTTTAAAAAGACATTTGGTTTGGTGAGAGTGCTTACTAGTCATAGGCGATTATTAGGGGGGGGGGCAAAATGTTATCTATTGGGCGAATAATACCACCATTTTTACCGAGAAAAAAGTATATTTAGATATATTAATGAAATTATTGATATACTTGCCGAAAAGAGCAGATTTATAACTTCCAAATAAAAAGTGTAGTAGGTATCAATAATTTATTAATTTATTCATTTTATTTTGTTCAAATTATTTTTACCTATTAGGTAAGGTAAAAATGTCAAGTCACCCACAGATATAACCAAATATCTGCCTAGGGTACTATGTACATTGTTTTGTAAATTATTTTGGTATCCAATTTGTGATATTCTGCATTAAACTTAATGTTACAACAGGCGTAAAAGGCAAATAAAACAATTATTTTTCAACCATATTTACAATTTTATAATTCTAAATAATTTATTATTACATAAAATACATTGACTAGATTAAGAATACTTGAATATTAAAAAAAATAATTTGAATGACAACACATTTCTTAGTATATTTAATTTTACAAACTATATAACTTAGAAACAAATAAAAGTAATTTTACAATTTATTAATAATGAAAATTACACATGTGGTATACCATACAAATTCCAAATTCTCGCTATTAGTTGATAAATCTATGGTCGAGAATATTTATGATGAAATAGTTAAAAAATATATTTTAGTTAAACTACTAAAATCAATATAGTTATGAATTTTCTTAATTTTATATTATGTTCATTTTTTAGGATAAGGATTTTACTCTGAATTTCACAGTTTATGAGACTCATACTAATAATTAGTATTATATGCAATTATTGCATATCAGATATCTTCATTAAATGTCTTGTAACTATGTCTTTTAAGAAGTCTCAGTATATGCTATTAAACATCAATAAAATCATTATAAAATTAGTTCATTAGTATTTATGAAACTGAATTTAAGTGGATAACAGTTTAAAAATTTACCAATTTAGACTAATTATAGTTTATTTTTAACTGTATTATGATACAAATTGATGACAATTTTAGTTAATATAAAATATATGTTAGCATCATTTTTATCATATCTGGATAAAATTTATCTTACAAGATTTTTTGAGTTAATACTTTAAACAGCATTGGTAAGGTATGGCTTTATTTATTTGTATTTATTTTGTTTATTGACCAAAAGTATATAAGTAGGTAAGTACAATTTTAATGAGAAGATTATATGCAATATTTGTACTAGATTAACTAGTTAAATACTGTTTAAGTATTTAAGATATAGGTATGTGTATATTTTGAAAACAAAAAATTAAATAAAATGGATATTTGTTTTACAAACAAAATCAAAAAATTAATATTTTTTGTTTGTTTCATTTTTGTCTCATAACTGATACAAGTTAAAATTTGTTTATCATTAAAAATTATAAGACTTCAAATTGTTTTGTTTTGTTTACCATTTTTTTGTCATTTATCAGTTGTTAATAAGTAGTAGATTGATTTGTATCTATATTTTTGTTGGTGTGTTTAGTAACATTGAATTTCATTTGAAATATTTTTTTATAAATGAAAAAGTGATATAAATTAACAGTGTTTAAAAATAAAATGGCTTGATTTAAATGAGGAATATATTTCGTCTATTTTGATACTAAATGTTTAGGTACCTACATCAATATTATGAAAAATTGTATTTACTGGAGTGATTCAACACTATCATTTTTACTTTATTACTGGTGAAAATGAACAACACTATCTCTCTTTAGTGTCTGATATCCTTTGTAATCTAAATTATAATTGAAAAATATAACTTAATCTAATATTAGAATTCAACAAATTAAGTTAAATTATTTTTATGTAGAATTTAATATTCAATCATTGCAAGAATACTAATAGAAAATATTTCATTATTTTATTTTAAATTGGTGTTAGAAATTGAGCTTATGAGTTTGGAGTGACAATAAAAACATTGATTTTAAAAATAAGTTAGAGTGAAAAAATCTACATTTTTAGAACAAATAGTTGAATATTGGGTTCTCTTATTGAATATGTTAACTTATAATTATATAAGTCATCGTGATTTCTCATATTTTTTAAATGGTCAGTGACTATAACGATGGACTACAGTATGTTTTGTTCCTTTTTATGAATATTTAAAATTATTCATAATCAATAAAAATCATTTAAATATGTATGCACCTACTTATACAAATATATTTAATAGTTTTGTCTTGTTTTAGATTGGAATAATAAGATTTGAATTAAAATTAGTAACTTTAAATGCTGTGTATGTGTTTTAAGTAAGTGTGTGGGTTTACCTATTAAAAAATGACAATTTTTCATAAATTGTGATTATTTCTCTATTATGCTTATTTCAATAGTGCATGCCTTGTTATTAGTGATCATTATGCATATAATATATAGTGCAAATGTATGTTGGATTGTTAAAAACTTGGTTTTTTGGTAAAGCATGTGTTAGATATTTAGTTGAACTGTAACAAATTTTTAAATTAACTTCAGTATAAAGTAATTTAAAAAATACTCTATCAAAAGAAATTTATGAAAACAAGAATGAAGAATTAGATGGGGTTGTAATTAATAATTACAGTTTAAATATTTCCCCTTTATCTAATAATACATTTTTTCCATAAAACCATGTGTACCAAGTTTTCACTAATTCACCATTAAACATGTAGGTATTTATATTTTCTAAATCACTTAAATACTTTGGGTAAACTCAGGTTTTAACTAAAATATAAGTTTATAGTTTAATAGTTTGCAATTATATTAAAACAAATTAAAAATTAATACCAATAGTTTTTTAATTATAACTACATATATGATACTGATATACATATAATAAGTCTGTGCGTGTAGATTGGTTCCAGACTTCTAGTGAGTAGTAGTAAATAATACATAGGTATTATTTACGTTTCAAATCTAAAGCGATTTATTAATGCTTTTAAAAAGACGTTGCAAAGTAAGCGAGGTCCTCATAAAATACGAATTGAAAGACACATCCCTACTCAAAAAAAATCTAACCACCCGTTTTGAATAGTGCTATGGTATGAAAAAATTGTTTTTTCGTTTCATTCAGAACGTTTTTTGAAAACAATAATTATTTTCGAACAAGTCGTCGAGAAACAGACATTTCATGAATGTAATAAACCTACAAGTTACATTTGTGTATATTTGTACTTAAAATTTACTCGGAGTTATGATGGTAAGTGGTGACAACTGACTTACGACGATAGGTAAGTATTTCGATACGGCCGTCAGAGTTAATCGGGTTTGTAAACGGCGTCGCTACAACCACCATCACTACTGTTATTCCAGCAACAGCTACAATCAGCGTGGTCGTGATGCATAGGAATCGCGTCAATGTACAGTTGGTGGTTATGATGGTGATGGTGTCCAGTAGTGGTTCTCCACCGTCATACTGGCAACAAAATGTCAGAACCATTCATGCCACTATGGACGCGCATGTGCCTGTTCAGGTTCCCAGACTGAGAGAACCGGAGTAAGCAGAGCTTGCACTGGTACGGCTTTTCACCCGAATGTATTCGCAGGTGTTTGGTGAGCGTAGACGAATCACTGAAAGCTTTTTTGCACAACCGACATCGGTACGGGCGTTCGCCCGAATGAGTGCGCATGTGCGTGGTGACCGACGACGACTGCGAAAACCGGCGATCGCATATCTGACACCGAAACGGTTTTTCGCCGGAGTGCGTACGCACATGTGCCGTTAGGTTGGCCGCTTGACTGAACGATTTGTTGCAATCATCGCACCGATACGGTTTTTCACCCGAGTGCGTGCGCAGGTGGGTCTTAAGCGTGCTGGGGCGTGCGTAAGTCTTGCCGCATATACGACACAAATTTGGCCGGCAACCGTCTTCGCCAATCGTAGTCGCCCCCGAACCGACGGGAGAACATTCTAGACCCATGCCGCCGCTGCCGCTTCCTGTTGACATTAGGATTTCGGTGCATGGTTTCCGATCCTTACAATCTTCGTCGATCACCACCGAGGACGCCGGTTGTATATTACATGAAAACGGTGGCGGTGGTAGGGGTGTTGAGTCTTGTGGCCGAAAGTCAGCTGTAAAAGAGTACGTGGCTCCGGCCGGGTAACTGGTTCCCATAGACACCAGTGGACTCAACAACCCTTGATGGTGGTGTGTCTGACCGTGATGGTGATGATGCACTGGTGACGGTGACGCCGGTAAAGTCCATCCTACCTATAAAACGTATGGAACAATAAATAAATTAATCCATTCTATTATATTTTATTTAATCACATTACAATCACCAGTGCATATCGCTATTTGGGTTTCGAACATAACATTTTCATTATTACCGAATCCCTGGTATTTACAGGTTCTTAATACATGCACAGTTTGGTCCCAAGTAATTTCTGACATTAATAATTAACTTATCGTAACAACTATAGTCGTACCCATAATTCACAAGATATAAAATTAATATAATCTCAATTTAATCCTGCAAATCATTTCATTTCTGTTTTAATTCTATGCTTTATTCAGCAGACGGCACATTTAAGAATATATTATACCATTGATTATAGAATACATTCTACGACCAAAAATGTATACTATATGTAGTGTTTCAGATCTATATTCTATATATTATATAATTTCTAATACATTAACTTTTATACTACCTATTCATTGTTTTTAACTTTTTTTAAAAATAAAAATATGAATATTATATGATACTATGCTAAAATTTTATGAACTTATCAATTTCCAACTATTTTTTGTCCACGTGATTTTTGATGTTTGGATTTTGGTAAATGGTAACCATCATTTATAAAATAATATTATAAAAGAAAGTACTTTTTTTTGGAAATTTCAATATTAGAATAAATATTGGATAAATAGTTTAAGACTTAAAAACAAATGAAGTTTTGAACTACGGAATTATAACAGAAGTTTTTCGTGAGGTAGTTTATCAGTTTGTAGAAGGTTGAAATTTTATAGTATGATACATTGATACGTAATGCATTTTGGTGTAATTAAAAAGAAATATTAAAATTACTGGCTGACATCCAAACTGCGCGTCACCGTGTATGGGGGCGTACCCGTGCATAGTCATGTTCATGCTGACGTTTACGCTCATGCTCGGAAATTGGTGTTGCTGAACCTGTTGCTGTTGATGATTTCCAAGCGTTGTCCAGCACGTCTGGTCCCCGTACGACAATCCACCATAGTCGACAAGTGGTTGTGAATCGTCCTATAACATACATTTTATAGATTTGAGTCACATGATACAACCATAATGATCATTAGAAATCGACAATGGTTTCTTTAAACAAGTTGTATCATAAAGTAATTATTTAAATTTAATCATAAAGTAATATAAATTATTTTTGAATATTATAAATATAATTTTCCCAAATATCTCCTGATGAATAGGATCTTTAACATTTACTGAAGTGTTGTATCTGGTAATTTTATTTGGGCTTTTCGAGTTGTGCCTTTGTATTAGGTTAGTATTAACTACTAGGTAATAATTTATAAAATGGTAATAAAATATTTGTAATGACGAAAGGAAAAAATCAAATTAGATTTATAGTAGGGGCTATTGATATCAGCGTTTAATACATTTTACGTACATTTAATCATAAAATAATCTTTTGAATAATACTCGTATGGTGTGCTCCATTTTCTAGTTTATTTGTGAGTTAAGCTGATTTTTTTTAAACAAAAATATTATTGAAAGCCGAAAGGCCCGTGGTCTCACTAAAAAATTGTTAGTCACATTATTACAACTGTTTTATTTGCTATTTTAGGCGTGTTTTGATGTAAAGAAAATAGACAAAAATATTGTTACGATATTCGACTAACTGAATTTCAGCAAAGCTTTATGTATAATAATTGTATCAAGTATTTTGTTGTACGTTGTCATTGTATCTGAAGTACTTTATAGCCAGTAGGTACTGAATTAATTCTTAAAAGAATACTAAGTGCAAATCCCTATGATTTCGTAAAGTAAAATCCCATGATTTGTGGTACTTTTTCAGTAGATGGGGCTTCGTCTCACTGAACAATAAAGTACAAGTCTGATAACTACCCGTGTAACCCATATACCCATATAACCCAACCCATATGCCTACTGCTCGCAGGGATGATTTTAGTGATTTGTATAGTTGCGTGCAAATCTAAAATTTACCACTTTACAAAACCGATGTATATAGTGAAATTAATATTGAAAGTGATTGGTAAATTAATAGAAATAAAATTACGATTATTATTAAAGATGTTGGACCTTTTCCGTTAATTCACTACCACTATTTAGTTCCATATTACTTAATTCCATTAACTGCGTTTAGTGGATATTTGGGGTTTTCCATATTATACTACATCAAATACTTCGGATTTTTAATAGATTTAATAGATAAAATTAGAAAAATATATAGAAGTAAAAATAAAAAGGCATCTTATTATTATTATTTTTTTTTCCAAAATATTTAATGAGGTCTACGAATTTTTTTTGGTTATTCAATTTACCTGTAAACATTTTTCATAAATAAAATAAAGTTCAAATTAATTAATTAAATTTGTCTTGATAAAATAAAGCTATGGTAAATAAATGAATAATTCAGTATTGATTTGATTTTTGTTTATTATTCTTGATGCATATTTTGAATACATTTTATGTATATTTTCATACTTTATAGTACATAACTGCATGCATATTTTTCAATGTCTTTGAGCATAAACATCCGTTCCTTAGTTATAACCTACTGATTATACTCAAATTATAATAGTGTTATTTAATATTATATTTAATGTACCTACGTCCTACATGATGTAACATAAACTAACGAACATTATGCAGTCTTGAACACATTGCGGTAGTCTATACTCTATATAACTCTATATAACGTGTCATATGATAGTACATTTTATAAGTGAAATTAAATAGAATTTTGATTATTTTGGTTTTTCATTTAACGTCTAACTACTTCTACAGTTTCATGAAAAATATATACAACGCTTGATTCTTGTCGATTATATTAAGTACAGAGTATTAAGTATATGACACATCTTCTATGGACTACACTATGTTAGATTGCTAAAGATTGATCAGAATTAAATTTATTTTGTTATCATTATTTTATATGGTTCAGCAGAACTTAAAATTCACGATAAATTGGATAAAATTAACTGTGTCTTTTAAATGCGTTGTACTGTGTAGTATCGTATAAAAACGATGGAGGGGATATGCAAATATTTCGAGCAAATTGTACTTACGTTTTGGTTGGCTGATAGCGCGTACGATTGGTCGTGCTGTTGGTGTTGTTCGCCTACAGAAGACTGTGGTGTAGGTACGGTGTGTTTTAAAGACAACAATACGTCGGCCATGTCTCCACAAGGTTTACTGTAAATTGTGCAATTTATTTAGAATAATAGTATTGTGTGACTATCATTTATATTTTTAAATAATTTCTTCTCAAAAAGGTTTGTGGTTAACAAATCATTACAATATAGGATGCTTTGATGGAATTAACATGAAGTAATATGTCCCGTCGTAATAGAGATTATCAAATTGTCATTTTTAACACTCTCGGGATGAAATATTTATTATAAATTTTTTTAATAATTACAGACGATTTATCAAAAAAATGATGTATAAATATATATATATATATATATAATATTAAATTTTCATTTTATAGGGGAAAATGGGAGAATGCCGGTCACCTAAGTGGGAATTCTTGTGTCTCCGGTAATAAAAAACCAAATATTTTACTACTACTTACATTAGAACTATAAAGTTCTTAGCTACTATATATACAAGTTTTAAAATTTAAAATTAAGTGCAACTTGCTTTTTTTTTTAACGCAAATGATACCGGTATTCAGGGTTGCCAACCGTCCCGATTTTAGCGGGACATTCACGATTTTAAAGTTTTTTTTCCGTGTCCCGATCAAAATTTATGCGGGACACAATTTTCCCGGGACATCAGGAAATTATAAATTTACCTTTTTCTACGATTGTACAAACAATAATATTTCATTTGTTATCAAGCACAGCAATAACTAATTTGTATTATCTATATTTAGATTCTATACCGTTTTAACATAATATCATTGATTATAAATAGTTAATTTTTATTTCATACAAAATTTAGTCATTAAACAATATTATATTATTATATTAGGTACTTATTTTTATTTTATTAATCATTATTTTTAATAAATATCTATTATAAAATATCTATTAATAAAGTATTTATATAAAGAGAGTAATTATATGTGTGTTTCATTATTATATTATGTTTTGTCATCATGCCATCATTTGTCAAATTATAACCTTTATAATTATATTAAAATCAGAAGAAAATGTTCTTTTATTGGAAAATTTGTCCCGATTTTCCAAACTAAATAGTTGGCAACCCTGCCGGTATTCCCCCTACCCTGGGATAATACCAGTCATTCAAAAGCCTCATATAAACACAGGTAATTCAACATTTACTATCAAAACATTACTTTTTACATCGAATCAGTATTTTTAAGTAACACATTGTTTCTATGTACCATTGAGAAAGAAATAATAATGTATACATACTAACCTACCATTAACATCTCAATCTAAAAAATTTTAATTTAAAATAATTTATTGGATCATGGTAAGCGAGAATGACTACTTTGTGCTTCATTTATTGTTATGTGTGGTGAATATTTAAGGAATAAAAAAACTGTAAAATAATGTATTAATTATCTAACCACAAAAATTAGAGTTTAAAATAATAAAATTAAAAATCAACAAAATAATTTTTTTATTTTTTATTTTTTAAATTCATTCAGTCTCTCATTCAGTCAATATTGGATTGAGAGTATAAGTTGTTAGATAAAAATTACTTGAAATAATCAAAAAAAAAAAAAAACAAAATACTAATAATGTTGCATTCAATAAGCAAAATAATCGTTATTGGTTGAATGTAAATCCTCACTGGGCTGTTCCTAATGATGGGCTGTGGGTAAATACCCAACGAGTAAGAAATATATTTTGGGTAAATACCAGGGTAACCTCTTGAATGAAAATCAAATACTGTCAACAACTAATCGTAAATTTTTACGTCGATTTGAATCACGCGTTTAAAATAAAGGAGGGACTTTCGAACAATTTATCGGGTAACTTATTTTTTGTGATTTTTGGATATTGAATTGTAAATAAAAAATGTGTAGTAGAGTTTAAAATAATAAAATTAAAATCAAAAAATTAAAGGCAACAAAATCATTTTTTTTTAAAATTTTAAATAGCACTCATTCAGCCAATGTTGGATTGAGAGTATTAATTATTAGATAAAAATTACTTAAAAAAATCCATTAATCTGAAAATAATATTCAAAATAGGGGTTGATAGTGGAATCTGGATCTTCATTCGTTGTGATTGGTAGAAGACCGTTTTTAGAATTCTTCCAACCCCAATCTAGGGGATTTTTTTCATTTTCAATCCACTTTTGAATTAGGTGGTAAGTACGTAAGGAATGGTGACGTGCGGCTGCTTGAGTAGGAGGTAGAGAAGCAAGATTGTAACCCTTTTTCGTCAATGATTTTGCGAAAAGCTCATATCGTAATTTATCCAATGAAGTTTTAACACACTTAGATCCATACAGCGTGGTTATGATCCATACAGCGTGGTTTTCTTTTTCAGAAAACATAATTTTAGATAATACGATTTTGGCCAAAGCTAGATGTGCTAAGATATGGGCTCTTAATGCTCTCAAATATACATGGCCTGTTTCTGTCAACATTTTTTCAGTTGAAGCTGTAGCATAAACAACACTGAATAAATCTTGTAATCCACTTTCGTCCATGATATAGCCAATACCACCCATGAAAGACATTAATAGGTAAAAACCACCAAGCCTAACCGTAACTAAGCTAACTTCCGAATCAGTTGAACTTGAAGCCACTATATCTCAAGCTTTTATATATAAAGGTTGATCGAAGGTTACAAAACAACATTTTTGATTTAATAATTTACATTTTTCTACTGCAGTAAGAAGTACTGAATATATTGTGTCATATTTGGATGGTGGGAAATTTTAGAATGGAAGGCACAATATTCGTGATTTTGAGTACGTTTGATTTATGGTTACCTTTTCCATGAAACCGTTCCAACCTGGAATTTCAATCAAATCTTTCCACTTACCATAAATCATTAAGAAGTCGCTAGGTAATAGTTTAACTTCATTTGTTGGTTTTTTGCAATACACATCATTTATTGTAATATTTGATAGCCCTTCTTTAACTGGACGTTGAAAAGCATGTATTTGAATGTGATCGACTTCTTTAATGGTATGAGCAGCGAGGGTCAATTTTATTTTTTTAATGTTGGTTTTATAAAAAACTTAAGTGGAAGGAGTTATGCATTAGATACTTCCCATCGCATGAAATGTATTTAACCCGTCTAGGGTATCAATGTTTACGTCTGCATTGTCAAAAACAAATTGACAAAATGAATTTTGCATCACAACTTTTGGTGGATTTTGTAAGCAGGACATCTCAAATAGTATAATACCGCTGTAAGAACTGCAAAAACCAAGTGTGGATACAACATCTAAAATTTCTTTTGATCCATATTTTTTATATATTAATGTTCCAAGTCCAATTTGTATCGAAGAAAGAAAATATCTTGACCTAGTCACAGTTATGTGACTATGGAGTGTGCAATAGAAAAAACAGTGGTTTTGTATTTTTTTTTTCGTCAGCGCACTTTTTTTTTAATAACTGAATTTTAGGGGCAGCGTGGTGCAGTGGTCACACAGTTGGCTACGACGCGCAGTCAACAGTTCGAACTTCGAACCCGGTTCAGTGCAAAAAAACATTCTGCAAAATTAATTCTGTATTCTCTCTCCCCCTGCCATCGTTTTGGTTGCACTACACTGCCCCCCACCGGACCTTCTCCACTGGGAGTGAAGTCCACACACGTGAGAATTCTCTTCTTAAGAGAAGGGGGTAACAAGTGTCACATTTTTACTACTCAAAAAGTGAAAATATATAGACAAAGACCTAACGGCCGTATCGATAGAAATATAAGAGAAAAAAAAAAATAAAAAAATAATTGAATTTAAAAGAAGTTGAAGTGAATTTGGAACATCATTTTCGACATCATTAAGAAAATTATCCGGCGTAGGATAAGTGTGTAAATTGTAAATCTTCGATCTGATATCTTCTCGGATTATATCAGCTGCTGCTTTAACAATGCGGACCTTCTTCTTCATTTTGTTTTTTTTTATCCATACCAATTATCTGTTAAAATTGTACAGCCAGTATTACGAAAGCAAATTATTGGTTGTCTATTTATTCCAGTAGCTATCAGAATGTCATGACCATATTTATCGAGAATTTTTTTTTTTAGAATTTTTTAGAACTTTTTAGAATTTTTTAGAATTTTTTTAGAATTTTTTTTAGAATCTAATTTTTAATTCATCTTGATAATCAAATAACATTATGCAATAATAATTAAAAATAAAATTAACAAATATATAGTTTATGTTCAATGTAATAATTTGTTTTATAAAATATAATATATGAATATACTATATACTTACGTCTTACTACTTTAGTTTATGTTTATACTTATGCACTGCTAAATAAAACCGGAGTTGTCTATAGGGTGCCTACAGATTTTTAGAAAATGACTAAGAGTGCCGTGAGTCAATAAAGGTTGGGAACCTCTGAGTTAATTTCACTTTTAAGAATATTTTTAAGTTCTTTTCATTTTATTTCACGGTGATTTTATTTTTATTTTATTAGATTTAGTTGTGTTAACATTTTCGAGCCATCATTTTCGTAATTACTTCTTTATTTCTATTCATTGTTCGATTGTAATTACTGATTATTAATTTAGTTTAATGTTTAATGATATAGTTACACAAACTATAATATATATTCATAGGTGCCCGGAGGGGGGGCAAGCTGGGGCATTTGCCCCCCTGGCTTTTTCAACATTTTTTTTTAAAATTGATTGTTTTAAGATAAATTACTGTACAGTAAATTATATTACCATTTGAAAATGGTTTTATGAATAATAGGTTACCATTATAAGAACATTAGATTAGATTATTTGCAGTCGATTGATAAATGTAGTTTTAGATCAGGCCTTTCTATAGCTAAATAACTTTCTACGTAATATTCTCTATCATAAAATATCTACCTATATAATTCTATCTATTATATTATAAAGTGATTACTGATTAGTAATTGTTTACCCAATACATTTTATCATTGTGATCACAAGTCAGTCGTTAGTTGTTACTCGTTAGTTGGTGTGTTTTGTAACTCAGTCTATCGAAAATAATTTAACGGTTATTCGAATTTGGTAGAAAATGGACTTGAAAAGATACCTAAAAAAACCTCGTTTAGAACTAGTACCCGAGAATAATAAAGTAAATGAAAATAATGAGACCGAAACTAGCCAAAGAAAAATAGATCAGTCAACTTCTTTTGATGAAACATCTAATTCAATACGTATCGGAGGAAAGGTAAGACAATAATTTTTATAACATTATTGAGCCTAAGGTCCTTATAAATATATTTAACAATTCAATTTTAACTATAATAGTACATAAAAATTATTCAGATATTATTTTGAGGTCTGCATAAATATTGTTGGGTGGAAATTATATTTTTAAGTTTAAACTGAATTATTAATTTTTTAGGATTTTGCAAACATTGATTTTTATGATATAGGGAATTTTGTAAATCATGGAAAATTATCGGACGAGATTATTTATAAAGCATTAAAACAAGCGTGGGTACCCGATATATCGTACGATTTTGAAAAAGACTCTAAAACTGGAAATCGTTTATTTCGTCTCCAGTGGTTAGTAGATTATCCTTTTATTTCATATTCTTCAAAATTAAAAGGAGTTTTATGCCGTTATTGCGTATTATTCAAGCCTCACCTGGATCGAGGAGTGCTAAGTCGATTCATTATTAACGAATTTACGAAATATAAAGACTTCCATGGTTCTGTGAAACTTCATCTTCAATCTAAATGGCACCGTGACTCAACGAATAGAGCAAAAAATTTTTGTAATATTTTAGAAAATAATAAAAAAGTGTTGTTCAACTTATGAGTTCCGCTCAACAACAAACAATAGAGTCGAATAGAGCAAAACTAACACCTATAGTCAAAACGATAGTTTTTTGTGGTATACACAATATGCCTTTAAGAGGAAAAATTTACGAGAATGCAATCTTCAATAGCTTATTAAAATTTAGAGTAGACGCAGGAGATACCATTTTAAATGATCATTTGCAAAATTCTCCAGCAAATGCAACTTATATTTCACATAGGGTTCAAAATGAACTTTTAAATATATGTAATCAAGTGTTACTAGAACACATAATTAAAGATGTAAAGTAAAGTCAGTTCTTTTCAGTCATTACTGATGAATCATGTGATATATCCGGTATAGAGCGATTTGTGCACAAAATGTCAACCGGTCAATTCTGTGTAAGGGAAGAATTTCTAGGCTTTGTACCATTGCAATGTTTGAATGCCGAAACTATATCTGAACAAATTTTGTCTACTCTTATAAAATTTGGGCTTGATCTATCAAAAATGGGCGGTCAAGTCTGTGACGGCTGTTCTACTATGGCGGGAAAAATAAGTGGAGTTCGAAAACGAATAGAAGATAAATATCCAAACGCAAACTTTTTTCATTGTAATTCTCATAAGTTGAATTTAGATATTAATGATTTGAGTGATGTTTCCGAAATTAGTAACACGGTTGGAGCAATAAAAGATTCAATCAATTTTTTCCGAGAAAGTCCTCTAAGAAGAAAATACATTCCAAACATTCCTCTATTCTGCGAAACGCGCTGGACAGCCAAATATAAAAGTATAGGGATATTTAAAGAAAACATTAACATAATATTGGAAGCGTTGCAGAAACTATCGGAAAGTGACGTTACCTGCATTACGAAAATTCGTGCTTTTCAATTATATAATTCGTGTAGTAATTCAACATTTTTGGTTTGTTTGTTTGTTTGTTATGGCTGAATATTCTTCTATGTTAGAACCAGTTGCTAATATAATCCAAGGAATTAATCAGAATCTATTAACTGTAAAAAAACAAATAACTACGCTTACTCAAATATTTCAACAACATCGAGAGTCTGCAGATACTACTTTTAATGTTCTTTGGGGTAAAATGGAAAGTAGTTCAGCTAAATCAGATGTTAAAATAACTATACCAAGAATTGCCAAAAAACAAATTTATAGAGCAAATATACTTGCTGATTGTGCTGAAAGTTATTTTAAAATTAATATTTTTATTCAATATGTTGATTCATTAATATTATCCCTTAATGAACGATTTTCAGAAGAAAATGAAATACCTTTTTCTATTTTTCAATTATTACCAGAATATATGAGCAAGCTCAATGAACATCAATATAGATCGCTTACTGAAAAAATTTCAAAAAAGTATAGCTCTTTTCTAGACAATTTTGCAGCTGAATCAATGATTTGGTTTGATTACCACAATCGCTCAAAAATTCAGAAACCAAAAGATGTACTAGAATACTGAAAGAATCGGAAATATTTTACGGTACCCCGACAAAATATCGCCGGTAAAATATCACGTGAACAAAATATCGCAACTAAAATATCGCGAAACCATTATATCGCATGGAATAAATATCGCCAGCATGAAATATAGCAGTAATTTAATGAAAAATAAATAATATATTTTAACTTTTAAGTATATATAGAGAATATCGTTATATTAATATATAGTGAAATTGATAAAAATGATAAAAATATGTATAATTTAATAAAATTGATATAAGTATTAAAAAAAAATATATATGTATATTAATAAATTAATTGAAGTATATATTCAATGAAATACCTTGAAGATAATCTTCAAACTCTCGATTATGATAATTTGCTACTACTTTCTTTACTCGTTCAGCCCAACTAACTGTCTTGTTCTTTTTATTTGGCGTATTTGGATTCCCTACTATGCATTGACTTAGAGACTTGGATTGGTACTAAAAAACGAGGGCGAAGATATCCTCCGTTATTTCCTATACCTCTATGGAATGTATATGAGGCAAAACAGAGTGACTGGGATAAAACAAACAACATTTGTGAAGGATTTAACAACGATATTATCTATATATGCTTAAAAGTTAAAATATATTATTTATTTATAATAAAATTACTGCTATATTTCATGCTGGCGATATTTATTCCATGCGATATAATGGTTTCGCGATATTTTAGTTGCGATATTTTGTTCACGTGACATTTTACCGGCGATATTTTGTCGGGGTACCGTATATATATATATAATTGTAATATTAACATTGTAATAATATATGTACATAAAATACATCATTTAAATATGAAATTATGAAATTCAATTAAAAATTTTTATTCATCCATGTGAGTTATAAAAAAAAATTGAATTATCTATCATTAATATTATGAAATTTGAAAATTTCAACTTCTCTGTGACAGTACATTAAGACGAAGTATTTGAATAAGTTAAGAATACTTTAAATGTATATAATCATAGTCCATAGAGTATCTTTTATATACTCAGTCGAACTGAAAATAAATGCGTTTTACCCCTATTTATATACAATATATTCCCAATAAACGAACAAGTAATGAATGCATTCAATACAAAATTATGAGCAATATTTTTGGAATGAAAGATTCAATTTTGTTATTATCTTAATCTTTCCACCTTGACGAGAGTACTACTTTTTTCCTCTACTTTCATTTGAAAAACCCGAAAACCTTCCATGATTATTCGATCATTCACGATTAAATAATTACTTTTATTTTAATTATTCAATAATATTTACGATATGTCATATTAAGAGCAAGGACTTTCATGCATTTGCATATTTTTTCTGGTAAACTTTATCGTATGCTTGTTAAGTACAAAATACATTTCATAACGTTTATGATGAAATACTCAAAGTTTTTAGTGCATATTTTTGCATATTTGGACATTTTTTGGTTTAAAGGGCATATTTTTGATTATGAGAGCATATTTTAAGCTTTTAGTGCATACTTTGAAGGTTTATCGAAAATCAAGCGCTTTGGTGAATATTTTTCATGAATCAGGGTCAAAAATTCGTAATAAACTTATAAACACGATAAAGATAAATTTTATCTTGAAATAATAATAATGGTCAGTATTTATTATATCTATTTTTGTATTTTTATTTAACGAATAGTAGGTATGTGGTGCGTTCTCTGCTAGTTACAAATATCAAAGAAATGTAAATAATTCAGTGGAGTTCTAGTTTGGTTATGGTAAGTATTTGAGGATAATTCAACAATTATTTTAAAATACCTCTTTTGATTTATTAGACGCAAAATAATAATTAAGAAGAATGGGATCCAACATTCAAAAAAGATTCCAAATCAATTTGATAAAATAAATCTGCTTAAAACTTTTATAGAATAATATAAAATTAATTTTTTAAGGGCATATTTAACCGCATATTTTTAATTTTTTGATGCATAAGTGCATATTTTAAAATGCATATTTGATGATTTTTTAGTGCATGAAAGTCCTTGCTTTAGACTCATATTGTATGAATAATACATATAATGTATTATTTTATCACGATAATACAGGATATAAATTGTAAAATGAAAAAAAATTAAGAAATATTAAATTGTAAATGAATTTACCTGTACGAACCACCGACTGTAACGATTGCAGGTTGCTGAAACTGAACAGTATGTTCGTTAGGCTGCTCCAGTCCGGGAGTACAGCAAGTGTCTGTGCAGAATTGTGTTGGTCCGTGCAACATACCTGCAGCCACCAGCAGCGTAGGGTCGCTCAGCAGATCTTCACCACCTGCGCACCAATCCATCGTTCCCCGTACTGACGCCCACTCAACCCCCGGCCATACCGTTTCCTCCCCTAAAAACAACACACAGAGTATGTTCTATATATTTATTTATATACATGTATATAACTCGTATTATGTTTTTTTTCTAATTGTGTCCTTACGTTGATTCACTAATGAGTTATGTACCTACTTATTTAACGACAGAAAAAAAAACTGTTAAAACTAAACAAATGAAACGTCAATTGTTTTTATCATATAATGGATAGTATGTAGTACAACAAAATAGTATACAAGCATTAAAATTGAATTAAATATCTTCATTATTCATATTAAGTTGTATTTACTTAATGGCATTTTAACATCATTATTGTAGAGTTTATCAATAAGATATGGGTTATATATATATATATATATATATATAAAATTTGTTTACTTATATTACTCTTTATTACTCTATAATATATATTTAATTATTATAATCAAGGCAATAAAAAAATATGTAAATTTGAAAATTTTGAAAAAAGAATTGTTTTTTTAATTATGATTTAATACTTTTTTGGAATTTACTTGATTGAAAATTTGTTTGAAACCATATTTAAGATATATATGTTTTAAAATTATCACTAATTGTTATAGAGTTTTTGCAATTGACATGAAAATTAAGGAAATTTAGCTTACTGCTAACACAATGTGATTTGAAAGAAGTTTTCTCGTGTGAAAACATTAACAAGTGGTCTAATTAATCATAGAGTCATCTAATTTTTAGTTTCCATCGTATAGATATTGTAAAATAATAATCACTTGAAAACAATGACATAATGATGGTGAGAGGGTATAAGGGGACAGATTTTACTATAAGCTTTTTAGTTTCTGAGCAAAGAAAGTAAATATTGGTCATATAAATTACAATGATACGTCGTTTTTTTGGGTTGTAAAAGTCTTTTAAAAATTTCATTAAACATCTATTTGAATTAAAATTTCACCTACATTGTTCCTTAAATTAATCATTTAAAAAAAATATTTGATGGGTTTTTAGATAACCAACATTTTTAGTAATACTGTAAATTATACTATATTAATGAAATCGATAATATGATTGATGATTTAACATATTGTCATCAAAAATGATTTTTTTTTTGTAGATTTTGTAAGTTTGAAATAAATAAAACGTGTATTTAGAATTTTATATCATTTATCGTTTTATACCTCAATTACTTAAGTATTGTTCTTTTAAATAACGAAATAAAAAATGAGATGTATCTATGAAATTGTCAAGGTGTATTGATGAAATAGTTTGGCCAAATAAAATAGTTACCTATTTAATTGAGGAGCGTGAGTCAAATTTCCAATTATGCAGGTATAAGAAATATGGGGGCGGGATAGTTACGTGTTACAAAAAGTCAATGCTTTTGATAAAAGGGAGTTAATAAGATTTTTTTTTGTTTTTTGTCGTGTAATTGGATACGGGTACTGTAAAAAGAAGCATTAAAGTTAATATTATTTAGAAGAGCAGGGATATTAATATGACCATTGATTAATTAATATACAAAAGTTTTATCTAATAATTCACGACGTAATAATAATATTTGAATATTCAAATTTGATATGATGAAACATTAATTTAAAATTGATCTTAATAGCGCATTGTAAAGTAACTGGAATGGTAGCAGATTTGTAATTTCAAACGGTTAGGTATACCAATATCTTGGATGTATCTATGAAACTGATTCGAGAAAATTATAATGGTAGATTAAATGAACAAATTTTATAAATTTTATTCAAAAATCATTATTTTATCTGTATTAAAAGTTGTATTATGTTTGGATTGACCAATTTCTTCAAATAAATTGTTTAAGTTGACAATTGGTGTAAAAACAGTTTATTACGTAATAATTGTGTAATAATTTACTTAAACACTTATAAAAAAAAATATGGAGTTACGATTTTCGAAAGTCATATTAAATATTTTAAAGTTTTTCTTAAATATTTAAAACTTTATTGAGGATACACTTTTAAAAATAAGGGATTTTCAAAGTTCTATTTTTAGCCCAAAAGTTGTTAAAATTTACCGAAACTTTTTCAAAACACGTAATAATACGTCAATAATATATGGTGAAAATTTCAAGTTTTTAGTAACATTATTTTTAGAGTAATGATGAAATTACTAAAGTCGATTTAATAAAAGTGTCGTTTACGGCGAATTTCGCAGTTATTGGCCCATTTTAAGCTGTTCTTCTACTCGCCTGGAAAAACTATTGAGATGATATATTGATAAATCCTCAAAGTATCATCTACATTGAATTTCCGTTCTATAGAGTTGCTGGACGAAATTTATGGACAAAATTAAGTTGAGCAAAAAGTGTCTCCAGAAAAAAAAAATACATTGTAAAATCATAAGTTCCTTTGCTTCATTCGGAATCTAATAATAAAGATATAAAAAAAAAGTACATATTTCGCCCCACGGGATATTTTTCGCTACTCGGACATGTTAATGGGGATGGGTGTAATGAATTTTAAAGAAATAATAGATCATTTCTTTAGTTAAACGATTTTGAGCAAAGTTTCAGACTTAAAATATACTGTTTGAATTTCTTCAAATATATTGTTAAAGCTGAAAATAGATGTGAGAACTACGTAATAATCGTAGAATAATTCACTTAAACGCTTGTAAAACAAAATCCTTTGTCGAGATTTTTGAAATATTTTAAGTATTGTTTGTAAAGTATATGAACAGTCATATTACATTTTGAGTAGTTTTCATCAAATACTCGTATTAAGAATTTACTGATCATATACTTCATCAATTTTCGACTACTTTTTGGAAAAAAAAAATTTCAATTATCTTAAGTTTATGTGTTTGACAAAAAAAATGTTTCTTTATAAAAAATATTCAAAATATCATGTTCTATCTGTATTCAACGTTTCATTAAGTTTGAATTGACCAATTTCTTTAAATAAATTGTTTAAGTTGAAAATTAACGTAAAAATAGTATCATAATTTACTTAAACGCTTATAAAAAAAAATTTAGAGTCACGATTTTTTAAATTTTTTTAGAATTGTCAGAGAAGTGTATGAGTAAAGTCATATTAAATTTTCAAAAGTTTTTGTCAAATATTTAAAACTTTATTAGGGATAAACTTAAAAAAACAATGTATTTTCAAAGTTATATTTTTGGCCCAAAAGCTGTCAAATTTTTTTGGAAATTTTTTAAAAAGATGTAGTGATAGTATATGGTGAAAGTTATGAGTTTCTAGCAACATTACTTTTGGAGTAATGACGAAATTACTAATGTCGATTTAATGAAAACGTCGTTTACGGCGACTTTTGCCGTTATTGGTCCATTTGAGGCTGCTTTTTTCGGTCACCTGGAAAAACTATTGAGATGAGAGCTTAATAAACCCTCAAAGTGCTATCTAGATCAAATTTCCGATCTATAGATTTGCTATATGAATCTTTTGGACAAAATTAAGTCGCGCTAAAAATTTCTCAAAAAAAAAAAAAAAATTATAATAAACATTATTGTAAAACCATAAGATCTTTCACTTCACCCAGAATCTAAAAATTAACATTATTGTAAAACCATAAGATCCTTCACTTCACTCAAAATCTTAAAAAAATTCTTGCATTTGTGAAATATATTTGACTCCCTCTGTATAACAACCATTACGTATTGAATAAGTAATTATTCAATGTATATAATAAGAATTATATTAATCTGATTGCGCATTATAATTTTTATAACTTAGAATTTCATTTAAGTATCTATTCGTCATGAATCATGATTTTATAATAATTATTAGTATTATTATTAATATTATTAATTACTCTAAATATACTCTAAAAAGTTTTAAGATGAGTATTAAAATAGAAACATTCTTTTCTTTCTAAAATTGATATTTTTCAACTTCAAACGATTTAGAAGAACATGGTAGATACATTTTAAATAATAAATGAAATATTTATTAATTGTAACACACACACACACACACTAATAAAACATTTTGATTCAGTAAATGTAATACAATTTGCAGTTTATAATTTTTGTATATCTACTAATGTTTTCACTATTTAAAATATTGAATATTAGAATTATTATTTTATCAAATCGGTTTTCCTATCTATAAATTTAAAAACGTAGTTTTGTAAATCGCATTTTCTTTATATCGTGAAATAATTGTTTTTTTTTCATATGTATAACAATGTAACTGTGACGCAAATGCCAAAGTCATAAACTTTCGCAAATATTTCTACTTTGAACATGAAAATAATTTTTTTTAAATGAATCCGTACTAGTTTTGGACATTAAAGGGTAGTATTTCATAAGTTTATACTGAAACATTCATGTATACATTTAACAGTGTTTCATTTACATTGAGTTTAAACCATTTATATATACGTGCACGAATACATACTTTTACGTAGGTGCATATTGTACATTTATAAAGGTGGAGAGAGTAAAAATATATATTCATTCGATAAGGGTGTGTTAGAGCCTTTTATACTTAGTCTAGGGGTGGGGCGATAGCGGTTATCCTTGCGCCTTGCTGTAGTTGGCCAGCCAGCCGGTAGTTGTTTGACCGTTGTTATGGCAACAGTATTGTAAAAGGGACCGCGCACGTAGCTCGTTTTAGTCGCTTTATATGGCTTCTGTTCATTGGCGAAAATAAATACGCGTAGGACCGAGGAAAATGTGTTCCCTGGTAAATTGTTCCGGGGAATATAGCTCCCTTGAGAGCTCCGTTGTATTCATGCCCTTTTAATCGGCATTGCCTACGTTAACTAGAGACTAACAAATACTATTATCAACCCGTATTATCAGCGTTTTATCTTATAAATTTGATTCTCCCACCTTCATATTTCACCTTACGCTCTCATTCCTTACATACGAGAAAATAAATCTTGTGATCAAACAACGATCATATCATGTCAGTACCAACAGGTCCAAATCAATCAAACGAGGAGTACGATTGACTACCAAAATGAATTTGGAGATTATTACATAATCGAAGCACCAATGTCAACGTAAATACTGTTCCTATGTTTTTAAATTTATTTACAGTACTACACATAATTTACGGCGTGTCTTCCAATGCCGTAAATGAAATAACATTGAAATTAACAATTATTGTAAACTTGTGGTAAAATATTTAGAAAATTGTATTCTTTTTTTTAAATAATTTAGAATTATAATAACTTACAATTATGTAGTAAAATAATATAAAACAAATCGTCACTAAATGATTATAATTGCCTTTACCTATAAATAATTATTATTGTTATTAAATAAATAAAAAATAAATTATTCAGAGAGTTGTATAAGAATACAAATAAAATTATTTATTTTATAATATTATTATTTTATCATAAAATACAATTTTTATGTAATTAAATAAAACATATAAAAACATAATTGAATCATATACGTGAAAATGAATTAATACAAAATCATTTATGGCTATACATTTAAGAACAACTTTTTTTTTTAATTATATAGATTTTAATATTTACATGAAAATATTTATGATTTTATTAAAAACAATCTATAATTGCCTCTGAGATGTTAAATTTAGAGGCTACTATAAGATATAGAAGTGACAATCACATCCAAAAATCAGACACTTTTAATAAAATACAGAGAAAACCAAAACCGCATATTTTAAATGAGTTAAAATTTAAAACATTTTCAGGGTTGAAAACTCCAAATTTCTGATTACAGGCATAACCAGACCTTGGTAACTGAAGGGGCACAAGATATTTTTAAATGGACAAAACCCTTTTTTTTTTGACATTGAGGTTTTATTCAGAAAGAAAATGTTTTTAGGCATAAATTGTAACTGAAAGCTAAAATCATTAGCGTGTCAAAACAATACAATAAAAAACACAAATTAAAAGAAAAACAATATTATTTGTAATTATATATAAAGTAGCAAGTAATAAAGTATTGATAAAGATAGGTTTAATGTTTTTAAATCCATTTTCCTATCACATGGTTTTAATATTTTAAAGCACTTAATTACATCAAAGTTTATATTTTTTGCCAATTCTTGTTCGATACTGATGGTTAATAAACCACCCAGGAGGTCTTGATTCGTAGTGCTCCTCAATTTGATTTTTACTAAACTTAATTTGGAAAAACACCTCTCACAAGAACTGCTAGTAGCTGGTATAGTTACGAATATTTTAAAGGCTTTATAAACATTTTAAAATAAATCATCTTTTACATTCTCAGTAAGACACTTAATATCCACTCGTAACGAATTTTTTCTTTTGGATTTGAATCAGTTTGTTTCATCAAACGAATTTGATCTTCTAACTCATACTGCTTCAATTCAAAGATTTCGCACTAAGTGATAACATCATAATTTTGGTCGATTTCTAGTTTGACCTAGTGATCGATTCTATTTATCATGATTCGACCATTTTAACCGAATAGTTTTTAAAATTCTGGATACTGGCCCTCTAGTAACTTAAAGTTGCCTGCCCCTGATATAGGTCATAAATTATTATATTATTGGTTATAACTTATAAGTTATTCAACTTGTAGAATGTAAATTATAATAAATTAAAGAATTATCAATAAAATAAAATAATTTCCAATTTATCAATACCTGTCCCTTAATATTTTATTGCCTATATATAAATTATATTGTTTTATAACTAATTATATGTTAAACAATTAATCAAATTTCTCTGTACTGTTTGCCCTTTAAGGTGTTATGTATTATTACAAATAAAAAAAAAGAAAAATACATTCAGTATCTAAGTTAGGTACGTACTTTTCTTAAAATTAATTAAAAGTTCGTTGTATTTTATTTCTTATAATATCATAATGTAACAAAATGTATGTTTCTTACCTTCAGTAGTTATTATGAAAATTAATTAAATAATAAAACATATTTGAATCGAAAAATTTAACATTAAAATACGCCTTCATTGTTAGTTTTTATACAAGAATATACGTATTTTTGTCGTAAATAGTTATAGAGGAAACATTAATTGATATTATTTTATCTATTAAAAAGTTAATTCCAAAAGACCAAAACTATATATATATATATATATATATATATATATATATATATATATATATATATAAGGTGTTTCACGAAGATCTGACATGTTGAATAACTTTTGTCCTATTTAATATTTTTAACTTTTTTTTTTTTTAATGAATACTACAGCCTAGCGCTACAATACAATTACATTGAAATTTTTTTTTTACTTTTAAAACTCCAATTTCAAAATTTAAAATTTTAGATAATATCACTAATACTATTAAGCAATTTAATTCGATTTTTCGTAAACTTTAAAAAATCATAGAAAATTAACGGATCAATCTTAATAAGAATTTTAAACACCAACATTTTTCTAAAAATGGCTATTTTGATTTTTTTTTCAAACTCTAAATTAAAATTAAAAATTTTGAAAATTGAGTTTTAAAAATAAAAATAAAATTTTAATGTAATTTTATTGTAGCGCTAGGCTATAGTATTCATTAAAAAAAAAAAAAAGTTAAAAATATTGAATAGAACAAAAGTTATTCAACATGTCAGATCTTCGTGAAACACCCTGTATATATATATATATATATATATATATATATATATATATATATATATATATATATATATATATATATATATATATATATATATATATATATATATATATATATATATATATATATATATATATATATATATATATATATATATATATATATATTTTTTTTTTTTTTGAAAATAATAGGTTGCATTAAAACAGTATTGTTATAAATTATTCTAAAAAGTAAAAATATAATGTTCAAAAAAAGATGATAGTTTGCAATGATGGATTTGGATAAAAAAAACTTTACGATTTTCTTGTATGCTTTGCGTGTACTTTTAATAATTTACAATAATTGTTTGGATTTGAATAAATCGCGTATGTAAAATATTACCTATTTATTTTTCCACAATAGTCAACACAATCAATGGATGATTATGTAAAATAAAGTATATATATAATAATTTTATTGGTGTATACCATTATATATATATATATATATATATATAACATAAGTTAATACGCATTCATGCATTAAACAAAAATACATATATTACATACAATTAATACATTTATAATCTAAAAGTAAGAATGTATTGATTGTATAGTGTATAGTCTATTGTATAGGAAAAAAAATTATTTGCATATACATATGTTAATTTAATATAGAATATTTTCAATTTTGAAAATAATGGATCTTAATAATTTGTGATTATACCAAAATGTGATACCACAAAAAGGTAAAACGTCTTCCCTGTAATTTGTCTTCAGTTACAGCTCTGATAGAATATCTCGCCAAGTTTATCCACGGCAATATTTATTTTTGTAATCAATATATTTATAAAACTATTCTATTCTTGAATCATAGATATTTATTAAATAGTTTTTATTTTTTTTTTGATTAATGATTTTATTCATCAAAATGATTATAACTATATTTGAACATTTAACAGAAATTAGGGATTTAAATTTAAAAATATTATAGTAAATTTCAAACCCATAAGTTTCTTCTTCTTCTCTTAGCTTAACAGTTCCTGTAAGACCTAAGTTGTCTCAAAAATTCTTGCCATATTTCTCTATTAAATGCCTGGTCAACAGACACATTTATCCCAACATTTTCTTTACATCAACTTTGAATCTCGTACCGTGGTTTACCTATTGGTTTTTTTCTTATGTATGGTTTCAGTTAGTACTTTTTTCATGATATCATCATCGGCTCTCCATACGTGCAAAAACCATTCCATTCTTTTTAAATACGATAAAATATTGAGTTTGTCATACAATCTATATAGGCTATCATTTTTTCTTCTTTCAAAAGTTCCTAATTCTCTGTTGAATGAATATTGGACCGAAGATGTTAACCTTCGTTGAAGACCATTTTTCTCATGTAAAAGTAATTATTGGTCTCAGACAGGGACGGATCCAGGGGGGGGGGCACAGGCCCCTCCAGACATATTATTTCTCAATTTTTTTTTATAATTCTACACATCATCCTAAGTATAGTTTGTACATTACCAATGAGTGTAACTACTGCAGAACGAAGTTTCTCTACTCTGAGAAGGGTAAAAACCTGGCTACACTCTAGAAGCAGGAGGATCGTCTTACTTCTTTGTGTTTAATATGTGTTCATAGGGAAGTTAAAATAAACATTGATCAAATAATTGATAGATTTGGAAA
Organism: Therioaphis trifolii; assembly: GCA_027580255.1. NCBI lineage: Eukaryota > Metazoa > Arthropoda > Insecta > Hemiptera > Aphididae > Therioaphis > Therioaphis trifolii. Next base: position 17,749,968 of record CM050411.1, read on the forward strand.
AAGCGACAATGTCAAAAGACGTTTAGATTTTATAATTTAATATATAAAATTTATTAATTAAATAATCATTAATTTATTTATTACATTTATTTCCTATGTCCTATACCTACCTACTATTATGACAAAATTTTTAAATTATGAAGTACCTTGAAAAAAATTTTAGAGGCCCCCCCCAGATCTTTACTCTGGATCCGTGCCTGGTCTCAGATAGCTTGTATAAAGTAAGGTTTTCGACCTTCTTGATAACAATTTAGATTTTAGTTGCTTATACGGGATAGCATCGGTTTCCACTTGCTATTCTTTCGATTATTTTTCGACATGCTATTTTTACTATTATGTTCACTCTTAAGTATTTAAAATTTTGAACTTCCTGAAGGTAAAATAATCTATTTGTAGGTTGAGCTGATCTTCGTTGCTCCTAAAGAGTACCATATATTTAATATTCTCCTGATTGACTCATTTTTTTACTAGCAGCCAATAATTCAGAAGCAGTTAGTGTGATTTCTTGTCTGGTGTTACCTAATATAACTACGTCGTCTGAGAACGCGAATATCGATTCTTTACCAACCACTTCCATTTTTTTCCATGACTTAATTATCTAATTCATATGTTAGTTGACTTTATTTATCAGAATAAACCTTAAATAAAAGAAATATATTTTTGATTTAAATTTTTTTTTTTTAAGTACGTACTTCACACCATGAGATATTCTTTGCTCATCGAGCAAGGTATTACAAAGGATGGGTGTATTGAATTTAAAGAAAATATAGATCAAATCTTTAAATAAACGATTCTGAGCAAAGATTCAATGTAAAAAAGCTGGTAAGTGAGATGATAGTGGTACAAGTTCGTCCTTCGTCCCTTCGGATCTCGGACAAGATATTGGTGATGAATGTATTAAGTTTTAAAGAAATGACGACTCATTTCTTTAGTATAAAACGATTCTGAGTAAAGCTTCAGTGTAATATAATATATTATTATTTAAATACTGTTTACGTATTTTACGGTTATTTGTATAATTTTTGGTGAGCTTTTTTGTAATTAAACCCTCATAAAATATTCAATTAGATATAACTCATTTAAACTTCAATTGTTATAACAATTATAACTCATTAGAAATAAACTTAAAAGAAATCAGACAATATCGAAAAAAATCGTATAATTATTTATTAAAGTGCGTATAAAAAAAAATCCTGACCAACGATTTTTGAACTTTTGTTAGGATAATTAGGTATGTATATGAGTAAGGTCATATTAAATTTTCAGAACTTTTAGTCAAATATTTAAAATTATATTACATAAAAACTTTCAAACAATTTGGTAAATTAAAAGTTCTATATTTAAGTCAAAAGTGCTATAACTGTTCTGAAAATATTGTCCAATATAAAAAAGTATGTATTTGATATTGGATAAAATTTTCAAGTTTCTAGCTTCAATACTTTTTGATTTATGACTAAATACCTCAAATCTGAACAGTGAAAATCTCGTTTACGGCGGATTTTTACCGATTTTACCGTTTTTACTCAGTTTTTCGATCGTTATTCTTGATTACTGGAAAAACTATGGAGATTTTGGAAAAATGACCTCTCTAAAGTACCATCTCAGTTCAATTTGGAATCTAAAAAGTTGCTGGACGAAACTTTTGGACAAGGATTTCTATACGAAAAAGTGTTTACTGAAAAAAAAAAAAAGAAAAAAAAAAAAGAAATAAATAAACACCATTGTAAAACCATAAGATCCTTCGCTTCACTCAGAATCTAAAAATAAACATCATTGTAAAACCATAAGATCCTTCGCTTCACTCAGAATCTAAAATAATAGTTACATCGTCGACGTAATGTTATATAAACAATAATAACATCGTGTAGATCTTAATTAAACGTAAACAAATCATTCGTACACGTACCTATTATACGTTTCGTCAAGAACACCACACTTTTTCCACGCGTTTTTTAACTAACTCAATCGTCGATTTAATTTAACACTACATGCTATACATAACAGCTACTTAATTCTTAAACACGCAACTCGATTTTTTTCATAACCTAATTTTTTCCGAGTTAAAACTTTAAAAAGCACCAAATTATTTTATAAAACAAAATATTTTTGGAACGAAGTTGACAGATACGTTGCACTGAGTCATTGGATCTTTTCTCTTTAAAGTACCATCTCAGTTCAATTTTAAAACTAAAAAGTTGCTGGACGAAACTTTTGGACAAGGATTTCTATACGAAAAAGTGTTTACAGAAAAAAAAAAATAAACATCATTGTAAAACCATAAGATCCTTCGCTTCACTCAGAATCTAAAAAAATATATCGTTAATATATTTAACCGTTTTTAGTTTGATTGCCGGTATGTTTTTAGATTCTGATTGAAGCGAAGGATCGCATGGTTTTACAATGATGTTTATTATTATTATTTTTTTTTATTTATTATTTTTTTTTCTGTAAACACTTTTTCGTATAGAAATCCATGTCCAAAAGTTTCGTCCAGCAACTTTTTAGATTCGAAATTGAACTGAGATAGTACTTTGAAGAGGTCATTTTTCCAAAATCTCCATAGTTTTTCCAGTAATCAAGAATAACGATCGAAAAACTGAATAAAAACGGTAAAATCGGTAAAAATCCGCCGTAAACGAGATTTTCACTGTTCAGATTTTAGGTATTAAGTCATAAATCGAAAAGTATTGAAGCTAGAAACATGAAAATGTTATCCAATATCAAATACATACTTTTTTATATTGGACAACATTTTCAGAACAATTATAGCACTTTAAATATAGAACTTTTAATTTACCAAATTGTTTGAAAGTTTTTATGTAATATAATTTTAAATATTTGACAAAAAGTTCTGAAAATTTAATATGACCTTACTCATATACCTACCTAATTATCCTAACAAAAATTCAAAAATCGTGAGTCAGGATTTTTTTTTATACACACTTTAATAAATTATTATATGATTTTTTACGATATTGTCTGATTTCTTTTAAGTTTATTTCTAATGAAATATTGAGTATTTGTTAGAAAGTTCTGAAATTTTGAAATTTAATACAATTTTACTCTTATAATAAACTATCAATACCGAAAAAGTATCAATAATCGTGACTCAAGATTTTTTTTCCAAGCATTTAAAAAATTATACAAATAACCGTAAAATACGTAAACAGTATTTAAATGATAATATATTATATTACACTGAAGTTTTGCTCAGAATCATTTTATACTAAAGAAATGAGTCGTCATTTCTTTAAAACTTAATACATTCATCACCAATATCTTGTCCGAGATCTGAAGGGACGAAGGACTAACTTGGACCACCATCATCTCACTTATCAGCTTTTTTTAATTCAGTTTTAAGTCATCTTGTTTAATATATGAACAATTATTTTTTATCAAAAGATTCAAAACATATTGTTTTATCTGCAAATTATTGTGTGAACTTTTTTTTTTAAATAAATATTTAAAGTTGAAAAATGACATAAAATAGTCAATGCCGTAAAAATTGTATAATAATTTACTTAATCGCTTATAAAAAATCCTTACTATTGATTTTTGAAATTTTTCCAATATTGTTAGATTAGTATATGAGTAAGATAATATTAAATTGTTGAAACTTTTTGTCAAATATTCAAAACTTTATTAGAGATAACCGTAAAAAACAAGGTATTTTCAAAGTTTTATTTTCAGCCCAAAAGTTGACAAATTTTTAATTAAAACCGATTTAGTGAAAGTGTCATTCACGGCAAATTTCACCGTTTTTACTTGGTTGTCGACAGTTTTTCCTCACACCTGGGAAAAGTATCGAGTAAATTGAAAAATGACCCGTTTAAAGTACCATCTAGATCAAATTTCTGGTCTATAGAGTTGTAAAGTCAAACTTTTGAAAAATTACTATTATGGAAAAAAAAAGAAAAATAAACATCATTGTAAATCTATAAGATCTCTCACTTCTTCGCTGCACTCTGAATCTAAAATAGTTTCTTCTACAGACAAACGTGATGAGACAACCAGTATATATATATATATAATATAATAAGAAAAAACCAAAAATAAATTAAAAACGAAGAGTTATAAAAAAGTGAAATAAAAAAATTGGGCTAAAGACCATCTCAAAAAAAAAAAAAAATGTAAACGGTTATAACTTAAATTTTCTGAAGTTCTGTTATTGGACAATCTCCTTTTCATGTACATCAAAATTAATTAAAATCATCATTATTACCTATTGTTTTTTATGTAAACACTGTTTACTAAACAGATTGGTATATATGTTTTTAATAAAAAAAAGTAATAATAAATATTCGTATGATTATTGTGCTTGGTTTTCTATCTACTTTACAAACTGGGTTATTACTTATTACTTATTAACAGGCCCGAAATGGTCAGTCAATTTACTAAAGAAATTTAGGATATTTAAGTGATGTGTAGGATACAATATATTTTGGATTTAGTTATTAGGTAAGTATTTAAAATATTGACAGAAGTTTTCTAATTATATTTTTTTAATTTTTTTAGAATAATACAGTTAAAATTTTTAAACTCAGTGGGTTGGTACCTTCTCAATATGGGGTTGTTTATAATTTATAAATTATAATCAATCCTCAAATTTAAAAGAGACCTCCTCCGTCCTCGTTAAATAAAATTGAAACATATAATATAACATAATATAATAATTCTTAAATGTATAATTATTTTAGTAAGGGTACCACTTACACATTAAAAGAAAAATTCTTACCACATGACCCAATCACCTTTGTTTCGCCAATGAAAAATGTTAATATTTATAGATTATCATTATATGTATCTCCATTTTCCATACACGTAGGAGGTTTTTATTAGGAACTACATTATTCATAATAATAAAGTATTTAATGCACAAAAGTAATATAAAAATACGCATCATTATTCAAATTATTATTATTTTTATCATTATTATAATTTTTTTTTAATAATTAATTTAAAATAAACCAAGATTTCCTTCGCGTACCATGGAGAGAAAATGCTTATATATATATATACATTTATATATCATTGGTTAAATAAAAATAGTTAACTACTAATGTTCTTAGTTAATCAATTGTAAACCAAATAACCTAAATTATAAATAATATATAATTATAAGTGTACTTTATTTTGTTCAAAGGCAATTTAAATGTTAGCATTACATCAAAAACTCTATCTGCACAATAAGTTAAAATTACGGATAATATTTAAAAAATGTTACGTACATACACAATTATTAAAAATATAATGAAAAGTATTCATAATTATAAATAAATACTTTTTTTTTAAGTAGGTAAGTATTAAATATCTGCATTTGTTTTTTGATCTATTAAAAAGTTTTCTTTAAAAACTATACAAATTAAGTAATAATAAAAAAATAATAAGTAATATATAGGGATTCCGAGTGTCTCGAAAATATTCATTATATCTTATATAAAGGAAAAATTTTATTCTTATTTTACATAACATTTTAAACAATATTATTGTAAATTACGATGAAAAAATTATGTATTTTACAACTTTTATCTGTGTGATTTTTATAGTTTTTAATTTTTTTTTAAATATCAATCACTATTTTTAACTCACTATTATGAAAGAAAATACTTTTTTTTGGAAATTTTGATTCTTAAATTTGTATTATTGGCCAATAATTACAATAGTTATGAACATTGAAAGTTTAGATAACGGATTGATGGTAATACATTTTTGTTGGTACTTAATCTAGCTTAATAATATCCTTTCTACAACTCGTAACTTTAAATGTTTTATACCTCTTAAACTATAAAACATTGATTCAATAATAACAATTTAAATATCGAAATACCTTAAAAATATATTTTCTTTCATAATATTATGTTATAAATAATGGTTACCATTTAAAAATATTAAAAACTTAAAAATCATATATATTGTATAAACAGTTTGTTTATGAAAATGTTGTTTGATTTGTTTTTATATTATATATGAAAAAAATATCAAATTATAAATAGGTATTTAATTCGCAGGATTAAATCGTTATCGTCAAACAGAGGTGAGATACTTTATGTAAAGATATGAAATAAGATATATATATATATATATATATATATATATATATATATATATATATATATATATATATATATATATATATATGTGTGTGCATATTCATTTTAAATATCAAAGTTTAAACTGTACAACACCTGGAAAAACTACATCTACACCGCTTTTGTCTGACTGTACATCAAACTTTTGTTGATACTATATGGATGAGAATAGTAACAAATACATTTTAAGAGTGTACCTGTGGATGCGGTGGCCGGGTCCAGTTGTGCGGACTGCAACAGGTCGGCAGCGTCTTCCGTAGACGTTTTTGAGCGTCAAGTCATCATCGCTTATTCATAACTGAATACTTTGGCAATACCCAAAATTACATCACCCGTTTGGCGGACACCTCCAGTGGCCGCCCATCTTCATTGTGGTAAGATCGGAGTTGACGAACAGTTTCGGTCGTACTGCTCAGTCAAGTCGAAAGCCATCGCAATGGTGTTGTTTCCGCATTCTGGTTCACATAACACTCGTGGCAAACGACAATTAAATGACGACTCGGAAATCAATTAAGAATGTAGTAAATAATGTTTTAGGCAAATATTTAATAGTTGATCAATACTATTATGATTACTATTGTAATTATCACACTTTCAGACGTGGTGTAGGGTAATTATTGAATAAATAACGTATCTATAATATAACCACGTACTCGGTGCCGGGTGGACGAGACGACTGAAAAAATGCATACGTTGGAAAAATAACACATTCGTTATCACTGACTATAAACCTAATCGACTATACCCTAACCGACTAACATACCGACTATAAACCAGTGTTGTGTGCTCGTGAGACACTGGTTTTGACTTCACTAACGGCGGTGATGACGACCCTCGATACGACGGCGATTAATGCCATGTGATGGGGGTTGACCGCAGAAGGGACGCCACAACTTGTCCTCGCATGTCACCACTTACGTCACCCACAACTGGTGTCCACTTCCCGGCTCTACGATTGGCGCTCTTTCCGATCCGAACGCACTCACAATCAATGGTCTGCACACACACACACACACACACACACACACACACACACACACACACACACACACACACACACACACACACACACACACACACACACACACACACACACACACACACACACACACACACACACACACACACACACACACACACACACACACACACACACACACACACACAATGTGTTTTGATTGTTTCATTATATACTAACCGCAAAAACACGCATGTTCATACACGTTACAATTATATTGTAAACTATTCAATTTGATAGATTTTTTTTAAAACTTTCCTACTCTTCGTAACGTGATCTTTTTTTTATTAACTTTTCCTTGCGACATTATACAAGTTGCATATGTTCCTTTGACGTAAATTATTTTCGCACATGTGGTATATTTTAAAAACAATCACGTTTTGTAGTTGACTGGCCAGTTATATTTGAACGTAATTAATAACTAGGGATATTTGACCACAATTTTTTTTTTTTTTTTTTTTAATGTGCCTTAAATTAATAAAATGAAGATAAAACAAAATGAAATTAACGGGAACCAATACATGCATTTTTGAGTGGTTAACTTTTCAAGTAAGCTTAATTCAAAAAAACGATTGTTCGTATGATCCAATGCAAAGGACTAACGTTATTAGATATCACACCATTAAATAAATATTTACACATATACTCGTTTTTAATTTTATTCAAAAAATTGGCTATATATATACCTGTATATAAAAAAATTTGTTATATAGTATTACTTCTTTTACCAATTAACTATATTTCAAATCCCAGATGATAAAATATAGAAACTAAGTTGAATTTATATTCATATTTATAGAATTTCAATTGTCTTCATTATCAATGATTAATAATGACGTGCAAATATGTAGGCGTAAAAGATATTTTGTTACGCATTCAATGCCATATATTATAATGTATTATATCCTCAGATGATTTAAATGGAATTAATCAATGTTGACTTTTTTGTCATCGAACTATAGAAATAAGAATAATTCATATCTTAGTAATATTGGTCAATTGAAATTGTATCAATTTCCAATGAAACCTATATATATATATATATTTTACTATATTATATTTCTATATTTGAGTTTGTTACAAATAGTATGTAAAGTATTTGTAATACACTTTGAACCTCATTATTGTATAATATTCATATTTATCCATAAAAATTAATTAATTAGGTATAGCTTAACGGACGTCTTGATGTCGATAGTTCATTATGAACATAATCGCGTTTATCAACGAGTTAAGTGTAAGGCTGCATCCTAATTGAGTCCCAAAATCTAAAAAACATACTAATTGAGACCCAGAAAAAATAACTACTATAACAGTTGAGTCTCACAAAACAAAATTGACTATACTAATTGAGTCCAGCCCTAATTATAACAGTTCTAATAAAAACAGCACTTTTCTTTTCATTTATGTTTTCGTTACAATATAGTAAAAAACACAGACTTAGGACTATCATATAGATATATTGTATTATAAATGTAAGTATGATTAATAATTATTTTTTTATTTTCTTTATTTAAAATAATAGTACAAATCTGAACTTAACTTCTAGTCTTTAAAGTTTAGCGCAGTAGGTAATACATTTATTTGTTTTCTCTGAACATATTCAAATTGTCCATCTTCGCGCACGTATTTCACAATACTAATCATATTTTAGAACTGTAATATGCTATTATAAGTAATAAAAATTAAATGTTTAAAAATATAACGTCGAATTCAATACATATTTCCTTTTATCAGACAAATAATTTTAAAACTTTGAACCCAACTCGGACGATTTCGAAACTTTTGGGACTTAATTCGAAAACACCGAAGTGTAAGTTTCAATCGGCTAAAAAGTATTCAATATTGATTTTAAGTTTTTGTACGCATCAGCACGATATCTTATTAATTATTACTATTATATGACTCACTTATAATTGTGCTACAATGCATTTAAGTCTTTGAAATAATAGAATTAGGTGTTTTGTGCTTCGTATTTTTTGATATTAAATTATTTTATTGATACCTAAAATTATTATATAATTATGGAAAAAAGTTTTGATTTTGAACAACTTTTATGTACATTTTTAAGTAATTCTAAATGCATATTTTTTGATTTTTAAGGATAATAAGGACTAAGTCTCATACACAAAGATAATGAGACAAAAATAATATTGCTAACAAAGAATAATTCTACCTTATAATTGATTATTATTTATTGTAAATATTGAAATAAATATTTTGTAATTAAAATTATTTGTAATAAAACAACAAAAAAAAAACGTGAAATTTCATTTTTTTTTTTTTTTTTTTTTAATTGGTGCAAATATAGTTTATGTTAGGATAAAATTTACTTTTACGTACTTTTGCGCAAGTTAAAAAAATATATTTACTTACTATAGCTGAAATGATTAGATATATTATATTTCTACTTTTACTTCCTACTTTGAAACAATATAAATCAATTGTTTGTATATTTATTTTATAATATGTTTAGATTATGTAACAATTCAAATCATACATAGTCTTCGATTCAATGGAATAAAATATAAATGATGTACATTGATTACCATAGCTGAGGTCATAAATTTATTTTTCATTTTAATATTTGATCTTGAATGTATGGATAATATGTTTGACAATTTCAAAAATATGTTTTAAAATTACAGGAAGGATGTTTACCTTACCTGGCGTTGAATAGGATGTCAGTTCGGGGTTTGGAAACATGGCTGATATTGGATCCTAACTAGGGGTACTCTGAGGACGTGCACTGTTCACCTTGTTTCCGGTCATCAACACTTTAACTTCCTGGATATGGAATAATTATTACTTCCACCGACTGTCCGGCCTACAATTTTTTCCTATACTCTTTTTATTTTAGAAATTTGAAACCAGCCTATAACATATATATATAGGGTTAAAATGGTTTTGTATTAAATATCTCTCTTCTCTCTCTATCTCACTCTACCTATCAGTCTCGTAGTCCATCGTGCGCTATGTCCTGTCAACTCTGTAACTCGAGTCGAGTTGCATCGTAGAGTCACACGTTCAGATCCATTCCATTCCTATTCGTGTTCGGCAAGATCTATTACTGTGCGCAGTATCGCAGAGAAAAGCGAGATTCTGCGGTTACGCATTTTCAAAATCCCACGATACCCAATGATATTTGCTCAATATGTTCCCATAAGGTATTACTATTTCATTTTTCACTACGTTCCACTTAATTGTTGTGTACCAAAAAATGCCTCCCTGAATCGAATTTCAATATATTATAATATTTGTACAACTGTGCATATGCACAGTTCAATTATTAATTAATATTTATTTTATTATTATTATTAAACAAGCATTTAAGTTGTATAATTTGTATAATAAACCATACCAATATTTTGAAGTTCATCAGCATCTTATTCTTTTTTCGAAATCGTATAAAATCGTATAAAATAATAAATATCATTGGGAATCTAATTGATTGCAATCAAATCTCTCAATATAGTAATTGTTAATTATTAAGTCATATTATAATTATTTGCTATGTATAATTAATATAATACTCTAACTGTTTGTTTAGGTAACACGTGTAAAGTATCACTTGTATTTGTGCGGTATGGATAGTATCTTGTTATTGACCTATATTTTAAAGAGCTCCTACTGATACCCACGATACCTACGTTATATTATGTTCGTAATATATTCAAGCGTGATCCTGTGTTTTTAATAGCGAAATATTCTCGTCAATGTCAATATTGGTTGAGGACTTGTTATTTTTTCTTTTAAAATATTCGTCCAATAATGAATTTTCTCTACGGGGGTTCCTAAGGCGCAGTGTTTGTACATCTGACCGAGCACGTGCCAAATAGACCCTAAACGAGGAGTGAAAAGATTAGGTGTTTTTGGCAGCTCGAAAACTAATTTCTCAATGTAAGCGTAACAAATTATAATATTATCAACTTAAAATTTGATTTATTTGTAAATTATATTTGTAGAATATGCATAAAACAAACATTATTAATCTATGTATAAATTTTATTTTAACACATTTTAATAATATTATTTCACTCCAAAATGCATACACTTCAGTACTTCACAGAATAGCGGAGTTTCCACAGTCAATTTAATTTTCTTGGTTACTTGAAAATTCAATAGGGATTAACGTATGGTTACTAAAATGTATGAGACGTATAAAACGCTTTTAATATTAAAATTAATTAGGCGATGTTCACAAATACAACATAGTTAAATATCACGAAATAATCAATACGTATTTTGTGCTGTAAAAAGTAGGTATAAGGTATACAATTATTGCTAACTATAAGAGTATAAACTAAATTTATTTAACTTCGTTAAATATTCATTTAATTATGATGATGAATATTTCACATATGATTCATGAGCAAAAGAAAAATACATATTTTTAGTAAAAGGAGTGGTAATACTGATGGAGTTAAATCTGATCTCTTTTATCTATTTATTAGTTCATATTTATAAATGTTGGTAATTTTATCTGATCAAAATTTTCACGGAAAAGGGGTTAAACCAATTATAAATACTTTACTTTTATTAGATAGTGTGAAATTACGGATAAGTTTATTCAAATATTTTATATTCCATTGTGTTTTAAACATATAATTATGTACTAGTAAATTTGTAAAACGAATATATTTTAACGTTTGGATTTAGACTATATTTTTAACTTTGCTTTTTTAAGTTTTAGTTTCTTCAAAAATAAAATAAATTCAATTATTTATTTTCGTATAAATACAACATTGGTTTTATTGGTATGAATTTATGTTTATTGACATTGTTAACATTTAGAGTAATTATATCGTATGGATTACAACCGTTTTAAGATGAATTTCACTGTGATGTATTCTTCGTAAATCTAGCATTTCTGACGGTTTTTAATTATTTGTGCATGTATATGTTAATGAACCTATACACCGTATATATTGGCATTGGTTTTTTACGTGTATAATATCTCGGTTCTGCAGTCACCGCTGTCGTCATGGGATAGTACGGCTCGGGACGGTAATGTCTGCGGACGCGTCGTTCGTCTGGAATAATATAAAACAATATCCACGTAGGCCACACAACACTAAACTTGGTCACGTCAACTTCCGATCCAACGAACCCAAAGGCTGTTATTATGTTACATGGTCACCTGCCTGCTTGCCCACCACCGCCGCCACCGCTGCAGTATTCATTGTTACGTTTCCTTTGCTGGTGATATGCGATAAAATAAAATATCCACTCCAAAGAGTAACCAATCATAGGTGCCTAATGAGACGTATACTTACATACGTATATACATAATATATATTATATATTATTATAATACTTATATCAAACGTTGTCGTATTGCAACGAACGGACGTGCGACCGAGATCGGTTGAATTCATGCGACGATGGAAATTAATAATATACGCGTAATGTATAATATATATATATATATATATATATATATATATATATATATATATATATATATATATATATATATATATATACATATTTATGATGTATATTTTATAAACAAGTGTCTTAGAGAGTATAGAACACTGGCACGTCGAATAAAATCCAATTTTTATTCAAACATTTTAAGACGACAAAACGATGAAACGAAATATTATAACTTTATTGTGATTTAAGAGTTGTGACTGAATATAATTAAATATGCGGTCTAATGCCATTGTACAATGTTCATATACTTAGTATGTCTTACCCAAAATATGGCCAAAACATATCTTGATATGATTATTAGATATTCATATTTCCTATTTTTGAGTACATTGCGCACTTTAACTCACCTATCTCTGCCATGCGAGAAAGTATTATGCACTAATGATATTTAAAAAATATTTGTGGTAATATCGGTATAGTATGACATTAATGCGTGATACGGATTGGTTAAAAATTTAAAAGCAAAAATATAATACGTTTTGTGTGAATACGAATATATGTTTACAATATTCAATACCGAAAAAATTTAACGATAACAGTATTATTGCACAGTGAGAATCAGTCAATGTTACATCAGGGAGTAGCCTAAGCAGAACGAAATTTCAATTCAGTTAATTATTATAAATTATGAAATAAAACAAAATCCATGTTTGAGGACTATAGCCTAATATATTAGAATTTTAAAAAAAGCCTAGTCTTACTAACAATCACCTTATTTCTATTTTTTTATAATGTAAAATAGAGTCTATCCCCCGGGAAATTCGTTAAAAATCAGTGTTATAATAGTAACGGTTTACATTTTATAAAAACCTGTTAGAGTTAAATGATACCTATATATATATATATATATATTGAATATTCGTAATAGTATGCTTCTCATAATACGCTATGTCAGCGCGGCCGATGGGTTACAATGAACAAAAAAAAAGGACAAGATAATCGCCGCGCGTCGTATTTGGGGAACAAAAAAAGATGCGCGTGTGTGCCACGTGTCTTTTGTGGATTACCTAGTATAGCCTACATCCATAATGCGTGGTATGAGGCACTTCGGATGTATAACGTATCTACCGTATGTCTATAAATATATAATATACATTATGTAGTAAATCACATAATCAGCTAATCGTTTAGCAAATATAATTAAAAACCAAAACTATGATAAATATCGGAAAATTGATACCATTGAAAGAGTTCTTTACATTGAGTTAATGTTGATGATTGGCGTCTGTAGAGTATTTAGCGCAGGGGTGTCCAACCCGCGATAGATTTTGATACGGCCCTCACTTCAATTTAAAAACCATGAATCAATTATATATAATATTTTAATATGACGAGAACAAATTTATTTTAAAAATATAAACCATCAAATACCTAATATCCGTGTTTTTACCGCTGCGGCATCTTATCTTATATTACATACGGACGTGTGCATCGGGCCTAAAGATAAATGCTATTAGTGTTCTTTATTGGTTCCGATACCAATATTCTGTGTCATTTATCAACAAATAAAAATAAAATACCTATATAAAATTATTACTAAGCACATGCAATCTAGTACAGACATACAGTTGTGCGCGTGTGATGGTCAGGTGTCAACTTCAATCGATCCGGATATTGATTCATTACTTTCACAAAAAAAGCAATTTCAAATTTCACATTAAAAAAAACTAATGAATTTTAACTTTTTTAAACTAAAACTGTTTTTGATTATAAATAAATTTATTTTTCTGTGTACTTAATAAATTATTAAATATTAATACTTGTAAAAATATTTCTGCTTATTATTCGCTATTGTAAAATTATAAAAAAATGTATTGTTGTATTATAGATTATAATTTAATCATTAAATTTGAATGTATTATTATTTAAAAAAGTATGTGGCCCACAACAACTTCTACCTATATGATGTGGCCCAGTCTTCACAAAAGGTTGGACACCCCTGATTTAGCGAGTGGGAATCTTTCGTGATGAGGATATTAAAAATGGACTCTGCATTTTCATCTAAATGTAATGTATTTACTTGTTATATACCTACCATAACTAAAAACTTCAGACAGTTTGTGTTTGTAAAAGTAAATATTGCCATCAAGTTGATTTTAAAATTTTCTTTGAGAACAATGATCACCACTTGCGCTAGAATTTCTATGCATTTGAATGTTTTTTCCTTTGGCACAAATTGATTGAAATGTCCTCAATCAAGTCGATTAAATTTAACTTTTTTTTTTATTTTGAACTTAATGCATATATAAATGTATACATATTTAGATTTTCGCGAATCTTATGAATTTTAAATGGTATTTATTTAATTAACGTGTGTACTATTGAGTTGTTTATCGAATGATCATTAATTTAATACCTATCTTATGTTCATATTCATATCACTATAACTCCAGGAAAAATCGCGTCACTTGAAAATGATCCAACAACTTCGTGTGATGTGGAAAGAAGTATTAAGTCAATACAAATATATTCTTCGGTCTGACTCGTTGTTCATATTTATTTTGAAAAATTAAAACAATATATCATTACTACATGAAATATTAACTAATATTCAATGTAATAACTAATAATAACTAAATATAATAATTTTATACAAAAATAATTATAATTATTAATTTCTTTTTTAGTTGCTGAATTTTGCACAAAAATATTTAGTGTTATATAAGAATGAAAAAAATTGTTTTTGCATATTTTGGTTACTAAAATGCATGTTTTACAATTTTTTATTGCATAACAATTCTAGTCTTAATCATAACTAATGAGTTTACGTGGTTTTTCAGCTAATAAATTGTCAATTTTTTTTTTTACTCATTTATAAAAAATAAGAATTTTATTCTTCTGATTTATTTAGAGTTTTGTAATTAAATACGAACTTAATGCCAAACATTACTTAAACGTATAACAATATTAACTACATTTATCATAAACCAAACTCCCTTAAATTAAATTGATTTAAAAGATATTTCGATTGCGATTTGTAAACTTGTAGGCAGGTGAACATTTCGAGAACGTTCACTTAATCTTTAAAAAAAATTTTATCAAAATTGACTTGTCTTTTTATGAAGTTTGTAAATGGCTATTTAAAAAGAGGTAATATTTAGGCAATTTCTTAATTTGTCTAAGTTACGCAGAGGGACAGTGTAGAGAGAAAATTATTGTTAATGAGTGTAGATGTGTGAATCCCTAAACACTCGCACGCGTATGTATAAGTCATCTATTCAGATACCTACTGTTTGAATTGTTTGATGTTTGAAATAAGGCCTAAAATCTTATTTTCAATATACCGATTGATTTGTTAATGCGATGATATTTCTTTAAAACAGATTTTAATTTGCCATGAAGTCTACTTGAAACCGACTTTCCCACTGTTTTAATTAATGTTCCCATTTGTTTACGTAAGATTCCTTAAAATTAACTTTATTTATTTTTTAGAGTCTAATTTGTTTAACTCTACTGTATAAAATTTAGGAGGGACTTGTGGGAAAGAAGATCCAAAGTAGATAACTTAACAAAAAATTCAAATCTGTTTTCAGAATTCTTATCACAGTTATAGATCGATCGGTACATTGGGATGAAAATACATCAACATGTGCCTATAGATAGACATTCAGTTACATTTTTAGGGGGCTAACATGTTTTTACTCAATTAGCCTGCAGAGGCTTTGACTCCGCACCCCCAATCAAATTACTTTTTCTTTTTACTTTGTATTATAAACGAATTGACCCATTCACAGATATATGAAATTCGTATTTTAAATATAATAGAATATAATAAAATGAAAACATAATCACCGACTAAAAGTTAATAAAAAAAAAAAAAAAAAATACATAGAATAAACACATAACTACATAATATGGTACCTTTTAACTGTCATTTTTATAAAATAAATTGGTTTTTTGTCTATGTAATATATAATATAGTGTATCTATTCATATATCTTGACTTTACTCTTACACTTCATTGACGATACTGAAAAAATTTCAAAAACCATGACAAAGGATTTTTTTTATAAGCTTTTAAGTAAATTATTTTATAATAATTAACTGTTTTTACGTCAATTTCCACTTATAAATAGTTATTTGAAGAAATTGTTGCATCCAAATGGTAAATTTTTATTCTGAAGCTTTGCTCAGAATAGTTTATCTAAAGAAATGTTCAATAATTTCTTTAAAATTCAATACACACATCCCCATTAACTCATCCGAGAAGCGAAGAATACCCCACAGGGCGTAGTACGTACTTTTTTTTGCTAACAATTTTTTGTGTATTTCAAACTTTATTCAAAAGTTATGTTCAGCTCCCCAATAGATCAGAAATTTTATCCAGAATCTAAATGATCATTTAAAAATATTGTTTTTTTTATATCCTCAACATTTTTCCAAATGTAAGAAAAAACTACCGGAAAATTAAGTAAAAACAACTGTAAAATAAGCCATAAATGTCATATTTCATGGAACTGATTTTATAGTTATTCATAACTCCGAAAGTAATAGTTCAAGAAACTCGAATTTTTTTCCAACTTTTAACAAAATTTACTTACAGACTTAATGAAAGTCAAGATTTAAGGTAAAATCGGAAATTCTCATGTATTGTTCCGATCTTCTATAGAATGTGTTAAAAAAATTAATTCTCAGTTCTAACATTTTAAATGCAAAACTATATGATATAAAATAAATAATAATCAAAATAATTAATGTTTTTAAAAACTCTAAATTTGGATAAAATATCGAAAATGCCTTTTTACAGCCATTGTAAAAGTTTCGAAAATAATTGTCTTCTTTTGGGCTAAAAATATAACCTTGAGGAAGCGATGTACCGGTTTCGGTGTCCTACGAGCATGAACGTAATATAATAGTAAAGAATGAACAGTGATGAAAAAAAGTTATTTCTTAGGGACGCTTATCAAAACGAAATCGCTAGTAGTGAGTTCGCCCGGTTGTGTACGGCCATCGCGGTAAAAACGAATGACTTATATTTTTTGTTACAATGAATTTCACTTAGAAATTTGAATACATATTAGTGTATACCACGGACTAAGATATTTTAGGTATATCTAAGTCCGTGCATGAGTACAATATATCTTTCAATAGGTAGTTTCCAATTTCTTCTAAAATAAATTAGCTCATTTTATGTCTAAGAATACCAGTTGTATCAATTTAAGGGTTATGAGTAGAGACCGGATTCTCGTGCAATCGCAACTTTTTTTCCTTTGCTTTAAAACATATAAAAACAAATTATAAATCCGAATCATGAGAAGTAGATTAATTTAACAAAGTTTTATTTTGCACGAAATTGCACGTTTTGCATTTTTTATTTTAAATTGTACATACGATTTTGATTTTCGTTGCATGAAATTGCATATTCTGCATTTTTTAAATTAAACTAGATAATATATATAGGTAGCCAGGTAGGTATATAAAATTATAGTAAATATTTGTTTATTTCAGTTTTCAACTAGACAAAAGGAAAAAATGAACACAAGCTGCTAATATTCTTAGAATAACATCAATTTATTAGTGTTTCGTGGTAAAAATAAATGACAGCAACCACTAGTTAGATAATCATTTTGAATACTCGGCCATTAGCACTTTAGTATTCTGTCTGACTTTGTGTTTGATTGAGTGTTTCTTGAATCAGTTAGTGTCGTGATAGTTTCATTACGAATAATTTACGTAAAGAAGTATAAATAAATTTTTTAAATGCCAAAAATTGGGTCTAGTCTGTCGTCAAAAATTAAAACCTGGATATCAAATTACCCAGAGTTGAAATTTGATGGGAAATTAAATAGCTTAACTCTGTTGGTATGGTTTTTTTATATATATATGTATATATTTTTATCAATCTTTTAATTATTAATTATTAGTTTTTTGCTAATCCGGTAATATTGTAAAAAACTGGATAAATAAAGTATAATTTAAGGGTTTAAATCAATGTAACTTACTTTTGTTTACAACTTACTTACTGTTTACAACATTTTGGTAAGTATTAAGCGATTTTAGGCAAAATATACATTTTTGCACGATTTAGGCACTTAACTGCATGTTTTTGCAATTTTTAAGTTATTAACTGCACATTTTTTTGATTTTTACTACATGAAAATCCGGTCTCTAGTTATGAGTCTTTAAAAAATTGTCTATTTTATATCCTAGACAAATATTTATAACGTCAAAAGTTTTAAAATATTCTTCGATAGTTTAAATACTATTCATTTTTTGTGTGTACAATTTGTCAATTTCAATCTTTCTATTTAAAATAAAGCATTTCAATTTTTAAACTAGTGTTAAAACTTTTTGAAACTAGAAACTGAAAACAAATTTATATATGTATTATATTAAATGATTTTAGTATTGTGGAGGTGATTCCCTAATTAATAAGCGTTATGAGAATCATTTAGTGAGGGATGAATTCATCCTAGTATAATATGTTCACACGGAAACAAGTTGAAAAATAAAGAACGTTTGTTGGTAGGTAATGCTCTAATGCTTATCATGTATTCATGTACGGACTACGACTCTACCATTTCATTATATTATGTGATGATGAGAGGGGTCGGTTCTTATACATGAAAAGTAAATAAACACCTGTGTTTACCGGACGTATTTGCTTGTCAATCGGTGTAATTTTGTATGAAACCATTATTAAATAAATAGTACTCGTATCATGTAGTCAGTACTTTACTGTCTGCGTTGTTGAGGATTTGGATTTAACGAGTGATAAAAAGGGACCATTTTATTTGAACTATTGTTCGTGTATAAAACTGTTCGTTGGAAGCCGGTCTAAATAAAGGGCTACAAATGCATTTTATTTACTACACACACATAAAACCAAATAAAACTTGTTATAATCAGTTATGAATGAAAAGGTTTTTTTTTATCATTTGTACTTCTTTTTAAAATAAATAGAATACGTTCTTCAAAAATTCGAATGTTTATTTGGTTAAGTTTATGCCTAAAATGTTAAAAATATTTTAATTGATTAAATGTATTATTAGATCTATGCAAAATCAAATATATTTTCTGCCGAAAAACATACAAAATTGTATGTAAATAGGACGGATTCAATTCAAAAATTATGGGGAGATTTTGGAAGATTTTGATAAATATTAACCTAGCGTCCTAGCACGCATTAATTTAAATGAAATTGTAATTTTAACTATCAAAAGCCGATAAGATAATGGTGGTGGAAGTTCGTCCTTCGTCGCTTCGCTCCTCGGACAAGATAATGGTGAGGAGTGTATAGCACTTTCTATCATGGGATCACCTAACCTAACCTCGGACAAGATATTGGTGATGAATGTATTAAGTTTTAAAGAAATGATGACTCATTTCTTTAGTATAAAACGATTCTGAGCAAAGCTTCAGTGTAATATAATATATTATTTATATACTGTTTACGTCTTTTTCGGTTATTTGTCTGATTTTTGGTGAGTTTTTTCGTTATTAAACCCTCATAAAATATTCAATTTTTAACTCGTTAGAAATTTTCTGTTACCAAAAGATTCGAAACATGTTTTTATATCTATATTCCAAGTTTTATTGTGATCGGACACACCAAAAAAGATTTATACAGATTTTAAGTTGAAAATTAACGTAAAAACAGTCGTTATTCATATACGAATTTATGAAAACGTGTATAAAAAAAAATCCTGACTAACGATTTTTGAACTTTTGTTAGGATAATTAGGTAGGTATATGAGTAAGGTCATATTAAATTTTCAGAACTTTTTGTCAAATATTTAAAATTATATTACATAAAAACTTTCAAACAATTTGGTAAATTAAAAGTTCTATATTTAAGTCAAAAGTGCTATAATTGTTCTGAAAATGTTGTCCAATATAAAAAAGTATGTATTTGATATTGGATAAAATTTTCAAGTTTCTAGCTTCAATACTTTTCGATTTATGACAAAATACCTAAAATCTGAACAGTGAAAATCTCGTTTACGGCGGATTTTTACCGATTTTACCGTTTTTACTCAGTTTTTCGATCGTTATTCTTGATTACTGGAAAAACTATGAAGATGAACTATGAACTATGAACTATGAAGAACCATCTCAGTTCAATTTCGAATCTAAAGAGTTGCTGGACGAAACTTTTGGACAAGGATTTCTATACGAAAAAGTGTTTACAGAAAAAAAAAAAAAATAAATAAAAAAAAAAAATAAAAAAAAAAAAAAATAAATAAACATCATTGTAAAACCATAAGATCCTTCGCTTCACTCAGAATCTAAAATTAAGTTTTGCATAATTTCAACGAAAAAAAAAAAGTTACTTTCAAATCTGAAAATCTAAAAAACATGGAAGTATTTTCAGAATGTAAAATTGTATTACATAATAACATATTGCATATTATAGTAGCCAGTAGGTAATATAATAACATGTATTACATAGTACATTTGAATTTTGAAACTAATATTTATATCAGTGGTTCTTAACCTTTTCAGAATGACGGGACACTTTTATAGGATCTTCGAAAATCAATCATTAAATAAAACATTAATTTTATAATATTAATGTAGGGGAAGTTATTTTTTCTTTTCCTTCTCCGTTCATTTCCTAAAATAAGAACTCTTTCCAGATCCTAGTTCTTTATTTTAAAATAGAACTCATTCCAAACCCAATTTTTTTAAAAAAAGAACTCGTTCTACTTTTTGTTCCCTCTTTTCAACCAACTAACCAAGTAATTTTAAAAATCAGGTTTTTCAATAATACTTATTATATCGTTATTGATAATGTCATATACCTAATGAACAACTGCTAAACAATTACAACTTAAAATATGAAATTAAATATTCTAATAACTAAGTAAAAAAAAAAAAAAATTAAAACCTAATAACAATATGGATTTACCTCATTAGTTTTGGTTATACTTTTTTTTATTTTCCCGAAAGTAACTTCTAACATTTAGGTAATAATTATATAATAATATAATAATTAAAATAATAATAACAGTGCGATTTCTCTTGAAAAGATTGTATTAAATAACTTTAAATTGAATAAACAAATAAAGTGTATTTAACTAAAACACTATGTAAATATCAGACTAAAATATACGTAAAACATATTGTTTATCTAATTTAATATTTCTAAAATCGGAAAAAATAAACATTAAAAAATGCTATTAATATTATTATGATTAGAAATAATTAGAAATCAAAAATAAGTAAATATTATTATCCTATGTATTATGTTATATGCATTTAAAAATTAATTTGTTTTCACCAATTTTATTTTGTTTTAATACAATTTATCAACAAATAACACTCAATTTATGTTTTTTGACAAATTAAAAATACCATCTTGTTTACAATACGAAGAAGCAATTGATTCTATTTTTAAACGTTTGTAAAATTCGAAGGAACTTTTTTTCCACGTTTCTTGAAAAAAAGGAACTCGTCATTTTCTTCGTTCCATATTTTAAAAGGAAGCTATTCCAAGCTTCGTTCCAACAAAAAGAACTCGTTCCAGGAATCCATTTCTTCTCCACTCTATACATAATACATAAATGTTTTTTTTAATTGTATAATACATTAAAAATCATACATAAAACATTAAAAATAGTATGTACTTTGCACCAATGAGTATTCTTCACTCCCCGGATAAGATTATAGGGATGATGGATGGTATTGAATTTTAAAGAAACAGTAGATCATTTCTTTAGTTGAACAATTCTGAGCAAAGCTTCAGTATAAAAATACATCGTTTATATATTATAAGATTCTAAGTTAACACTCAGTAGGATTTTTTTCAAATTTGCTTCAAGTTTTCTTGTTTGACAAAGAAGACATTTTTGTTTTCCAAAATATTCAAAACATGGTATTCTATCTGTATCTAAAGTTTTATTATGACTGGGTGTACCAATTTTTTAAAATTAACATAATATTTTAAACTATATATTATATAGTTTAAAATATATGTATAAACAGTCTATTCCGTGATACATGTAAAATAATTTACTGAAAACTTGTGAAATAAAAATCTTGAGTACCAATTTTTTAATTTTTTGAGTGTCGTTAGTTAATTGTTTGAGTATGATTACATTCAATTTTCAGAACTTTTTGTATTAATAAAAATTTTATCAAATATAAACTTTGAAAAAGCTGGACATATTTCGCACCATGGGTATCTCGGTACTTAGACAAGATAATGGATTGGGGTGTAAAGCTGGCTATATATTACAATTGTATTTATCGGTGAATCTTGTTCGGTGTAGTTCGAACACTGTACATAGATATCGTGTGGAGTTTAAACGAACACCGTACACCGTACACCGAGACAAAATAAAAACAGAGAAGGAGTATGATTTTTGCACCATGTTCGGTGTTTAAAAAGTTAAAATGGAAAGTATGTGTCTTTTTCCGGTGTTTGAACTATATCGTACAGTTTTACATTAAATGTGTATTTAATTTAATAATTTATGTTTTTTATTATTATAATAATATAATATATTGATATTTAATTCTATTTACGATATTTATAAAATATCCCTATACTTAAACTACCTGCATACATATAGTCCTCAATATATACGAGTAAATAATTATAGCTGTATAATTATGAAAACAATATTATAATATTAATAATATTAAATGTATTATATTTATTTAACTAGTCTTCAGGATGGAAATGTAACTCGTTCAATAAATTTATATGCGAATATCACGGTCTTTTTAAAATCCATTCTTTCGTCCATTTTTCTTATTTTTCTTCAAACATCATAGCTGAAGCAGTAGCTGCCAATGCCAAATTTATGGTGAGTGATTTAGAAGCCATTTTGATAGGTTAATAAATATTATTATGAGCAAAAAGACTAAAGAAAAGTTATCGTAGTGTGAGGTCGATTTCAGTGTTCGAATAAGATGTCCATGTAAAAATGAACACGGTTCACCGATAAATAAAACTCTAGTGTGTGGCCAGCTTAAAGAACCGTAAATAAGCCATTTTTAAGATTTGCGAACTTTACATGTAGATAGTATAGTCAGTGGCGTAATTAGGGATTTCCCCCCTGTACACACTTTCCGATGCGCCGCATCTCCTAAAATTTTTCACAAAACACATTCGAATCCACAGTTTGAGAATTCGAACCCGCGTTGAACGCGTGCATTTTTTCGCTACCCACACACGTACTGTTTCGTGCCGTATCGCGTGTGCGTATAGACTATAGTATGTAAGTAGCTGTTTGATTTTGAGCGAACGGACACACGCGTTTACGGTTCGAACTTCGAATCGTTACTCTAAATCATAAAACTTATGATTTGTAAACGAATTTCTCTAGTCGAAAAATAATTCAAATTTAAAAATGAAAAATACTTTTTGTAATTCTGTAAAAAAAAAAAAATATATTGAAATTTGCCGCCCTCCAAATGTCGCCGCTCTAGGCCCGGGCCTACAGGGCCTGTGCCTAAATACGTCTCTGAGTATAGTTACTTATATTATTTTAAATTTGAAAGAAATGATTAATCATTGTTTTCAGAAAAATATTTTGAGTGAAACTAAAGTAATAATTTTAGTGTCAAAAAGTTTTCGAAAATATGAAAAATCTTGTCATTCACAATTGGTGAAATTTTTAAGTTTCAAGTTAAAAATCACTGGAATAATAACAAAAAATATCCATGTCAATTTAATAATAGCCGTAAAAATTTTTTAATTTGCCGTATTTTTACACTTCTAGCTTAAGTGAAAAAAAATTAACGCTATCAATTATTACACACGTTTAAATATTGCTAAAGCCAATTATAAAGAAGCTTGTATACGAATTTCAGATCTCAAAACCAAAAATAAAAATAAATCTGAAATTGTTTGTAAAAAGAATTATTTTAGCTGTAATTACAACCAATATAGTTTAAACATGTAAAAAATAATTTATTGAGTTAATGAAACTCGAACCATAGGAAATATTCAC
This sequence comes from Therioaphis trifolii, assembly GCA_027580255.1. Lineage (NCBI taxonomy): Eukaryota > Metazoa > Arthropoda > Insecta > Hemiptera > Aphididae > Therioaphis > Therioaphis trifolii. The sequence goes on from CM050411.1 coordinate 17,774,417, forward strand.
CAGGTTAACAGTTTCATGTTATATAAGGTTTTGTTAAAAAAAAATTGCTTATGTATTTATAAAATAGTGTGATTAATGATTTTCGTTAAAATTAAAAATTTTAATGCATATAGAAAAAAATCCTTTCCAACAATTTTCAAAAATGTTTCATTACTGTTATGGTTAGTATATGAAAAAAAGATGTTATTAGATTTCCAGGTATTTATATTATCTATCAAACATTTAAAATTGTATTAGATAAAAACTTCCAAAAACCGAGATATTTTCAATAATTAAAAATTATATGTATATAGCTTAAAAATGGTTAAATGTTTTCGAAACTTTTTTAAATCTATTTTAGGGTCATATTGATGTTTGGTGAAATTTTCAAAAGTTTAATATCATTGTTTTTGGATAAATGGCTTAATATAAAAAAATGTATTTTATGCAAATCTTGTTTACGAAAATTTTTACCCTTTTTACTGTTTTTTGGTAGTTTTTCTTTACGCCTGGAACAGGTATCAAGAATAATATAATGTATGCATCTTTTGAGTTGTAATTTATTTTAAAATCTAAAAATATTATAATTTTCCACGGTTAAGTCAAATACATCAAATTATTTGTAGCCTGTAAGCATATAATTCAAATAACAAATAACATTAAAAAATAGTTCGTATAGTCTATAGATAGACGTAAGCCCAAGATAATAAAAAACTATGATCTATCTACGACATCTGTCTACCATGATTATCTACACTACGTCACCACTATCACTAGACTAAATATTATATTTTAATAAATTGTTTTGAAAAATAAATGAGCACGTGTTAATGGTATTATTGCGCCGAGCGTCCAGTAGAATTATCAATATCTACCATTTATTTTTTTTACAGGGTTATTGAGAAATAGCAGGTGGTAGTTAGTGACTATACACTTATGACAGTGATCAGGTTTCGATCGAAGTTGTATCAAATGACATTGCATAGGAAATACAGTAGCACGTGGCTAATAGCTAAATTGTTTTGCATTTATGTTTGGAATGGACAGTATTTTAAATTAATTACAATAAATATTCTAATTACATACAAAATTACATACAGGTGTGACAGGGAAAAATTATTTGAAAATTAAAAAATGTCGTGTTATAAACTTATAACTTACTTGTAAAAACGAACTGAGTAAAGTTACGTTGATAATTATTTAATAGAAAAATACAATCTGAATCAGATTTAAATATTTGATACAGTAAATATATTTCACATATATATTTAATATACCTATCTTCTTTTACTGTGGGTATACTACTATACACTATACTATACTATACTATATACTACTATGTATACTAGTATGTTACTGTGTAAGTCCCTACTCCTTAGTCCTTATGAATGATTTCATTTGACATGAAACGTATAAAGATAAACCGTGTGTATTTCCATGTATCCACGAAAACAGGATCCCCTTTATAACTGAGTACATTGTATATATTTTTAAATTCTGTTTACGGGACATAAGAGTATTGGATTTTAAATTTCTTTTAATCGCAATTTTTGAACTCGTGTAATCTGCGTATGCGCAATACAACTTTTTTTTTAATGGCAACCTCTATATTGAATATCTACTATTTTTGGACTGATCGATTATTTTTTAAGCCCATTTTAATCTATCATATTGCATTCTAAAACCAAAATTGAATGAGAGGTATGATAAAAACAAAAAAACATCGATAAATATATAAATTTGAGAAATGTTTTCTGATTGTACGTATTTTTCATTCAAAACATAAGGAATATGATAATTAAAGTCATAATTTATGAGTTATTTGGTATTTTATTCTATTATTCCAATTTACACTATTAATTCAATATTACAATTATAGTCACGTTTTTCTTATGTTTTAAAAATAGAAAGGCCGGTACTCATTATCAGTTTGATGATAATTATGATGGAACGAAAAAATATACACAATACACATGTATAATGAAAATAAATGTTCATAATATAAATATTATGTTTAATGCTTACATTCATTTGAGGTATGTACTTTACGGTTTACACAACGACATACGTACCTTTGAATAATTTATCTTATAATTTATGTTGGTAAAATTTTATTATTTTCCCAATGATCACAGTAAAAATGTAACATTTTGAGAAATAAAAAATGAATATTAATTTAGAACTTCATTGTCTGATAGTAAAAATCATGTTTTCAATTAAAATATTTAATTATTAGTGTAATTATAGAATAAAATACCAAATCCATAAATTATGTCTTAAATTATAATATTCATTATATTTTGAAGGGAAAGTACGTATGTCAGAAAAAATTTCTCAAATTCATATTATCGATGTTTTTTTTTTATCGTACCTCTCATTCTGTCAATTTTGGTTTGAGGATACAAGTTCAAAATGGCTTGAAAAAAAAATTATAAGTCCGTATTCAATATAGAGGTTTCCATTAAAAAAAAATATAGTTGTGTTGCAAATGCGCAAAATACATGAGTTAAAAAAATTCGAATCAAAGGAATTTAAAATCCAATACTCTAATTTAATGTCCCGCAAATAAAATTGAAAAATATTTACAGTATACTGAGTTATTAAGTGGACTCTGTTTCCATAGACACGATATCATGTACATATTGTTATATTTTTAGTATATGACGTAAAATCTTAAACAAAAAAAGATTTAGTATTAATTTATTTTTAATGTTTTAGTGGTATTCAAGAGATTGATTTGAAAATTTGAATCTACATGGAATTAATCAGAGATTTTTTAATCATTATTTAAATAATAAACTTGGTAATTTAATGAGATGTTTATTGATGTGTCTATAAAGTTCTGATGAGTTAGTTAAGTTTTGATTCCATTTTTCACATTGATCGCCAATAACAAAATCGCATAAGATTAATTAAATTTGTATATTGAATTAATTTTTAGATTTTTCGCGAAAAGTTGAGGGGCATGAATAATTAATAGTTTGTTATTGTAGTAAGTGACAATAATTAATTATTGCTGCTGTATTATAATTATTTGTTATCAAAATATCCTCACGGGATTGATATAAATAAATCGTGTTCCAAGTCTTTTGTTGATAGTATTTCATCCATTCTCAACATTCTGAGTATTCAGACTATAATTATGATGTATGAGAATATTATTTTGAAATTGTATTCCCAGTAGACCAAATAAAGAACTAATCAAAGATATAGTCCATATGCATTGATGTACAATAATTAATTATAACTTATAAGCAAACTAAAACTCTCAGAATCGGTTTCTTTAATTATAATATAATAATCTCAATAATACAATATTAAAACGTACTTAACCCCATGGGATATTCTTCGCTTCTCGGACGAGTTAATGGGGATGGGTGTATTAAATTTTAAAGAAATTATAGATCATTTCTTTTGATAAACGATTCTCAGTTAAGCTTCAGAATTAAAATATACCGTTTGGATTTCTTCAAATAAATTGTTTAAGTTGAAAAATTATTTTAATGTAATATTATGTAAATATAAATCGTTTTATTTACCTAAACCCCTAAAAAAAAATATCCTTTTTCACGATTTTTGAATTTTTTTTTCAGTATAGTTAGAGATGTGTTTGAGTAGTCATATTAAGTTTTAAAAAGTTTTAGTTAAATATTTAAAATTGTATTAGTTTATTTTAAAGTACCTACAAGGTATTTTCAAAGTTCTGTTTTCAGCCCAAAAATTGATGACGAAATTACTAAAGTCGATTTAATGAAAGTGTCGTTTACTGCATAATTCGCCGTTTTTGGTCCATTTTAGGCTGTTTTTCCAGTCACCTGGAAAAATTATTGAGATGAGAGCTTAATAAACACACTAAGTACCATCTATACGTCTAATTTCTGATCTATAGAGTTTGGATAAAACTTTTGGATAAAATTAAGGTTTAGCAAAAAGTGTTTCAAAAAAAAAAAAAAAAAATAAACATCATTGTATAATTATAAGATCCTTCACTTCACTCAGAAACGAAATTGTGTCTATTTGATTACTCCAATATTCATAATATAAGGTAAAATTTTCAAATTATCTAGGTGACTATTGAAATGTTTGTTAGACTATAAAAAATATTTTAGTGACAAATTGTTCTAATCGATACATAAAAAAAAATTGCATTGAAAGATAAGAAAAATGATTAAAATGTGACTATTTTAGTATATTCAAAAATTGTTCTTCTTTATTAACTGTGAAAATCCAATTCGTAAGACTAGTGAGAGTATATAAGGATATACTAAGATGAATTAAAACTTTCACCACAAAGGGTCAGAATGTACAAATATAGATTGGATGGATTATAATTTATAAAATATTTAGTGTGAACGGTGTACCTCTTAAAAACTCATTGTAATAAAACTTAAATAATTCATTCATCAGATTATAATTTAATGTTTTTTAGTAAAATTAAAATATGTTTCTCAAAAATTTGGTACACAAAAATGAAATTTAACGCTTATGTTCCTAACTCTATCTTCTGCTATATTTAAGGTATTTTTTTTTTTTTTTTTTTGTTCATTGAACAATATATACATTTTTTCTGTACAAATAGTAAATAATTTTTTTGAAGAAGTCAAATTTTGGTGACATGAAAACTTGATCAGGAAGGCGTACAGCTGCGAAACCTGAATTGGCTTGAAGTGTGTCACTAGTCTGTAGTTTTGTAATTAGTATTATGCCACCCTTGGGCAACACAACTTTGCTGCCAACCCGTCCCAAACAATTTAATACATTTTTTTTTAATTAAACATAAATATACATTTAGAAAAAACTGCCCAATATTTCCATACCAAAGTATGTATAAGTAATAAGTATATAGTTAACAAAAATTAAATTTTATTTTATTACAACAAATGAGGTTTTATTATAATATTTAGGAATATATGGAGAATAATTTAAACAGCTGTACTTCAAAATAAAAATGTACATTAAGAACATTTTAAAAAGACAACTCAAAAAATAGATTATTAATTTTTTTAAGCACAAAAAATCCTAATGGTTGTGGAACTCGTCCTTCGCCCCTTCAATCCTTGTAAGATAAGATAATGGTGTTGGTTGAATAGATAACCTGAGATGAGCCACTTTTACGATTTGTGAACGATACATGTGTTATGATATATTTAAAATTTTAAATCAATATTAAATCATTGTTTTCGAAAAACGATTCTGAGCGAAACTCAAGTAACAATTTTAGTGTCAACATGTTCAGTTCTAGAAAAAATGAAAAACCTTTTAATATACAATTAATGCAATGTCCATGTTTCAAATAATCAAAGTCCTGGAACAACAAAAAGAATATCTATATCAATTTAGTAATATTCGTAAAATAACTCCAATTTGTATTAAGACACTTCTATCTCCTATAAAAATATTATCACAACCATTTAATATGAAAATATAAATAAAGTTAAGTCAGTTAAGGTTACTGAAAAAACGCTTTAATACACATTTCAAATTTAATAAACTAAAATTATAATTTTTATGAAATAAAAATTAGAATAATATGACATCGTACGTAAGAGTTATTTGAGCCGTAATTTCAACTTCAAACGCGTCTATAAACCCTAATATAACATATATAATATATATATATATATATATATATATAATATAACCGGGTTAATATTTTCAAATCGTATAAGGTTTATATTGAAAAATATTGCTAATTTACGTGTAATTAGTGACTCTCGTTTAAGTTATACCTTTGAACACAAAACAAAACAAAAAAACTTACTGAGTAACGATTTTTTTCAGTTTTGTAAGTTACGTATACAATAAAAATGGTATTAAATTTTCAGGTTTTTATGTGAAGTATTAAAAATTGTATTATACAAAAAATTTTGAAAAACAAGATATTCCTAAAAATTTTAAAGTTCTATATTTAGTCCAAAAGTTGTCGAAAATTTTGAAATTTTTACTAGTCTGAAGTGCTAATACTTTTGTGTATCTAGCACCATTATTTTTTGATTTATGGCTAAATACTAAAAAAAATATTTTATGGAAGTCTCGTCTAGAGCATATTTTACCGTTTTTATTTAATTTTTAGAAAATGTTTCCATAATATGCTAGGAAAAACTATCGAAAATAGAGAAAAATAACCTTTTCTAAAGCACCAATTAGATGGAATTTCTGATCTACAGAGATGCTGGATGAATCTTTTGTACTACTACCCGAAAACGTGATAGGTAACATAAAAAAAAAGCTCATAAAAAAAACATATCATTGTAAAATCAATGCATTCTTCGTTTTCCTCAAAATCTAAAATTAAAACTGTCAAATGTCATTATTTTTTAATTATTTTAAATGAATAAAAAAAATAACAAAGCTATAACTAAAAGTTACTAAAAAGAATTACAATGGTTAACCCTACTAGCTACTATTTTTTATATACACTATTTCATTTAAAAATATTTTTTTCTTGTTTTTAAACTATGAAAACTATCAAATAACTATAATAAATTCTAATTATGTAGTTATGCTAGATTTGATACACCAAATGGTCAAATGCAGAACATCTTTTACTCTCATTACTAACATTTAGTATTTTAGTAGCCCAGTGCCCACCACCGTACCAACCCTACTCCATCCACCGATGTGATTCAGCTTTTTATTTACGCCTTATGGTAACCGGTAATTGAGTTTTCATTTTTATGTCATTATGAAACACTGATTTAATTTTTATAATTTAATTATCATTTATCATGACATATACAAATCGACACGAAAAAATTATGGAATATTTAAAATTTTGTTTAAGATTACTGATATGTTTTATACTTAAATACAGGCAAGTGGCCAGATGTTTGCCCTTGTTCCACATTAAAAAAAATAAAAATAAATAAATAAATTAATAAAAGAAATGTATTAGTCCAGTAAAAATTTGCCACCCCTACAACAGTTTTCGGTCGGCCCAACACGGTATCATATCTAAATTTGCCACTACCTAAATTTGGCCTTAAGTACTAGAGTAGGTCTCCACAATACCAGTTCTGTTTGAAACGTCTCGCAGGGTTGTTGGATACAGTTTTCTATCCCAGATGGGTGATAAGTGAGTTTTAGTATAAATTTTGTTTGGAAACTTATGAGGCGGTTTCGTTGACATTTTAGATTCTGAACGGAGTGAAGAATGTATTGATTTTACAATGATGTGTGTTTTTTTTTTTTTGTATTTATTTATTTTTGTGTCTGTCGACACAATTTGGGGCAGTAAAAATGCTTCGATTGCCTTATATAGCAACTTTTCTGAAAGGAAAGTGAATCTAGTTGGTACTTTGGAGGGTCAAAAGTTAAAAATTTTCAATATTTTTTTAACGCGCCGGGAAAAACCCTTAAAAAATGAGGGAAAAACGGTATATTTTACGCAAAACCAGTTTTCGACAAAATCAAATTTTTTATTTTGCTATAACTCAAAAACTAATCGATGTAAATACTTGAAATTTTCACCAAATGTTTAGATTAGCGTTCTCTATACACCGTTAAATTTTCAAAGTATTTTGACTTTTATTGAGCTAATTATAGACAATTGAAATTTTCAATTTTTTTAAGTATTTTTTTTTAAAATAACGATAAAATTTTTTTTTTTGCCAGAAAATCTTGAAAATTTAATACAAGGTTTCTTATAAGTTGTTCCATAACTGATAAAAAAAAATCCAAAATCGTAAGTCACAATTTTTTTTTATAAGTGCTCAAAGTTCCAATTTATACGAAATATGTAAAAATTGCGAAAATTTGCAAATAATTTTGTTGTTGAAAAATCGTAAATTTTTTTTCTTTTATAACTAAGTTTTGAAAATTTGGTACAAGGTTTTTCATTAGTTTTTCTTCAATTATCTGCAAAAAAAACTCTACCGGATTCAGACAAAAAAATTTTATGAGTGTTTGAAATTTAAATTTTTACAAAAACACGTTAAACAACGGTTTAGCCTCAAACGATTTTTGCTATTTGTTTTTTTTTCAAAAAGTATAAGTTGTAGAAACTTGAAAATTTTATTAGTTGTTTATATTGGCATTTTCTTTATATAATTTTATTTTCAAAAGATTTCACTCATTTTTAATCAATTTATAGGCATTTGAAATATTCGATTTTTTTTATTTTTTTTTTATAAATGTTGATAAAAAAAATGTAGCTCGGACGAAATACTTGAAAATTTAATAGAAGGGTCCACATAAGTTGTTCTAACTCCCATTCAAAAATTATAAAAATACATAGGCATAATTTTTTTTTATAAGCAGTTGAAGTTCAAAAATCGACAAAATTTGTCGAAATCACAAATTATGTCGTAGTTGAAAATGTATAAAAAATGTTCTACTCAAAGTTAAGAAATGAAAATGTATTACAAGGTTGTTCATAAGTTTTGCTTGCAAAAAGTATAAAAAATCTCACGATCGGTTCAATGAAAAAATTTTAACGGGCGTCTGAAACTGTAATTTTTACAAAAATTCAAGCGATTTACTATAAACATATTATTCACTGACAATTCATCTTCGTTCAGAATCGTTTTTTTTTTATAATATAAAATAATGTCCTAATCTATCCTATAATGCCTAATCTATCAATACATCTCGTGTATCCCACCCAACTCCTGTATCTCTACTCATCACCATAATCTTGTCCGAGGAGCGGAGCGACGATGGACGAACTTCCACCACCATTGTCTTACCGGCTTTTTAATTTTTAGAACATGGTGTATTACCATGTTAGTGTCTATAATTTTAAATACATTTTTCGATATTATCACTTTCAGTTTATTATAATATGTTTGAACTAAGAAGTATTTGAGAATTTTCCGAAGTTAATATAGCTGTAAATATTCTTATTCCATTTCTTTGAGTATACATTCCCGCAAGAATATGCATACTGCATATATTAGTATTACTATAATCATATGTTCGATACGTACGTATTCGTATACCAGCATGCCTATATCTATGTATTATAAATAAACGCATAAAATTAATATATTGTATATTTGATGGCTGCAGTGGTGGTGTACTGGTGTGTAATGGGAGCTTTTGTGTCGGGTGGGTATTGCGGCAGAGACGGCGGTGGTCATGCTGTACAGACAGTTTGGGGGGTGGTGGACGCAGCGGGACGGATGAACAAGTAGGGCGAACTTAATAAAAAGCCAACACAGGCTCCCTCTAAAACGGTCGTGGGGCTTCACCCGAATCGACAGCGCGATCCAACCAATACGCTTGGCTACAAACTTAAAGCCACTTGCGGGTCTTCCACCCGACCCCTCAACTACCCCTTACCTAATCTCGTCAACAATCGCTACAAAAACACATCATTTTATTCAATACAACAGTGTATTGTGTATAGTATTCGTATGCATTATATATTTCTGCACACTCCATTTATTCCACCACCCGACCAACGCGCACACGTCTTCATCCTACTTGTACATTGTAATATCTTGGACGATGGTATCTCCGCGTAGGTTAGGAGGTGCACCTTAAAGTGGTAGCATATAAATTTTGGTGTATCGTATTAATTATAAAAGTAGAAAACAGTCACGTGGAATGAAGTTTTTGTAAATGTTTGGAAAATTCTGTCGATATACACCACGGACCAAATGTACAGTCACATTATAATTCACAACAGATTGCAACAATAACATAAACATATGAAACATGTTATGTAACATTAAGGATTTACGTCATTTAGTCAATAATTATCTTATTAATTAATAATTATATATACGATTACGAGGTCTGTTCAAAAAGTACCGGGACAATTATTATTACGGCTAATCTAGGCACGATAACGTTTAAAATCATAAAAAGATATATTCCCCACGTTATAGTGATTATTTTAAACAAAACCCGATGTTGCTATCTTATCTCAGTTTAAATCAATACATGGTTAAATCGTGTCAGTTTGTTTTGTTTGGCGTTTTCGATATGTCCGAAGTTAAAGAACAACGTGTTTGCATCAAGTTTTGTTTGAAACTCGGTAAAAATGCCACAGAAACGTATGAAATGATTAAAATAGCTTTTGGGGATAATTCATTAAGTCGTTCAAAAACCTTCGAATGGTTTAAACGTTTCAAAAATGGCCGGAAGTCAATTGAAGATGATCCACGTTCTGGAAGACCGTCAACATCCAGAAATGATGATGTTGTGTCGAAAATTTGCGAAAAAGTGAGAAATGACCGCAGATTAACCGTTCGTGAGTTAGCAGATGAAGCGGGAATCTCAATTGGGTCATGCCATGAAATTTTAACAGAAAAATGGCGAACAGGAACCTGGTTTCTTCACCACGACAATGCGCCAGCTCATTCAGCGCTGTCAATACGTGAATTTTTGGCTGGTAAAAAAATACCTGTTGTCCCGCACCCTCCCTATTCTCCTGATTTGGCCCCATGTGATTATTTTCTTTTCCCAAAACTAAAATTTGCACTCAAAGGACAACGATTTCAAGATGTCGAAGAAATTAAAGCGAATACGGCAGCAGAACTCAAAGTCTTAACTTCTGAACAGTTCCAAAGGACTTTCGAAAAATGGCAAGAACGCTGGGACCATTGCATTTTGTCCGAAGGAGAGTATTTTGAAGGAGATATCTTTAAATAATGTGTAAATTAACTTTTGTATTTATTAAAAATAAAATCCCGGTACTTTTTGAACAGACCTCGTATATATATATATATCCTATTATTACCCGTAAGGATTTTATTAGTTATAAAAACGTAATTTTGATAAAATCAAAAAACATATTTTTTATTACGTTTGATGACTACTCTTTCATATTAAATTTAAAATTTTTACGCATATTGTTTGATAGGCATCCACAAATTGTTATCATGTTCTGGTTGGCACATGGTCGGATTTAGATATTTAAAGCCCGGCGGCATTAGGTTTACTACTTATTCTATATCTACAGGCGTAGGTTGAAGTCGTAGCGAAGAGATTCAAACCACTTTAAGATTCAAGCATGACATCGTTTTACTACAGTTTGATTAACGGGAATTAGTGGTAAGACAGCAAAGGTTGTTTAACTAAAAAAAAAAAATTCCCGTTTTTGTATTTTTTTTCAGTTGTCTAATGATAATAATACGTAATCTCATATTCTTACGGTATTCTTTTTCAAGTCTTCATTTTTGCAATGCTCTACTAAATTTATCTTCCATGGTTTAATTTGTTTTTAATATGTCACCTATATCATAATTCGTAATCACTGTAATTGTGTTTTCCTTAATTCCTTTCAAAAAATGCGCCTCTTAAATCTTGCACCTTGAAGCAAATTCCTTTAGTCTGGCCCTGGGTAAGTATTGTTTATATTTGGCTGATTATTTTTATGAACTAATTAATTGCATTAATCTTGAATTTTCGTCCAATATTTTTCTACCTAGGGTCTATTACTTTATGAATTTAAATAAATGTATCAATAGCTCTGCAATTAAAAAAATAGATGTTAGTTAACTTAGAGCTCATGTTCTCAATTTATTTATAAACAACAAAAAGCGTATCTTTAAAATCATGACGGATATTTAAACAATTATCATTATAATTTACATTAATAATTAATAATTATATTTTAATCTTGTTAACATTCATGAATTTTGTAAAAAATTCGTTGTTTTAATAATGTTCATATCTTTGTTTGACAATTTATACACCACTGATTTTAAATGGCACCGAACAAATTCAATTGTATTTTAATATAGTAATCTAGAGAGCCATTTAATAGGTCTGCGAGACTCAGCCCTCTCACATGGATATCCAATATCGAGCCATCGAAGTAATCTCTGACAAAAGTTACATAATACATTGCAGCATCGTCGTCTTGAAAAATTATTTTTTATCATTTAACTGTACTACTTAATGGATGAATTATATTTTGCAGCACTCTTAAGTATTCGTTTTCAGTTAGGTTAACTAAAAAAATATTGGTCTTCAGTCCAAACATATAACCATTTAATAAACTAATCAGTTTCAATACTAGTTTTTTGGAGCGAATCACCAGAAATTTTCCATTTCTTCAAGCATGGGGATCACAATCGATGAATAATCGACTATAATACCGGATTTTTACGTATAATAAACTGTTTTTACGTACATTTTCAACTTAAAAAATGTATTTAAAGAATTTGGTCAATCGAAACATAATGAAACCTTGAATATATATATAGAACAAGAAGTTTTGAATCTTTAAAAAAAAAAAATTGTCTTCTTTGTCAAACAAAAAACCTTTCGATAATTTTGAAAAAAAAACCTATACCGATATTCAGACGAAAAATATGAAATTTATGAACGGTATATTATAATATTTGACGAAAACTTTTGAAAATTTAATATGACCTAACTCATACAATTGACTAACGATATTGAATAACTTTCAAAAATCATGACAAAGAATTTTTTTTATAAGTGTTTAAGTAAATTATTTTACCTTTTTTACGTAATAAACTGTTTTTACTTCAATTTTCAAATTTAAATATTTATTTGTAGAAATTCAAACGGTTAAGTTAACTCGCATAAATATAAGTGACGAATAATGCAAACTGAAATGATTGATACAGAATGTTTTTTTGGTAACTCGAAAAGCGATTATGTATTTTAAATATTTCCAAGTATGTTTGGAAAAATGCATTTGAATAAATATATTAGTATTTATATTTACGCTAACAGTTGTTTTAAATTTTAATTAATAATTAGTTCGTGGGCACGCTCCGATATTCAAAATATCGTAGCAGCATTTACGCATATGAATTGTATTACGTCACGAAGTAAACTATCACGTCGAATCATAGATAAGAATGTATGGCAATGGACGCTTGTGTAATAATAGAACGCTCTTCCAAAACAAACTTTGACTGACCGGTCCACTGTCTGCAGTCACCGACTACAAGTAATGGGCGTGTCAACAACGCACATCACGTGCTTGCGCCGCACGAAAACATCGAACAGCGCATTTTCTCGGTCATTGTATGCGTTTCACCTTTGGTGGTTCCATCATCAGAAATTGTTCCATCTAAACTAAACCATAGGTTCCCAACCTTTTTGGTACTATGGACCACTAGGAAAACTTTCGATACGTCACGGATCACCTCAATTTTAAGATAGTATGGACTGGAAACGAAAGCCTAATCACCGGGCTGGTTAAAATTTGGAGTAGGCCAGTGCGGGGTGGAAATCCCGGAGATGACAGCAAATGCGAATCGCACTCTATCTAGGTATACATATAGGAATCATTAATATCTACTTCATGACTTTCCCTCCAATTACAAATCCAATCATTAATATTTAAAGTTAGGTTTACTTTACTTATTTTACATTATAATATATACTTAATACACATCGTGTTTAATTAGTTTTTTAAGTGTCCCATATTTGTATGTATTTTTATGGTCACCCCAATTTATTAAATCTAATTTTATAATTTTATACATCCAAAGTTCCAAAATGCCACCAAAACGTAAATTTATACGTAAATGTTCCATAAATGGATGTGAAAGTGCTGAAGGCCATAAAAATGTTACACTGTTTAAAGTATACGAAACTAATAAAGTAGCTTGGGAATTAGCAAAAAAAAATAATGCAAAGTAAAAGAAGAATTCAAAACTTGTTAATACATAGGTAATTTATAATGCAATATTTTTGGACTTTTGGTTATTTAAGAATTATGGAATTAACATTAAAATAAATGTGTTTAATACATCTATATTGTATACTGATCACCGTGGTAGGTACGTATTCAAAAACTAGAATTTATTTTCCTTTAAACAGTAATCAATTTCACCAAAAAAAATCCGAACAAATTGTTGAAATTCAAATAAATATAAAACACGATTTAAGATATTATAATTATAGATAATAGCATTGCCACTACTTAAATTTTAATAGTAAACAATATCGTGATATTAAATTATAGTAATAGTTCAATTTTAGTCCGTGGTACTGAGGTAGCGCTAAATTTGCAGTTGCTGTCATCTCGGGAATTCCCACCCCGCATCTTTTCCTACTCTAAGCCTTAAGCGGCCCGGCTCCGCATCACCCGCCCGCCCATTCGTTTCCAGTCCATACTATCTTAGTCCGTGGTCTACAGTCTATCCTATGAATTGCCCAATCAGCTGTCAATGAATAACATTTCACATTGTCGAAATTTTTCCAAACGTGAACTTGTCAGAATTGTGTTAGAATAGAATTATTAATTAATCAATAATTCACAGATGTTTGTACACTGTAAATTGTTATGGTGACTGTCTACTCAGTTACTGCAGACCAGTAACCATAAAAACCATAGACGTATAATAGAATATATTGTATATTCTATTCATGAACATTAGAGTACTCTAATGTTCATGATTCTATTATACGTCTATGATAAAAACAATAAATCCAAAATAACAATGTAAAAATATTTTGAACACCGGGGTGATAATATTATCATTCTTATCAATGAATATACGACATTTAAATTTAATTTTGTTATCTTTTAGTAGTATTTTGGTTGGCAACAATGTAAAGGATTCATAACGGTCGGTTCAGTTTTCGGTTTGTAGAATATTTATGTTTTGCGCATGCGCTAACGTGGATAATAATTATTAATTTGTGTGTAGTGTATGTTGTTGGGCTGGTGTACCGTATACTGGTGTTAACTACAATATACAATTTTTGTGTGATTTCATTTGGACGTTTTAAAATATACAATTTTTGTTTTTTAAATTAATGCCTTAATAGTTAATATGGATAGCCCATGGACTCAGTAGATTTCATATCTTAGTCATAATGTATAAAGTGTTAAGATATTATGACCAAACATTAAAATATAGATAATTGTCATTGCGCTGTTTTTCTGAGGTACTAATAATCAAAGCAATTATAAATAGCTGTATATAATAAGAAATTGTACAAATTCAAATTTATAGATTTAAACTATTAGTCTTGTTATTTAGTTTGATGAATTGTTGACCCAGTACTTAGTCAATTGTAGATTTTATATAATAAATAAAAATTAATGTATACAAATATGTTCATAGTATTAATGAACAATTTGATAAGAGCATTAATATTTTCTTAATTTTAAATGCCTGAATTTTTCTTAGATTCATAATAGAAATAAAAGTACGGTGTAATATGTAGTATTTTTAATTATTAAATCACAAATATACTCAAACTATAAATATGATAGAATTTTGTTTTAGAAAATTATTTTTCATTTACAGATAAGACTAAATACAATGGCGAATTCTGAGGTACAAAATTATAATTATGAAATCATTGTGAATGATGATGGACCGCAAAACATGACAAACATCCTTGATTCTAAAGATAACAGTATTTCTGAAACTATCCTCAAGCATGATGAACCACAGAGTATAAATAATGGTCACATTTCTAATAATTGTGTTATTTCCGAAACTATCCTCAAGCATGATGAACCACAGAGTATAAATAATGGTCACATTTCTAATAATTGTGTTATTTCCGAAACTATTCTCAACGCTGATAGATCACCAAGTGCAGCAAACATCATCGATTCTAAAGATAACAATACTTCTGAAACTGTCTTCAATGATGATAAACCACAGAGTATAAAAAACATTCTCAATTCTAATAATCTTGTTATTTCTGAGACTATTTGCTATGATGGTAGACCATCAAGTGCAACAAACATCCTCAATTCAGATGTTTGTGTTATTTCCAAAACCATATCCAATGACAATAGACCACAAAGTGTAACAAACATTTTCAATTCTAATGAAAATATTATTTCTGAAAATATTGTCCATAGTGAGGAACTACAAAACTTGAAGAACGTCCTGGATTCTAGTAACAAGACTATTTCCAAAATTATCCTCAATGATGAAAGACCTGAAAGTTTAACAAACATTCTCAATTCTATTGATAACATTATTCCCGAAATTATCTTTAATGATGATAGACCACAAATTGCCACAAACAATCTCAATACTACTGATAACATTATTTCCAATGCCATCTTAAATGAAGATAGACTTCAAACAGACACCAGAATCCTTAATATTTATAATAATCCTTCAACAACTGAAACGTCTACTTATGATCCGTTGAATATCAAGGCAGTAAATACATCACTATCACCTTCCGAAACAAAATCATTTTATGATACAAAAGTGAATTTATCAGTACCTGTATCTGGTCAAACTTTAATTAATGGACATCATGAAGAATACATAATTGGTGACATTATTTGGGCTAAAATTGGAAAGTATCCATTTTGGCCTAGTATTGTTTGTTTTGATCCAGAATCTAATACATATCATAGTAAGCTATTTTAGTATAGAATTAATTTAATTTAGTTGTTATGAGTAATTTAATTTATATAAACCTGAATGCTATTAACTTTATTCTTATAATAATTTGATTAAATTAAAATAAGTGGATGTTATGTTAAAGTAGGTTAATACTTATTGATGATAATATATTATAGTTTATTAATAAATTATTTGATAGCTGTTTTTGATTTTGTATTATTTTAATTTATTATATTAATTAGTTTGTATTTTATGTAGGTTTTTTGTTATATATCTTTTATATATTTTTTTTTCAGGAAAGAAAAAGAAAATATGGTTTCATGTTCGATTTTGTAATGATAAAGGTAGACGAAGTTGGATAAAAACTATAGAAAATTACTTTGGAAAAAATGAGTTACTTTCAAAATATCCTAATTGTTTAGTAAGTGTTACTATTAAAATACTATCAATTTTTAGATCAAATTCAAAATATTAATTGATCTTGGTTATTATATTATTTTGAATATTTAGACTTATATAAAGAATAGTGAAAAACTAATGAATACATGGAATTCGGCTGTTGAAGAAGCCGATAATTTGTTAAAACTTGATAGGTATTATTTGTGGGTTAAGATTATTTAAAACATGTATATTAAAATATTATATTATTATTTTAGAGAAGTAAGAATGCTAGAATTTATGAAAACATTTTCCAATTCAGATGATTTATACTCTGTAATTTCATCGGCTTCTAACAATTATTCTGAAGACACTGCTGCAGTATGTTAAAATTTAAAAATATTTTTGATGTGGTATTATAAAATTCTTTTTATCTTTAGACTTTAAAAGTGTGTAAATATTCAAGAAAAAGGTCACTAACATTTCCCAAACAAAATTCCAAAATGATTAAGACTGAAAATTTATCTGTGGATGGTAGTGCATCATCAAGATCAGTTGATACTCCTTTATTGTCAAGATCAGATGACGCAGATAGTACGGTATCTGATATCTCTATGAATCATGTGTATATGGAAGATATAGGTTTTAAAACAAAAGAAAAAAAAATAAAAAAAAGGAAATCTACAAAGACTTATCCACCAAAAAGTTTATTTACTCATAAATATGATTTGTCTGATTCAATGGAAAATTTTCCTGTATGTAATGGTAATAATATTTTGTCAGATAATCATGATAAATTTGGCAAAAAACCCATCACTGTAAATCGTTCTGTGCCAGAACATAGGAAATTTGAAGTAAGGTATGTATAGAAAAAGCAATACCTAATCATGAAACTATATGAATTATTTACAAGTATATTTTAGTAAAATGTGTATTCTATTATCAATATTACCTTTTTTGATTTGGCGTGACATTAGTTTTGAAATTAGTCAGATGCTCATTTTTATGTAATTTAATTTATCATAAATGAATCATTTTGGAAAAAATTTAAGGTATTAATATAATTAAACTAATTCAAATAACGGCTGAATCTATTTCAATTTAAAAATTGTATTGATTTTATTTTTGTCTGAATTATTTTCCTTATTGTATTAGTATAGGTAATATTTTCTTCAAATTTTCTTAACATTTAAATTACTGTGATTGTTACATTTCATAGATGAATACAACCATATTACTTATAAATAGGGCTCTGAAGTTTGTGCACTAAAAATACCAAAATATGCACACTAATGTGTGTTTAAAATCATTAAAATAGGTGCTGAATTTGCTTTTTTTTACGTTTCAAATTTTTGTTTTTCATAAAGTGTATGTAATTAAAATTAAAATGTGAAATAAAACAGAATTAAGATTTTTCTGTGCTAAAAGCATGTATTATAATCAAAATAAAATTAATTTAAACAATTGAAAAACAAATTTTTTTATTTGGAAGATATTTGAAGAGTGTCATTTTTTTTATTAGTTTATTATTTTAAATCAGTTGGTTTAATTTAATTTTTGATTATTCTATATTTTAGTATATTAGAAGGTGATTATGAAAATGATAATATTACTTCTATCAATTCTTGTCGTTCTACTAAAAAAATTGAAATTTTTAAGAGGTATATAAATATATAAAAATAATTATGCTATTCTGATTTATACTTGTACAATAATAAATGTAATTTATAATTATAGATTAAAATCTGAAAAAGAAGTTAGTTCAGTTAATAATGATCAAAATACAAAATTAACTGTACTTCCGCAAAGGTATAGTATATTTTGTACTTTCTTGTTATAATTATTATTCAATAATTAACGTTAATATGTTTTCTAGTTTATCAAATTTTAAGAAAACTATACCAAAGAGAAAACTCCATAGAAAAGAAACCTCTACTGGAAGGTGACATATTGAATGAATATTTTATGAAACAATATATTTTTATTTTTATGATTTTAATTTTAATTTTTTTTTTTTTTTTGGTCTGAAGAAAATCAATGACAACTAAAAGAGAAAGTAGTCTTGAACCGGATACTACAGAAAGTGAAGCATCTTCTAAAAATGAAACATACAGTTCAGTTTTTATAGCCAGTACAAAAAACAAACAACTTTTTGTAAAAATTTTGAAAAGAGCATGTGTAGTTTGTAAAAGTACAGAAAATACTGTAAAATGCACAGGTTCATGTCAAAGTTATTTTCATGAGGAATGTTTGACCATAAGTGAAGAAAGATATCGTAAAAGTGTACCCAAAAGTGTTATAAAAAATAAAAAACACGGTCGTCGTAAAAGGCATTACTCAAAATGTTCTATTAAAAAAAGAGACTCTGTTGCTAATTTACAAGTTATTAATAATTCTAATGAAGAAAATATTGATCAATTATATGAAAAAGATGATGTTACATCTAAATCTATAAATGATTTAAATTTGTTATTGAAAAAACAATGTTTTGATAGAACTGATAAAAGTAAATCCCTTGAGAATCCAACATCTGATGGTTTATCTGATTTATCTAAAGACAAAAATTGTATATTTATCACAAATGACGATACTCAACAATTAAATAAATTAGACACTCTAAATAAAGAATTTCCAGAAATATCTAAAGAAAAAATCATTAATTCTTCGATGAAATCTGTAAATGAAAAAGTATCCAAAGATGACTCAAAATTCATTTGTAGCCTATGTAAGGCTGATAAGATATATTGTTTTGCATGTGGCTTTAATATTGAAGATCATGGACAAAAAATTATGTGTAAAATGCGTAAGTTACTTATAAAGCAAGTAGTAATCTAAAATCAAAAATATTTCATTTTAAAATTAAATATTCTAAACTATACTATGCAATTAAAATAACTTATTTTATCTAAATATTAGAAATTACATTTATTTAGATATTTTAATTTTGATTTGTATTTTACCATCCATAAATCATAAAATAGTTTCATTCTTTTTATATATTATAGGTTTAATATTCTTATTGAAATCTTTAATATTAAATATAATTTTATTATTTTAGCTAGTTGTGGAAAATATTATCATGAAAATTGCTTAAAAGACTGGCCACAATGTCAGTGGATTCAAGGATTACGAAATAATGTTAGATGTGTAGTGTGTCCACATCATGTTTGTCATTTGTGTATTTCTGACAACCCTAAAAGTTCTTGTAAAACTCACTTTCCTGGTGAAAAACTGTGTAGATGTATTAAATGTCCAACTGCATATCATAGAAGTATTGATAACTTTTAATACAGTTATTGGATATTTTTTTAAATTAGTATTTTTAAACATTTATAGGTGAATATTGTTTACCAGCTGGTAGTCAAGTTTTAACATACTTTGACATTATTTGCAGTAGACATTTTGAGCCTCCCAAACTACAAAATTATCATTATAATGCTCCTTGGTGCTTTATTTGTACATTGGGCAAGTATTAAAATAAATATTTATTATAATTAATTTTTTAATTTTATGTCATTGACCTAATGTCAACTTAATTTATTTGAATTAGGTGGTACATTGATTTGCTGTGATTTATGTCCATCTTCTTTTCATATTGAATGTTTAAATCAAAATCCATCTGAATTTGAAGAAGGCTTTACTTGTGAAGAATGTCAAACTGGACGATATCCTTTATATGGTGAAATAGTTTGGGTAAAGATTGGTCAATATAGGTATGATTTATGATTTTATTTAAGATTCTATGATTTGTATTTATTTTTAGTAATTTAACTGGAGTTGATGTTCACTATTGAATATGGGAACTTTTCTACTTTACGGGATAACCTAAATATTGTCAATTTTTTCATTTAATCCTAACTGATATCATCAATTTAATGTAGATCAACATTCTAAAAACGATGGTGTAAATGATAATTGGCGCTGGTTGCTAGTTATTAAGTTATCGCAATTTGCAAATTGTATATTTATGCATATACTTAAAAAGTATATCAGTATATTTGGTCAGTGTGTGATGATTGAACTCGACTGTATAACATAAGATAAATTAACGTTCTATAAATGATGGCACTAACTAAAATTGATGCAGAAACTCATTTTTAAGTTATTGCAATTTGTAAATTGTGTATTTATGCGTATATGTAAAATGTATACTCATACATTTTTCGATAGTTATAACTTTTTTTGTTTGTTTAAAATCAATGATTTTAAAGCGATAACATATAAAATTGGGGCAAAATCCATAACATTCGAGTTAAGATTGTTTTAAATTAACACTTTTTCAGTATAATATACAATAGTTGTTCTATTGTGGTCTTATCTACAGTGTTGGAGAAGTTAGTGTAGAGCTACAACATGAAATAAGCTATAGTTGCTTTACTTGGCTTACTCTTTTCACTTGCTCTGTAAGCTTGTGCCCTTCGATATGTGCACGGCATTCAAATTGATAACAACTCTCAATTCGATTTGAAAAAACCCCCTTGGAAGGGTAATTTTTTTAAGTCTGATTTGCTGTAGTTATACTGATAAGAGTTTTGAAATATGAAGATTTTTATACTTTGTTGGAGAACTATATTTTGCTCATAATATTATATAGTTAAATCTGCGAATCAAAAGACGGGTGACAATAACACAACCTTAACTACTTCGCTTTGCTTATTTGATATAGGACTCACTGCCCAAGTTTAATCAAATTGATAACAACCACCCTCGATTTGCTTTGAAAAACCATCTCGGTTATAATAAGATTAGTTCATACTGTGTTCCATCTTTAAAAAAAAGTTAATGATTTTAGATACTGAGATTTGAACTCTATGCAAACACTAATTTCCTTTAAGAAATTATCATTAGATTATGAAACCTTGTGCAATAAGTCTAATAGTAAACAGTTATATTTCAAAGTTCAATAACTTAAGAAATAATAATCAGTGCCAGTTTTTGTTTGCACTATCGTTCTCAGCGTTGGAAATTACATAAGTTAATAAATAAAAAATTTTTAATAAGTGTCCCGTAAAGTAGAAATATGCTTGAATATTTTGTGTTATATTTGATCTTATCATCCCTAATATGAGGAAAGTATTTAGCTAAAAATCTATCTTTGATTGAAATAGTAACATTTTCTTTAATAGTATTTATATTTTTAAATTTCACTTTCATGTATTTGATATTGCTTGAATTTATTTTGTGTTCTTTTTAGAGACGATATGGTATATTTGTGTGCAGGCACCTTAGATTGAAATAGGGTTTTTGTTTAAAATGTTAAGCTCTTTCATCATGCACATGTGCACGTGTACAGTAAAATATGTCATCTTAAATTTCTTAAAGAGTAACATATTTTCAATTTTTTTTTGATTATTTGACCTATAAAATAATGTCCTAAACCAAAATTGGCTGTATACACTCATTGCATATTTATTTTAAATATTAAATTTACCTCTACCATGTATTTTTTTTTGTGCTTTTTAGTGATTTTATTTTTCATGTTTAAATAAATAATATTTCTATGTAGAATTCTTGAATTTCTTAAGATTAATCAGTTTTCAAATTTTTGAATTTCTAAACTTCAAATTATGTGCTTTTTAAACATTATTTTTAGTACTTGATATTTTCATGTTTAAGTAACTCCATGGTGATTGGCAAATCTACACTTTTTTTATTGTTTAGATGAAAATATGCAAAAAACTACATATTTTAATGTACAAGAATTAATTAAAAAAGTTCAAACCTGAATTATTTTTCAATAAATCAAAGGTTCTGCTTTAAAATATTCTATATGTATGAAGAAAAAGTTTAATTAATTACAAACATGAAACTATTACAAGATATGGTATTATAAGTATTTTAAATATAATATTAAAATTTAGAATGACTTAATTTGTCAACTTTGGGGTAGGATCAAGATTTGTTGTTCAAAGATTTTACAAATACCTATCAAAATCGGTAGTCATAAATATATGTTTGTTGCAGTTGAGAAATACAAGTGTATTGCACAGTGCTTAATAAAAAACGTTAACATGTTTAAATTATCATATAATATGTATTTCAATATTTTTATCTCTAACTTTAAACCCCATGTGATCCAAGGTCACTGACAGAAAATTTAAGTTTATCTTATAAATAAATACTATATTAAATCAGTCTGTTGCTTTAATTTTAAATCGTGTAGTTTTAAAAAATTATGTTTCTGACATTATTTATTATTTAATATTGTTTTTTTAGATGGTGGCCAGCTCAAATTATTTTTCCAAATCAAGTTCCCGACACTGTAAATGCTATAACACATTCTGTCGGACAATTTGCAGTACGGTTTTTTGGAACTTACGATTACTATTGGGTGAATCGTGGTCGAGTATTTAATTTTCACGAAGGGGTAATGAATTATGGTGAAACTAAAACAACATTTGTTTTAGTTTATTATTGCGTTTAATGTAGAACTATTTTATAAATAACTTATTATTATGGTATATGCCAGTAAATTTTTCCATGTTATAACTTGTATTATTTAAAATTTGTTTTAGGATGATGAAAATATTTTAAAAAAAAATAAAATGAAAGTCATTGATCAAGTGTTTCAAGATGCCATTGTTGAAGCAGCTCAAGCTCATAATGCTTATATTATAGATAAGGATAAAAATGATGCTATAGTAGCTAAAAAGTCTTTAACAGTACGTTATTAAATTTAATATCATTAAAATTGTATTAATTTTTATGAGCTATAGACTTTTCTTTGTTTAATTTTAGAAGCCCCCAAAATTTATACGAATAAAATTTAACAAACCCATTGGCAATGTAAAAAATATGGAATTTGATAGTACCACTATGACTCCTTGTGAATGCGATCCTACCAAACCTAACCCATGTGGTCCTGGTTCCGATTGCATTAATAGGTATATATTACATCAAATAGTTTATAATTTGTTATTAAATAAAATTATGTTTTTATTTATTTGTAATTTAACCATAGAATGCTTATGTTTGAATGCCATCCACAATTATGTCCTGCTGGTGATAAATGTAACAACCAAAGATTTGAAAAAACATTATACCCAGCAATGGTCCCATTTTTAACAAAAGGTAGAGGCTGGGGTCTTAAAACATTGGAAGATATAAAAGAAGGTTTGCATTTTAATGATCTTATTATTTGTATATGAATTAAAAAATTTTTCTTAACTTTACGGATAAATTAATATTTAATTTATTATTTTAGGTTCATTTATTATTGAGTATGTTGGTGATGTCATTGACGAAGAAGAATTTCAAAGAAGATGCTTAGAAATGCATCAACGAAATGAACAAAATTATTATTTTTTGACTATAGATAATTCTAGAATGATAGATGCTGGACCCAAAGGAAATTTATCCAGGTTTAAATAATTCCTATAAATAGTATCATAATTTAATTGATTCTTGTAAGGCCTTTTAACTTTCTGAATTTTTGATAATAGATTTATGAATCATTCATGTGAACCAAATTGTGTTACCCAAAAATGGACAGTAAATGGAGATACTAGAATTGGATTGTTTGCTTTACATGACATCCCCAGTGGCACAGAGTTAGTATTTGATTATCGCTTACAAAGTTGTTCTGGGGTAGAAAAAAAACCTTGTCATTGTGGAGCCGCTAGATGTTCTAAATTTATTGGAGTCAAAGTGGTAATTATTATTGCTGAATAAGTTTTTTAACTAGCATTAATATTTCAAATAATTATTTGTAAATACCTATAGGAAGAAGAGAAAAAGAAATTAATTTCCACACATGATGCTGATAAATGTAAAACAAAAAACAAACGAAAGCCATTAAAACTTAAGGTAATCAAACATGAATACATTTTGAGTTATTAAGATTTTATGTTTATATCAAATATGTATTACTAAACAATAAATTATAATTAGACATTTATTATATTATTGTTTTCAACCATTAATTTAATTCTATTTATTTTTAAGGATAATGTTTCTGATTCAGACAAGTCTAAACTATCTAAAGTATTAAAAAATGATCAAAATATTTCTGTAATTGAAAATGAAGTAATAAATTAATATCAATATTATTTTAATTTTATCATTATTAAAAAAAAATAATTTAAAATAGGTATATGAATCTAATATTGAAAAAATGTATGATTCAAAAAAGTCAAAAGTCAAACTGTCCGTTGGTAAACAGTCCACTATCTTGAAAGTATTTATAAATTAATAACTACACAGTTAGTTGATGATTTTACTAATATCTAATTTGTAATATATTTTTTTAAATTACTAGAATGAAAATTCAGAATCTTCTGTAAAACCTGCAGTCAAAAGAAAATGGAAAAATTCTAAGAAGAATGACACTAATACGACCAAAGTATGTAACTTAAAAACAAATTAAGAAACCTACATAATAACTATGAATATATTAATGGGTAATAGTATTTTAGTTTTTGATTCTGGCACTAATAATTGTATCAGTTAAAATATAAGTTTTCTTTCATGTTTTAAAATATTTATACCATTTTTAATTTTTGTAATTAAAATTTTTATCTAAAATAAATTAATTTATTTGGTAGTACTTAGTTAATCCATAAACATCCACCATCATTTGATTTCCTTTATTTATAAAACTGTTTTTTTTTTTTTTTTTTTTAATTCAATTTGCATGTAAATAACAAAAAGTAGTTAGATTCAAAATAATCTTTAAAATAATATATTTGTTTTTCATTCTCAAAATATTTCATATCACAAGTTTTAAAAATGGTGCAAAGAAGCTATCAGAAGAAATTATTATTTTATATGTCATGGATTCGATTAAACAAACTACACGTGTTGAAGTCAGTTGTATGATAATGTAAAGTTGGGATCCCTCTTGTATAGTTCAATGCAGAAACAGCATTCACCTGATATATGTATGAAATTAGTGTACAAAACTTGGTACGTGCCTAATTTACCAACAAACCATAGGAAAATACAAGTTGTTTTAATAAGCTGTATTGGGTTGCTCAAATCCTTTATTGCGTGTTTATTTAATCAAGTTAGGTGTTCTATAAACGGAGCTGTGTAAGTTTTTTTGGGGATCCCAGCTTCAGAAATGTATAGATCATACAAAACTAAATAAAACTTATAGTAAGAAAATGAGAAAGCAATCATAGTTCTTAATTAATTATTATTTTATTATTAATTCATTATAAATTAGTATGTGAAATAATATTTTATTAAGTCTCATATATGTAAACATTTCATTTTATTAACTTCAAATCACATTTAGTATTGTATATTGTGTATAATATATATATATATTATATTATCTGTATGTATGTTTGTATGTATGTATGTGTGTATGTATGTACTATGTATGTATAAATATTTCCTACTATTAAGTTTAATTTTTCAGGTTTTTTTTTGTTTTTTTTTATTTATTCCTGAATATGAAATAAATATACATTTTGCTGTATTATCTATCATTTTTAAACTTTATTTTACTCATTGTCATGTTATGCGATTTGATTTTTATTAATTTTTTTATCGAAGGAAATTAAGAGAAATTAAAGTTAATTATTAAAAAACAAAAACTGAATTTTTTTATAAATAATTTATATTTAAATATATTATTTTAAAAATATATATTAAAAAATACATTTAAAGTTTGATTATACTACTGTTATCAGTGTAAAAGACACAATAGTTATTTAAATATCAAATACTATACTAATGTGATGTTAAATTTACTATAAAATAGTTTTAAATCGTGTAATTAAATTTAAAATAGTGGCATATTAATTGGTGGTTATTATTCTCTAAAGACTGGTTTTTATAATTTCAAATAGAAAAAGGAAGTAGTGTATTAAGTTGAAGTATGAAATAATACCATGCCCAAAAATGTAGTATATATTTGGAAGTAATTTTATTCATGTTTGAAAATTTTAATTTTTCAGTCAAATTAGCTAAATGCTAGCATTCATAAAATTATTTGTATTTTTGTATAACTAGTGTTTATTTGATAAATTTCAACAATTCAATGTGTTAGATATTTTAAAATACAATAAATTAATAAAGTGAATACGTAATAATGTCAACTTAATTTTATTTTGTATTTTCGAATATGAAAATGGTAGATGACCAGTAAAAAATGAGCTTCAAAGTGTGTTGGTTATATTATAGTATGCTATATAAGGTATAGTTTATTGTACAAAATAGTGTCTTTATTATTAACATGACCCACTTTTAAAGGACTTCAAATATTAGGTGACAAAAAAATTATACGACTTCTTTTGATATCCAAATATTTTTTCTGATTATCAATCTCTAGAAAAAAATTGTAAATACGCCTCTGATTTAGGTGTATAATGTTAAGACTTTTGTATTTATTTTACTTGAAAAGTCATATTTGATTTTATTATTTTCAAAGTCCAAGTTCAATAAATTTTTAACGATTTCTCAAACAATACAATTTGTAGTATTAATTTAAAGCTTAAAACACATTTATCATTAAGAAGAAAAGTGATAATAATATAGTTAAATATTATTAAAACAACCGAGGGTTTATAGTTTAATATTTCACTATGTAATTAATATTCCATTCATATATCCATAAATTAGTTTTACTAAACTTATTTTTAGTTAAATTTTTGAAGTTTTATTTTTGTTTTTTATGTAATATTTATTTCTTATAACAATCTAAATTAGATGAAGAATTTTTCGATTTCATAGTTAAATTTATATATTTTTCTTTTTCTTTTTTTTTTTTTTGAGTTTGAGTATTTGGTGTTATAGATATCAGTTTATTTTTATCTTTTAATTATAGAGATCAGTAAGCTTAAAATTTCACTAAAATTAAATGTATTATTTTGACAAAATTGAATATCGTATTAACTTTATTTTGTTCCAAATACTATTAAAAAATATATTTTTAAATTTGTTTTATTAATTTAATCTATGATAAAATACATATAAATCTCCTAAGTTATGATGGTATAAATAATTATTTTTTCTACATTTTCTTTGATAAAATGAATAATTTTTGGGATTTAAAATTTGATTTTGAAAAATAAAATGGCACTGAACTATGTATGAATTTTTAATTTAATTTAAATGGATATTGAATCATAATTTTCTCATAATGAGTTATGATTTGATTAATTTATTACTATTATTCTATTTATTTTTAGGTTAATAATATTTTTTAAATATTAATTTTTTACCTTTTTCTATCAAAATGTATTGATTCTTTTTTTTACTATGAATAAAACTTATTTAATATTTAATTTTAATTATTATTTTTTTCTGAGTTTGTGTATTTTATCATACTTTTCTTTTCTTTTTGTTTATTAAATGTATTTTCATTATTAAATATTTTGATAAAATGTTATAAAATAAAAATCTTGATGTTTGTAACATTGTAACATGCAATTTGAATGATTACCATTATGATAAAAAGTTTGAAAAATAAATAATTGTACAAATGATTAACAGTTTTTAGTGCTTTTGATGATTAAGAACAATATTGATGTTGTTCATCTTATTTTATTATTTGTCATATTCAATTTTGTACCAATATAAACAATTATTTAACATTGTTGTCAATAATTATTATTTCTCTGTGTAAGAGAAATTTATTTAATTATTCTGTGTATCAAAATTGTACGTAGGTAAGTGTATTCAATTTTTTCTGATTTTTTATACTGAGGTGAGGTAAGAGATTTTTGAAGATCACTTTACGATAAAACTGAATGCATATTACATTTATTGTTTTTATAAATCTTTTGTTTATGAAAAAGTATTTGTCGATTCATAAAAAATCAAAACAACCTTAGTTTCAATATCATTTATTTCAAAGTATTTACCTGGATGAAGACCTAGTGCTAAAGAGAAAGTCTTTTAGTGAAAGTATTATAACACAACATATGAATTGCTTCAAGGATAAATCAATATGTATATTTACACTTTTTTTTACAAGTACTGAAAAATTAATGAATATAAGAAAATTAAAAATGATAATTTATCATCCTTATTCAATCATTTTTAATTAATAGTTTTTTCAGTATGCTATTCATCATGTTCTTTAAAATGTTTGCATGTAAGTCAATTCATAAGCGTATTATGTAACAATATATTTGTTTATTATTCTAATTTTACTAGTTTCTTATCCTTTGTATGGTTTTAATATTTGAAATGTAGGTATTTAATTTATTCATTTTGGTGTGAGTGTTTTTTTTTTATATATTTCGTAATTTTGTTTTTGGATTAAAATTAATTAAATTCAAAATAAGTAGATTGTTGAAATTAATAAATGATTGTATCTTGTGTTATTTTAATGTATGTGGGTACACTATTAATTTATAAAAAATAATTTTCAACTAATTTATTACTCATTTTTATTTTTTGAGATGTATACATTTTAACTTCAAACAGGCAATTATAGCTTAAAGTAATAAAAAGAAGGGATGAAAGTCATTTATTAAAAATATTGTTTATAATAACTGACATGTTTACACATTGTGTTTGAATTTTGGCTTACTTTTAAAGAAGTCTTAGAATGTGAATCCAAAAACAATTGATAATAGTAATTTGGATTCTTTATAGAATTAGGTACTTTAAAAAGAAATATATTTCAAATAATTTTTGGTTTTCACTTGACAGACTGTTTATTGTATGAATATGATTTTAGGACGATAATACTGTTAATTCCTTGGAATCTGAAGAACCTATTAAATCAAAGAAAACCAATATGATGATTACTA
Organism: Therioaphis trifolii; assembly: GCA_027580255.1. Lineage (NCBI taxonomy): Eukaryota > Metazoa > Arthropoda > Insecta > Hemiptera > Aphididae > Therioaphis > Therioaphis trifolii. The sequence goes on from CM050411.1 coordinate 17,803,749, forward strand.
TTTTACTGTGACTTTATGTACTAATAATGTTAATATTTTCTATTTCTTTTTAAATTTAACTGATTTTTATAATATAAACTGTTCTAATTTTAATTGATTCAATTATGATATTAAATAATAAATTGTATGTTTGTGTGATTTTACATTTAATAGGTTCATAAATTACTTTCAAAATTTGTAAGAAATAATTTATGTTTTAAAAAAAAAATCAACTATCATAATAGATTTATTATTTTTTATTATTATTACTAAATACACATCATTTGAACATAGTATATAGTTCAAAAACTCCATTAATTTTAAGAATATTTTGAAATTTAACAAAGAATATCAATTAATGACAAAATTAAAGTGGTTGTATTTGCGTTTTATCATTTTTTTGAACAATTTTACATTTACTGTACTTCTGATATTAAATGGCATATAAATAATTTTCATTAATTTAATTAAAGATATTAAAACAAATTTTATTTTTTTTTATTTTTTATCACTTTAGGCTTAAATTTTATATTTGTTTTTAGAATAATACTTCTGATAAAGACAATTCAATTATAGTAAATAAAAATACAGAGATGTATCAATTTTAAACAAGTATGCAAAAAAAACTATATCTAATATTATCTTTATTAAAATTTACATATTTATAATAAAAAAAAAAAATAAGGTTTAACATCATATATTTTTACAATTATACTCTTTGGGTTTATCCATGTCATTAGTTTTGCTACCGTTTCAGAAAAAATAATTACATGTTCCATCTTGTTGCCATTATAAAAAAAGATTCTGACAAATTTTTAATTTATGAAAACTCAACTAATTCATAAAATAATTTAATTAAAGTCGTTGCTTGTTTTATTTACTTCTATTACATAGTTAACATTTCAGCTGTAACAATTTATTAATTAATAAAAATTTAATTTATATTGTTTAAGTTTAAGTTAATGGTTATATAACCCATTTTATTGATTTTTTCAAATCTTATTTTTCAGAAAAATGTATTTAAAAAGAGTTTATCACCGCTGCCTTATAATTATACCGAGAAATCAAAAGTTTCAACATTGTCCATGTCTGAAGCAAAAGTAAGTTAATACTTTTAATGTAATGTATTTAAGACTATTATTTTAAGATAAAATTTGATTACGATAAGGTTCATGTTGGGATCCTGAAAAATATAGAAGATATTAAAATGACAAGAATTTCAGTTAATTCTACAAATGATCTTATGAAAACCGAACAGATCCATGTATTAAACAATGTAAGTCTAATTTACTACTCTTTCATAATTTTAATTTTATGTATGTGTTATATTATTTGAATTATTTTATCATGGCGATTTTTTATTGATTAGGCCCATGTGAACATCCCAAATGGTTATACAGAAATTCAAGAAAGATCTAGACATAGTTTGTCCAGATTGGCAAAAAGCAGACATTCTTTTTTATCTAAAGTGAGTTTTCTGTATTAACAAAATAATTTTGGAAACCATTATAGATGTTTCAATACATATGTTATTCTATTTATCTAGTTTGCTGTTGTACATATTTTTTTGTCGTCAAAGAGACTTCATGAAATGGAAATTTCACTGTATTAATTGCTTAAATATTATAAATAGATGTTCATGAACAATATCATACCCTATATGTTTACAGTTTTATAATCTGTTAAATTACTAATTTATTTTAGAATAATTCCAATAAAGAAAGAAATGAGCTTCCTGTTGTGTTCAACAAAAAATATAACAAAGGAAAAAAGATTACAACCAAAATATCAGAAACAAAGATTAAACACAGGGAAATTTTATCCGTAAAAACTTCTCTAATTAAAAATAATAAAATGAACTCACGAAGTTTACAGTCAAAAACATATTGCAAGAACGATTCCTGTTTGATTTGTGGTAAGGGCCATGCTGAATTAACATGCAAAAACAAAAAATGTCCTCGAGTTTTTCATCTCAGTTGCATGAATAAAACTAGGATAGGTAAATGTGAGTTTATTCTTTTTATTATATTTTATACTAAATTTAAATGATAAATATGATTTTTGATGATTGTTGCATTTATATTTTGTTTTAGCCGGATTTATTTGTCCTTCTCATTTTTGTTCTGTATGTAAAAAGAGGAAGGTTGTTGCTAAATGTAAATTTTGTGTTGAATCATTTTGTACAACACATGTTAAAGGAAACATACTAAAAGATCCACTTGGTAATGGAATGCTGTGCACTATACATCATCCTAATAAAGTAAATAACAAAAAATGTATTTTATTTGGATATTTTTAATACATTGTTAAAACTAAGCTTTAATTAGTTGTAATATAATTATTCATTTTGAAATTTATTTTTTACCATTAATTTCATTTAAATATAAAATAAAAATTTAATTAATAGGTTAAGTAATGTTCTTCTCTTCTTGGTATTTAACCTTTAAGGTTGGTTTTGCAGTTGGACTTGCGCTCTCCACTCTTCCCTGTTCCCAGCTAACCTCTTCAGTTCCGCGTAGCTTGATAGTCTAGCATCGGAAATCATTTGTTTGACAAATGAAGTTCTTGGACGTCCTCGGCCCCTTTTGCCTTCCATTTTCCCTTCTATTATTCTGTAGATTAGCTCATTTTCGTGCCTCAATATGTGACCAATCATGTTCCATCGTCTTGCTCTGATGGTTTAGAGAATCTCTCTGCTTTCATCTATTTCACTGAGTATGCTTTCGTTGGTACGGTGTTCTATCCAACTCACTCTCAGCATTCTTCTCCAACACCACATTTCAAAGCTTTCGAGAGTTTGTTGTTCTGTCTTATTCAGAGTCCATGTTTCGCAGCCATATAGTGCCACACTCCATACATACACTTTAATGAAGTGTTTCCTCACTGTAATACTCATGCTATTGGAGCATAACAAATTTTTCTTATTCATAAATGCTGACTTCGCCTGTGCGATTCTGGATCTTATTTCCATGACACATCTTCCATCTTGGTTGATTAAACTGCCTAGGTATTTAAAATGTTGCACTTGTTCGAGCAGCTGATTCCCTGTTTGGATATTAATTCTACGGATTCTGTCTGATTTTTGGCACATCATAACTTTAGTTTTTTGCCATTTGATAATCAGTTGATATTTTTGGAAGCACCTCGACATTTCTTCCAGTGCTCTTTCCAAATCTCTTTCCAAAATAATATAATTAGTAATGTTATATTCTTTATAATATGTAATTAAATTAAATTTGATTTATCTCTTTATTTTCATAGAAACCATCACCAATTGCAAGTTCTTTGGTTACGACTTGCTCAAGTGTTAATAATACTTTAAGTGTTACCAATAAAAATGAATCTAAATCCATTAATTTTACTGGCTCAAATCTTAGTATTGAATTACCAGAACACAAGCCACTTGTTGAGGAAGATGCATTGAATTTAGATGAAGTTAATGAAGAAGATTACAATTTGACGCAAGTGGTCAAAGCTGAGTGTGATCGCGAGTACATCCACATCGGTGGATTCAATGTATGCAATATGTCTGACTTGGTTACAGAGCATGAAGAGAGGTATACAGTACCTGTTGATACAGATGGTGATTTGTTCAAGCCATCATCAGCCAATGTTGTTATTGATATAGAGTCAGCTTCTGAATTTTATCAACCCACAGATAGTTTGGAATTTGAATCTATTGCTATTGAAAGTAAAAATAGCCATAACTATGCTAATGTACATTTCATACCTGATGTTAGTCAAACTAAAAACAAATGGCTAGCAGCCGAACCATAATGCCTATACTGTTCTGTACTAGTGTTTTATTAATTTTTTAAGGGTAAATAATGATTGAATTAATTTTGATGATTTATTTTTGTTACCCAATTAATAATTTTGTTCGTTTTATTGTTGTAATTTGTTTTTATCATTAACATTATTTCTAGAAGTTATTATTTGTTTTATTTTTTAACTTAAAAAAAAATCAAAATTTAAAATACTTTGGTGGTGTGATTTTTAAGTCACAATTTTGACAATGCATCATTGAGAAATACTAAAAATTAAAAATGTTAAATTGTTATTCAACGCAAAGTATGTTTCATTGGGTTTGGTTTTAAATATTCCTTATGGGATGTGATGTATGAAATTGTATATGAAATTAACACTGTACAAATGATAATAATTATCATTTGTAATTATAATAAGTTTTAATTTTATAATTTTTTTTTCTATTACACATTTATTGTATTCTGTTAAATTTTGAATTAAAAATATTAAAAAAACTGTACATATATGTATATCTCATAAATATTTAATGTATAAAATTTTTTATTTCTGAGTGAAGAAAAGAATCTATTGGTTTTACAATGATGTAAATTTTCTTTTCTTTTTGAGATCATTTGGTAGGTAAACTTTGTCCAAAAGTTACCTAGATAATTCTTCCAACTGTAATGAAAAACTGGCTATAAAGTATAAATTGAGTGAAAATGGTAATATATTCTGTAAAAGAGATCTATTAAATCTATTTTAGTTGTTTAACTATTATTCCAAAAGTAATAACACTAATAAATTAAAACTTTTACTATATGGTTACAATACTCTTTCACATATTCGATAAAAATTTCAAATAAAGTTGACCACTTGAGATGAATTACTTTGAAAATAATTTGTTCAATGGTAACTTATTATTTATTAGAAATTATTCCCAACAGTTAAAAATCCTGACAATTCAAAATAAAAAATGATATTGTTATGGAATGTGAATGAAAATAATAACATTTTTTTAAAGTTAAAATGTAATAAACATAGGTACAAATAATTAATATTTTATATTAATGAACTTGCCTATAACCTAAAGTTGTCAAATAAAATAACCAGTTTTAAAGTTGATGTATCGACTATTTAACTGTATAGTATTATTTATTAGACAAGTTATAACTTTTAATCAGTGATATATATATTATTTATATATATATATATATATATATATATATATATATATATATATATATATATATTATTTATATATATATATATATATATATATATATGTATTATTAATTATTATTGTTATTGATTCAGGATTTTTCAAAGAACCCATTTAGATTTCATCTGTATAAAATTGTTTTATAATATGTATTAATGTGTATTATATTTTAAATTTTAAATAGCTAATATTAATTTTTTTTGTTATTGTATATCAATATTTTTATTTTGAATTGTCGGGATTTCGACTCAGACCCTATATTGAAGCTGCTCAGAATTGTTTTATTAAAGAAATTGATTTATAATTTCTTCGAAATTCGACACTTTCATTATGTATCTTGACCAAGAACTAATGGGACAAAGGTTAAACTTCGACCATGGCCATCTTATCACCTTTTTATTAATGAATTATACAGAAAAAAATTCATTAAAATATTTTGTAATTTATTTAATCTTTATTGTCTTTTAAAATGCACCAATCATTTCCAGGCAACTAATGAATATTTTGCAATCAGTTCTCTAATTTTATTCACAATATAATGAATTTATTTGTTTTATATAATAATGTATTTATTTATTTATTTATTTATTGAATGTAAACGCCCTTGAGAGGCTCAGTACAGCTTAAATAAATAAATAAATAAATAAATAAAAAACAAGAAAAAGAAACAATACTTAATACTAAGAATGACATAATAGTAATTAAACATGAAATGTTATTATGAGGGTTCGGATTTTATAGCACCAAAAAGTACTAAAATATGCGCTATAATATGTCCTAAAAATATCAAAAATAGCAACAAAAAAACAATTTTTTTTGAAATTATCATCTATTACTGGTGGTTTATATTTTTATCTTTTGAATTAATACGTATTACTTAGAGAAAATTGTAAAATCTAAACTGAAACTGAAGCCCGTCAGTTGCAAACGTAACATGTAATGACATGGCTAGTTGGTCGGAGGGAGCCGGGGAGAATAAGCTGCGTATCATAGACGCTTTTGAACCTGGGTTCACAACAGTAATTGCCGTGCCGCTGCGCCGTGTAGCCCGTGTTTTATTAGTCTACTAGCTTTAGACGTTTTATTCACGGTTTATTAATTATTTAATAATTATTATATGTATGTGTATATCCATCTAAAATTTATTATTACTAAATATTAAATGAAATAATAATATTTAAAATAATTCATTTTTTCAATAAAAAAGTTTTTCTTGTACGTTGTTACCTATATGAAATTTATGTTATATAATTTAAGTCTCCCCAGAATATTTACTCACGAGCCGCTACTGATTTTCACAAGAATATATGCAGGGCCGCAGCCATACATTATTCTAGGAGGGGCAAGCTCTAATTTTGCCGCCCCTCTTTCCATCACTCAGCCCCAATAATTAACTAATAAATTTCAGTGTTGTTATTACAATATAAGTTTGAGAAAATTCTAATATATTTAATATTTATTTGGATGTTAAGTGACAAATATGCTATTATACTGTTGTTAAATGATAAGTTAGGTTTTCTGAAAAATTAAGACATACAAATGCATGCTAAAACTTTTATTTGTATTTCAGGCATAATATACATAACAAAGCTATTCTTAAAAACTAAAAGTGTATTTTAAATATTTATAAAAATTTGATTTTTCTTGATTTTTTGGCTGCAAATGTTTTAATTATTTCTTCAAATGAGATTGATGATGCTCTTTGATGTTCAATTGATATTATACTTAAATTGTTTAATCTTTGTTGTTTCATAGTGTTCCTTAAATAATTTTTTATAAGTTTCAGTTTACTGAAGCTTCTTTCCGCCGAAGCAACAGAGACTGGAAGTGTTAGAAATATTTGTAGGGCTATCGTAATATTTGGGTAGATCTCTTCTAGATGTTGCTCATAAATAACTTTAAAAGTAGACTGCGCTGTCGCATTTCTCAGACTTTTTTCAATTTCAAAGGCATGGAATTTAAAACTTTCTATTTCACTAACAAGCTCTTCTTTATTTAGATCATCCGGGTAACTGTCAGCTAATGTTTTAGCTCTAACTTGTAAAGTTGTAGAATCTATTTCGTTTATTTGAGAACCACTCAAAAAACCAAATTTACTATTAACATCTTTCAATGCATCAAATCTGCTGTTCATTTCACTAAGAATTCTGTCAATTATTTCCATGAGAGAACCTCTGAAAAGTTCTTCCTGTGTTATACCGAATACCTCATCTTCACAGATTTCTCCAGGCATCATCTTCTTTTTTCTTTTTCTTTTTTCTTTAAAGTCAGTTTCTAAGCCATTGTTTTGAGCCATGATTTTGGCATCTGCCATTGCCTCTGATACCAAGTTTTCTCTTTTTGATGACAACAAATTTATTAGCCCTTGTATGTTTCTCATTGCTCTGTCAACTGTTACGTCTTTTCCCTGAAGGAATTTATTGGCTCTGTCAATTGGCTTTAGTACACTGTACCAAAAGGAAGTTATAACTGAAAATTGAAAATCTTTCATTTGGCCCATTAGAATTTTAGCTTCAGTTTTAGTCTCGGGCGTGGATCCATTAGTACATAACTCGTCAAGAGCTAAAAATATTTTATGTATATGTTTGAAGATGACTTCGACTGACTCAAGTCTTGCTGACCATCTTGTTTTACTTTCTGCCTTCAAAGTTAAGGGAACGTGTTTTTGCAGTACTTCCCACCTTGAAGTGGACCGACTAAAATAGTTATAAAGGGAGTGCAACACTCCGAAATAATTTGAAGCTGAAAGACAAGCATCAGCAGCGTGAACTCCGACCAAGTTCAACGAATGAGCGGAGCACGGCAAAAAATATGCGTATTTATTTTCTTTCAATATTCTAGCTTGCACTCCTTTGTATTTTCCAGCCATATTGGAGCCATTATCATATGATTGGGCTCTACATAGTTCCAAATCTAAGCCATCATTTTTTACCTTTTTAATAATTTCTTGAGAAAGACCTTCCCCAGTTTTGTCAGAAACAAGAAAAAAATCGAGAAAGCTCTCCACAACTTCAGTCCCATTCACATAACGGATTATTTCTGTCATTTGTTCATTGTTACTGATGTCTGGTGTACAGTCGAACATTAATGCAAAATATTTAGCTTTTTTACATTTTGAATAATATCTTGTCTTATTTTGTCAGTAATTATATCAAGAAATTCGTCCTGAATATCCGATGAAAAATAACTGATCTGCCCTTTCTTATGACGTTCAATATGTTTTTGAAGTGGAACATTGTAGTGGGACAAAAGAGCTATTGTGTTAAGAAATTTTCCACTGCTAGGATTTTCAAAATCACACCTTTCGTTTATTCCTCTAAAAGGACTCCCTTGCTTTGCTAAATATAACGTCGACCGTCGTTATTGTGCTATAAATAAGTCGGCGGTACGCGCGTATAATTATCGTAGCATTTCAAAGTGTTCGAAAAAAAAAAATGTTTTTACATTTTGCCGCCCCTAAAAATTTGCCGCCCGGGGCAAAAGACCCCCCTAGCCCCCCCTTAGCTGCGGCCCTGAATATATGTTATATGTAGAAATTTTAAACTAAAGACCTTAACTTGGTTGAAGTATCATTGAAGAAATCGAACTGTTTTAATTTATTACCCAAAGTAAGCATTCTGTTTATAGGAGCATAATGACAGTAGTTTTGTCGGAAAGTGTCGGTGTAAAAAGTATGTGTTAAACGAGTATTAGAATGAGGAACATTGAGGGGAATTTGACATAATAACTCAGGACAATCAATTTGTGAATTAAGGAGTTCGTATAACCAAAGTAAATCATTATATTTTCTTCTTTTTTCAAGTGACTCGATTTTAATTTAATGACACATTGTCACTTTATTATACCTACTAATTATTGTTGGTGAAATAAGATGTATTTATGCCGATTTTTAGTGATTGACATACCTACTTCACCAGTATTTATTTAGATGTATTACCTATACAGAATCATTGCTCCATTTTTCAATGAGCTAAGGATAAAGGTTTTAATATGTATGAAATGATGATAAAATAAAAATAATAAGCCTAAGGATGTTCAATATTCAATAAAAATTATTAAATGACGATATATTATAATAAATTAGATAGGCAAATAGGAACCTAACTACAATTTTTTCTTTTTATAGCTGAAACTGTTAGTGAGTTACTGTGACTTACCTATTGGCTATTACTTACACTAATGTTATTTATATTTTCACACTTTTCAAAACAGACAAAAGAAACTACGTAGAAACAAACTTATTGTTGCCAAATAGATGGTTACTTCACTTCCTACAATATCATATTAAGAATACACGGCGATATTTTTATTTTGTGACCACAGTAAGTGGTTTTTAGGTGGCGATTTGGTGAATAATCTGTGATAAAATAAACTATACCCAAATAATAAACCTAAAATGTATGAATATTTTTTTAAGGTGATTACTTACGTAGAAAAAAATGTGGGTACACTTATTAAAATAAAGATAACTTAAAAAAGAACTAGTGTGTAAAATAAGTAATTTTTGTGAGCAAAAAAAATTACTATTTGAAAATAGATAAAGCAAAATTAGTACATCGTATATGTGAAACGATTTAATAATTATTAAGTGGCATAGTTAGATAAGAAATAGACTTTTTGGCTATAAAAAAAACTAGGTCCCCTAATTAATATTTTTTTTTAATTCAAAACAAAAACGTAGTATTAAAGAACTCCCATTAATAACAGACCAGAATATTTTTTGAAAATATTCAAGAAAGATAATATAAATCTCCAAAAATAGTGTTGAAATATGAAACATAGTGGACTTGCCTAGTTTTTAGCTCATAAGAATGTACAAAGCTTTTCAAAAATTTAATTATTTTCCAAGTTTCACCATACAATTTGACATATATTTCTCAAATACTATAGTAAATAGCTAAATTACAATGTTTAAACATACACTATGTACCTACTTATCTATCAAATTAATACGTATGAATAAATAGGTAAAAAATGTGTTTTTTAAAATTTCTTATTGATATGAAAGTAAGCATATACATAGATCTAGGGCAGTGGTTCCCAACCTTTTTGACACTGCGGACCACTTTGAGAACTTTTAATATGTCACGGTCCATCTCAATTTTAGTCTTTATTTTTCTTATAAACAAGAATCAATTTGTTTTACATATTTCAGAATTTATACTTGATCAATTTTAAATAAAAGTTTAAAATTATTAACATTTAATGCAAATTACTATTATAAAAAACAGTACATCATATTATAATATTTATTGTAGGTAAACTAAGTTGTCGAATACCATATAATGCGATTTCTCCAAGCTTAGACTACGCAATAGTGTAGTTATATCACTTTTTAATACATATAATAATATATCGCTTTTTTACACTATAACTGTTCGATATTCATGCAAGATTCAAACGTATCCTTACAGTTTTGATCGTTTTGCAATTCTATCAAATCTTCCTGGTTATCATTAGGTACCTCGTCGATTTTAACAATAAAAGGGTTTCGAATCATATTTCGGATACTTTTCGCTTCGGAACCATTATATTCTGGGAAATACCGATTAAAGTCATCGTTAAGCTTTTGCAAATGATGTAAAACGATGTGTTAGACCTCAACTGTGAGGTCAGCGTATAAATATTAAAATTTGAGGATAGTCTTGTATTCTACAGACAATCTAATTTTGCTGTACAAACAAAATTAGATTATATTGTGTTGAAATAATAAGATAAGTAGCTTTCTGAATAAAAATCTATAAATAAATTATGTGCTTTAAGTTCTATATACATTTATCAGTATTTATCAACCCCCTACAAAAAAAAAAAAATGAAATATTTTTAAATTTTGTAAGTGTGGCTCACAGACCACTGCACAATGTCTCGCGGACCACCAGTGCAGGTCCGTGGACCATAGGTTGGGAACCTCTGCTTTAGGGATATATTTTAGAAATAACACATACATTTAATTTAAAAAATATATTTCAAGATCAATGTTTAATAATGACCAATACTATAAACAGTATAAACATAAAAAACATGTTTTCAACTCTTATAATAACAGAACAGATTTTGAGGATGCATGCATCTCCTCTGGCTACGCGAGTTCCCCGATCTGAAGAAACCTATTTTTCGACGCTATTGAGGTTTTAAGCCACCTCGAATCCAAACCCACGCAAGTGTAGCTTTACAGTAAGATCTGGTATCCCTCGGCCCGCTGACTGTCGACCTTTCATCTCCGGCTCACGCCGGGGGTTTAGTGTTTATTTCAGGGGGTTGACCGGGGGGGGGTATTCTACAAATGCCACCGGCCGAGGGCGGTGACACTCAGACGGCGACCTATGCCGGAGGTGGGAAATCAATCAACCCCGCCCGTTGCCCGCTTGGAGCCGACGTGGAGGCGGTGGTCATCAGACGATGTTTCCTGGTGATCGCTAGAGATCTCCGTAGCCATCGCCCGAACGTCGGCTACGCGCGTTCTGCGCAAGTCTGATCCATTCCCGCATCGCTGCGGGAATCCACGAGCGACTTACGAAGCGCGACCGGGAAAGTTCGTTTCCAAGCTAAGAAAAAAGTAATAAAACATTGTTTTAACATAAAAAAAAAAATAATAATAGTATTAAAATTCTATTTTAATACCGATTCTGAAAGGTTTTAACACGTATGTATGATTTGGATCAATCCCTTAAAGATATACTAATATTTTAAATTATTTTAAGGAAGTATAGTTTCAAAATAATTGTCTGAGCCCTGAGGGCCTTCGAGCCCCCGGGGCCCCGGAATACTGCCTGACTTTGTCCTATGATAACTTCGCCACTGCGACTTGTATTTATTTTGTATAGTGTGTAAATTTATATTAATATATATATATATTTATATATATATATATATATATATATATATATGTTACGGGTAATGTACAAAATATGGTTAGTGTTCACATTATCCGGGTAATGTGTACAGTGTACACTACCTGAACCTATTGGATAAAGTAGAAATACTATTTATAACACGTTTATTTCGAACATTAATCGGGTATTTTACACATTATCTACGACTAAGTGGGTAAAGTACTTTGATAAAATAACGATTGTAGATAAATGTTTATGAAGAAACACATGGAATAATATATTCAGTACAGTGCTGTTTCGTATTAATACACGCGTCGTACATATAATTAGTTTTTAAAATGACTTCACACGAATCATTTTACGAATAATACGAATGTTTTTATAAAATAGTCAATGAAAAAAAAAAAATTCAGTTTATTTAACGGTTACCTAACGAAATAGTTTCGGACATTAATCATGTGAGATCAAGTGGAATAATAAGTGACAAGGCATTTCGAATTTTGGTGCGTTGGTCATATAACATATTGCACCGACGTTATAAGTTTACGATTATAGTTATACGATTACTTTATCCACAGTACACCGGGTAATGTAAAATTGATTGGATACTACATATTTAAGGTGGATAATATATACATTATACCATTGATTTTAGAATGATTATACTGTTCATATGGATGAGGTTCACATTACCTGGATAATATATAGGTACACTCGTCGGATCCCAAACGGCTCCCGTGTATTGTTTATTATTCCCAAACGGCTCCCGTCAAAAAAGGTTTTACGAACAGGTCAATACCCAAACGGCTCCGGTCGAAAAAGGTTTTACGAACAGGTAAATTTCCAAACGGCTCCCGTAGAAAATTCAATTCTGCTCATCCTAATATTTTTAAGGTTGTTGACATACTAACCGAAATACAATCCGAAACACAAATTAAAGCTCGAAGTGGTGTAAATACACCAAAACCGACAAAAAAACAGGAGCTCATTGAAAACATTATCCGAGAATTTTCATCAAATAAAATAACTGCCATAGATTATATAAAAAAAATGTGCATCAAAAATTTACCTATTCTATAATTTTTTTTATATTTTTATACATACATTTTTATCTATTTTTTAAAACTTTTTTACATTTAATTCACAGAATATAGTTTTTATAATTTAACCTTAAAAAACAACACATTTTTAACCACACCTCTTTAGAGACAGTCCTAAGTCTGTATGAAGTGGGAAGGAATTTGTGTTGTAAAAAACAGAATAACTACCCGGATTTTAGTAAAACTTTTTTCGATGGGAGCCGTTTGGGTATTGACCTGTTCGTAAAACCTTTTTCGTCAGGAGCCGTTTGGGAATTGACCTTTTTGAAAACGGGAGCCGTTTAGGAAAATCGGGAGCCGAATGGGCTATGCCCGGTACACTAACCGTGTTTGTACTTTACCCGTAACTCTAATAAAAAGAAAATGTTGTTTTAAGTTCATTGCATCAATTACAAATAATTTACTGAATAATATATAAGTACCTATATAGCAGTATACATTTTCATATTTGATAGTTTTTATAAATAATCAATAACAATATCTAGAGCATATGTATATTATTTGAATGATGATGTAACATACATAGTCCGGAATTGTACATTTCGCAATTTGTACAGTGATTTTTGTACATATTGCAAATTGTACAATGTTGTTGTACAAAGTAACTAGATTGTACAAGTTACATTATACAATTCGCAATGTGTACAATAATCATTGTACACACTGTGATATAAAATAAAATACGTGAAATTATAACAACAGTATTTATATTATCACTTATAGTCTTATGAGTTATGAGTTATATTTCCTATTTAAATGTAATCTAATATATTAGTAAAGGTATAATGCAATAAAAATGATAAAGTTTATCTGAACGATATTAGATGAAATACGTGAAACCGGTGAAATTATAGATGTTTTAAAAGTATTTTCTTAATAAATATTACATATCACTATATCAGTATATCATATTATAAAAATAGATGTTCCTGAGTCTTTACATATTAGTACAAGTCTTATTTTTTCGATGTTTAGCTTCAAGTACCTCATTTACCAATTTTTGGTAATTTTCTTCATTAGCAATGGCCATTGAATTTACACTTAAATTAATATTTTTAATTTTTTCGTTAAACAAACTTTTAAAATTTAAATTGTTTTCAACTGAACTCATTTTGCTTGAAATATTGTAACAATGTCACGTATAATTCACTAGCCCGTACTAAAGTCTGTTTAAAATTATATACCTAACGATAGTACCGTAAAACTTTATCATTTTTATTGCATTATACCTTTACTAATATATTAGATTACATATAAATAGGAAATATAACTCATAACTCATAAGACTATAAGTGATAATATAAATACTGTTGTTATAATTTCACGTATTTTATTTTATATCACAGTGTGTACAATGATTATTGTACACATTGCGAATTGTATAATGTAACTTGTACAATCTAGTTACTTTGTACAACAACATTGTGCAATTTGCAATATGTACAAAAATCACTGTACAAATTGCGAAATGTACAATTCCGGACTATGTATGTAACAATGATAAATTGATAAAAAAATAAAACACGTAAATGAATTTATTAATTTAGTTTTAAGTTTGTTAGAAAATTTCCTAGTGTACCTACTTTATTTTGTTGTACATAGTTGTGTTATTACATATTTTTGTAAACACACAGTACATGCAATAATTAGGTTATAAAACCTCCTCTACAACTAATTTTGTAACAATCTTAATGTATTGATAGTTAATTTGTTAAATATGTTTAAACACAATTTAGTTTCCTAGATTTTTTAGATAATTCGTCCACAATTTACTAGTCAAAAAATCTAAATATTTCACAAATTACTATGCCAGTGTCAAAGAGCCATAGAACTAAAATAAATTTAGTTTTAAATAAAAAAAAGTATTCATCTCAAATCTTGGGGGGGGGGGGGTCAAACCCAATGATCCCCTCTCATAAATACGCCACTGCTTGTCTGCTGTCCTATTACGACTCAGTTAGCCAGTTAAGCATTGTTATTTTAACAATTTCAAAGTTTAAAATTTTCAATTTCAAAGTTTGAAATTTAAACAAATTTATTTTATGTCTATACCTATTACAGTATTACCTACCTAATATCAATATACTGTTCTGAGGAATTCATTGCGAGAAACAATAAATAATTTGACAAACTTAAAATAATTAATTTTTATTTATTTTTTAAGTAATTATAATTACTGAGACAGTAAAAGTAAACAAAAATATTAATTAAAAAAAGATTAAAATTATTGTAGTGACTAAAGTTTCAAAGAATATGATATGAAAAGGTCATCAAGTAAAATATCATTATTCATTATACTATGTTATCAGCAATATTTATTTCTAAAATAAATTTTCTGTCAATATTTAGTTTAATAGGTAGAAAGTTAAAAGTTTAAAGCTATTCATAATAATGATAATTCTTAATTCAATAAGACAGTGTAAATAAATCAAAGTCCTAAGTTGTGTTATGCATGATTTCTCAGACACTATTGAATGGATTTTATTCTGGTTTTCACTAATCAGTGAAATAATGTTTTCAATCCTATGGGCTGTGCAATTTTTTTGATGGGTCAAAAGAAACTTAGATTTTCATATACACATTTTTAATTTCAATAATTTTTACCATAATTAAAAATATCAATATAATTTAAATACCTACCTACTTGTATACATAGGTACTTGATATTATCAAAAATAATAATAAAATAAGTATTAGTTACATAAAGTAATCAAAATGACACACTTTTAATTGATGTATGAGCTACCAATAAAAGTTTGTTAGTGAACTTATTAGTAAATTCGCATACTTTCATCGATGGCATTTGTTTCATTATAATACCAGTATTAAGTGGCCACATAGTTTCAAACTGTAAGTTCATATATTGAATTCGAATAATCGTATAACCTATTAGTGGTTCAACACAGATCCACCACGTTCAGAATTCATGAATATTATAGAAGTAGGTACCACGGAACAACAGATCAATACTCAGTACCTTCTCAGTTGCTGAGTAGCATACGTAAGATTTTGTATAAGGCAACAGTGAGGCTGATAGTAAAAAAGCCTGTAAGGTAATGGTGGTGGAAGCCTGTCATTCGCCGCTTTTTATTTGACAAGATATTATTAGCAGTGCTTATAGCCGGTGACTGTTGGACTGTTGTACCTATAGCGTTTTAGGTGAACCATATTTATTTATTTTTATGTTTAGCTCATTTAGCGTATGATAACATTGCATTTTATTTGTACATTCGTACGATATTATTTGAATTTGTAAGCAATCGTAAATCATATGTTGAATTCAGCTTTCAGAAAATGGTAATGAGCGGAATTCGGTGGATAATTGTATTACTATTTACCTTCAAGGTTTTTTAAGAATGTAAAACTTAAAAAAAAATTCAAAATAATAATTCGTGATTCGCGTGTAGGCGCGCATGTGTTAATGTTAAACATAACCATACGCACGCGTATAAGTCGGTCAAAGTCTAATAATGAGAGTGATACGTGATAACCTTTTTTCTCTCTAAAATGATGTCATTCGTAATTTGAAAATAAAATAATTGTGTAGTTTCTCGATACACACTTAACGTCTTAACATGATATTTATACTATAATAAACCCACTTGTGTAGTACAGTATATGTATTAACATTTAACTGCAAAAGCATGAATTATGATTGTTTTTTTTTTTTTTAATTAGCTTTTAGTAAAACTATGACAGCTTAACAGATATTTATATACAATGTAATTAATATGACAATAACAATTTAAGAAGGAACAATACAAAGATATTTTAAAACAATTTTTAACTTATACATTAAACAGTAAAACCAACAATTATGATCGTTATAT
Organism: Therioaphis trifolii; assembly: GCA_027580255.1. Classification (NCBI taxonomy): domain Eukaryota; kingdom Metazoa; phylum Arthropoda; class Insecta; order Hemiptera; family Aphididae; genus Therioaphis; species Therioaphis trifolii. The sequence continues at coordinate 17,820,457 of CM050411.1, forward strand.
TTCATCAAATAATCATAGTGAAAAGTGCACCGGGCGTTGAAACATCGTTAAACTGGTCATTTAATTGGAGTTGACGGTAGTTGTTACTATAGATTAGATATCGTTAACTACCTACTTGACAGCGGTGATGAAGCGTTGGGAATTATTTTTCAGCACGCATTAACTATTATTCAAAATTCGGAGCCAGACACTTTTAGTTCACTTAAGTTATGAATTTATGATTCACGTATGTTATCATTAGGCACAAGTCAGCGGTTGTTATAAAAACATGGGCGTTATATCATTGTTTTTTTTTTTTTTTTTTGAGCAACGAATAGGACCGAGATATTGACGAGATATATCTACTAAATAGTACCTATTATGGGTATTACTCCATGATTGTATTAAAAAAAGAATTGGATTGGTGATCGCGTTTATCCGGTCTACGTGCGGTACAGTCCCGCTGCACCGCGCCGTGGGCAATTCATAGAGGTCATAGGTGTTTGGGTTTAGTATGTTTTGTCTGCGGGTTTTACAACAGAATATTTTAATTAGTAATCACGAATAGACGACGGCGTTCGCTCAATTATAATAATTCGAAACGCCGTCGTCAATCGCCGCGTCGCCCGATAGGTATCAGTACTCCACTGATTAGTGATAATACGCAGCGTTCGCTTTAGCGTTTCCTTTCCGCTTCAAGTTAACGTAAAGAGAAATTAATAACAATCAATTGCGATATTAATCATACCGTCGTCGCTGTAATAAAATGTAAATTTCTATAGATACTACTATGATAGCGTAGCCACAATTTATTTGAAAAAAATTATCGACGCGGTAACCGGAATATTACAATACTTAAACTTTTACTTTCCCCTCGGACCGGGCATAGACCTTATGGTTCTATTATATTGATGTGTTCATGACCCACAACTGACTTAACTATAATAGAATTGAGAATAATAACTTTAATAATTATACTTTAGTCATGTATACGGGGTCGGTGCCAGGCGCCAGCGCACGAGCATTGAGGTTAGTCCCTTCTTTTATCACAATTTTGCGGTTCCATTCCTATACCATTTTCCATTATCATTGTGCACATTTGCGCCTTGCGGTCGCGGCGTAGTCTGTCACGTAACAGAACTATAGAAGTATTACCGCATAACAATATTACAACGATAATACTTAAGAATGATTAGTAGGCGGCATGCTGAGTAACGTGTTCAAACATCAGGGCTGTGAGATTGTTTGCCGTTTTATTACGATTCAATCATAGTGTAATATATGTATTTAGATAAATATATTTTATTTTAATTAAAAATTATAAATCTACTGGCAACCAGTGTGCGTGTACGACAACTTAACATGCCGTTGTTACTATTACTACGCACTGCTAACGACTATGATATGATGTTTTAGTGACTCAAGTCGTGCGTTCGACGTTGAGAGGTCATACCCTTGTCCCAGCGGTACTACAATCGAACCAGTTCGGCTAGCGGGTCGACCTTCGATATAATATTCTGGGTAGGACCTTGATCCGTTTCGTTACGTATTATCACTGCTGTTGAGCCGTCACCCATTCACCCAGTGACCGTGTTGCTGTCCACACACACGCCAAACGCGCAAAAATCATGAGTGGCAAGTGAGTACAGATATTTTAAATGCTATGTTGGCGAAGAAATTTTAGTACCGATCTTGTGTCTCGTAACAGTTTTTCATCTCAGTTTCGATTTTTTTCAATTGACATGTCCTTATTGCTTCGCAGATCTGACATCGGACTTATCGGCTTGGCCGTCATGGGCCAAAACCTTATACTGAACATGAATGATCACGGTTTCATTGTTACGGCCTACAACAGGACTGTTGAAAAGGTAGATGAATTTCTAAGTAAAGGTGCCAAAGGCACAAACATTGTTGGTGCTCATTCACTTAAGGAACTTGTTGACTCATTGAAAAAACCTCGACGTGTCATGATGCTTGTTAAAGGTATGTTGAATGCATCTTTTTCTCTAAAGAGCAATAATGTTTGCTATTAGAGGTTAAAAGATTACTGTACTTACTTATACTTTAAATTTCAAAAATTAAATATATTTAATAGATTTTTGTTGGTGGGGGGGGGGGGAGAGATTAATCTGTCTGATTTTGTGCTGGCATTTTTACAAACAATAATTGCAAGATCCATCTTCAGTGTATAATATGTTCTCTGTCTTTGCTGCCTTGGTCATACTCTTAAATTTCATTTGAAAACCTGTTTAAATCTGAGGGGAATAGTAGTTAAGTATAAACTAAAGAAATTTAATTAAAACTCATTTCACCAATTCATATGTAATATATTAATATGAATATTCTTCATGTAAATTTGATTTTATAAGTCTAATTATTTTTACTAAAGTCAAACACTTCCATTATTTTAATTTTTAGGATATTGCACCATTCTATTGTTTTTATCAAGGAGTATAATATTTCTTAATGACTGTTTATGTCCATGAAAAATAGATTAATTTAAAGTAATAGTTCTGTTATCCTAATTAAAACAATAACTACTTCATCAACATTTGCCATAGAAACATTTGTTTTTTAATTATAAAAAAGAAAAAGAATATTCAATTATAGGTATACAACAGTTTTATTTATATAACATATAAAATTACATTTATATAAAGGCATTGATAGTTTGAATAGAATAATTAATATTAATTTTTAATATTTCAGTCAAATTGCAAAGAGTTGCTTATTTTGTATTGTTCTTGTGTCAAAAGACCACTTCTAATTTTTTCAAACCTCTGCTTTTGTGGTAAAACTATTGCTATGAATCCAAGGTCATCTGGTTTATCCAACATGATATTAGGTGTCTTTTCTAGTTTGCAATTCATTTCCACTAATTTACCTGGAATAGCTGACAGTATTTTGTATTCTTCACCATCAGAACAATGAACCTTACATAAAGTTGATCCAGCTTGTACAATTTGCGCTCCTCGTTTACCTTTTCCTGTCATTATATTACTTAGTCGATGAGTGTGTTCTGATATTTGAAAATCTATTTTTTCAATAGTTTTGCCTATCAACATGTGTGTAGGTGCCAGTGATAAAATACACAGATTATTGGAATGAATGAGTACACTGTAGTCCTGATTAGGTTTGTCATTAACATTTATAGCATAACGTGATTCGAAATATCTCTGAACTACTGATGGTGGAGTGTCTTTGGGTATTTCAACACTTTGTTCTATTGATGGCTCTGAATCTTCATTTACACTACAATCGTGTCCATTTGAATGGTCCATTTTGCACTGTCGATGATGTATTGAATTAAATGTTACTTTTAGTATCAAATAAACAGGATCATCACTTCACTTATCAGTATATATTGATTTGTTCAAATGAACATCTTACATCAAAATATGCAGTTTGAGTTTTTGAAATTCATGTATAATACTGTGCTACTGATAAAGTATTATCTGCTTGTAATTAAAGTCAATGGTACCAACTGAAAACACTTGTAATACCATACTTATAAGTGTAATACTGATTGCCTATTTTTGAAAAATTTAGATAAACTGACAATGAAATAATTGCTGCTAATTTTCTCTTTATAAAATGGTGAAGTCTATATTTATTTATACACTCATTAATTATTTTAGTCATAGTTTTCTTATTCTAATGTTAATGGATATTGGATAAGTAATCTAGTACTGTTATACATCTTATTATGTTTTGTTTGTTTGTTAATTTATTTATTGTGTTATAAATATTGTATGAAGATGAATCAAAATTGATTTTCATAAATATTGTTTTATTGTATTAATGCATTATTAAATATTTATTGTATATACAATATTTTTATTAATATAAATACTGAAAAGTATTTTTGCAGTATACTTAAGGTATTTGAAATACGTTATTCAAATGCGTTTAATAATAATTATGCTTATTTATTTAGTTGTTTGAATAGTTGTAGATATTTTTATGTTTTAAACTATACATTTTTCTTGAAGTTAGTATTGAACACTTAAATATTTTTATTGAATTATAAAGATATATTTTTTTTTTAGCTGGAAGTGCTGTTGATGACTTTATTGCTCAACTAGAACCTTTGTTGGAAGAAGGTGATATTATTATTGATGGTGGTAATTCTGAATACCAGGACACTCAACGCCGAACTAAAACACTAGCTCAAAAAGGCTTGTTGTTTGTTGGTTCAGGTGTATCTGGTGGTGAAGAAGGAGCACGATATGGTCCATCATTGATGCCTGGAGGAAATATAAAAGCGTGGCCGCATATTAAAAACATTTTCCAAGTGAGCAATATTAATTTTAAAAAGTTTTTATAGTTTCTGCTCAACCATGACTCAGATTTTTGTTATAATTTTGATCTATGAAATACCAGTATCTACAAATGTATTGACTAATATTTTCATATAGATACTTAGGTATTCTTTTTTATTTAATCATTATATATAAAATTATTTTTAAAATTCTCAGAAAATATATTATGGATAAATAAATAAATTTAATGTATAATATATATACATATGTTTATTTTTATTTACGATGACCATATTAGTATAATATCATTAGTCAATCTTCCGACTGATATGTTTATAATTTTAACCTTAATATTTTGTAAAGGAATGAAAGTTAGATTTTAATTCTAATACTAGTGTAATTTTGTGAAATCTCATCTTGAATCAATTAATGTTTACTTTTGAATTAGAAGTAGTTATTATATTTTCAAGTTTATTTTCATCTATAATTTTAGTTTTATCATGTCATAGTCATGATAAAAGTAATTTTATTATTATACTAATGACCAGAACAAGACTATTTGGGTGTGTCTTTTTATTATTATTTTTATATACCTCAAGGTAACTTTTTTAGTAAATTCATATTATATTATATAATTTATAATACCAGAAATTACTTTCACTTAAGTCATTATTTCGTTTCAACTAAATAACAATGTTAAGAATTTAAGATCTTACTGTAGTGCAATGCAAAGTAATTTTTTTATGTACTGTTAATAACTTTAAATTATTATGTAACTACATTTTATTTTTAGAGTATTGCTGCTAAAGCTGATGGCGAACCTTGCTGTGATTGGGTTGGTGAAAATGGTGCTGGCCATTTTGTAAAAATGGTTCATAATGGTATTGAATATGCTGATATGCAACTTATATGTGAAGCATACCATTTGATGAAATCTGCATTGAATATGAATAATAAAGAAATGAGTTTGGCTTTTGATGAATGGAATAAAGGGGAATTAGACTCATTTTTAATTGAGATCACAAAAAATATATTGCAATTTAAAGATGATGATGGAGAATATTTAGTCGAAAAAATCCGTGATGCAGCTGGTCAAAAAGGTACTGGGAAATGGACTGCTATTTCTGCTCTTGATTATGGTGTACCAGTTACGTTGATTGGAGAATCTGTATTTGCCCGGTGTCTTTCTTCATTGATTGATGAAAGAGCAAAAGCTAGCCAAGTTCTCCAAGGACCAACAGAAACCTTTAGTGGAGATAAGCAAGCCTTCTTAAAAGATATTGGAAAGGTTATTTTACACTTATTTATGAAAGTTATTGATTTTATTGTATATATGTTTCTGTTTTTTGTTTTTAGGCATTGTATGCATCAAAAATTGTGTCATACGCTCAAGGATTTATGTTGATGCGTGAAGCTGCCAAAATACATGGATGGAACTTAAATTATGGAGGAATCGCTCTTATGTGGCGTGGCGGATGTATTATTAGAAGGTAGTATTGTAAATTGTTATTATTGATTATGTCGACTAACGTAGTGATGTTCTAGTGCATTCTTGGGAAAAATTAAACAAGCATTCGAACATGATCCAAGTCTTAAGAATTTGTTGCTTGATCCATTCTTTAAAGATGCTGTTCATAATAGTCAAGCTGCGTGGCGTAAAGTGGTTGCCTCCAGTGCTATGTTAGGAATACCCACTCCAGCTTTTAGCACAGCTCTGGCTTTTTATGATAGTTATAGAAGTGCTAGGCTTCCGGCTAATTTGTTACAGGTAAAATATTTAGGTGTTATTACTTCTTTACTATTTGGCAGATGTGATGCTTTAAATTAATATTCTCGTTTAATTGTATTTTTAGGCTCAGCGTGACTATTTTGGTGCTCATACTTATGAGTTGTTATCAGCTCCTGGAAAATATATTCATACTAACTGGACTGGTACTGGTGGTGATGTTTCGGCTAGCACTTACAAAGCTTAAATGTTACAAAAATTGAAATACTATAAATTATTTAATTTATGGGGACCAAATTTACAAAATGAGTTTATACAATGATTATAATTTCATAGATTTTTCATACAGTGTATGGTTTTGTACTTAAAGAAAATTTCATTTTATCTACTTAGTTATTTTAATTTATCATTCTATAAAAAATTAGTTATATTTGTTAATGTTATAAATATAAATTATTGTCTTTATGAACATTTATTTTTTGTATACATATAAATTATTTCTGTTTAAAATTGTTGTATTGTTAGTGAACTATTTTGTTAATGACAATATAATGTATTTTATCAAAAGTATGAGTTTATAAAGAACTTCTAAAAATGTGTTTATTTCCTATTACTTTTTTTCTGTTGTTAGATTGGTTGGAGTTCCATCCATTAGATTTCTTTATGGTATCATTTTTGTTTGAAATCAAAGGCAAATTTTTATTATCTAAATTTAATTAATTTAATCTTAATATTTATATAAATAATTTGTATTTTTTCTATAAGACATGATTCAATCTAGTTTATTTTGCTTGGTCTAAGAATGTGAAAAAGTATTAAAAAACTATTTTGCAGAAAGTATTAATATTTTTCAATTATTTAAATTAATTGATATTTTTTTCATATATAGATTGTCATATTGTTATTGACTAAATTAACACGTGGTTAAAAAATACAAATATAGCAAAGAATAAAAACTAAAGATGGACTTATTAACTCTCATATGTATATTCTTTAATTTAATTTGATGGAATATAGTCTGGAATTATTTAATTTTTAGATAAAAAACAATTGCTGTTTTCTTCACTTAAAGCTATTTTGGTAATTGGCAATCAATTACCACTAAAAAAAAACCCAAAACTAGATACTGTTTCCAAAAAAAATTCCTCACTTTTTCAAAAACAGTACCAAATCTTTGTTTTTACCAACCTTAATTTAATTTAAAATTTGTGATTCAAACAATATTTAGATATTTTATTGATGTTAATAATAACATAATCATTAATAAATATAATTAATAATTTTCAATTAATTTTGGTTGCAGTTAATACTTGATAGATAATGGTAGGTATGTACATTTAAGTACCATAATTTTGTTGACAGTGTCAACTTAACAATGGTAGGATTATGGCCATGCAATTACAATGCTAAAAATATACACTTGAATAGTGATTGTTGGTAATATTCATTAATTTAATAATATTTAATTTAAGAATAGTAATTAATAATACAATAACCATAAAAAATGTTTAGCGAGCATATAAATATACACATAGCCCAAAGGGAATAAAAGTATAATATATTATTGTACTTGTAATATTTGTAACCATATATGTATATTTTATTATTTTTATAATAAATATATATTATACGCACAACATACATAAAAAACAAAGTCCAAACACATGGAAATTATACAATTTTAAAATGTAATAAAGTGTGTGCTGAATAAAAATCAATTGCAATGTTCAAAGCATGAGTACAAATATAATATAATGTGTATTAATAATTCTTACTATATATTCACATACATAAATATATTGTATATCATTAGGATGAGTACTAAATGTATAGCAATAAAGTTATTGACATAATGGTGGTATACTAATGGCTTGGTATACAAAATGCATGAATTGTTACAATAGATACTTTATTTATGCATTAGTGTAAAAACAAAAAAAAAAGTATTACCATTAGATACACCTAAATAATTATGATGATACACATGATATTTTACAATAGAGTGTTAATGTTTGATTGTGTGATTTAAAGAAGCATTATATACGTAATTTAATAATGTACTGCTGCAGTATTTCAAGTTAAAACTTAAAATAATATGGTTTTCACAAAACATGAAACCAAGCACTGTACAGATCAGGGTGTGATGTGTGACTTCATATAGCGCGATAAATGTATTGAGCAATGTTTAGGCAATAAATAATAATTTGAACATTAAATATGTAAGAAATTAGAAAAAAATCGTACAATTTATAATCAACGAATAAATACGGTAAAGCCGTAAAATTGCAATGTGTGTGTGTGTGTGTGTGTGTGTGTGTGTGTGCATGTAAGAAAAAATATCGTTCACAGCATGCCGTATACCAATTTTTAAATCTTGTATTTTTAAATGCCGTACTTGAAACGCAAGAAAAAAATAGTCAATTGAGCTATGTGAAAAAATTGCTGAAAAAAACGGTAGAAAAATAAAAAGAGGTATATTATATTTATATGAGGTACTTTTTGTGCACCTCATTACTCTAGTAATATTTGTGTATATAATCATAAATTATTAAATATAAATATTATTATTAATGATTTTTATGGTATGTAAAGTGGCGTATTTAGGATTCATTCGTGGGTAGTATGTTGTAAAATTGGTACGGAAAATATTGCCAAGACAAAATTATACAGAAATTTTTTACAGAAACATCTAGCAATATTGAAAATTTAAAACAAGTTGTTGCACTTCTATACACGCGTGTATAAAATTGAAACGTGCGAGATATTTCTGATTACCTTACTATTATCAGGGTATAGATTTCCAAAATAAAAAGAATTAAAGGGACATATATTTTTTGGTATCAATGAGACTTAAGGTTTTTTTTTATACCAAAATCGTGAAAACTGTGTAGTTAATGTTGCCATTGAATAGGATGAATATTAGAAAATTTGTAGAAAATTCTATGCTTTGAATATAATCATAGTGCATGACACTATTTTCCATAGAAAACGAGTATGAAGTTAACTCGCGGGTTATTTATTTCATTATAATTTTTTTTCATGATATGAAATCATTTTAAGGCCCCGTCTATTACAAATAATATTACTTCAGATATACGTCATTTTCACTTATCGCTATTCTGTAGGTAAGAAAAACGAGAATATACTCTAAAAGAGATATGGGCTCTTTACTTGCGTGCAGTCGTTGGTCCAAGACCAATATTGAATTAAAATTATGGATGGATTTGAAAAAACAAATAAATACAAGTTCAAACGATTTCACGATGACGACGAACTAATAGGGTGGCGCACACAGTTTTCGGTCCTCGAAATATAAATATATATTAAAATATAAAATATGTAATAGGTATATAAAACTCTATAAAATTAGCGGACACGTATTTTATAGAGACGACGATTGTCGAAAGACTGTTCGTGTATAATTCTAATACCATTACACTAGTACCTATGTACTCACCTTCCTACCTAGTACCTTTCATGAATGTTGCCTTATCTAAATATGTTTTCGTATATTCCGGAGTCAGATAGCCTTATCCAATATGAGTGCCGGTTGTGACTTACTCATACAATGATAGTTTATCAATAGGTAATACAATTTATATTTATTTATACTGATAAAACATAATTAATAACTTAAATTTGTTACAAATTTTATATTTTATAATTTGAAAGTGAATTGGACGGGGAAATGTCAGACGGTGAAATTAAAAAGACGGGGAAATGTCCGACGGGGAAACGAAGACGGGGAAATTTCAGACGGGGATATGACCATAAATCATAAATATAAATATAAAATACCTATCAATCAAAATAAGCTCTAAATTTTCAGTATTTGGAGAATAACTTGTGCTTTTCTAACTTTTTTTCGAAACGTAGCATAGCTTGATTTTCTACATTTTCTACTCAAAATTAAAAAAAAAAAAAGATTTAAAAAGTATTAAAAGTACCATTGACGTTATATGAAATATTCTGTTTTCCAGTCAATTGGTCTTGAGCCCTGACATTTGACTGGCGATATAGAATAATGAAAATAATTGTTTGATGGCATCATAACTCATTGTATTTGAATATATTAATATGAAAATATTTGAAAAATATTAACATCGAAATCAAAATTTAAATATCTATAAACAGATAACACAACACATACCACTATGTATTTGTTTGTGTACGGTGTACTACTGCATGTATACATGTATACTATAAATCTAAAATAATTTGAATGAAAATACAATTGCGTCGGTCTAAGCACTATATTGAAGTCTTTCCGAGATTAAGTTCACCGATGAAATAAATAACTCTGCAGTAGTTGGCGTGTATATATATATACGTATATATAGGTGTATATATACATGTATTGTATATATGTATACATGTATTTGTGTACATCTAATATTAATGTTTTATAAGTGTGGCACATTATTACCGAGATTGCGTAAACAATATCGCCACGAACTCTATGGAATTTATATTTTTAATTTCGAACAATTTATATTGTGTGTCGCATATTATTTTTATTTTGTACCATGCATTTTTTCAGTAGGTAACCAATCATTCTTTCTAGAAGACTTCAAAATGTTTGTTTGCACCATTAAAAAATTTCCTCCACTAAAAATATGCCTACCCCGGCAGATATATCTTTTGTTCCCCCTTATTAACTCGGTACTGCTAACATGTTGATTATACATAGGAACCACGAGAATACACTTGGTATAAAAAAAAAAAAAATTATAATGAAATAAATTATAATGAATAAATGAAATGCACGTCCTTTCGGTCAGGTTTGTAAAATACTCGCAAAGTTCACACACACATACACACACACACACACACACACACACACACACACACACACACACACACACACACACACACACACACACACACACACACACACACACACACACACACACACACACACACACACCTATACAGATATATTTTATATTTAATAATAGGTAATGATAACACGTCGCGAACTATAACTTTACTGGTAATAATAAAAACAATAAAAGTAGTTCGAATCGTAAAAAAAAGATAAAGAAAAAAAACTTTTACTGCGTTTTATTGTAGTGAAACGACGAGAATTGTAACTCAGATTCTCATTGTTTCTATCGTAAACGCGTTTAAAATTGATAAATAGTTATATATATATATATATTATATCATACAGCTACGGGGTGTATAAATACATTTGAGCTGACCGCGGAAGTTAATTTATTAGTTTTTTACGTTTTTACCTATGTCTCGACAAAGCGATTACAAGGTGAAACGCGATCTCCGGCAGTTTTAAGGATTTTCATTGGGAACACGACTGTTTTTTTTTCGTGATAGAAGTGTTGTAATGACGTGATAGCATTAATAATAGTAATTTAAAAACAGTCGTGTGAGGAAAAACGAAGACGAACTCGCAGTAGAACCGTCGGCGGTACGGACGTCCAAATAAATAATAATAGAAATATTAATATAAAACACCGGTTACAGCTGCGCGTCGTGACGTGAACTACGCGAGACATTACGCATAAGGGACGCCACGGCGTTTTTTCACCGGTGAAGTGCAGGTGGTTTTTGAGGCGACTAGCGAACCGGACAATGTGTATCGGTCAAATCGTGGCGCGGCACGACATCCGTCGTCGCACGCGAGGCTTAGACGTCGGTCGTGGGTCATATGATGTCCGTTTCGTACACCTTGTTGACGGTGGTCGTGGTGACGACGGCAGTGGCGGTGGTCTGGTTCGTGTCGGCGGCGGCGGCGGCGGAGGCGGCGGCGGCGGTCGCAGTGGCAACGCGCTGCTGTTTCTCGGCGTCGTCAGTGGACGATTGCGTGGCGGCGGCGAGCTGCGTGAGTGAACCCGAAATGGGAGCGGCCGCGCTCATGGACAGGCCCATTTTCAGCAGCAGATTTCCCTCGCTGCCCGTTTTCTTCAGCTGCAGCAGGTCCGGTGGCGGTTGCGACCGCTGCAATTGCTGCAATCGCATGTACTGTTCCTGCAACGCTTTTTGCTTCTTCAGCAGTTCCTGGTGCCGCTGTTCCAGCTGTTCCTGCCTGGTCACTGTCAAAGGTTGCGACGGCTGCTGCTGCTGAGGCGCCGTAGCCGGCGGTTCGGGCATCGGTGGTTTACCGGAACCGCCCACACCGGACGTCGTTGTCCCCGTCAGCGATCCCTTCCGGCTGGGTGGGCTATCGGCCGCCGACGACGACACCGAGCCTCTGGGTGACGCGATCGCGCTGCCCGGACCCGCGCCAGTGGTCGGTGACGCCACCGGCGATTTGGAACTGGTCCGCGGCGGGGGCGGCGGCGGCATCCTCTTGTTCTGCAGGTCGGGTGTGCGTTCCGGCACCGGCGGTTTGCCCACTTCCGACGACGTGCTGCTCAACCGCCGCAGTACCGGTTTCGGGGCGGTCACCGTCAACGCTGTGGTGACCGTGGTAGCCACCGCCGTCGTGGACGTTGCCTCCACCGTGGTCTTTGCCTCCGCCTCCGCCACCGTCGCCGTCACGGTTGCTTCTGTCGCGGTCGACGCTGCGGCCACCGTCGACGGGGTCGTCTGAAGTTCGCCTAGCAGAGTGTCGAGTGCGTTCTCCGCACCTGTTGGCTCGCAGTTTCCATCACCGCCGTCTGTTCCGGTTCCGGCCTGGTCCACGACACTCCCCTGTCCAGTGACACTCCCCTGGAAAAAGAAAAACGAATAACCTCGTTTTTAAACGAACTCCCGACGACAGACTCAGTCGCTGGGGTCCGTGAAAGACATCGTGTTTTTACATTAAGTGGACGCCGCGAGACAAATGCAACGCGAGATATCATTGTTACGAGTATTGGAAATTTAACCCTGGCCGTTGTCGATCAAATGCGTGTGCCCAAATCCCATCCGTAATGTGAAGTAAATCAGTATGATACTTCTTACTTAATTACGTGACACAATATTATATTAGATGTAATACATGTAATTTAATCATATGATTTATTTTTTTAAATCATAAACCGAATAGTTGTTTCAGTCTGACTCTACAAATTTGAGCGTTGGAAAATTGGAGTCGGATGCGATTTTATTGATACTGGGAGGAGGGCAGGACGTAGGAGAGGTTTATAAAAAAAATTTGGCATAAACATTATGAATGACGTGACACATATGATCGCGGCGTCCTTTTAATATTCACGTATGGCGTCATCATCGATTATTATTATTATTATTTAACCGATGATATTCGTCATTATGTCTACAGGGCTGTCTCACATTTCAGGGATCGTTACTTTCATTGAGCTTTTTCAGATAGATTGTTTTTTTTTATGTCCTGCTTATTTTTATCACTATTTTTAAAATGTTATTCCATTTTTATTTTGATGTAAACTACGCGTCAAAATTATCACCCGGTTGAATATATTATAAAAATACTATATATTACGCTAGTGCAATACGATTTATTTATTCGAAAAGTGTTTTACAGTTATTAGTACCTATATTTTATAATTTATTTATAGTACAACTAGTTCATAAATATATTAATCACTATCTAATAAAGTGAGTGGTCGTGTAACTCTTGTACTCTTGTTTATACTTGTAACTATAAGGACAAATATTTTGTTGACTACCTATAGAGATAGACTACATATAATTTTCGTTTTAGGAATGACTTATTTGTTGAAAGAATTATCAAATGTTCTTTAACGGACGGATATTTGAATTGTGGAGAAATTCAAGGTATAATATTTTAACAATACACATTAAACATATCACCTAATATGTATTTTGTATTATCATAATAAAAATATGCTAAATATAATATGTTCAATATGAGAACAGTATTTCTACCTAGTACCTATATATTATAGGAGAAATGTTTTTACTTTTTATAAGTGTATTGGTTGTAGGTATTTTTAAGTTTATTGTGTTTTAATATGATGTTTTTTCCTATTCATATTTGGTTGGACATAGATTTTATTATATTAAGAGTATTACGCATTTGTAAGTAGGAATAGCGTAAATATTTTTGAAAGTTTGAAGTTTTCTCGAAAAAAATAAAATATACAAGTTAGTGTGTAAAAATTGGTTTTCGATATTATTATATATTTATAATTTTTAATATTTTAGGTAATAATTTAGTGATAATTGAGATTGAATGTGGTAAAAATGTATAATATAAATTTGCATCCTATAAAGAGAAATACATTTTTAGGTTGGTTGCCTTTCACTTTTTTTACTGAAGGAAATGTTTGATCGGTTATGGGTAGAATATTTTTATTTATTATCTGCAAAATTCTAATAGAATTAATGATTATTTCCTTTTTTGCTAAACATCACTTGGACTCTCAGATTTTTTCATATTAGTAATAATGTTAATAATGCATTTTTATTGAATGATTATAAAGATTATTATTTTTTTTTTTAAATTGAACTTCTTAAACTTTTATAAAGCTTTGAATCAAGTAGTAAAATCATAAATATTTTATAAGAATTTAATTATTGCGATTTTATAATAGCTGATAGTGAATTATCATATTACAATAACATTATTCATGTATATTCTGTAATTAAACAGATTTTCAAATATGATACTTCATAATTTTATTATATAAATATGTATCCCAAACTTGTATTAAAAATAATTTTCATCAAATTATACCTATTCTTCGCATTCTTCCTTTCGTCATTGACACATTATTATGAACAATATTTTTATAGATTCGGTGATCAAATTTCAATAGAAAAAATTTCAATATAAACATTAATATTATAAACGTAGTATGCAATTATTATTATTTTTAATTTCAAGTAGTTTTTATTATTATTTCAGTTATGAGTTTAGTTGAATTATCATTTAAAACTTTGAATAAAGCAAGTAACACATTCATTTTGTAAACTTAGACGATAACGTGTTGCTAGTGTAATGTGTATTTTTAAGTTATATTGCACTCCTATAAAAATGTATTAGTAGGTACATAATTATGTACAATACCAGGAAACAATAATTAGATATTAATATGTAATATTATAATGATATAAATGAATATTTATTTTATATTATATTATATAGTATTGTAATACATTACGTTTATTTCAAATATTTAAAGCGATAAATGATGAATATTGTACTTGAATTTTTTACTCACGAAAATATATTCATAATATAGTTAGTTATTCATGTATACAGATATAGCTAGAATTTATATGAATCGATAAAATTTGATTAAATACTTGTTTTTAATAAACTTCATCTGCATTTAATTGATTATGATAATTAAGGTTACCTTTAAAAAAAGTAAATGATTAATTTATAATAATATTTCTCAGTAGCCATTGTGATGATGTAAGACTGATACATATATAATGCTGAAATCGATTTAGATAAAAATTTCAGATAAATTTTGAAAAATTAAATTATTATGACAGTTAAAATGAATAAGTAATAGAATTTTAACTTTATTACTTTAAATATTGATTAAATCATTAAAATGTACCTATAGGCTATATGCATTACAGGTAACTCATAATACATGGATACGGGGTTTATAGATTTATCAGAAAATTATATTTTAAACAATAATATTATTGAACAATGTTTTACTTAATTAAGTGAAATATACAACGTTGAATTATAAATGATTTTACATTTTATATAGTAAAATAAGGGTTAAATCGAAATTTCAACAGAAATTAGATTCTAAAAACTAAGATTACTTTTGCTCAAACATTTCTATCGTAAAAAAACATGTAATTTATCAAATAATTGAAAGACAGCCCTGCGTAATAGTTATTTTAGGATATAATTTTTAACTGAAAGCATAAATAATTTACAAGCATACTACACATGATTAGTTTTATTTAGTATACGTGTTGAATCAAAACTATGATATCAGAGTGCTTAAAATAAAATTATAATCAGAAAATTCTAACTCAGTCAAAATATTTTTGAACAAATTTAAAGCATTAGCAGAATGAATGAACTAGATTCATCTATGAGAATTGTTCAAAATAATCAATTTATATACATCATCATTCATATTATCTAGTGCGTTTTTGATTGAGTCAGTATATTTCCAAAGCACTCTATATAAGCATGCAAAACTACAGCATATAATTTATCTAAAATAATAAAATGATTGCCGTTAGGACGATTGCAATTAAAAGACTTGGATACAATAATTAAATTAGTAGGTATAGACTCATATGAGAAAAAGGTATTATGTCTAATTTAAAATTATGAATATAATAAAACATTTTCAAATAATTATTCAATGTCATTCTACTGGTAATGTGTTATACATTGTTAAATGTAGTGTTTTTGTGGTTGGGGTTTCATAATTATACCTATAACGAAATAGTGTAATATAATGGTAGTAAATATATTAATTGTTGATGTTATTATTACTATTTTCTACAAGTAATTTTAATTGATTGAATTATTTAATAAATAACATTATTAGTTAGTATTTTGATTATTAAATAGATGCTCTTCGGGTATTTACCAAAATCCGATCCAAAACATGACGAGTTAATTTGCAATGGACGTCCACGACAAAAATAAATTACAATACCTGATCACAATCTACATTATCCGTGCAGGTATTATTCACACACTATATTAAAAAAAAAAAAACACACGCAAACTAAATAATAGTGACAATAATAATAATAATTAAAAAAATTCAATAACACACCAAATAACATCCAAAGGGTACGTAATAGTATTTATAATTTATATGTAAAGGCACAAAAACAGGTAAGTAGCTGAAGTAAAATACATAATAGTTGTAATAATAATAATAATAATAATAATAATAATAATAATAATAATAATAATTAATAATAATAATAGTAATAATAATAATGATAATAATAGGCATAATTATTATTATAGGACTGACTTATACAATTTGTTTGTATTTAATTAAAAGCACTACGTTAAACAAGATATAAAAAAACAATATATTTACCAAACATTTCCAATGTGAAATTAACTTTTTTGTACGATTATGAAAACAATATTATGTTGTACAGTGAAGGGTAGTTAAAAAAATAAAATGAAGAACAATAGGTTGCTCTTCATGGAGATTTATAATGTGTGTGAATGTGTATGTAGCCAAAGTAAAAATTATATATTGTGATGAAAAATAAAAAAACGTCATTACACGACAGTGTCGCATTTCAGAATATATAAAAAAATAATAGTATGTTGTTGTCTATTTAAAGTTCATGCAAACAAGTCATCGAAAATGAGATTAAAAATAATTTCGTGGGTCAAGATACGGGAATGGGTTAAAATAATACCATACGATTAGAGAATATTGAAAAATAAAACCACAATAAACAAAAGAAATACTGAACCGTTTACCTGAACCACGGTCATATTATAATATCTAACGAATCATGCATCGTCAGTATGAGCTAAAAATGTAAAAATATAAAACCAACATTTCATGGGAATAATAGTAATGAGTAAAATGAAATTATAATAATAATATAAACAAATGATCATAATTCTTAATAGTAATAAAAATAAACAATAATGATGAGTTCAAGTAATAAAAGTCTGTTGAACATGAAAATGAGTCAAGCAGATGAATAAAAAAGTATTACATCAATTCATAAGCATAAAAATACAACGATTCGAAGAATTTTGGACTTGTAAAACAATGAAATAATAAAAATTTACTCATGGCTAGTAATTGCATCCTTGAAGTTTGCACTCCAACGCCAACCAAACTGGTAGCCGATTTAAAACACAAAAATAAAAAACAAAAATTAATTTCTATAAAGCTTTTTTTGTAATCATTTAAAAATACTATTAATTAACCATGTCCCGCGATATATAAAAATATTTTTATTTACGATAATGCATATTATATGGTATATAATAATAATTACGTTATGAAAATATAAAATGCAAAGTAAACGTTAAAACACATTGGAAATGCATTATAATATGTTTAGTTACACACGTTAGAAAAAAATTAACTAAGTTCCGTAAAAAGCAAGTTTAACTAAAATAATATTATTGAATAAAAAAAAAAACAGAACAAAGCTATATTATTTCTGTAAAAAATCCACAAGTTTTGCAAAACTCATGTTTTGAATATATACGAATGTGAATAAAATAAGATTATACATACATATACATACATACATACATACATATATATATATCTATAAATATATATATATATATATATATATATATATATATATATATATATATATATATATCTTATATAGATATATATATATAAGTATATACATTGTATATATATATAAAATGTAAACTCGTTTCTTTTTTTAACAGTTGATCGAAAAGTATAAAGTTATTTTGAAATGACTATATTAAAATAGTCATCGATATTTTGGTAACCGATTATACCTTAGTGGACGATGTAGGCGTAATTGGTGGAGTGTCTTCGTTGGTTGGCGAAAGCCTAGCGTCAGGTAATCGTTGTTCTTGAACGGATGCGAGTCTGAAATCAAAAAATATTAAAAAAAAACAACTCAGTGTTGAATTGCTTTGAATTCCATTAATTATTTATATTTTATTATTCATGATTTTTCGTTATTTTAATTAGGTAGGTACTTAATCATGTATATGTTACACCCCAGACGTGAAATTGCTCATTTCATGTAATGGGTAATTTTTTGCTCATTTATAAAATCAACATTTTTATCTATATTTTAATCCTCTATAATGTGTGAATACGAACTTAATTTATGTTAAAATTAAGACATTAAGACAAATGTTTATTAATGATTATATAATATATATGTATACTTTATTAAAACTTAAATTTTTTTAGATTTTAGAACTTGTTATTAGTGACTACTATTTATGACATCATATTAGAACAGAATATTTTTTTTCTTGGACCATAGTTTAAAAATATGAACGTTTTAAGTTTAAACCAGTGGAGTGCAAAATCATGGATACTTCACAATAATGTACGGTTAAAGAATTGAAAAATCAAAATTAAAAAAAATAAATAAATATTTTATAACACAGTTGAAAACTGTGGGACTCATTTAAACAACTAAAAATGTTAAAAATCACCAAATTAAAACTTAGTAAAATTGTAATTTACTCATATAAATTTTATTAAAATTTCAAAATAAAGTATTTAATTACAGTAGTTGAATAGGAAAAAAAAATAGAAGGGGAACTAAGCTAAAGATTCAATTAAGCCTCGATGAGGAAAGGCCCCTCCTCACCAAAATCCCTCCCATATTCTACATACAAATTACCGACAGAACAAAATAAAGAACTGCATATTATATCAATGTAATGTTAGGTAATTATCAAAAAAATGTATGTCCTTGATTTTAATTGTGTCATCATCTTATTTGAGGTTTTTGCTCCACACCTTACAACCACCACAACAACTTAAATACTATTTCAATTATAAATAACTATAAATTCCTTTATTTACAAAACTCATAGACATTGTAAAACATAATGTTGTTAAATTTATTTATTTAAATATGTCCAAAAATGCATAAATTAATGATCATAATATTTTTCATCTCGTGATGAACAATGCGAAGTTCGGTGGAAGAGCTAAAATGGATTAAATTTCGATGGAGCGGAAACGGTTATCTATATTCTATTTTTTAAACCATAGAATATTACTCTTTGATAATTGATAAACAATTAACATATTGCAATAGCACTAAGTGAAATCAATCAAAATGAAATATTATATTTTTATTATTTTGACTTAAATAAAAAAAAAAAAATTGATTTCTAAAGTAAATTAATGAAATTTCTGAGAGTCTTCACCCTTCACTGCGTTTCATTTAAAAAATTAGAAAGGGTACGGTTTTTTCCCAAGAAAAATATGACTCCGTCCCCCTGCGTACCCTCCATCCCTAAATTAACAATGCCTAATTACAAAAAAGAAATGAAATATTTTTATAATTTACCTTTTGAGGGTAACAAGCGTTCCAGTTAATTTTTTACAACGTTTAAGCGCGCTCTCTAGTCGATCGGGCTCTTCTTTAAGAAACCTAAGGAAAGATCAAATAATTATTAAAAACATTATTAAATTATGAGTATAAATGTTTTTATTATTATATTACTTTTCCTCGATAACTGCTCTATCCATTTCTTTTGTTAATACAGTTCGAATCGATTCTTGTAAACTCGGGAACCTTAGTTTCAATTCGGCAACTGTTTTACTAAAAAATTATATTAATAAATAAGAAAAAAAAAATTAGAATTCAAGGCTCTTATTGTCTTTGCAATGTTGTAAAAATTGACGTAAAGAAATCGTAGAAGATTTTGAAGTATCAGAAAATAGAAAGGAAAGAAGAATGAAAATAAAGAAAACAGTTTTTGTATATAAATGGATTTATGTCACAAAAGGGATTTCTGTAGCGAGAAAGTGATTCCGTAATGATTTCGGCTTAGAGTCGGAACTCATGTCGAGCCCCGTCGGCTGTAATATATTTTAGATACCTGGATTTGCTGAGGACAAGTGCCATGTTTTCCACATCCGACATGTTTACTCTGGACTTCTTGTTAATGACGTTTCCTCTTAATTCTTCTACCGTGCTCTCGAGCTCTCTACGCAGCAAAAACAACAACGATCATTAACATCGTTATCCGCAGGCAAAAATAAAATGTAAATTAATAATACAGCGGATGATCGATTGACCATTGATTTGATTTAGAGGCGATGATTTTTGTGTGATAATCATTATATAAAACCTTCGAAATCCCAACACGTAGAACACTGATTTCTTGTCGTAACACAAGACAAGTACCTACGTCACTTAGAATAGTTGTCACGGCATGAGAGAGAAGATGATGATATTAATTACTTCCGCGAAAATGGTATTTAGTTTAACAGTAGGTACCAATAGCGGAACATGCGTACGAAGAAAATTACACTTAAAACCTGAATGGCAGATTTCAATCAGACAATAATATCTCGTCTAAAATCAACCATAACTCAGTGAAAATATGTTATCGCGAATCATAACTTTTTTGTTTTCTGATAGTGTCCATTAAAAAAAATTATAGTCGTTATATAATACTTAATATTTTTGTCAATGACCATCACTTACGTTAAGTCAGTTTCTAGCCTGATAATCTCTTGTTTGTATATATCTTCTTCTCTGTCCACACGTGCCCTCTCTTTTGATCCAGATTCGCTCCACGCTTGGTCGGCTCCGGAAGCGATCAACGCTCTACATACAACATAAAAACGCATTTGTTAATTCTATATAATTACTAAACAATTCAAACTGGTATTTGTAAAGTAGATATTTTTTCTTTTTTCAGTTTGATATTTTTTTCAGTAAAATACAAAAAAAAACGTATTAAATGGTTAACATTTTGTTTATCGCATGATTAATGGCTCCATTTGAATAATAATACACGAGAGTCCAAAATATGTAAGCAATATGCCAAAAAGTATTTATAAATATGTCGAGGATACAGATATTATAGTTAGTAATATTATAAATGTTGATTTGTTTTCATACCCTATTTAATTTTTCTTTTAAATTAATATTTCGATAATATTATCAGCAATTATTTTGTATATTCCACATGTATGTATATTTAATGTTTTTATTGTACATTACTTTACAGACGTGTAAATAATTAATGAATAAACCATGTTAAATTTACCTAATTTTTATAAATGTGTCTTTAATTGTCTCTCTAATAGAATGGGCTTGTGCTTGAGACATTCTTCTGAGATTTCGTGCTTCTTGCCTCAAGTCTTTTGCTTTTTTCTGCAGTACTCTAAGCTGATTATACATTTCTGGAGTGAGCTGTAAATCTGAAATATACAGTAAGTATAATGTCAATACTCAACCCACATATTAAAATCGTGTTATAAAACAAAATTTTAAATTTACGAACCACTGTATAAATGTCGGTCATCATATTGCCCGGGTATAGTTGATGGCTTAGGAGGAGGGTGAGGTTTAAATCTGTCTTTTTCTAAAAGTAATTTTAACACAAACAGTTAGAAAAACGTTTAATTTATATTTATTAAAATTATATTAATAATAAAATATTAAATGTATTATAATTTTCGGAAATAAGAACCTGAATAATATTTAGGTAATATTAAAAATGAATCTAAGATTAAATTTATCATTTCAAAACTTCGTTCGTACTAAGGATAACGGACTTACAGTTTTATGAAAAATATGTCATTGTCGAATTTTAACAAAGAGATGCGTAACATATTTTTGTTGGTATACTGAATAATTTTAATATTGAATTCCTGCGAATTAGAGATTTTTCGTTTTAAAATTGAATCAATTTACTCGAAAAAGAGGTTTACTAATGACATTTGGAAAGCGAAATGGATTTGAGTTTTTCGAGATGATTTAGACCAAAAGTTAGTATCATTATTTTGTAAAAAATATATGAATTTAGGGAAAGAAGTATATTTACCAGCACTGATGTTAGTTTTTTACAACGAAAGATACAATTATTTGATTATTTTTAAGTATTAAGTTTTTATTTTTATGTGCTTTGAAGAACCTACGTAAGCATTTCAATATAAATGATTGAGATTTAGATAATCATCTAATACTTGATCCGGTTTATTCTAGTAAAATTTTTAAAATTGTGTAAGATACATTTTTTTTAAATTGCTAACGCCCAAAATATAAGTTGTAAATTGTAACACGTAAAATAATGAATAACGCACTAGATTTTTTGGAATTTTTGTATTAACATTCATAGAACGCGTTACTTTTACACTAATTTTTTTAAGAGTATTCTACTGTAATTGTATTTTCTGTACATCAAGAAATATGTTGGAGATTATGCAATTTTATTCTGCCGGAATAACAACGATGTGGCAGTGTGGTGCCTATCATGCATATCCGATGATGAGTGTTACAGAATAATAATATCTCAAATATCTACCGGTGAAAACGTAATCGTCGTAATGTATATTATGACATGGTTTGAATATATTATCATACAATTGTTTTTGAAGTGAAGTATTTTACATTCTGTACCAATTGTATCGTTTATAAATCATCATAAAGTAATATACTAAAATTTAAGTTCTATAACAGCATAAATATGCATAGTATATAATTGTTTATATAATTTACACTTTAACAATAACAGTATTTTAAAAGGAACTGCTGGAATGATGAAGTTATGAATTTATGGAACGTGTATAATTATTATAAAGAAATATCTTCTAAGTAGCCAGTGATCATTTGATCAAGGAAAATTGGTGTGTTGAATAACTTATTATTTCTGATGTTTGTGAAGTATGTATAATATGTAAATAATCTATAGAATATATTTGAAACTAAGCGCAGTGAATAAAATGTCCAATAAATGGTTTTTTTCTTGTGACATGAGAATAAATGTACTTTTTGATTTTTACCTTGAGACGCTGTTCTAGGCAATGTAGATGATTTAATTGCCGGTTTCGCAGGTTTCGTGTCCGCTATAAGGTAAGCAGCGAAGTACAACAATAACACAAACAATTACAGTTCACACTGCATTCTTGATAATAATAATACGGTCGTTATATGAATATAATTACTAATACATAAATATAAATATAAATATTTGATATTATTTGCAATGTTACCTTAACTATTTACTGTACATAATACCAAAGAATATGACACATTTTCATATGATTTTAGGCAATACATGATATACGTGATAATAATGACCTTTAGGTAATAATTAAGTAGATATTTTTATTCACAGAATTATTTGAAAAATAAGAATTTTTATAAGTATTAAAATGAATTCGTTTTTGATAAAATGCATCATAATTATGATAAAAAATAAATTAAATTTTTTTAAATCCCACAAGAAATTAGGTTGATTTATTCGAGACAGAAAATGTAGTTTACTTTAAAAGTTATAACCAAAAATAATTGAAGTAGTTAGACGCTTGTTTCTCTCTTACTTAAAAGTCAATTAATAGACAAAAATTAATGTTTTCAATTAATTATCAAATTAATAATTTCATACATTATTTCACTTAAAAAATGTCTCTTTTTTGCGACAATGATTATTTTTCTGGTTTTAGTTTTAAGTCCCATATATACTTATAGTAACTAATATGAACTTTCTCTACACATTTTAATTTCCTAGTCTTCATTCAATCTTACTTTAACTTTATTGTAGTTTAGTAAAGTACTTAAGTATATACTATATAGCAGCTTTTTTTTCATCGATTTTTCGTGTTATAATATACGTATCATTACATTAATTGATTTGCGTCAGTCGTCATTCGAAAAATGCTATTTGCTTGACTAATTTGATTATAAATCTCTATAGTTCATATTTAAATTATTGCCAGGTATTTTTTGTTATTTTATAAAATATTTAGGTGTGTAGTACCAGATTATTCACATTATTGGTAACATGTACGGGTGAACATCTAGATATTGGTTGGTTCACTATGAGCTTATGATTGTAGAATGGCTAATAGAAGATCAATTATCCTACTTTAATAGCGGGTTTTAGTAAATATATACAAATGTAGGTAATTCGTTTTGGGTATGAATATTTTTCTAATACTAGACAAATTCATAAACATTTTGAATGGAGACAGCATTAAACCGAAAACACGTGATAAAACATTAAATAATTAACTTACCAGAACTCTGAGGTGAATGTTGTTTTGGAGAATTCATATCTGGTGGCTCGTCGCTAAATGATACTGATTTTTCGAATGAAACTGATTTATCTGTAATGTTAATAGTATTTGATGCGTGAATTAATATTAAGCTAACTGTGCTGAGATTTTAGGTATAATTGATGTAAAATTGTGAACTATGAATAAGCGCGACAAATATTGTTCAATTCATCATAGTTGTTATTACTTAATCGCTAAGTTGGCAAAGCAAATATTATCAATCACCTTCAGGGTGTAGCCAGGGGAGTCCATGGGGTTCAAATCTATCTCAAAATTGTTTATTTTTCTATTTTACTTTTCTATATTTACTATAAAAGTTAAAAAAGAGGACGTACTGCGCACCATGGGATATTCTTTGCTCCTCATACAAGAAAATGGTGGGGTGTATTGAATTTTAAAGAAACAATAGATCATTGTTTTAGTTCAATGATCATGAGCAAAGTTTCAGTCTAAAAATATACCGTTTATATACTTTACCATTTTTAGTCTAATTTTTGGTAGATTTTTCAAATTTTCTTAGTTTTCTTGTTGAACAAAAAAAAAAATTAACTATAAGATTTGAAACATACATACTGTTTCATCAACATCCAAAGTTTCGTTATGATCGGGTAGACCACTTTTTTTAAATAAATATTTAAAGTTAACAATTTTTGTAAAAATAGTCTATCCCGTAAAAATCGTACAATAATTTACTTAAATATTAATTAAAAAAAATTCATAGTCACGAATTTCGAAATCTATCAATATCATTAAGTTTAGTAAGAGTATATGAGTAAGGTCAAATACAATTTTCAGAATTTTTTGTGAAATATTAAACAGTTGATTTGAGATGAACTTTAAAAAAGCAAAAGTATTTTCAAAGTTCTATTTATCCCAAAAGTTATCAATTTTTTTTGAAACTTTGAAAAATAAAAATTTTAAGTTTTTAGTAACAATACTTTGCATTATGACTAAATAACTAAAATCGATTGAGTGAAAGTGTCGTTTACGGTAAATTTTA
Source organism: Therioaphis trifolii (assembly GCA_027580255.1). Taxonomy (NCBI): domain Eukaryota; kingdom Metazoa; phylum Arthropoda; class Insecta; order Hemiptera; family Aphididae; genus Therioaphis; species Therioaphis trifolii. Next base: position 17,846,053 of record CM050411.1, read on the forward strand.
CTGTTTTTATTAGGTTTTTCGGTAGTTTTTTCTAACGTCTGGAAAAACTATCGAGAGGCGAGAAAAATGAGCTCTAATAGTACCATTTATATACGATTTCCGATCTATTAAGTTGCTGGATGAAAATTTTGAACAAAGTTAAATGTACCAAAAAGTGTCTCCAGAAAAAAAAAATTAAATAAAATGAACATCGTTGTAAAACTAATAGATTCTTTGCTTTATTCATAGTCTAAAATTGATCAAATTATAAAAAGTATATAGTAATTTTTTACTCCAACCTCTCTTGAAATTAAATCCTGGCTACTTCCCTGATAGTCTTTATACGAGCTTTTTCAGTTCTAAAAATAGCAAATATTTTATTTTAGAAGTTCTACACATTTTATGTTGAGTTTATCCTACAGAAATAAATTATGATAGTAAAAAAAAAGGTGGTAAGGTATTCAAATAATATAATGCTCAAGCTCTATATATTTCGACTTATATGTTGTATTTGCTGTATTACTATTGTTTTATGAAATCCTCAGAAAGTTGTAAAATATACTTACCTTTTAAGTGCTGCGTTATATTTTTAACGTGGAAGATTTAAATTAAATTAGACTAATGGATGTGATAAATAAAAGGGGCCAGTAAATATTTATAAGTTCAAGGCAGTTTAGCATACAACAAGATAGAAAGCAAATACGATACGAGCTAACCAAGCTATTAAGCGAAAATATTAATTAAAATAAGAATGAAAAGCAATAAAAAAGACTTAGTGTTGTAATAGTAGGTAAGAATAAACTGAGTATAGCTAACCTCGTCCAAGTTTAGGAGGTTTAGTGTCAGACCGCTTGTATGGTTCCTCTACAAAGCACATTATACTTGGATAAGAATACATTCTAAATAAATGGTTAAAGATTGACGTTGCTTAAGAATTTAGTGGCGATGTATTTGCATCGGTCACGTAGGATTTTTCCTTAATATTTAAAAGTTTTAAAACAATCAGATAGTAAATAGTAAGAGTGAGCTTTGATCCAAGAAGCCATTAAAGAATGTATATAATCACTACCGGTTAAAATATATTTATACAAAACTAAAAGTAGATTACGTACCTGCAAGAGAAGTAGTACTGCCCTTGGAGACTTTATCGAACTCATCACTAGCTGAATCGTAATAATGAAAAAAAGATAAGTGTTAGATAATAGGTATAGAGGGTTATAACGCCAAAAACCAAGCAAAAACGTGTCAATACGTTATTTTTTTAAAATTAAATATGTGAAAGGTATTGACAGACATAATATATTAGTATTAAGATATTATAACAAAATAGATGATATGAATACAATTTTTCAGTAATAGCAAATAGCAATGGACAGTGTATGTGTGTATATACGTGTATATTCATGACAATATGTATTATATACGTATACATATAATATGTATCCATACTTTAAGGTTGGTGCTGATCAATACAAAGAAATAGTTGTCTAGTATAATGATAAAATATTAGGTGAAAACTTGATATTGTCGAAAAAAATAAATTAAAAATATACATGGGGTAACAATTTTTACTATTTAAACATTGATTTATATGAATAAGAAGTTAGATATTTACCACTTCTGAATGGTTGTGCTACGACAGGGGCATGCGTCAGGGCTTTCTGAACCAATCCAGTTAGGTTGGCGATTTGTCTCTCCATGTTTTCCACTCGTATCCTGTAAAACGATTAATAACTAATGTTATGTTCATTTTTCAATATAAATTTTTACTCGTGTATATAAATTTTAATAATGGAAATGGTTCTCGTAATAGTAGGCATAACTTATAATAATGATGAAAAAATCAAAATAAATTTTTGCATAAATAGTAATCATTTGTTTAAATGAAAAGTACCTATAAATATACATAACATTGAGTTATTAACGAAAAAATAGTATAACTTCTAAACGGGTTTACAGAAACTTGTTTGACATTATGATTATATTTTACTGCTTTAAGATGTTTATATTGGTATTTGCACTATTTGGGATGTGTTTATTTAGTCCATGGGATAATTCACTAGTAAAGCTTTAATTTTTTTGTATGTAACATGTATTATTTAGGTTATACAACTATAAAAAACCGGAATTTATGCATGTAAAGTTCTAAATTACTTAAATTATTTATATTTACCTACCAATTAATGACAATCGTGACAAAAAAAAAAAAAAAAATGATTGGAAATGCAAATGGTACACTTTTAGAAAAATCTTGGTAGAGAAATTTTGTTATTTAAATATTAGTTTATGTTTGTGTCGAAAAAATATATTAGAAAAAAACTTGTAGGTACTGGTCTGCTTTTTTTTTAGGTGGAAATTATCCCCAAATGGAACTTTGCTCAAAAATTCGACTAATTTAAGTACAAATTAAATAGAGCTGTGATACAAATATATTCTATATTATATCAGTGAACCATATAAGTTAGCTAAAAATATAATTTATGCACGGATTTTTTTTTTAGTGAAAATGTATTTTTCGTTTGATAATTGTTTAATTTATCTCAACACTATGATGGTGTTCAGTTAGAACTTGATAAGTCTTATTTCGTCGATTTGGTACGAGTCAGTACGATGGCAGCGAATAGCTGGAGCATTGATAATACCTAAAATGACGGGGCGATGGATTAATGTTGTCTGTTTGTACATAAGCACACTAAAAACCAAAACTTAATTAAAACAACAGAAAAAATTGCACAAATAAATTTTCTACAGCAAAACATATGTAATTTGTATGTATTATTACGTGCAATGAAACTTATATTTACAAAACAAAGTAATTACATATTAAAAAAGAAAACAAAACGTACATAGATTCGAAACGAAAACAACAATACGGTCAACTATCAATGGGAAAACGATTGATTAAATTAAAACATAATAATTCTAAATATAACTACTGATAAAACGTTTTAAACGTGCGAGTGAGGTCTATAATGTGTGTACAATAAGTACAATATTATACCTGGTGGCGTCATAAGGGACTGTCGGTGGATTACTGTATGTTGGTCTTTTGGATATCGATGGTTTGACTGTGTACATGCTAAACGGGTCTTCCATTAGCTCGTTGTCACTGAACACGATACAAAAACGTGGCACGGTGGAGGAGAAGGTGGAGGTAAAAGAGGAAAGAAAAGCACACACAATAGAATATAGCAGTGTTAGTATGTTATTTTATTATATTCCGTGTAAAGGTATGGTTAAATTATTACTAGATAAAATACAAATTCATACGAGTACAATGTACATACATATACATTATTATAATAAAATAATACAGACATAAATATATTATTTGTACAAATGGCTGCTGTGGCTTTGCTGCAATGCAACATATTATTTTACTTATGTGTCCAAACGAACGTGTATACGGGGTGACTAAGTGCGTGTGTCGAATATGTAAAAGAGGTGTGTTTATGTTATAAATCAACTGGGTTATATTCGAACAATCTACTGTCGTCTCACACACTCACCGATCTCTTGGACCGTCAGCGCGGACTTGGGAGTAAATTGTTCACGCAATAAAATACCCTTATAGTAACGAACGTATGCGAAATACACACCGTCTGTCGACCTCAAAACGCGCGTGCACACACACAAACACACACACACACACACACACACACACACACACACACACACACACACATCGAGGTACCATGTGTCGTCGTTGTTTGTTTTATACGAGAATATTTTACACACTTTGAACATATTGTATGTTTTGGGATCGTTTTGAAATTAAAATATTTTAAACTAAAATAAACTCCGTAACTTTTTCAATTTTGTTCATTACGTTAACACGAGATAGATATCATCACAATTCAGAAAAATACAGATTTTAATATTCAATAATGATATCATGTACGAGAAAATTAAAGCAGTTTCAGTTTCTTATCATTTGTATGATTGATTTCTAAAGTGAATTTCATATATTGGTGTTATATCAACCATATAGAAGAATATGTTACTATTAAAAGTAATAGTTAAAAGAGCGCAAAATTCATAATGATCGTATAAACTGTGGTAATGTTTGTTGTATTCAAATTAAAAATTTAATTGAATATTTGAACATATATTAAATACAATTTAGACAAGGAGTCTTTTTATTAGAGAACAATTTTAATGATGAGCACTTTGAGGATCGAAATAATATTTAAATAAAATTATCGATTACACTTAGAGCGAAGCAGTTAAAAACAAATTATTTGTATTCTGTTCATTGAGGAAAAGGTCTTATTTACAACTATTTAAGTTCGAATTTAATTTGATATATTTGCAACATACAAATTACAATTTTTTAAATTTATTTTATTTAAATTTGAATATTTTCAAATATAATTTTTCATATGAAATTAATAAGAGCTCTTCCGAATAATATATTTAATCACACAAGTACCTACCAATCATTCGTTTTTTCAAATCACGACCAAAGTTTAATTTAATACAAAAAATCACTTACGTCGAATACATCAAAAATAATAGTTATATACTTTAATTGGACTGAAAAAAAAAAATAAAAAAAATAAAAAATAAATAAATACGGACGAAAAAAACATTTTTTTTTTTCAAATACATAATTTTACTTGAGTTTTAAAATTATTATAATGTAACTTTATTATATTTTATATACATAAAAAAAAAAATGAACCTATACATATTTTTTAAGTATATTTTATGATTAAAAATATTTCCCGTTAGTAAATAACATGATTAATCAAAAGTTTTTGTAAAATAAGGTACATTACGGAAAATTATTTTATAATATTATGTCATTATTAGATGATAAAACAACGATAAAATATAGATACGTATATTACTAATATGCAAAAAATAAATCAATCGGGTATTACTGCATTGGATTATTTTATTTGTCAATATAATATTAAAGATGTTTAAAAATGTTATATTATATATGCGGGAAATTTCGGATAGATAATTTAATACTGAGGTGTAAATCAAAATGAAAGTTTCTAAGCATCTCAATTTATTATGTTTTTAAAGATACTAATTTTACACATTTATCGCGTAAAACACCAAACCACATTATTGTTATAAAAATGTAATATATTCATAATTATATAATACTAATAATAATAAGATGTTGACACTACATCAAATGCTTTGTGCGTTAACCAGTTATTTCAGTTTTGCGTGGAATGCGGATTAACTTTAATAAAATATGTTCAATTATAGTATGTTAATAACTTGTGACGTTTTTAAATTCGCCGAGAACCGGAAATTAGTGTCACCATGACGCCTTGGACACACACGTTGTAACATTTACTCAAATAAATAGGCGTGTGCGTGTATATGTAATCACATTCATATTGTACTAACAAAACAATACAATTAATGTTTAAATGGTTAAATTGTGTAGACGGTCGAAATTAATTTATTATAATACTAGCAAATAACAGCAACGTGTGTAAACACTAGAAGCACCGGAAGACAGAATGTTTTTTTTAAAACAGATCCATTAAAACATTGAGAACGAAATTAATTTTTGATCCTATGCTGCCGGAAGAGTCGTTCATTCAATACGCATATTGCGCTTATGCGGCTGTAAGAGTTGTCTGACGTACCTACACATACCGGATTTGTATATAATGGGTAAGGGGTGTCAGCATTTTTAAAGAAACAAAAGTATAAATGCACATTATGTATAGTATACTGTGTACGCAGAAATGTAAAATAAAAAACAATACTTTCACCTCGATTTCACAGACGAAAACCTGATCAACCAGTGTGTTCCATCTCCATAGAATGGAAGTGGGATTACACTCGTTTAGCCACATCTGTAAACTTATAAACAAGTGTTGTATAACTATGAGCAGACACATTTTACGAGTGGGCCAGTGTATGGATTGTGATCGAACCAGACACAAACTGAATGGTTTTTCGCGTTTAAGTCATGCCGAAGTCGTTATTATTATTCATCTGTGACCACAGCCACACATACACCGTAACACTTATATACAGTATACATATATTATGAATGTCCACAATATTATATCTGACCGTAATGAAAATTGCGATGCACTATAATATAAAAGATGCAATTTTGATATGGACGAACCTCGGTGGGTGTTGTTTGAAATTGTTTGAAAAGATAAAATAGAAAATTTACGAACTCAACTCATTCCTGTTCGAATGGTTTTATATAATATGTTATACGAATAAGCCTCCCAAGAAATTATTTCTATAGTGTAGTCTTTTTTTTCCAAGAAATGTATAGAAAGCTGATTTTTTACTGCCGGTCTTTATAAAGAATAAGTCGAATAATTTTTAAGTAAATATTACTGTAATAATAATAATAGCAATAAATAAATCTGTGATAAAAACCACCATCTCTTTTGCATCTATTTGATATCACACTGTGTGTTACAGGTTACTATGCAAGAAAGGGTTGCAACAATGATTCATACGGCCTATGTGTATGGTGTGTGGACGGGCAGATGTGCTCTCATGATTTTAGTATCATGTCAAAATTCATATCATCAAGTGGGTTAAATAAATTAGGCAGACCGGTTAATAATAAATACGACAACATCGGCAAACTTTAGTTATGTAATATGTATGGTATTTTTTTTAAGTCATCCGAAATACATATATTCTGGCAAGGCGGATACTGTTGCTAGATTTAAGATTTATTTATTAACCGCTGTAGGGTATCTACGTCACCCTACGGAGGAGTCATACTAACGGGAATATCTTCAAAATAAAGTCGTGTGATGACGCAACGTATTTAATGAATGTAAAACTACTGTTGGAATGTAGTAATTTGACCATTAGAGCTTTAGATACAGTATACTTTTCTCCTTTTTTCACATTAAACATAATTATATATCAAAAATAGAATAATCTAAACACGCTTTTAGTTGTTTTTTTTGACATAATTGTATCATTAAAAATAGCGTTATTACAATACGGCAAATTTAAATTATGTTAAAACTTTTTAATCCTCTCATACTATTGTTCTTTAAATTAAACAAAGCAATGTAGTTTTTTATAGGTTAGAAATTTCACTTGGTTGATGTATAATAGAAGACATTATGGTTCTTCTCAAATTCGAAAAATTATAAACATGAAGTTTACAATATTAAACGATAGTTTTGGTCGGATTTTGTATGGACTATTTGACAAAATATAAAAATCAGAAGTCCATAATTTTAACGACTTATAGGTTGACTTGTTATTTTAAGAGCAAAATAATTTAATTAAACATTGTATACCTTTTTAGACGACTGAATAATTGAAACTTTCCAAGTTATTTATTGTGCTATAATATTTTTATAATAAATGTACTTTTATTTTTTCAGAAACAATAACATTTTATACTAATGTTTAGTATACAAAACATTCCATCTAATAAGTTTACGTTTGTTTTGTGTTTACTTTTCAATATTTTATAATGATTTAATATTATTATTCTATAGTTCTGAATAAACTACAACAATTATTGATTTGTAAGTATATGAAAACAATTGTTTTACTCTATATTAAACTTTATTATGTAAAGTATTACAATTCATTATCATTGGATTTATAAATAATATATATACAACCACATGTATATTATAACCGTTATTGAATGATTACTGGTATACAACTATAAGTATATTTATTTTTTATTTTTTAGGTTTTTTCAATAAAACTTGTTATATAGACGTTGAATAGCAATAAAAAAATCAGAACATAGTACTAAAACGTGATTAAATAGTTTATATGTGATGTACCTAGTATTTAACGTGATTTAGGTATATATAAATATATTACAATATATGCTAGATGTTGATATATTATAGAGCTTTGTTTTGTCTAATAAATAATAATTCATAAATAATGATAATTGGTACATCATGAAAATTATTATATACCTATAATCTGATATGTATAATATTATGCAAAATTTCCATTTTTTTTTTTTTTTATTCGCAGTTATTCTAACTACCCAGTATTTCGGAATGTTTAGAATAATTCGAAAATAATATTCTAGGGAATATTTTTCGAAAGATTTTTATACTACCTTAAGACAACTAGGTGTTTTACTGTAGTCGTTATATTTTAATGAATGGTTTATATTAAATATAAACAAATTTTGTCAATAATAAGCACTTTTTTATTTGCAACACAAAAGTTTATGTAAGTATCACGGAGTTTCTACTACGTCGTTTCAGAGTAGAATCCGACGTAATAGAATAGTTTTGGTAATGTTTTATTTTGGATCTTAATCAACAATATCTGTAAATTGATATTATTACAATATTTACTTTATATGTATAATATGTAAAAGAGTCATCCCGTGTACTTAATAAAATAATAAAAAATAAATAATAAAACAATCGTTTTAAAGCGAATCAAAAGATTTCATATTTACCTGGTTTCTTCATCGATGACAGGAGTGATAGACCCGGTCCTGGGGCCATATCCATAATAGGAGTTTTCATCGAACGACGAACCCCCTGGAGACATGTACGGAGGGCCTGTATATCCTGTTCTAGAACCAGCTCTTTCCGGGGATGACATGTACCCTGAAATGTTTAAAATGTTTATTCCATTTTTGTTTTGTCAATATAAAAACGTTACTACTTTATTGAAGAAACAAGTAGATTTAACACGTTACATGGTTAACACCACAATAAAGTATCTAGTTCATAACAAGCCATAAGTAAGTATAAAATATAGACTACTAATACTAAGTATGTAATTACATAGTGAAAAGTTTCATATTTATGCTGATCAATTTAACTTGGTCTATATGTATTTACTAGTTGTTAAGTGTATTAGCATGATGACTAAAGGAATTGAATTTTAATACATTTTATAATTGTTAAAGTATCTTAATTATTTAGAATACTTGTTATGATTTCATAATATAATACTACCTGTTATACCCAGATTTATCTGATATTTAAAAATGTTAAATGAAATAAATTGGCAAATTAGTACTATTGTATTTACTAATATCATTTACCATCAAAATATGAAACTCTTGCCTTATAGATGATATAAATAAATAAATAAATAAATAAATAAATAAATAAATACATATATATATATATATTTATATAATAATCTATAAATCATTTTAACAAATAATAAATAAATATTTTTATGCTTTCTGACGAATAAAATTAAACAGCATAATATTTGTATTATAAAATAATTGTAATTCACCACATCGAAAGACTGCTGATCCCTTCAATCGATTTACATTTGAAATCGGCCAACAAAATTTAGTGTACATTTTAGTAAAACAAATAATAATTGTTGATCCTAGAAATTAAGGATTATAGTTAAATAAATTTTTTTCGGTAGATCACGAAAACATTTGGTAAATGGAACTCGTATGTTTATCTCTTGTTTGAAATTTAGTTCGTTAAGATTTCATCTCTTCTCTTAAAGATTGAGAAATTACCAACTCTGATTTACAATCTATATACCTATGATTATAGTTGAAAATGATAAATTTGTTGCTATCTTATTTTTGAAGTTATAATAACAGCACAATTAAAATTTGTTTATTGAAAATCAATTTTTTTGCATATTCTACTGTTTTTATTGAGTTTTTGGTAGTTTTTTTTTATGGTTAGAAACACTATAGGAAAATTCGAAAAAATACCTTTTTAGAGTACTTAGAAGATAAAATATCCAATCTATAGAGGCTGAATAAAACGTTTGAACTATTTTTACTACTCACAAAAATAATTGCATTCATTAATAAAAAATATATTCTAAAACTAATACCTTCATTATTGGCTTTGCCTTAGAATGTCATATAACATACATTTATGATTAGTGATTTTATTTTTCAAAATTTTAAAAACTTGAATATATTCATACATTTAGAAGTTTTGATTAATTTATTACCCTATTTCAGTTATAATTTAAATATGAATGTATATACAAAGTAAATAAAGAACCAAAGAATAATGTTTTAATAAATATAAATATATTAGGTTAAATTTATATGAAATAGTTGAGCGTTAATTTTATTATACATGACAAGTAAAAGTTGAAATACTATAGCAATATTATGATATTATTTTTGTCATTATTAGTCAGTATGTAATAAGCTTGAAACAAGTATAGGGGTGTAAAAATATTATTTATTATTATTTAATGAAATATGTAGATTTATTATAAACTTTAAATTAAAATATAAGTACAGTTATACTTTGTTATTAGTGGTATATGTACGTCATAATAAGTAACTTTAATGACCAACATTTGTTTTGTTATACAGTTGTAACACAACTTTATACATTATGTATGAATAAATGCACAGACGTAAAAATGTAATACGTTATGACAAATAATTTTCTTTTTATCTAATTTATTGCACTTACTTCGAATGATTTATTATTATGTACACGTTTTTAGTTTTATTTGTTTATAAAGTAAATTTTTTCTATTTAAAATGAATTGAAAAAGAGAAGAACATACTTCGTACCATGGGTATTTTTCGATACTCAGACAACATAATGGTTCTGGGTGTAGAGAACCTTAGATACGACACTTTTAATATTGACGAATGTTACGTATAGTATGATATTATTTCAAAAATGAAATCAATAATAAATCATTGTTTTCGGAGAACGATTCTTAGCGAAACTTAAGTAATAATTTTAGTATCACATAGTTAAGTACTTAAAAAAATTAAAAACCTTATAATAAACAATTAATGCAATTTTCACGTATCAAGTAAAAAAGTTCTTGAATAATAGCAAAAATAATACATATCGATATGAGAATATCCGTAAAAATGCTATATTTTGCCGTATTTTGACGCTTTTAGCTCTCATAAAAAAAATTAACTAAACCGATTACTATAAAATCGTAAATATAATAGATGCTATTTATAAAGGAGCTTGTATAAAAATTTGAGATCTTATAACCGAAAATTCAAATTTTTATAAAATAAAAATAAATCTATTTTTTGACGTAAAAAGAGTTATTTAAGCGGAAATTTCAACTTAAAGCCTGTATAAAACATAATTCATTATGAAATTTGAACCATAGATAAAAATATATTAGGAAAATCTATTGGTCAGAGAAAATGTTTACTGAAAAAATAATTTCAAATTTTATATGCTTTTTATTGAAAAATATCGCCAATTTACGTGTAATATTACTGTTTTTTTATCAAAATCCTAACTTAAAAAAATAAATAAATAAATAAATAAATAAATAAATAAAAAAATCCTCTGATTATCTAAAAACTTCCAAAAACGAGATATTTTTTTATAATTTTATAATTTTATATATACTTTGAAAATGTTTAAATGTTTTGGAAACTATTGTCAAATTTGTACATGGATAATTTCGATATTTGTCGAAAATGTCTGGAACCAATATTTTTGGATTTATAGCTAATAAAAATAAAATATTAAAAATGGTTTTTTTTTGAAAATCCTGTCTAGAGTAAATTTTACCGTTTTTACTCTATTTTAAGTATTTTTCTATATGCTCGGAAAAACTATTGAGAGTAAAGAAGAATTACCTGTTTAAAGTACCAACTAGATAAAATTTTTGATTTATAGAAAGTCTGGATTAAACTTTTGAACTTTTATTATTACCCCAAAAAGTTATCAAATTCATAAGAAAAAAAAAACATATCATAGTGAAACCAATATATTCTTCGTTTCGCTCAGAATCTAAAATTCAACCTCGGTTGATAAATAAAAATAAAATATTTGATGATAATTTATAAGTTGACAGTTCACACAAAAATTAATATATAATATGTACTAAATGATAAATATGATTTGATTAACGTAAATAACAATAATTTAAATGCATGGGAAATTGTAATTTTCTGAGTCGTGGTATATACGAATTTAGAAAATTCCATTAATATGTATTATTATCTTTATCAAAATATCTAATTTACCTTTCTTTTTAATTAATTTCAACTTGAAAAATAATTGAGTAGGAAAAATTCGTTCATATTTTAATAAGGGATCTATCGCTCAAACGCATGAAAAAAATGTCATATGAGGCAATGTCCGTTCACGGGTAGATTTCACTTTACTGTAAAGTCACGTAAGTATGATTTAATATTTTGTAATCAAATAAGGCGTTCATCGGCTACGGATTTGAATTAATTTTAAATGATGAAAAGAAGATAAACGGAACATCGTGAGGGTAGCCTCAGCAATCTTGATGTAGAAATTTTCTTTGAATAAAATGATCGTTTTTGCTTTATTTATCTGCGGTAATGTTGTTTCTAAACCATAACTAATTTCGAATAATTAATACGTGTGACAGTACGAGGGTTAGAATAATTAAACCATGGGTTTATTTTGAACAAGCCGAATTTCGTCGGAGTGTCACACTTTAATAACATGCCAACCTCGAAATACCGTTTTATTTTTGTCAGTGATTCCATCAACAATAGTACATAAAAAATGTCATGTCTTGTTCCATTAAAAATACATATCTAATAAGTATTCAAGGAAACTGCCCCACCCCTTAGGCTTTAAACACCTTCCTTTGCATCGTGACGTAATGCATATTTTTATTATATTTGCACTTATTTGAATCACAATCAATTATTTTAAAATATTCATTACATTATTATGATTTTTGGATAGTTAATATTTTTATGGATATGTCGAATGTTACATACGAATATTTCAGAAAAACAAAAGAACAACAATTGTTTTCTTTTGGATATATATTGTACGTGATTGACTAAAATCAGACGAGACAATTGTCATTTGTCACCGGGAACATTGTGTATAATATGTGAAGGTCGAGTTTTTATATGAAAAATGTAATTATTAATGCCAATGGCACGCGTACATAATAAAAAAATTTCGATCTAGAAAGTAATTTTGGATTGTTTTGTCCGAGGCGAAATATCGGTTTAGATAAAAAAATAAAAAATAGAATAGCAAACTTAATGTTGTATTAGTATTGTGGAAAGATACAAAATATATTTTAACGGTGTTTTGATTAATGATTGAACATCAATAGATCGACAACTTTGGTGACTACACTTTGTTGTAGATTGCATTCTATGATATATTGTATTATATAAGGACCAAAAGGGAATTTCATAAAATATTTGACCGCAAGCCGTACATTATTTTGGCAGCAGGTCCGGCAGTGTCGATGACTGCGGTGAGACAACCTTCCTGTATAGTCTCCATTTACGTATGATCGTATTAACAAAAATTTATCTATACGAAACGACCGTAAATTTTGCGACTTTTTTGCCGACTGAACATCATAATAAATCACGTTTTAAACGCCAGCAAGGCAGAGACTAGCTCGAGTTTGGAAAGCGAGCTGGTTCTCTCGCGCCTACCTACATCGCATACATACTTTATAGTAATAATAGTAATGCTATTCTTTTTTTTTATTATTATTATACTGGTTCGTGTTTGTTACGTGTCCGCCACACGTCCGTTTTTATTATTTCCGAACCAAGACGATTCGGCAGCTGCCTAAAGGTTGCGTAATAGAAGTATTAATATTGCATGTTATATATTTTATTATTATTGTCGTTTTGTGGCGAGCATCATAAAATATTTATAATAAAAACGACGGATACAGCTATATTTATAATATTATCATATGGTATAGGTACTATGACTATAATACGTGGTTGCATTGCGGTCGTTGTGGATATTGGAACGATATGGGATGGTCATTACATGAGATGCCGTTTACTAAATGTTTTATATCAATAATATATACAACTTTTTACCGCGGAGAGGTGCATTTCTCGAGACTTGAGAAATTACACGTTCAAAACTAGTGTAATATATGCAGCATTCACACACTGCACACAGACGCATTTAGCCGTAACGTCACAATTATTATTCTTAATCTACAACCTATGGTGGACGGATTGAAAACCGGATCTTTATTTAAAATTTATTCCAAAAACCTGCGTATGTCTATAAAGTTTATTATCAAAAAAATCGACAATCATGATTTTAGTTTGTATTATTCTAAAAAATCCTTTTTCTATGATATCACCAATGGCGTTATCCTCGACAGATCCCCTTTATAGTTGCATGGCTTCATAATTGTTACTCATTAATATGTTTGACGCGATTCGTATTGATACATTTCAATAGCTTTTGAAATCGAGAACGTTTTTCCTTGTTTAATTTATGCATGTTATTTATTCGACAAACGTGCGGTTTATTGAAATTCCCTTAATAAAATAATGAAATTTAATATAGACCATATCATTTTCATACTTACACTTAAAATTAAAATTAAAGAAATCTGATTTAAAGTTATTATTAATTAATTGTTTATAGTTTCAAATCGATTAATTCTAGATTTTTTATTCTCAATATGAACTAAAAGTCTATAATAAATATAACACACTTACTATGTTCAATAATTAATTATTACATTTGATATTTAAACTAAGTAAAGTTTTATATTAAATACATATCTATATTTAGTCAACTTGTCTCGTAAAGCCTACTATTATAAAACGTCTGCACGTGTCATTTAATATTTTCTTAGTAAATTGGACAATTTTAATACGATTACCTATATTTAAATGTTTAGTGTAAACACTAATGAATTAATGAAATAATAATGAAGAACAATAATAATAAACTTGTTCGAATTTTTGTATTTTAACGAATCGAGATGAAGAGGTAAGTGGCTTACTCCGAATTTATTTCATTATAAACTCCTTTTGATCTTATGCTCGATGTGTTTACTATCTACTGAGAGCCTGCCTTATATCCTTTGACTCTCGCTTGCCTTTGAATGACGTTAAAAGTAAAAACAAAATAAAAGAAGATAAAATTCCTTTTTACTATAAATACAAGCTTACAGTATTGTCACAATAGAAGTTGCGTTTTAATTGTATAATAATGATGCGGCGAGTTTAGTATATTACAATACACATTATCATACAATGTTATCTGCATGGTGTTGCTGCTCAAAAACAGCTGAATATAGAAGAGAAGATCGAGGACACACACACACACACAAATAAATAAAATAAATAATGTCCATGCAGTAAACTTTTTAGATTTTAGGTAACTGCTTTATAATAATTTATGATTTATACGTGTACGACATTTTCGGTTTTCTGACATTTTAACTTAAGCAAAATTTAAGATATAGGCACATGGATGTACCTGACGATTTGTTGGCCACTAACGGCGTGACAGCCGGTGAATACGCTCTGGCTGGTATGGACCCGGTGGGCGGCCGGCCTCTGTTGGGTAATGTAGCGGACGATCCGGGTGGAAATTGATGGGTCATATAATATGGTTGTCCAGGAGCACCACCACTAGTGCATTTGCTTCCCTGGAAAAGATTACATAATTTTTTTATGGATACTGTTCAAAGATATCATTGAATTTATATTACAGTCAAAATTTGAAATCATATTTAGTTTTAAATATACTACACCTATAGGTATAATAAGATAGAAGGATAAGATAACCTTAAATTTACATCGAATCACACGATCGTAAAAACAATGTATTGAATTAATCGATCGACGTAGTATTGTTTCAAAATAAATCATCTTGCTTTCTACAAAAATAGTAATTATATTCACGCCATCATCAGATGAGTTTCGGGTGTGATCGTGCGTTTAATTAGAATGTATTAATCTAATAGAGGATTCATTCATGTACGCCTCCATTTTATAATGACTATTATTATCGTTGTATGGTTGTATTATAATGTATGTTAATTGACAAAATATATGGCTTAGATATTTATGCACGTTTCAATGGGTTAAACGTGCGCGTCGTTTTAACGGCATGAGAATTTTTTTCGGGTGTTAACAATAAAATATTACTATGTAATCAAAGAGAAATAATATCTAATGCTGAATATTTTTCCACGAATGTTCATCTTTTATTGACCCCGTTTGATCACAGTCATAATTAATTCTATATTCGTCTTCACTGATCGATTTTCTCATTGACTTAGTTATTATCGTCGTCGACGTCGTTAATGTTTACAGCCTTACACAGCGTTGGTCCAGTTAAAGTAAAAAATTATAATTTTTTTTTTTTTTTATAAAAATGCAGTTATATCAGTATCTATTTTGAACTGTGCATAAAAAATTTAGACATATATTTTACCTAGGATTAAAGCGCGTTGTGTAAATATTCGTAAAACACTTTGTATTATATTGCTATGTTGTGGTTAACGGTTGTTGCGTAAAAAGCGCAAAAAGTACGAGGCAAATTTTTGAAAAACAAAAATAATTTATAAGGCAATCGAAAAATTTGTTATTAGACATCATCAATTAGTTATACAATGTGATTTTCAACGTCACGTGAATGGCGTAATTTTCAATATTATTTTCTTGAACTAATGAATTACCGCTGAATTAACGAATTACGCAGCACTGGCATACAATGCGTATGGAAAAACAAAATGGTTGGTTTACGTTGTTTTAAACACTGCACACACAGATGTTGCGAAAGGTTAATTTTATGGAAACCCGAAATGAATTTTCGAAACATCAAATTTAATGTTAATTAATCATACATTAGCTGTGAAATTAAAATTATGATTTACAAGTATCATATTCATAAAGATCCTGGTATACTTCGCACCACGGTTGTTCTTCACTATTTGGACAAGATTTCAGTGATTAGATTTTAAAAAGAAAATTTTTCCGGTAGTTTTTCTAAACGACTGAAAAGAGTTATTGAGAATAGAGGAAAACGATTTCTTAAAAATACCATCTAGATACATTTCTGGTGTATAAGTAGGCTGAGCATTACTTTTGGATCAAGCCTAGTAACCAAAAAATGGTTTCTCACAAAAAAATATATTTCATTGTACAATTTTGCCAGATTTCGCTTCACTTAAAATCTGAAATTTAAAATACTAAAATCATAAAAATAAACATTTTTTCAGTATTAGCCGTATAATTATATCGATTAATTGTTTTGTAGATGGAATAGTTTTACTTTTAAAGATAAAAATTGATTCGTAATTCATATATTTGTATCGTAAAAATTTTCATATGATAAAAACCTATTCAAATGTGATTTTTAAATTTCATTCACAGACTTAAAAACGTGTGAAACCCGAATAATTAATTAAAATCTATATTAGTAGAAAAAATAAGAAATCGTATAAGACATCAAAGTTTTTGAATGGATTACAGCATTAATTAAAAAACAATCTTTCAGAACTAAATAAAAAATAGTACGTCAAAAAAGTGAAACGTTTCGTTAAAAAGAAATAATAATAATAATGATAACAATAGGTATGCATTATTATATTGTTAAATACATTACATCTCTTAATGGTTTTAATTTCTAAAATTATTGCTACGATGACGGTTGTATTTGATTAGAGAACAGGGAGCTTTTACATTTTAGCTGCTTGTTAAGGACCATAGTTTTGTTTTGAGACTTATGGATTAACACGGTAATACAGTTAGCACCTCGTGGGATTAAAGTACGCGCAGGAGAAACATTAATAACGTGTGCGGTGAATTACAGATTTACAGCCGCAGCATCAGCAGCAAAATTCACTATCACCTCCGCTGCCGCCGGAAGGAAGACGTCAAAACGGGTGAACTTCATTTTTATAGATTTTATTTTCGTTTTATCATCAGATCTATACAGATTCTTTTATATAATCCGGCCGTATTAATATTCGGTACGAAATATTACACGTATGATGGTATAAAACTCACACAACTGAGTCAATGTTTTCCTACGTTTTTAATAACTGAAAAAGGTGCACCAACTTACACACAAACACACACAAACACACACACACACACACACACACACACACACACACACACACACACACACACACACACACACACACACACACACACACACACACTCATACACACACAGTTTTTATAGAAAAAAAACTTTATGTGTATATATTTATAAAATTCTTCTGGTGATAAAACATGAGATATTGAATAATGAGTATTGCAATAAGGTATTTTATGTTAGTAATACTTTGAGCTGTCATAGTCTACACTCTACAGTATCAGTGTATCACTGATATTATCGAAAATCTTGATAGAATAGTAGTGAATAAGCTGCTTTCAAGTAGATGGAAAGCATTTGGATCAACTGGTACAACATTTTTTTTTAAATATCAGTTTCTATATCGTGAAATATTTATGTAGTTGCTTTTTTTTTTTTATTGGTGTTGTAAATAAAGACAATTTTCCATATATAATGGGAGTTGCTCTGAATTATATATAATTCATGGGCAGGTTAAATAGGGTTAAGATAATGAATAAATTATTATATACATACACTCGGGTCTCATATTATACACAATATATTTTCTTCTTACACAGACTGCAGTAACAGCAAACGACGAAAAGCCCGATTAATAGTAATTAACAATTATAATATTACTGTTTGTTTAGTTATTTCGGAATTCAGTGTTGCATCAATTAGCTTTTAACTTTAATGAAATTGTATTACGAATTATTATTATTATTATTATTATTATTATTACAGTACAAGTAAAAGTGAACCACGACAAGCTCAAATTTCACAGTAATACTATTAGATGTATGTTTTGTATCTCAAGGATAGGGTTTGATTAGTCAATGCAGTTGCTCATTAAGTCCACACGTTAAATCCTTATAGTGGCCATAACCAATTTAAAAGCTGTGAGCAATAATTTTTCGTTAAACTTTTATTGAAAATGATGCATTTTACCAAGAGTTTTGAATATAATTTAATAGTTAATAGTTTGAATATGATGTGACTTGACTTCTTAAATACCTAAAATATCACCGAAAGTAAATTTTCAACAGATTATTTATTAATTAGTAAAATAACTTTTATTATTTATTCTGAAATAATCATCTATCAGCACAAATTAGATGTAGAAATTATTTCATAGTTTTTTTAGTTAATTTATTTTTAACTTAGTTGTTCAGGTTAATTTTTTAATGGCTTTCATGTAGGGCAAACATCCTATGAAACAATAATTATATTACCTACTCAATCATAAAAGTTGTGTCCTTTTTAAAAAATTTGAACGATTTTACTGTAATTTACTTTCATACAAGAGATGAT
Organism: Therioaphis trifolii; assembly: GCA_027580255.1. Lineage (NCBI taxonomy): Eukaryota > Metazoa > Arthropoda > Insecta > Hemiptera > Aphididae > Therioaphis > Therioaphis trifolii. The sequence goes on from CM050411.1 coordinate 17,865,099, forward strand.
GACTCACTAACACTTAAAAATTACATCATTTTTAAATATTTTCATTTATTACGCTGTTATTAATCTGTGTATTGAATCGACTACAGTGTTTTCTATATTGGCTTATTCGACAATTTATTCCAGTAAAAATTAGAATGTTTGGCATTTGAAAATAAAAAATAATACAACGTTCAAATCTTACTTAAATATACGATAAAGCTATTAATTAAATATTTTTTTCTTTTAAAGACTTGATTTTTATGTGTAAATTTAAGATAATTATAATTTTTTAAAGTATGAAAATTAATTTTATTTTACTCATCACTACTATAGGCGTGGATATGTTCAACATTTTGATAGAGTTTGTCTTTATATATTTATGTATTTATACGCTTATATTTATAAGTAGATTCAATTTTTTATATAACATATTTGTGTACTAATATACATAACTTTTAGGTAAAATTAGATTAATAGTATATATTAGAAAAATATAAAGTAAATTTCGTTCCACATTTATGTGGTCATTAGTTAAAAGAGTTTTATTTGAAGCCAAGTGAGATCATTTTTCAGGTGTTAATCACTTCTATAAATTCTTTATGAAGTTATTCGGGCTTAAGCCCACCCCTACAAATCTTAAATGCTATTTCCACCTATGATACTATGAAAAAATCCCATGAGTCACCTATGCTATTGAAGCACACTATTGTATATGCAATGAGCGTTATACGTACGACTGTTTTGTCATGCTCTCGAAAAATTTTAGAGTTCAAGCTTGACCGACTCGTTCCATGCGTGTACACCAATGATCACAACCAATAACCAATAACTTAAGTATTTTTTAAGCAAGCCAGACATTAGCGTCTTATAATAACAGCTTACATTCAGCTATCTGCTATATCTGTACAAAATTCTATTTTCTATCTTAACTTTGAGTCTTTAGATGTTATAGGTCAATCGCTTTGAAGTTTGTAAGTACAATTCCGAGGTAGTCAAACTACGAACTGCCACTAATTCAGTTCACGAGAGTTTTCATACGTATATTTTTAAAAATTTTTTTATTTTAAAGTGTAGTGTTTATTTTAATATTTTACGTTAAAAAAAATATATGACATTTTTTTAAACATTTTACTTGATCCACTGAGAAATAATTTAATGAAATATTTGAAAAAAATATTTGACCACAATTGGAATAATTCATTAGAAGTAAGTAATTATGTGAGTAGAAAATTGACCATAACTTTTAATTGTTTAAACGTTAATCGCATCATTTGTAGAAATAAGTATTAAATTTTACAATTATTACAAAATAAAAACAATTACGAATTACTAGAGAAAACTAGTTTTATGCTTAGATCTGAATTATGATCGTGAAAACATGTTATTTCTTATCTATACGAAAAGCATGAAAAATAATTATCCTAATCATTATATTTCTACTTAATTTTACTTTCGGAAATGTAAATAAAAACTTGTTTCCATACTATAAGTAAATACCAGTTTAGTCGTACCTCGTTTAATCGATGTTATAACGGGATATGTGTATAAAAAAAATGTCGTGCTTTTTCGGTCAACAACTAGATCATTTATAATTTATATAAAACATTGCATGAAAAGTAGTATATCTCCAGGGTGAGTGGACTGGTTGGAAAACAGGATCTTTAAAAGCCTTTTTTGAAAATAATTCCAATGATATCATTAAACATTAATATATTTTTTAATTAATATTAAAATTTGTAGCTTAAGACGTGAATTACCTTAAAATCTAACTAGGTCAGTTCTTTCGTTATTGGGTCCTCGTTTAGTTTACTAAGCATTATATAATATTAGTGTGGCAAAGGTTGAGGTTTTAATGTTTTATACTGGGTCTGTTTAAAAAAGTTAATTGTTCATTCTGCTGGGTATATTTTTGGGAATGTAAAAAAGTTTATTTTTGAACTATTGATTTTATGAGTTTGATACGAATATGTTATCATAAATTAAACTTTGAAATTACAGAATTTCTTTTTGTATATTTTTATCTTTACTCATTTTTCTAACAAAAAGTTATAAACTGAGTTGTTTTTATTATATATGTATATTGTATATGGTTTATATGTGTATGATGAATCATTTTAATTTTGAGAAAGATGTTACAAACTTTTATTATTATTTGATGACGTGAGTACACGGTGAACGCGGGTTTCTTATTAGTTATTATAATTCAGATATTATTGATTTTAACAAAAAGCCTAATAATGCATTAAATGATTAACTTATAAAACCAAGAATAATTATAAATGAATAAACAGTAACCATTCAAATTGATACGCAAGGCGTATTATGAAATTCAAATGTAATAATGATCAGGAAAGTAATTTTCTGATTTAGTTGATTTTAGTTCATTAAAAAAATGAGTAAATTTTTTTTTAACAGATGGAATTTGTTTATATTTGCTCGTATATATTTTACACTTATTTGGAAATTTAAAGAGTATTTTAAAAATGAATCGATGATTTAGTTGTAATGCTAATTGTTTAACATAATTTATTTATTCAGTATATTCAAAATTGTAATATAAAGTAATATATTATGTATAAGAGTAATGCAATATTTTTATTACTAAGCATGATCTAAGTTTTATATTAAAGAAACTGAAACCTCCATTTTGAACATAATACTACTACTATATTTACAACAACTACTTGCATCCATTACGTGTTTCATGAATAATAAAAAAAACAATACTCTATTAGTCTAAGTATGTTTAAAATTGTAGAATGCTGTATTATTTATAAAAGATCCTAAATGTTTGACTTTATTTTCTTATGTATGTAAATTGTATACTGTACAGCATCTGTTATTAATATACACTATAAGTTATAACATACAATTTTGCTGGTCAACATCAATAAAATAATTAATTTATGATATATTAACCTCACGAATCATGTTATCTATTTAAAAAATATTATCAAATTTATTATATATACAGTGTGTCCCCTTTTAAATGTACCACTAAATATCTTAGCCCGATAGTCTTATATTGAAATACGGGTTGCTAAAATACCTAGGAGCTACATATTATATAGTACACATTTTGGAAAATTTCAAATTTTTAACTCTTTTTGTATGCACATGCGCAAACAAAATGTTTTTTTTTTTTTAATTGCAACATTAATTTTTGTACCAGGTATGGATAAATTATTTTATTCTAAGTCGTTTTGATCCATTGACCATGGTTTTAAACCTAAAATTGACTGAGTTACAGCTTTTTGAAATTTTCAAATAATTTAATTTTTCGATTTTTCCAAAAACATAAAATACATTAATTTAATTTAATACAAGATTACAAAAAAAAAAAAAAAAAAAAAAAATACCCAACTAAAATAAAATAAATTTAAAAATAAATTTACTAATTAAATTAACAATAGTTACGTTCTACAACACATTACTATTGTTTCATAATTATTAACTACATTAACTAATCTTAAAAAATTATTAACTGATCTTAAAAAAAAATTATGCGATAGATGATATCTTTCGGGATATAGATTTGCATAAATCCTTAATAGCTTCCCGGGAATTTTTATTACATTCACCTTAAATTAACACTATGTCAACTTTTTCGTTATTATTTACCATTTTATAGAAAAAAAGGAGAAAAAGCGATTTCAAGTAAAACTTTCACTGAATTATTTTAAAAGTTATAAATGTCATAATCATCGATAAACATACAATACTGAGTGAACGTGCATTAGTTCGTTTTTGATAATTTAACAATAGGAAATGATTCGAAAACTTTTATAATACAATAATAATGCACAGTACAACGTAATTTATATTATGTTATAATATTATTTTGTTTAATTTTTAATCTTAAAATAATTTTACCATTTTCCATCGATAAAGTAAAACAGTACAGAACAGAAAAAATTTGTCTTAGGAAGAATAGAAAAAGTAAATTTCACAAAACCGGTAAAATCGACTTTCCAAAACAGGTTGCAAACTAAAAATTGCTCATCTGAAAGTAGACGGTATCCTTATTTTAGATGAAACTATGTCAACTGGTTGTTGAAGATTTATAGAGACGTGAATGAAATATAACTATATAACACATAATATTTATTATGACATTTGTATGTTTAAGTTTAAATAATGTTTTGATGGACACTTGTGTTGATTACATGATAGTTTATAATACTTTTGGCTCCTCATTTAGCTTTAGTTATAAAATACTGATGTAGTTATTTGTTGTTAAGGCGGCCCGATGAATTGTTTTAATGGCTTGACGTACACTGTACGAATTATAAATTAGATATTAAAACAACGGTAATTCATTTGCGATTAATGAACACATTGAGTAATTATATCACGATATTATCCATGTTTTATCAATATAATGTTAATTTTCTAATGGAAAAAAAAAACGTGACCAGATCAATGAAGAATAAAAACCGATCTCCCGTCGCAGGCCAACACTGGAGGTCTCCAACTCCTGCTAAAGTTATTTATAACAGTAAATACAGGATACTTCCTCGCGGCATTGGCGTGCTCTCGAGTTACGCGTACATGGACTGAAAATTAAATAAAAACCCGAGCAACATTATGCTATTATTAATACGCGGTAACGACGGGAGAGATCATGCGAGGCGATCGTTTGGCTATACCCAAAACGACGGAGCGTAGGACGTGCGGGTCACAGCGGTCTGAGACGTCGTAACAGAGGTATATAGGAAATCGCTGGTATGTGAAGCAATCGTCGGTGAGTCGAGAAGCACATGGCGTGCGTCCCGTCGCTCGATTAATAATAACAACTACGCTATCGACAGGATGCCACGCGTTGTTTAATGATACTCTTGTTAAAATTATTATTATTATTGTTATTATTATTATTTTTCACTACTATTATGTGGCCGCGGCTGTAATTACATACGGCACGGTGAAAGCGTACGGCGTTCAAGCGCCGTGTGCGTATATTGGATATTTTTTTTTATCATCAATTATGTTATTCAATTTTCCTCAGGAAAATTACGGCCATCTACTCCATGTGACTGATAAATGTCGGAACGATGTGATCTGCTGTTGCTGACGCTGCTGCCGTATATCGCGACGACACCACCCGCGGGGCTGTTTCAACGTGCGAATGGTAATCGCACGATACAGTGTGTATACCTCTCTACCCTCTAGAAATAATTGCTGCCGCACGTGATTTATAACGATATATTATGTATACGCGTCGAATACAAAATAATAATTAATTGCCAGACGCGAGTGAAATACGTATTCATAACGCGTGCCGCTAAATCCGCGGCAACGAGTGTTAGTCGCACGCAAAAGCTGTATAGACGTTTCGACTCGGCAGCCACGAACGTAGCGTTTCCTCGAAAGCGTTTTTCTATCGTTGTACGCTATATGAAATCTACAACGAAGATGGGAATGACACACACACACACACACACACACACACACACACACACACACACACACACACACACACACACACACACACACACACACACACACACACACCCAAACAAAGTTGCAATTTATAATGCTAGATACCCAATTAATGTGTTGTGTAGTACATATATGCTGTGATTCGAGTAAAATTAATTCGTATTATTTTTTATAAGAAATATCATTTTGTTTTTGTTCGAGATTTACTTTATTGAATGGATACAAAATATTAATTATGTTTTGCTTTCATTAGCATTGCAGAAACGAAGACTGTGAATCTAAATAATAATAAATTCGAAAACGTTGTTTCTAGACTGTAAGGAAAAAATGGGAATTTTTTTTCATTTTAATTTAATCATTTTTTAAATTAACACCACTAGCACAGATAAGATATTTAAAAATTTATTTAAAAATTATTTTCTACGAAACATAATTTAATGGATTTTGAATACAGTTTTATGTTGATAAAAATTAATTTGTGGTGTCCATAAATTTAATATATTTTGTACAATAAATATAGATTCACTATTGTTTGCAATAAAAACATTGTTTATTTGGTGTATTCGTAATTGAATTTTTCTCTATACTATAATTTGACATGGGGCCCTTAAGAAATTCGAAACTATCGATGTAAGCAAATAAATGTTGAAAAGCATTACCTAAACGGAACACAGCATCATTGTTCTTGGGTCAGACGACAAAGCAGTTTTAGGAACAATTTCGTTTAATAGTTCATATAGTTATGTTTGTGTGCGTGTATGTGTGTTTGAGTGTTTTAATATAAAAACCTATTTTTAGTGATAGTAATAAAAAACAATTTGATCATCCGTGCCAATTTTTTGTTTTTACTTTCGACGACTCCCATCACAGTTAACAGAATTTCATGGAAATATAATGATACTAATCACTTTTATCGTTTCGGTTTTTCTGAATGTATTGTATAATGTAACTTTGGATACCTGTCGAATATTTCATGTAATAACCATACGTCAAAACATCATCTGCGCAACATATTGTATGGACAGTTTGATCGAAAAGGGTTATCGATATTATACCTACTATAATTTATTATATACGTAGGTGACATGGATTTATATTTCAAGAAAAAACTAATTAAAAGTTATAAATGTTATAATACATATGTACATAATCTAACCGTGAAAATGGTTTTAGAAATTTATTTTTCGACAACTACCGATTATGTTTTCAACATAAAACTTATTTCTGCTTTTATTTTTTTCCCGATGTTTATATACTTGAAAAACGAATTAATTGATTTTTAAAAAAGGCATTGCAATCCTTGAGTTCCCGGAATATATCTGTTGTGGTTATTAATTTGACGAAACTTAGGTTATTAAAGGTACACACTATTCAAATTGCGTTTCCCTTTACCAAAGTTTATTTAGATTTAATACAATGTTAATCTTCTTCTAATGTAAATAATTATACTCTTACTGTCAAAAAATTGAATTATCGCAAATATATGGGAATTTTAAAGTTTTTCTTTAGTAATATAATATTTTTAATAAATTAACTTATCTACATAAATACATAATTACATTTTTTATCACTATAAGCATTGTGACAACATTGGAATTTTTTTTTTTATATTTAAAATTATTAGAAAATATATATATACATACGACATACGTGCTCACCCCCTTTTTTGGTCGCAAAAATGCAAAAATTTGAATTTGTTTTTGGAATGTTCAAGTTACCTTAAGGGCCATGTTTTATACTACTTTTATTTTTTGTGTATCCTGTGGGCATACTAACTTTTTTTTTCAAATGGCAACCCCCTTTTTTTACAACGGAATTTAATTCATGTCACTTTTCTGTAAATTTTGATTCATTAAAATCAAAATTCGAACGATCAGTTTTTGAGATATCTTTGTTTGATTCATTAAGCATGCCCACCCATATTTTTTCCCATAAAAATGTGAAAAATGTGATTTTTATTATTGGAATAATCAAGTTCCTATAAAAGGTATTTTTTACAAACATTTTTTTTTCATATCGCCTTAAGGGTGTTCTGTGGGCATACAAACTTTTTTTTTCAAATAGCAACCCCCTTTTTTTACCTCGCCAATTTGTTCGAGACATTTTTCTGTAAATTTTGATATATTGAAATCAAAATGCGGACGAATAGTTAATGGATTATTCGTATTTAAGTATTAAGGATACCTGTAATAACATGCAACCATCCTTTCGATATTGTTCGGGAAATTATCTATTAGCAACTTATCAACAAATTCTACTATCATTAATGAAGTATATTTTTTATCAATGCAACAATCGAACCACAGAACAATACAATCGCCGTAACCCACGATTATAGATTATATAATAGAACATTAAATTATAGAACATTCCGAAAAAAAATTCAAATTTTTGCATTTTTGCGACCAAAAAAGGAGGTGAGCACGTTTTTTGAATCACTCTGTATATATATATATATATAAAATCAATATTAATTTATATAATTTTAATATAAAATTGCATCCTGCAGTTTTTTTCCCTAATTGAAAATTATAATATTATATTAAGAAAATAGGGTTATTTTAAAATTTTAGATTTAGATAAACAATAATTCTTGGCTTATACAAATTACAAATGATTTAATATTTTTCCTAATCTTTCAAGAAAAATAAATCTAGAGAAAAATTTCGAGAATGAAATCAATTTGTATGACAATATTTATATTTTTTACGACAATATTATATAAATTATAACTCTGCCCTACTTTTATTAGTAAAATAAACCATTTACAACATTTTTAACATAAGTCTAAACAAATAATATACAACCTGCACTTATTATTTCTATTCAAACATAAATATTATTTTGTATCACTATTACCTATTTATTTATATATATATATATACACACTTTATCCACTATCGTCATATAATATTCTATACACGAGTAAACTTGACGTTCTTAATATTTTATAGGTAAGACTATATTGATACGGGTTTAAATTATTTTCCATTACGAATTACCTTGGTAAGAAATAGCGATCTTTGTAAGTAAGCTTTTATTTATAGATGGCTTGGATAGAATAAATTCCAAAAATAATGTAATTGCTTTTAATTTGTTAGGATTAATATATAAGTTCATTGAAAACCGTGATTATCATGCTAGATTTACGAATTTCTGTGTTAGTCATAATATATTACGTACATGATAATTTTTGGCCAATAAAATAAGACACAAATAAGTCTTGTCTTTTGATATACACTTAGTAGCTGACGAGTGTAATGTTTAAGTAGTTTGAAGTCATCATTTCATATTTAAATTTACCTAATTTTTGTTTTCAAAAGTATACAACACAGTTGTATGTAATTATTAGTTATCATCATTATTTTATCGAGGGTAGTAGTAAGTGGTTCAAAGAGGAAAACGTTATTTTAAATAATTTAAATATAGAGGTTAGGACGGTTAGGTTATTCATATTACTTTGAATAAAAAGTTAAGCTCTATTTTTGATTGTACATTTAAAATATACTTATATATGTAAACATTAATACATAAACGAATGCAAAGGGAAAAGAAAACATTTAAGCAGTATTCTTTTAATATAAATCATTATAAGTTATTATGAAAGCATTTGAAATACTTTTTTATTAAAATTGATTGATAAAGATATAAATATTTAAAATGGTTGTATGATTTAAAGTTTTTTTTGTTTGATGATTGAGTGAGTTAAATTGTATTATTGCCCATTTTTTAACTAATTAATAAGAGAAACGTAAATATAACTTTCATTATTTAATATTCAATATTCGTACATTTTTATTTATTGTTTCTGTATTGAACCACTTTAAAAATTGATACCGACATTAGACATATTATGTTTACATGAATACCAGTGGTATATGAAAAAAATTTCCAAGTGACTAGACTGTAGGGGAAATCGATGAATTAAGTTATCCAGGATTCAGATTCCTCAGTTCACTGGACTACAAAAAATAATAATTACACCTATGTAGGTTACTCGAATATTCCTCATATTTTCTGATACATGTTAATAATATTGTACAATTTGTAATAGTCACTTTTTATTATTACTTCATATTCATTTCTTTTAAAAATCAATCTTAATGAATAATCACCATACAATAGTTTTTAATAAGTGTGAAATTTATTTGATTTAAGGTCTTAGAATTGTTTTAAATAGGTAATAGGTATACATATTTTTTTTTAATTACAATTTATTATTTTATTCATATTAGTTGTGCTACTATAAGTAAAGAAAAAGTAATTAATATAGTTCAATTTGAATTTTATTAAAATAGTTATTATAAAAACAGACTGTGGGTGCCTTGATGAAAAGTTTGAAAAACGAAACAAGGTGTTTGTAAAAACTTGATGATTGATGTGTTTATTTTTCCAATTTAGCTATATACCCAGAAAAAAGTTCATTTCTCAAGGAGCTTGAGATTTTCAAAATTACATTTATTTCTGACACATCACACATACACACAAACTTAGCAATGATATAAACTTCAAACATAGAACAATGACATTGTTTTATTATATATAACTTCCATTTCTTAATTGTTTATTACATATATAGCAATGGACATGCACAAGTAAGTTAGGAGGAATACTTTCTTTTACATTTTGAATAGATATACTTGAAAACACGATAATAAATGAAACGTACATTTTTATATAGTTTCACCGTAATGTTATCGTTACAACTAAATGTTTTTACATTTTAGGCGAAACAATAATGTATTAAAGTTGCATTAGTGCATTGTAATACATGGATTAAACTAATCTAAACATTGAAATTTTAAATTTTTTATCAAACAACAATCATGAAACTATTATTATGTAAATTTATATACATTTATTCTGATTAATTAGCAATTTATACTTTACTTAAGAAAAAGAAAAAGAAAAAAATTAACGAACATATTGTAATATAGCAATCAACCAAGAATCTTGACTAGGATTGTTTTATGAAAATATCATTCAAAACCACTGAAGCTGCATGAAAATGCACGTGGGCATCGCGTAATTGTGAATCCAGATTTTTTTTTATCCATCTTTCAATCACTTTATATAATAATACGATGCAGTAATCAAATTCCGTGGAATATTACATAAATCTGAGATCGAAGTATTTAATACATTTTAATTTTCATGATCAAGTAAACACAATAAAATTATTTTACTGTCGAATGTTCCGGATTATGCGTTTGGGTCAAGATGATTACGATTTTCTACAATACAATAGATATACGTAGAAACCAATACGCGAAGTGGAACAAAATGAACCTATGTCGTTTTTGTTTTGAAATGGTGAAATAAATTTGACTTTAGCCGGGAATTGATGGACGATCTTTTTCCCGTGTCATATCATATTTCAAGAAAGAATAATGCGTCACCAAAAAAGTAAATATAATAAAAGTAGATATGTATACTGTACTTACATATATAATGGTAACAAATGATGACTTCACGTGACTAGTTTGGCAAAAAATAAAACACGACGACTCATACATCCCCCCACACTCATATTGTATAATATCTATATATATATTTATATACATCGAGTATAGTTTTTTACCTACGGCAAATTGTACGATGGGTTTAAAAATGAATGAGAATGTAATATCCCAAAGTTAGTATCACCTAACGTGAAACGTATATATTGGGCCGACTCGTTGAATAGATTTTATTAGCATTTAGTATACATGTGACTGTGCTTTATAAATACATCTTATGGACACTTCTTCATTTATACCTTCTGAAAACTAGTATTCGTGTTTTGTGTGGGTGTTGATATTAGGATAATAGGAAAAAACAACTTAGTTCTATGTTTTACGTATATTTTATTTTAGAAACATGTACATGTACTTATGTATTTGCTTCAAAATGAAAAAAAATGTAAAACGTGTCGGGCGAACAACGAGGTTTCTTAAACCTATAGGCATGCAATATTTATAAGATATTTTTTGAACAGGTACGAGTATAGTTGATGGATACATGACGAGTAAATTATAAGGCGATAACTTTTTTCCGTGATAGTAATTCCCATGGCAAACTATAAAACAACATAGGCACACATAAATTAAAATTTGTATTCATGATGCTGTAAACGAATCAAAATTATGAACTAAACTGGTTTATGCACGAGTTTGCGATATATGCGATATCTGCCACTTGACGATCAGTAAAAATCACTAAGAAAAGCGGTTTTGAAAGTTAAATAAAAAAATACGCTTAGAAACTTATTTCGTTAACTTGACATTCCGAAGAGGTTAATTAATCCCACTGATGGAGCTATGTAGCGTTGACCTATTGATTAATGATAATTACATCCGAATCCGGATGTCGTAGTCAATAAATATATCTAGTATTTCAAGTCCATAATATTGGGATAAAAGTACAGCATTGGCTGCACTTGTTGTCTGATACATGTGCAGCAATGTAACACGAGTGATTTGTGCAGGTATTATAATAATTTTAAATGAGAGTTAATTATGTTCATCGATGAACACTGAATTCTGTTTTAGTAAAAATTACTAACGGTTTTTAATTTAAAGTATCCTCTGTATGATAAAACAAAAACATAATTTTTCTCATATCGCAAAGTATAGATTTCAATATTTTAGCTAAATGCGTTTAGTTCTCAAGTAAAAACATTAACTGTATTGTATTGCTATGGAATTTAAATCGTTATGGATCGCATTTGGTGAGTCACACAGAAAAAGTCACTATAGATAGTTATACTAAATCGTTAGAGTAATAGATTCCTTTGGCTTTATCGGCATCAAACAGTCATCGTTGTTCTTTGTGACGTATTCGAATCGATGAATCCCGAATTTTGCGCTGTTTATTGTGTGCATAGTACTTGTAAAGCGTCACAAACAGTGATCGTACATGAACGAGGAGGACAAAGAAACGGAAAACGTAGATACCGAAAATCCGAGATAAAATATGATAAATCCCAATATCACGGGTTGTGCATGTTCGTAAGACGCTTTTGTAGGCGCCTTCACAATATAACAAACTACATGTACACATACACACACACAAACACAATACACAGACACATTACATATATACGTAATGAATATGCTTTGTATTAAGTGTGCAAAGAATGAGCCTTTGAGAAATTGAAAACGATGCAAAGATATTTTGATGTGAAAGTTTTATACGATTTTATTTAATTTATGACATTTTCACATATATTTATGTTAATAAATATTATGTACCCGTTCGACTGAATTATATAGATTTCATCTAGTTGAAAATGTATAAAAAGTTCATACAAAAATTATTACGAGTTTTAACTTATATGATTTGAAGATAATAGTTTTTAAATAAACGTAGTTCATACTCGGGGTTATAGATTTGCATTACTGTGAAGTGCAATGATTATATTTATAAATTACCGTGAAAAAATGCATACTCGTATTTTATCCTACTAAACAATATAATTTAAAGCTTTTAGTTTAATCATCATTTAAATAATTTTGAATATAAAAGCGGTGATAAGTTATATTTGCTGTTGAAAAACTGCCAAAAATTGAAAAATCTGTTTTATACTTTTACAACCTCAAAGGTGTACTCAAATATACAGTTATGGCATAAAAATATTAATACTTTCGGTTTAAGATGAAAAATCACGTTCTACAAACACGGTCCAATATTTCGCTGATCGTAGATTGTTCACCAAATAATTATAATTAAATTTTTTACACGATGAAAGTTTTTATTTCAATTATTAAGTGTGAAAGGTTTAATCTCATGGTGTAATAAAAAGTTATCCTCCTGAAGATTTTAAAGTTAAACGTGATGAGTTGATACTTTTCAGATTATAGCTGTTGAAAATTCAATATTTCATTACTTATGACAAGTTTTGAATTTTTCGTTGTTTAATTATTTATTTATCTGAACAATTTTATTATTTGGAAAATATAGAATAGGTAAAAAAATATTTCATAGAATTAAATTGATGGAAAAAACTAGAACATATAAATTAGATTTCTCAATCTTTTTAAATAATTCAAAATTTCGTAATATAGTATAGAATATAATATTTGTGTATGTGCAAGGTATTTCATATCTTTTTAACAAATTCATTATTTTACTTTTTTTTTTGTTTCTATATTTAAACGTATGAAAAAATTATTTTTTTAACTACGTGATTTTTTCACGTTTATAGCTATCAAACATGGTTACCAATACTTATAATGTAATACTAATATGGAAGAGAAACCTTTTTTGGATAATTTCAATTTAAAATTTTTTTTATCAGACCATAATAAAGACGTATTCCAGAAAAATACACTGCTACTTCTCTATTTCTCTACTTCAAGTTTATTAAAATCAAAATTATTCGATATCAAAAATATTCACGATGGAAATGGAATTGATTAAAAATAATTTTGATAATTTAGTGTTCGATTCAACACTGATAATTATTTAAACTCACTTAAGAAAACCACCTACACGATTCCATAGCCGTGTTTTTCATATTACATTTTAAAAGTGTTTTTTATAAAACTTATTTTTTGTGAAATAAGTATTTCTCTATTTTTATTTTTATTTTTATAATTTTTTCATAGAAATCATTATTTCAACTAATTTTCTGAAATTACATAGTCTGTTTTTAATTTTGTTTAATTTACTCGTCGAATTTATTGTCGGACTAATAGATGAAGTGATATAAACACTTAGAGTTTAGAGCTCCAACGAGCATTAGTTTCAGTAAACGGCTGGAGAGTACTTCCGTTTTTCTACTCCAGTACTCTATTATATAAATTTTTTTCGGATTCTCGGAGGCAAGTGAATAAGAAGTAATGGCAAACGAGTTGATATTGATTAAAAATATTTCGAAACGGAAATCTACGACACTGTAATACGAAATTGTTATGGTTTTTTTTTTTTTATTATTTATTAAACTTAAAAGTTTTTTGGTGTGTTCGAAAAGTGTTTTACGTCAAATATCCTACCTCTGACGTCTGAGTCGTATAAAAATTCACACTACTTTCTTTCCGATTTACAACGGAGCACTGCACATCATATTATTATACTGTTCACCGTCGTTGTCGAATATAACCGTCACACAACACAATTTTACATGTACACATGTTAACTACACTCACACACACACACACACACACACACACACACACACACACACACACACACACACACACACACACACACACACACACACACACATATAAGAAGAAGGAAAACAAAAATAAAACCATTCAGTATCTCAACGCCGCAACCATCGCTGGCACGTCCTGTGCGAGGGGAATAACTTTCCGTGAACTTTATCGTTAATAAAAACCTCACGCGATAAATCTCGATTAGGCAGACTCACACGCGAATTTATGCCAGCATTATTATTAATATTATTACTATTATCATACTATATGGTTTATAATAGTATATAGTGACATAATGAACAATGTATAGAGGTTTCTGTGGTATATTCCACAGTGTACACACCGTATAACCGCGTGAGTTCCGTAACAATTCGCCGCTGTAGTGTGTCTAATACATAATGCGAACGGTCGCTGTCCGAGCAATTATATTACATGTTTTGCGAATGATAATATGCACGCGTGCGGCGGCGTGGCGTTAAGTAATGAAAACAATTATTATATGCTTTAAAAAAGCAGGATTACCATTATGATGAGCTCTGCACTGCAAGACTAGTATGACTGGTGCTGAATTATATAACAAGATTTACATATAATATATAATATTTAAGTGCGTGAGTTGTGCGTGTACATGAAATGTGTAATTTTTTTATATATACATATATATATATATATATATATATATATATTATCAGCTATGGATATTATGACATTATGTGTGGATATTCTGGCATGTATAATATATTATACTCGTTTGAAATTCATGAGGCGAGAAATGACAAATTTTACTGCACTTTTTTTTGTATATCTGTTGAGAAAGTCATTTGTATATCATCAAGTATAGATGATAATTATTGAGATTAATTGTTTTTTACAAAATTTGAATAAAAAAAAAAATATGGATAATGTATTATATTTTAACGTATATTCGTATTGTGATGTATACTTAGATATTTTGGTGAAACGACAGTGTGTGTTTGTATACTTAGGTTAGGTATATGTTATATTTTGATTTTATAAATAATATCCGTGTTTTTAAACATTTTGCACAATGCATTTCACACATTATTTAAATACATAGAATAGTTTTTATTTACGTAAAATTAATGTGAATATAAACATTGAAAATTGTTCTTACCAAGATGACATTTTTTAGACTATTTAAAATTTTGATTGTTAGTCCATTTTAAAATGATTTCAAGTGTATTTTACATTACATTTTAAGTGTTTTTAAACGTTATTTTCAAGGTTTTAAAATGCAATAAATTCACAGTTATGACGAATACATTATTATATTATTAATATATTATTGGGTACAAAGTTATAATATGCATTTAAAAATAATTTATTTTTGTTTTAAAAGTGTATTAAGTAATAATCATTGTATTATAGTACAAATTAATATTGTATAATTATACTAAATTCTAGGTAGTTAAGTATATAATTTCAGTGCATCGTAAAAATTGTTCATTGCAGTAAAATTTTCAGGAAGGGGTTCCAGACTCCATGGATCCCCCTTTGGATAATTGCCTGTTCCGTTATATAATATATTATGTAAATCATCATCAAACCACATTTCATTATGTAGTATAGGTACAGTTATAATAATAATAATAATAATATTAATTCGACCGTTTAGGCTGGAATATAGCGGCTCTTAATCATATTACTGAATTAACTGGACCATAGTTTTACTTTTTAAATTTTAACTTTTAGTGAGTTATGTGGGAAAAGTTTTGTTTTTTCTTCGTTTAAATTTTACAGAGCACACCGCCAAAGTCGGGTTTGTATTTAGTGTTTAAACCAGTAGCACGCGTCGTTCCCCGCGGTAAAGTGATTTAAGAAGCGTATTGTTTCCGTTTTATTATATGCCGAACGATACCGATACCGTTACGGGCGTAATATATATATACTACTACTCAGTAGCTACACAATGGCAATAGTATAATGTTATATATTAATATAAATATATATGATTATACACGCAAGTCGACGAATTTCCAGTTGGGTCGGCACCGTAGAGCCCCGACGACATGCATAATGATGTTATTACCTATATTATAATACAATAATACTTTTTATACAACTCTGCGGTTGTTGTTTATATGGCCGAAATGCGATTTGTAAAAGTAAACATTAACGATAATAATACAGCACCGCATTGTGTTTTTTCGGAGAATAATGAAGAAAATCGCAAATCGTCTACGTTTCTAATCGTTAATTATTAATCGTCTTCAATACGGGCTGGTAAATAAACTCGTATTCTGTTTGTTTACACACTGTATTATATTGTACACCGCGGCTGTGCCTGGCAATTTATTTGTTACGAACTAATGTCTAATAGCGTATACATTATTCCGTTAGCGTTTAATACAAAATATCGTTTCCTACGATAATATACGAACACGTCATGCCGATATCAGAGAACACACGTAAGTATATGGTAAGTATTGTCACCGATGACTAACTGTCGTGAAAAATATTTGACGGTTTTTGAGAAAATGCCATTTTAGTTTTTTTTACCGTTTTATTACTATTATTACTCAAGTGAGCGTATTGCTATACTAATATATACGACAGAAGACATAAGGAAGTGTAGATTATTGCGGTACCACTAGTATTTTTAACATTCTTCTATCACGTTTGTAAAGTAAAATATTTAATAGCAATTTTATGAAACCATCGTTAATATTATGAGTGTATAATATTAGATTATATTATGAAATCGTTGAAATTTAAGTCGCAAATATTATTAATGTTATCGACAATGATTAAGATCAACTGCTGTCATATATGAATAAAATTCGGTGAATCATTGTACGAGTACAAGTGTAATTTTTGGGTATTTATAATAGGTATACTTAACTAATAACCTATTATTTATACGAAATGAACAAGCAGTTAAAAATTACTAATTTAACATTTACTCTGTTTGATATTTTCAGGATAATGAATCAATTAACGGGTATATGTACCTATATATGGCTCGGGAAATTATTTAGCAATTTTTCGCAGCATTATGATTACCAAATAAAATTACACATTCAAATAAATATTTACCTACTATAGATTTTAGCTAAAATAAACATAAATTTTTACGTATTATTCATAATTATTATTTGTGTTAAGTAGGTTTATTTATTCAAACAAAATACTGAGTTAGAAGATATATCAATGTAACATGTATATAATTTTAATGTAAAATTATCATAATATATTTGTGGATACGGTATCCAGGATACCTAGTATAATTAAAAGCTATAAACCAAATAAAACTAATAAAAATAACATACAACATTTAACGAATGTGAAATACATTTTAAACTTTTAGTATTGAATTTAAAACTTGTAATAGAATAATAATAATTTAAAATTAAATGAAAGTTTATTGGTCCAAAAATGGTTCAAATGAATTTGTTTTAGTTAAATAATGTGATGGTGCATTGAAACATTTACTAATTAGCTAGTATAGTTTTTTGTTTTCACTATACCAATAAACTGCTTATATCATCAAATGAAAAATAATGATCCTACACTTTTCAATAAGTATTTAGTGCAGTGGCGGATTCAAGGGGGGGAGCAAAGGGTACATCCCCCAAATACCCATAGTTACACTCTAACACCCAAAACACCTAATTTTATTAATATAATATTGAAAAATATTTTCACTTATCATACTATATTGTTAGGAGCGTGATCGTTATTCGTAGCATTGCTGCTCATAGCTCTCTCTCACATATACACATCCAGTAAAATTATACCGTACTTTTGCTTTTGACTCCCCCAAAATTAATTTCTGGATCCACTACTATTTTAGTTTCAGATATCTTATATTATAGTTATATATTATTATATGTATTATAATTATAATTATCATCTTTGATCATTTCACTATAGTGAAATTACTATAGTAATGTATGAGACTAGGAAAACTTATGTAGAGAAATAAAAATATTAGTTTTACCAAAATCAACAATTTCGTATGTGTTTATTTTTAACAACATTTGATAACACGACGTTTATTGATGCAAAATAAATTGATTATTACGGAAATATTGTTACACTTACAAATTACACAAATTTACAAATTTATTTAATTCATTTTTTTTTTGTACTCAAATAATAGTAGGATGATGAATTGATATCAATATTAAATAACCTATATTGGTCTTTCATGATGTGTACTAAATATATACGTAGTAAGCAGGGCTCGGGACTTAAAGCACTTAAAATCATCAAAATAAGTGCTTAAAAAAGCACTTAAATACTTCATTATAAGCACGTAAATAAGCACTTAAAAACATTAAAATAAGTAAAATCAAAAATGTGTACCTCCTTTAAAAAACAAATGTAATCCGTTGCCTCAAAATCTTCCAATAATTTGTGTTAAAAAATAGGTATTTGTGCCCTTGTGATATATTTTTAGACTTTTTGAACCACGAACACAGAATGTTTTTTTTTTAAGTAATCTTCATTTTATTATTTAATATACCAAAAAATTACAGGAGTATGATTATTAAATCACACAATTTCGAGAATGCCCACGCCAATGTGTTAAGTTAAAATTATAGCCAGCTACAATCGACATGGCAAATAGATACAAAAACAAACAAAAATAGGAGTTCGGTATATTAACTACGAGAAAATAGAATAAAAAGGTAAACAAATATTTCTAGTTGGGGTTGTAATACAAGTACACATTGAAAAAAATGTTCGTCAACCCAGGTCGTCATTTCATCATTAATTAGAAAATATGCAAGAAAAGCAGAAAAAACTAATTAAAAACAATTTTTTCTAAAACCAACGAAATAAGCAAAAATAAGCACTTTCAAGTTTAAAATTTAAAATCGTTGTTATATTTCATAAATTTTCATAACACCCTGCTAGATTTTAAGACAAACCAAAAAAATAAGCAAACGCTTTGAGTTCCGAGTCCTGGTAATAAGGATATATAGATAAGTTGTTGAAATAAACAATATAAAATTACCTATGGCGTGATATAAATGCAAGTTTAACATCGTATTCAAAGCAAGTATAGTTTTCGGTAAAGATGGTAAGATTTATGATATATGATTGCAATTAAACATGAAGATGAAAAATGTCTTAATAATATAAGTTTTTATGGATGAAAAACCATAACTACGATTTCCGCATTATTGTGAAAGTTAAGTGATGAAACGGAATCCAACGCAATGGCATGTAGAGACAGTTATTTCATTTGTTTTTCTTTATATTTCTACGCATAAATTCAAATGTGTATACCTACTGTATAGGGTATTTTTGTAGTCTTTTTTTAAATGATCTATTGTACAAAATAAATTAGGAAAATCATCCACAGGAGGCCACCATTGAGAAAGTATTTTATAATTTGTATTTAATGTAATATTAAGGTTTTAATGAATTCAAAATTATTTTATTTAAGTTTGGATGAAATCAAAAAAGAAATGATTGGAACGGACTGAAAGTATCTGATTTTTATATCGACTTTACTAGCTTTCAATATGGCATTACAGAGTAATTATTTTAAATACTTTTATGTTACCTAATCGGATGGTAATAATTTTAAAATGCATTCAAATCATTATTTAATTTAAACCATTATTTACAAAATTGTAAATAAGAAATTGATCTATAAAGTGAGTTGGACTTTGAATGTAAACATCTCTAGTATACATTTCACCTTGTATAAGTTTTTTTCAATAATATAATTAAAAAACATATTTAATAGAGCTACAAAAAATAAATTGAGAAAGAAAATCCATTCAAAATATTCAACAATTGGAAAAATGATATGACATTGTGAACAAAATATTTTGATTAAAATGTTAGGTAAAATATTTAAAATCTTGATTTTATGACTTATTCCAGAAGTTGATTTACTGAGTGATGTATGGAATGTAATTTAACATTAAAAAAGTTGTTTTCATTTTCAATCATTTAAAAAAAAATATCAAATGAAAATAGTTTAAGGTGATAAAATATGAATACATATTTTGTATTTCTTTTTAATACTTATACCATTCTTAAATTTTAAGCTATTCAATAATAATGATAATAATGATAAGTGTATAACATATGCATCATTATGTCAATTTTCAATATCCTTTTACGAAAAAATTAAAATTTGTATGAAATGTCGTTTATAAATAAAAAAACAAATAAAAGTTAATAGGAATAATATTATTTTAAAAATGATTGAAAATGGTAAATATCAGAATTTTAGCTTTTTGAATAACAGCAGATACTTACTTTTAAAACTTTATACGTAAAACAAAAATCAAAAATATTCTGAACTTGATAAAACTTAATGATCAATTGATCATTTACAAAATATAACTTGATACATGTTACCGTCTCGTTTAATCACTTTAAAATCATTATTGTTTATTATAAACATAAAATCATTTAAGTGAAAAAATTAATTTGAATTTTTTCAGTACATTTTTAGATAATTAAAAATACTGAAAAAGTCTGTTCTTTGAAATTTTGGTATCTTACACATGAACATTTGTGTTCAATTCAATTACACACAACGTGTGTGTAGTATATTTTAGATTTTATCAAAGCGTTTGAGAAATGAACAATTAAGCATGAAAATTAAGAAAAAAATGTTGTATTATATTGTAAATAACATTTGAAGAAAAACTCTTTTATTAAGCTTCAGTTTTACGAATCATACTAATATAACATGCTTCAGGGACATGTTTCAGGGTATAAAGAGATGTATGAGTGTAGGTGAATTTCAAAATGTATTATAATATAAAATAAGTCGTTTTATGCATTCACGTATGATATATTTCATAAAAAAATTAAGATGATTAGGAAAGAATATTCTATGTTACATTGAATTACAAGCGAAATTTTGTGGAGGGAATTATTTTAGTACCGGTTCCAATACATCAATCGAGAGAACTAGAATTTTTTCTGTTAACAATTCTTTATAATATACTTTAAATGTAATATGCATATGTATGAGTGTATGCGTACGTATTTAATATTATAATCTTACATCCTGTTTATAGACTTTAGGTAAATTGTATATTTTAATCAGAATTTTTGGACAACTGGTTTTATGATTTTCGTATCAGCTTGTTTTTTATACATCACCATGCCCTAATTAATAACAAGTGTTTTATCTAACTGAATAAAAAATTGCAAGATCGAGTGTGTGTACGCATGTGTATATTTCATTTCCGTTTTAACTAAACGAATAATTCACATTGATCTGATTTTCTCATTTGCTTTTTTATTGTTATTTTGGCGCTGCCAAGTAATCAGAAGTTTCTCTTAAATTATATATTACATCCGATCCTCCTTTAGTTTCTGATCGAATCGAATTGTGTCAAAAATCAAGTAGTAGGAAAAAGCACGTTTTATTAATTTTAATAGAGAAAAAACGTAGAATTTCACTTAAATTACTTCTGTCCGTGAGTTATATTGGACACACCGTAACGAAACAGACAAACTATGTCTGATTTAGTTCTTCTTTATAAATATAATATATTTCCCGTTTATTTGTACTCGACAATTGAAAATATTATATTATTTTAAATTAGTATGTGAAATGAACCGCCTTAGTTTATAATTATACTCCAGTGTCGCACAGTACGTTTAGTTGAACCATCAGCTCATAATGGTTCGACAGTCATGAGAGTGAGGTTCAATAATAAATCCAGAGTATTTGTTCATTATTTTAAGAAATGTAGCTACTCTAATTAAATTCTTAAATTATGAAAAATGTATACAGTTTATTTAACAAAAATGATTTAATCACCTGATATACTTTGTCATAAAATAATTTATTCTCGGGTACTATATTATTTCAATGGATTATACATGATTGTATTGTAAGTTTGGCATCACTCGAGCAACGGACTTGACAAAAATAAATAAATTAAAATATTTCATCGAAGCATAGTTACTAGGGACAATGTTGAGAAGTTGAGATCAACATCCGTTTAATCAATTGGAGGTATTTTTTCCTCTAGGTTTTTATTTTTTGAATATTGATTGCTTATTGATGACACTCGAGAGCCGTGACCCGCTGGAAAGTCTCAAAAACCTATCTGGCACAAATAAAAAATGAAGAGTATCCACCCTGTTAAGAGAATTACTATTATTTGTTCCGTTTTATAAATTCAGTCAAATAAAAGGGCGTTTATTTATTTTGCTAATATAAATAATGGCATGGTTTCAAATTTTGGTGTAGCCTTCAGAAGTATTTAAAATTATACCAAATAATGAAAAGTGTGATATAATGTTAGTTTTTATTAAAAAAAAAAAAAAAAAAAAAAAAAACTTAAAATTAAACTAAGAAATTAACAACATTTTCCATCCTTATTAGTTATTAATAATTTAGTATTGATTTTTATGATATTATCATGAAATGAAATATGACATTCGACAATCACAAAAATAACAAAATAATGAATTCGACAATAATAATTTGTTTATGATTATGCAGTCAATAATTCAATTTATGAGAAAAGTAATAAAAAAATGATATTAGAGTTTATTTATTTATGTAATAGAATTAACGCCAGTCGACTTTTCACGAGATAATGTAGAATATATTATATACTCATGGATAATGATGACAATAACATTATGAATACGTCATTAATGAAAATACAAAAGAAGATACAATTTGTAATTAGGATAATAATTTTACTAAGTAAATAATTTAAGAAAATTGTAAATGTAGTAAGTATTAATTCACAATATTTGAAAAAATTAATCTATTGAGAAATTATTGGTATAATATTATTCTTTAGTAATTTATAGTTTTGTGAATGTTTTATAAGATATTATGAAAACTATGATTTACAACTGTTTCTTAGTACCTTGGAAAATACGTTTAATCGGATTGAGAGACGGGGAACTAAACTGTAGTACTTTTAATAATTTTATAAATTAATTAATAAATCAAAAATATTGTCGTTTATTAATATGGCACAAGTGTTTCGATAGAAAAACACTATGTTATTGAAAAATAATTTCATATTAAGTTGAAGTTCGAATAAAATTTAGAAAATAATAAATGATCCGTATATTATTACGTCCGTATATAGTAGGTACTTATTTATGTAGAGTATCTACTTCTAAGAGCTATTTTGCTTTTTAAATATTTATTCTATTTGTATTTGTAAATTAGGGATTTTTTGATTTGTTCGCATGGAAAAATACAAATAAAAAGTTACCTTGTAAAAACAATTTACGTATCGTTTATACATGTTTAATAAGGAAATCGAGTAAAATTCATAAATATTTGATTATAATCTATGATCTTAATCAAATCTAGTATCGTGTAAAAGTTTCTATTTAACAAAATTTCTGTACCTCAAAAAGTTTTGTTGAAACTTTTCGTGTCACTACAGTGAAATATATAGTTAGTACAACGGAGTAAAAAAAAACTTGTGATTTGTTTTAACCGTTATAGAGCAAAAAGCAGAATATTCCGTTATTGCATGTACCTAGACCTGTATTATATGACCTTTAATACATAACAGCACGTAGAATGCTATTCGCTATAATCATTACATATATTATTGCAAGTACCGAAACACGATTACCTATATACAAATACAGGTACACTTTATGTGTTGGTGTATTAAAACAAAATATAAACGTATTTTGAATATTATTCACGATGAGCATAAACTCATCAAACCCGTTTCTGTTCGTATAACGTTATACAGATAAAATATTACGCTCGAGGCTCACGCGCGCGATTATTGTTATATAAAAATCAATAGAATAAAATAAGAAGAACGAACTGGGTTTTATGAATTCCGCATCTCGTATTTGTTTGCTTCCTGTCCGACGGGTCGGATAAGAAATAAGCAATCGCACGAACCTACATAACATATACGTCGTATAAGATATGATATAATAATAATACCAAATAATAATAGTAATAATAATAATAATAATAATAATAATATGATAATAATATGTATCGCGACGACGGACGACACGGTTCTGAGGGTAAGACGACACGCGGCGCCGTGGCATCGCAACTGTGACGGACCCATCCCGAAGGAGAAAGCAAACTCTCCTACCTCGTGTCTGTCGGAACCGGCGCGGGCACTACACCAACGTCTTCCTCTCCACAAGACGTTTCCCGTCTTCGCACTCGTTCCAATGCCAAACGATCGCTTGATGACCAAACGTCCGGTTTTTGCCGGCATACACACACAAACACACACACACACACACACACACACTCACACTCTCACACACGTACGCCGCACACTCACCCTGCACGTCGTCTTCAGTTACTCGATTACCGTTGTCGCGTACGTTGCGCCCTGGTGTAACACAGAATATCCGAACGGTGTCTTATTATATCTAGTATTTTACACATTTATATTTATAAATATATATATATATTTTACCGATTTCGGTTTTCCAGTGCAGCGGGATTAAATCGGGAATTTAAACAAAAAGAGAAGAGAAAAGAAATAATTTAGCGATACTTTTCTGTTATTCTTCTACGCCGGACAAGTAAGTACTCGGTGTAACTGTCAATATTATATTCAATTTATATGATGTAAAATAGCATATATAATTATATTATTATACATTATGTGTACGATAGTTGAATTATATTTCTTTTTTTTTACACACACGTTAATATATACACACGGCTCTATGCCGATATCAAATCAAGTATAATAATATAGTAATAATATACTTAGTTGTAATTACGCGTGTTGCCGGGTTCACAAGATAATTGATAGGAGTGTATCGTGTAATAATTATTTTAACTCGCAGGTAGTATGGCTAATATAAATACAAATCGTCGATCGTAAATCATCCTTGTCCGTTAATTTTCATCGCATTAAAACATTCATTATTTTAATGTATCATAAGTTACAGTTTACTTAACATACACACAAATCGAAAAACATTTTTTTTTGTTACTTAAGTTTCATTAGACTAATTTGACTGGATGGTTAATATGTTTATAGCACAAATCCCCTACATTTCACTTGGAAAATGTTTTAATATATATTAAATACACATTGTATGAAGTTTACACTATACATGTATGGTATATACTCGTTTAATACTAACACAATAATAATGATAAAAAAACGTATAAATGCTTTAAATGGAATTTGGTCATGTATTCTTCAAATATAATTTTCATAATAATATTTAACAGAATTGTAATTACGCGTTCAGCCGTTATGATCTGTTGGTACAAGTGCAAACACTTAGACACATTTCTTCAATTTAACGAAAGATAAACGTGAATTAAAACAAAAGGCAATCTAAATTAACTTTTTAATTCGGCGATCATCTGGGGTATAAAAATGTTGGATAGGATTTTCAAGAAGATCACTTAATTGTCTCTTGAGAGCTGAGACTAAATTGACAGGAAAATGTCATTAAAAAAATATTTCATAAATATTTAAGTGCTTTTTGGTTTGAGCAATTTCCGAAGTCCCGCTGGGTTAAGTATACATCACAAAAATTGATATGAAAGAGTAATAATGTGTATTATGAAAAAAGGCAACATTTAAGTTGTTAAGCATATACAGTCCAGTTAATGGAATTGAATAATCACGTTTAGGCTTCATATATAATCAATTTGGAATCTGATTTTATTTTGATTTGTTGGTGTATACCAGTAATCATATTGCATGATTCGACGACAAGAAAATAAGAGGATGTACAATGAATATGTGCATGACATATAATTAGGTATTTATTTTATTAAATTTAAATATAAGTGTTGAAATTTAATCACTTTGTATGACTCACTGACAAATGTAAAACAAATTTGAATTAAAATTGCGTTGTACAAAAAAAAAAAAAAAGATTAAAAACACATTTGTGATTTTCGAAATACTATATTAAGATACAATATCATTAGTTCATATATAATATCATAATTTTAGAGACTAATTGTATAAACAAAGTCTAAAAAAAAAAAAAAAAATACAATACCGATAGTTGTTTTTTTTTCTGAAAGTATAAATAGTATATTGTTTTATCACATTATTGGTTCGTTAGTTTTTGTATTATATATTTTTCGAAAATGTAATTTCACTTCACCAATTATTGTATATTATTGTTTTTCAATTACCTATGTTTTTTTACCTATGATTAAGGTTAATTTATCATTTGATGGTGACGTTTAATTTGATTGCCAGTGATCCTAATTGCCATAAAACCACCCACATTACATTTTAAAAATAATTATCATTATAAAAATAATGTTAGGTATAAAAACCATTTATATTGATGAATAAGAGTTTTGAATAAATCTCATATATGCTATTGGGTGGGCTATCATATTTGATGTTTTTTTGTAGTAAGGAAGTATTGTATTCAGTATCCATAATTTTCTTTTGAGGAATTTGACACCTGTCCATACATATATTTATTTTTTTTATTCAGATGCAGTAAAATATCAAATAACGAATTCTTTAACTTATTTTTTTCTCCAATAGTTAAAATTTTCACAAGCTAGTAGCTCCAAGTATATACATGGATGTATTAATTTTATCACGCAAGCAAAATTAAACTAGTTAAAAAATACAAAAACAAGTTCGTAGTAAATCTTTGTTCAAAATATAAAATATGAACTGTAATTTTGGAATTATTAATATTAGGCATGTAAACAGCATAAATGTATGTTTTATTTTAGTAGTTAGTGCATTTGTTACCCGAGTTATTTATATGAATATGTAACTATTATCTGTGTGTATAATTTAAAATTTTAAATTATTATTTATTAAAATGTGTTTTATAAATATTGTTTGAAAGTTGTTGTTCTTGTAATTATTTACTTAATGTATAAGCATATTTTCACAAATATCATGCAACATTGAAAATTGAAGAGACACAGATATTTTAAACTCGATAGTATTTTTTTAAAAATAAGTAAAGTATTTAAGAAAAAATAAGAATGTATATTTGTCATTTTTACAGCTGCTTAATACGTCATAAAAAATTTGATAATATTTCCTATTTGAAAAAAAAAACAACGGAAGTAGAAAAGTATTACATCGATTTTAATATTTTTAATTGTGTTCCAATACCTACTACAAGATGTTATTTATAGTCAACTCATCGAATCGAATACATATTTTAATTTTCATGTGTCTAGATGTACTTGTGGTTAGAGCCGTATAATGGTATCAACGTCGACGATGTCTTTTAGACATTTTACTCGTCGACCATACGTACATATACACCGTTGTTAAACACATTATATTGTTGTTATTACTATTATTATCATTATTATATTGGCAAATCCATTAGAATTGCGAAACATAATCCCAATGCTCATTCGAATCACGTACTTAATCGAAATGCATTAACATTAAATTGGGGCCACGTATATTATTGTTCTTATCATTCTAGACTATTATAGCAGCTGGACCGGTAACAATAGTCACCACAGGCTAAAAAATCGACTTGTCGTAATCACATAATGAAAAAAAAAAATTAGATCATGTAATATACAGTTGTCAATCCTAAAGTATCGGATGTGACAACAAATAAATACACACACACACACACACACACACACACACACACACACACACACACACACACACACACACACACAAATGTGAATATAACTATCTACACAATAAATAAATATATAACTGATACAAACACAAATGTAAACCAAATGGTATTCTAACTATTTTGTGTGATTTACGACACCAAAATTATTTTGATTACACTACGAAAATGTAGGTATATATATATATATATATATTTGTATATTGGTAAATCATATATTAAACCACGATTTTTTTTATGTTCACCGTATAAAACTAACGTTTAATCGTTTTGTTGTTTCAACACTTACACGTAGGTACAAGGCGGAGGTGACCAATAGAATGTATTTAATAAAAAAAAAGTAGTAAGGAAAACAATCCGTTTCGGTTTTACACGTCTTATAACAATAATTATTATATCATGTGAATCGTAGATAGATTACGCACGCAATTATTTAAAAATCTCCAGGTCAGTATTTTTTCTGAAGTTAAATGAACGAACATTTTTAATTTGAATGTAGTAAAAGTGCCTAAAAAAATATCTAGATTAATTACTAAAAAATATATGTTGGATTCATAAATGTTTTCGTAGCTAATTTTGATATAATTGTCTTTTTTTGTACACTCTAAGGATTACTTAAAAATTAATGTAGTTCCATGAGTACCTTAACGTTACATCCAGTATATTCATGTTGTTACTATTCTGGAATATTTAAGGAAGTTTGAAAGTAAAGTTTTAACAATCTAAAATAATTTTGTAGTATGAATTTAAACATTACATTTTTAAACTTAAACAATGTTAAAAATATTTCTTTAATGATTTAAAAGAATAATACTTATACTAAGTACACCTTTCCATTAAAAATAATGGAGACAAATTTAGTTTTTATGGGCTTATCATTTGTATTTATGACTGAAGATATTATTTTAGAATTTAAAATATTAAAAATATGGCACCAAAAATATTACATTTATCATTCATTTATATTTTAATATTTATTTGAAATATTAATAATAATTTTAATTGGTTTTTTGAGTATGATTAAAGACGAATGGACATTATAATTATGTTATAAAATAAAGTAATGAAATTTTTATTTTTGACCTTCAGTTAAGAGTGTTGAGATTCGATTTTCGAGACAAATCACGTTACACATAAACTTAATTGATCTTTATTTTACACATTTTTATACCAATTTTTTAAGACTTTCAGATGTATCATATTTCGTTTTTCAGACGATTTATGTATCTTGATGAATGTATTTATTTATTTGAGGTATTTGATTTAACTCCGGTAAAAGAAATATTTATACATATTATATATTTCATAGATTTAATATAAAAGCCTTTGTAAAATATGTTGAGCTTAGAAAATTGCATAGGAGTCTAAACTCCTTCAAGCATTTCTTAATAAAATAAAATAAATGATTTAAAACTACATTGCATTTTGTGTTTGATCAAAACATGTACGTGTACGTCATGTAGTTTAAATGTGCGTAGAGACACTGACTTTGAAAAAAGTGTATCTATTATTGATCTAATTGATAAAGATATTTTATCTTTGTGTTTTCTTATACTTTGTTTAAATAACATATACACTGTATATGTTTTAATACAAGGTGACTTTTTGAGTATGCTCATCCCATTTTTAACCTTGTGTAATTTTCATCTATAAATTAATAAACAATTACAAAACTACATTTTTATGAAAAAAAAAAAATATTTACTATTTTCACCTGCATAATTTTTCAAGTTTTTAGTTTTCTGAAACGGTATCTAACAACTATTCATAACATAATATTACGAAAGAAATAATTTTTTTAAACAATTCGATATTGACATTTTTTTTAATTAGATCAATTCTTAAAAGAAATAGAAGCATTTTATTATAAGTTTTTAAAGTAGTGGTAAAGAGTATAGCAGGGGCTCCAGTAAAAATATCCTGTGATTTTTCCAATACTCCAAACTTAATGTTAATATTTTTGAAACTATAGGTCCAATAATACAAATTTAAGTAACAAAGTATTTTCTTACACAATATTATGGATTTCATAGATTTTCGCTTCAAAACAATACATGTATTATATCTCAGCGTATAACATGGATTTATATATAAAATACTTGTTACTATTTAAGAAAACTAATGACTTAAAAATCTCATAGATAAAAATAGTAAAAAAAATTGTATCCATAATAATGTTGCTTTATTACTTTTGAATTTTAAGTGATAAAAAATATGTATGTACAGAGATAATAATTGAGCAATTATGCTTGAAAAAACATCATATTTATACATGTGTAGGTATGTACATGTATGTATATATTATGTATAGATTTAATTGTGATGTAACATATAGTTGTTTTGAAACTAAACGTTATTAGCCGACACCAGAGTATTTATATAAGTGCATACAGAATTCGAATATAGAGAAGCACACTTGTAAGTTATAAGAATTGTATTTATTGTAGCCGCATTAAAAAATATAGTAACTTATTAATACAATTAAGGTGAATAGATAGTTCATGCAGATGCCTCGAGGTGATGACATGTCAGGCCAAAAGGCGTTTTGAAAGCGTCCGTAGAAACGCTAAACATCATATTCGAGTCAAATCTGGAGTTTTGTAACATGCAATGCCAGAAGAACAAAAACTATTTATCGAGCTCTTGGATAGTGGTCCATTTATGGTTGTAGTAGGAACACGGTATAAGACGCTACTATAAACTGTCACATTATACGTTGTATTTACGTTGGCAGTGAAGAATCTAATAGTTCAAAAAATAAGTTTTCATTATTCTACAGTAGTTGTCTCGCATGACACGAAGATGTATATTCCTGCATGGGTAGTCTAATTGCTTTTGCACGCTTCTAATAGTAATGCAAATGAGGTATTATTACTATTTATGTAAAATTGTATTGTTTTTGTATAGATTTACAGAAATTATAAGAGTTTTTATAATTTCATTGTGTAGTGCACGATGTATGAATAATGAAATGACACATGTCAGTTTTTTTTAATTACAGTGTTACTCATTAGGTGAACATTTTTTAAATGCCTCTTTGAATGTGAGCAACAAGTTTAAATTATAGCATCGTACTTGACATTATTTTTAATAACATGTGTGATCATTAGAAATAGTTTAACTTGGATATAAATGATATTTATCATTGGTCTATGTTAATTCCAAATAAATTGTAGTTGCAACATCTAATTATTATATTTTTCATATTCGGATAGAAGTACCTATTTTACTACTTTTTCTATAATCAGTACATTTTTTTGTTAAATATTTTAGCAATTAAATGTCAATTCCAAATATTTTATGAAAAAAGTTTTTAGTAGATTTTCAAGTAGACATGTTTCATTTTATTTCATGTTTTCAACAAGCTCTTTTGAAAATAAAAAAAGAGACCTCCTTGTGCACAATAAAAACAATAGTAACAGTATACAATAACAACGATTATAAAAAGAAGACATTACGCTTTACGCATCATTAACAAACGTGTGAAAAGTCATTATTTAGTGAGATGCGCTTAAGGATTACGGCAAAATTATGTACAACATCATAGTAATTTAATGCAAATAATATTAATATTTATTTAAAAAAATAGTGTTGTGATTAAAATTCATCAAGATAAAAAAAGTTTTGTGAAGAACTGTATAATATGTAAAAAATTTAAATATCCTAAAAAGGAGGTTTATTAAATGAGCTATGTAATTATTGAGATGACGGCAAAAATATAAATTTCACTATTTTCAATGAAAAAATTTCAATAATTTGTTGCATATGTACTTTATTTTAATAATTATTCATCTAGATTGTATAATAAATCGGTGAAACAAAATTCTAGATTATAATGCAATCAATCTTATGAATATATTTGATACATATGTCCAAGGAGAAATGTTACAACTTAAAGACAAGAGAGTTATATAGTGGAGGCAGCTGTAAGTTATACATACACTGTATAAATAATAAAAATAAAAATGAGAAGAAAAATATGTAATCGATTTATTTTTAAGATGACACAGTAGAAGCCTTGATGGATAAAAAATTACTTGAGGGCTTATTTAATATTTAAAAATATTCCATGATCTATAAACATAAATATTTAATTAATCATAATATTAGGTAATGGACTGGATAGAAGTTGAATATTGAAAGGAATCATTTTTAAGAGTTTTGACCTAATTATGAATCCCACCTAAATATTTGCCTAAGCAACATATAATGTTACGAAAACTTCAAAAATAAATTAATTCGAATATTTTTGATCAACTAGTAGTATTAATTATTTGAAGGTTGTAATGATTGGTTTGAAAATTTTGCTAACTGTCACTATCGTATGTAGCTTAATAACTATTATCGGTAAATAATCATATCAGATTATGAGCGAAGCGAAGTATTTATTGGTTTTATAATGATGTTTATTTAAAAATTATTTTCTGTTAACACTTTTTCTGGTAGTTAGGGTGATCTAAAAGTTTCATCAATATTGCATGTAAATCATACATTAGAGAGTTAATTTTTCTATCCTTTTAATACTTTTTTCAAACGAAAGGAACAACTGCCGAAAAACCAAGTAAAAACGGAAAAATTTATTGTGAAACGACATTTTACTAAATCGATTTTAATTATTTATTCATAACTCGGAAAGTAATATTACTAGAAACTTGAAATTTTCACTATATATTAAGAACAAATCTACATATACATACTTTACAAAAGTAAAAAAAAAACTTTTGGGCTAAAAATATAAATTTTAATATACCCTGTTTTTTTAAGTTTATCTCAAATAACATTTTAATATTTAACAAAATGTTTTGAAAATTTAATATGATCATATACTCAACTTATGATACTGAAAAAATTTCAAAAATCGTGACCCTGAATTTTTCGTATAAGCGTTAATAAGTTAATTATAATATACTTTTTACATATTCCACTATTTTTGTCAATTTTCAATTTTCAACGTTAAATGTTTATTTATAAAAATTGGTCCAACCAATCATTATGAAACTTTTGATACAGATATAACAACATCTTTTGGATCTTTTGGTAACAAATAATTTCTCATTAGTTAAATAAGAAAACATAACAGATTTGATAAAAAAAACACATCAACAATCAAACTGAAAACGGTTAAATATATAAATGGTATATTTTTATTATACTGAAGCTTTGCTTTGAATTGTTACCTAAGGAAATAATCTATAATTTCTTAAAATTCAATACACTCATCCCCATTATCATGCTCGAGGAGCGAGTTATAATCCATGGTGTAAATACGTCGTTTTTTAAAATAAGTACCCATTTAACTGTGAGATAAAAAAATATTTTGGACTTAAGACTTTATTTGGATTTTGCATTTTCAAAAGTTATTTTTACACGTAAAATATATTTCTGTTGAAAAGACATTTGTTCGGCAACACCTGTCAGATTTTCTCGAGTTTTATTTTTCTTTCAAGGAAGATATTATGCTGTTATATACTCTAAAATTATCGAACGTGTGTACGTGATAACTATACAATATAAACACACATCGTTACTTTACGGTCCACCTAACAACATGGTTTCAGTTAAATTCTTTATGAAAATGTAATCTCTTAGGTTAAATTTTTATTAAACTATTCAATTATTAGATGATCATTTATTTCACGAAAAAATTCTTAACATATTATTATTTTAAAAGATTTACACGTGAATTGCTTAATTTTAATTTTTAAGTAATTATATAAAACTTAGTTTTGAATTAATTCCGTGTAATTTATTATTGTTAATAGACCGAAAATAAAAGAACATTTATGCTAGCAGGCTGTTCGTTTAGTAATAATATATAAATAATTAAATTATAATACTTATAATTCATTGTATTTTATTTTCACTATGAATGGTTTTTATTTAATTTTGTTTTTTTCTTTAAAAGGCTTATCACTCGTTTTCAAATAATATTTATCGACATTTTTGTTTATTTGGCCCTCTAGAGAGTTTTAAATTGCCTCTTAGGAAAATAATATTTTTTATGTATTTTATAGATACGAGAAGAAATTCTTTCGTGTGTTAAAAAAAAGTCCTTAAATATGTATAAAGAGAAAGTTGTTTAAATATTAAAATTTAATGATCAAAAGATTTTCATGTTAAACAATTTATCCCAGCAAAAACACTACGCCAAACTCCGTGTAAAAAAACGCTCAGTATAAAAAAAAACACCTCAAAAAGTTGTGATATCATTTTATAGCTATGTATTTAAACTATGTAGGAATAGATATATTATTATAATTTATGTTAAAATTCACTGCTTATAAATTGAACTTAGCTGGTGACTTTAAAATTATAACACTTAATTAGTAATTTATAACAATTAATTTATATAACACTTAATTAGTGTCACTCATTTTCAAAGATAACATGTAGGTATACTCAATACGAAATGAATTCTCATGAGTTTTAAATAATGTCACCAGCTAAGTTCAATTTATAAGCAGTGAATTTTAACATAAATTATAATAATATATCTATTCCTACATAGTTTAAATACATAGCTATAAAATGATATCACAACTTTTTGAGGTGGTTTTTTTTTATACTGAGCGTTTTTTTACACGGAGTTTGGCGTAGTGTTTTTGTTGGGATATCACAATTTTTTTTTATGTTATTATTATTATTATTATTGTTGTTGTTGTTGTTGTAAGAATTATTATTAAATATTATAATACAGTGGCCTACGGAAGTCAATAAGACGTATAACGCTGGACGTGCATAACAGACGGCGGCTGACGCGTGAAAGAACAATATTGAATATACATAGTACATAATATTATCATTAATTATAGAATAGAATCTATTCTATAATCAATGATATTATTATGATATTATCGCGTTATAATCGCACCCCGAGCCGTTACGTATTAGCTGGAAACACCGCCGCTGAAAGCGCTGTAGCGCGTTCGCAGCGCGTCGCGCAGCCGAGTGAAAATGAAAAAGCACGCGCGTGTGTGTATCTCCTCAGTGGGCGAGGAACCTCATGCGGGCCGCAGGGAATATTATCGAATAACATTTTCTTTTTTACCATAAAAATGCATAATATATTTGGCTATAACTCCATTTATAATGTTCAAATCGGATTAAAAAGTGCAGCATTCCCTTCTACGGAACATTTCCAATAAGATTGGTGCATTGTCAAACTAAATTATTCTACAAGAAATTAGATATGCATGGACAACTATTTTTTTTCGTGATTTCCGATGCTTCCTGTAATTATACCCGGCAGTTGTCGCGTGTTGTGATTGCCGATGCGTTCATTTTAAGGCGTTTTTTTTTATACTTAGCGCGACCCTGCCGGGTCGTTGGATATATTCTGTGAATTTGGTACTAAATAAATTATTATTGTTGTTATTTTGGATAGTTCCTGTAGTTAATGTATAACATTTCAACTAAAATATGTATTTTATATTATTTTATTTAGTATGCTTACTTCGTTGTACAATTTAACTTGAATAACACAAATATATTATTATATTAAATTATTTTAACATCAATTTATGTATAAACTCATCACTGGTCGTTTGTGTTTTGAATGATAGACGCATTGTACTTACGAGAGACTATTTATTTTGGGAGCATACAGGATTTAAAAATAAATTTATATACTATATGTATATATATATATATATATATATATATATATATGCCATAAACAATGTATGATTATTAAATATCAACCCCCTTCAAGTTAAGCATAATAAATATTAATACTTAGAAAAGTGCCGTTATAAAATTGCATGTAAGACATTACTGACAGAAAAACGATACATAATATTTTATTACTAAGTAGCAGACGTTAAGAGTTTTAAGTTTATTATTAAGAACAGAGAAAAATAAATATACGGTAAAAGGTGAGGAGAACGGGAAACGAATCATGAGGGAAGGTAACCTTTGTTTTTGAAAGTTTCACCTCCTGGGGCTACATTTGGGTCCTTATTATATTATAGTTTCAAAGAATCAAATATTAGCTGGAAACTTTCACGAAATTGCGAGACAAAAATCAAAAGATGTTTGTGCCAATGTCAACTATCGTGACATAACAAGTTGGAAACAATAGTGCAGTTAAAACTTATTAGTACAGTATTAATATTTTGCCATTATTTCCGACGTGGATCGATAAAATTTCCTATGCACTAGCGTGGCCGATTTGCCTACACCGCACGCCGTCAGAAAAATAAATAGGTCTGCAATGTTTTTTAATTGTTTTTTTTCCGTTCCTCTTTTTCAGAATGGTTTCGCCTGGTCACGCGCTGACGACATTGACAATCGTGACGTTTTGTTTGGTGAACAACACGGAACAACACTGGAAGTGGCGGAAGCCTAACGCGTTGGACGGTTCACCGAAATACTTGCACTCGCCCGTTTATAAGTCGAAATCACCGTCGCCTAAGCCACTGTATTCGCCTTCTCACGAAAAACCGCACTCGTCCCCTCACGAAAAGCTGTACGCGCCAGCTCACGAAAAGCTGTACGCGCCAGCTCACGAAAAGCTGTACGCCCCTGGCCACGAGAAGCCGTTCAAGCAAGATCACTGTGAGCTGCGCAAAGTGATATTCACTCAGGACGCAGAGTCTCCGCAGGTATGCGCACTGCGTGCTCGGATATTTCTCTTTGTGTCCGTCATGATATATTATGCTCTCTGGACGGGTAATGCGTTTACAGAGATATACACGGTCATTATATTTTTTTCAGTACATCGTCTACAAGTCTAAAATGCCCGATTTGAAGGAATTCACGTTGTGCCATTGGCACAATATTTTCAACTACACACACGACCAACCTATATTCTCGTACACTCGTAAGTATGATGATACATTTAGCTTTCAATTCACATTCGGCGTTCGAAATAAATGGACGAGATTCCGTTTTCTTTTTGCGCTTGATATGTATTTACATAAACATATTATTTGAAATTCAAAAGGGTGAAAATCCGAATGGAAAAGTGTACACTTACATTTATGTCTTGATAAAATTTACGAAATTATATTCAGTGACAATAATGAATATTGTAGAGAACTGTCATTATGAATTTATGCGAGGCAGCTGGTACACGTAGCCGCAAAACGTAGGTCAGATTACCAGGTTGAATCGACACAGTGTACTTTTCGCTGTAGAGCCTTTTGTTTTTGGCTATGCCATTAAACATATTAAAGTTACATTACTAATGAGATTCTTAAAATAAATTATCATAAATGTATATAATTTATGTAAAGTAATGAGAAAAATGCTTTCCGTAAAAACTTTCCTGTGTTATGAATTCTACTTTTAAGAAAATAATGTCGGAGAATTTTTTTTTTTTATAATTTTCTGAAAATGAACAGAAAGAATGTTTGTGATATTAAGACGAGCTTTAAATTTTTAATAGATCGTTCACTTGACAAACAAGTACCCAATTGATTTCGAAATAAAACTGGCAAGAAATATAAAAATAAGTAGATATTTTTATGAACAATTAATACCTATTAATACGTAGAGAATTCTTAGTAAACCGTTAATTATTTTAAAAATTAATCTTCGAAATGAAATAGTACAAAATAGTAAATGATAAGAATATCTTGATTTACATTTTAAATGTTTTTTCCAGAAATTAAAAAGTTTAACTCAGTCTCTTGAAACAAATATGTAGCTTTTAACGAATATTTGTTCAATAACTTTTAATTAATTGAGATTGAAATTCATTTTTAATTCCAAATTAATATTTTGTCACGTTTATTCTTCAATGAGAATAAATTTAAATAATGTATATTAAGAATTATTCAATTATTTCATAAAACTCAAATCAACTTAAAAATATCACCTTATATTCACATTACATTTTACATATATATCTACTTAGGGTAATATCAATGTATTATACGAACCAATTTATTTGTTATTTATAGTTCCTGGTAAATCTCGAGTAATATATTCGTGGATTGAAAATTCGCCTCAAAAAACCTACTATTCATTGGCTATTAATGGACACACCATATATAGAATAAATTACCCGGAAAAATTGTTTAAATGGTACCATGTGTGTCAATCGTGGAATGGTCATACTGGTGAATGGCAACTCTGGATCAATTCTGAGCGAGTAGGCAGAGGATTTTATAATTTAGTAAGTTGTTGTTTTGTTGTTTATACTAGTTAGTAGTTATCTGGGTCTGAACTTTTGTGAAAATCATTAATTCAGAGGAGAAGAACGAAATATTAATGAAGAGAACGGAAATAATTTGGTTTTCGCTAAGACATCATTGAAATTGATTATTTTCACATCAAATTGTTTTCTCGGCTGTTCTTCTTTTTGATATGAGCAAACAATTCTTGATACAATAAATAAAAAAAATAAAATAATAAATAAATAAATAAACCTATTTCGAAAGTCTAATGGGAATT
The DNA here is from genome assembly GCA_027580255.1 of Therioaphis trifolii. Lineage (NCBI taxonomy): Eukaryota > Metazoa > Arthropoda > Insecta > Hemiptera > Aphididae > Therioaphis > Therioaphis trifolii. The sequence goes on from CM050411.1 coordinate 17,903,600, forward strand.
TATAAAGGTTTACCGTTCGACCGATAAATTGCCTTTCCGAACACAATTCATCGTATGTTCTAATTATTTATAACTCTACAATGATCGAAATGCTATTTAACATTTTGTATTGAAAACTATTGATATATTTCATTTATTTTCAAAATTATGACCAAAATATTATTCTTATAGCTCATTTTTATTGTTAGTCATAGATTTGATGAATGATATATTAATATATTAAAAATGAAAACATAAAAATTAATAGTGAGATAATGACATAAAATTTATTTTTTTAAAGTTGTAAGTCTTGGTGACCTATCTTTTTTTATTTCAAAGTAATAATCGAAAAAAAAAATATATAATATATATATATATATATATACATATAATAAATATTTTTTCTTGTTCCATAATAATATTATTACAGTTAAAATTAAAATTAAATAATAATATTACAATTGAAATATTTAACAAATTATAATACATCAATGCCCAATGTACTCAATTTGGAAATTTCACAATTTATAATTTATTGATGCAATAATACACTACATATTTGTTTAATTTAAGTATACTAATTACCATTGTTTTTGAAGCTTTAAATTAATAAAAAAAATAAAAAAATAAAATAAAATATTAGTAATAATATTATTCTTATTCAATAAATAAATCTAAAAAATATTCGTGTTTGAAAATAAATAAAAAATTTCATAACAAACACACACACACACACACACACACACACACACACACACACACACACACACACACACACACACACACACACACACACACACACACACACACACACACACACACACACACACACACACACACACACACACACATATTATAAATATAAAATGTGGTTTTATTGAGGATTTAATCCTGTCTAATTAGTATAAAAACAAATTATGTATATATTATGATTTTACATTTTCATGATAATGTAATAATTATTAAGTAATAATAAATGATAAAAACAAACGTAAACATTTGAATTTCTTTAAATCATCGGTTATAAAGAATTATTGTGATCAACTATGATTACAATAATCTGTCAACATAGGTTAGCCGATCTTCTTAGAATGCGATTTTGAAACGGAAAAGATGTTACACGTGAGGCATCTCTTTTACAATATCATCATGTGGTTCTTTTTACATTATAGAGATTGGCGGTTCTAACGGGTTGCCATTATTCATCTCATAGTTGTCACGGTCACGTGCATCTCGACACAAATATACTATTAATGATCGTTGGTCAAAACAAATCTTCTAAGTATTTACCGCGAAGCCCAACGGTTAAAGGACCACAATATAATGCGATGCCACGACGTTAATAAAAAGCTGATTTTTATTTCTGATTTTCTTTTCTGCGCATCATTTTTTATCAAACCGACTAGACGGGAAACGACTCGTTTCATCGCATTTTTTTCCTTCTACTGGGCTTTGTGTGCATAATATTATGATTTGTGACCGAAAGCAATGATTCCTCTGAGGCGTTGACATCGAAAACCGTAAAAGTGACAAAATAATAATAATTACCGGGTGATAAATGTCTTTATTAATGATAAAATATCAACGTAGAAAAAGTATTTTAGCTGATTATTCTTTGCGAAGGCTTTACTGACATAAAGCAATAAATATATATGTGCGTATAAAATGAAAATGATATTGGTTAAACTAATGTTTAAAAAATATTATTTTAATTATGTTTTTAATTTCTGATGGAAAAAAAATAATAAAAAAAATTAAGAGCTCGTAGGTAGCCGGTAGGTTAGCGTTTAAGCGATGACTCTAGTTACGTATAGTAAGGTATAATCCTGTTAAACTTAATGATGTGCAAAATCCCGTTGGTATACAAATTTTCAATGAAATGCAAAATAAAATTAAAAACTCATAGTCCTTAAGTAAATATAATTTTAAAATCTGATAAAAAAAACAATTTTCTATAATCCGCGTTTGCGTGATTATAATACGATAGATGAGATAAAAAAAATTTAATTTAAAAAAAATCCTATAGTCATTAGAATTAAATAAAATAAATAAAATGTATGAGACCTATTAGTTTTAAATATTTATTTAATTTACAACTCATAAAACCTATAAGGCTTTACATCAAATTAATCATTAAATTATTTATAAGTAAAAACTAAATTCAATTATTCTTAACGTGGACAATACTTTTCAATCCCCCATTTTAAACATATTCATTATTTCATATTATCATGTTAGAAAATTTCTAAGCTAAAATACAATTTAATCATGTTTAAAAATAGAAATTAAAACTTGTCAATTGTCGCTCTAATAGGATTTGACAATATTCTACTGTAGGGATCAAAAGTTTCTTATAGAGATCTGAGGTACTATTTTATACAGATGGTTTTGAATTTGTGATGTTAGTTTAAATATCGGATATTTCTTTGTTACATACACCCTAGAAACGGATTTTGTATGGGGATTGAACATAGCCCAAAGGCTCCGTGAACAGAGAGAGTATTTTAAGATTTCCTGTGTGTACATACTTTAGAATTGAAATATATCATGGGTAAAACAAGAAGACGAGGCATGAAAACAACTAAACAAACATGGTGGTTTTTATAACAAGTAATTCAGAGTTACGTGACTGATGCAATAATACGATTTTAGTTGAAAAAAAACTCTGTGCATCCCAGAAATAATAATGTTACACACGTTTAAAATCAGAGAATTCCGACTATAATTGCAGTAATCACGTGGATTTTCCTTTTTTTGATTATACAAGAGTAAACTATTTTCCTCACTTTAATCTATTCTAATTTAATTCACAGCAAAACTAGAGATAAACTGATTTTTTACAATGTGTATATTAGCAATTACTTAATTTTTCAGTTGCAGCGTTGCACATAAACGTGATAAATAGAAAAATATGAAGTTATTCAAACGTAAGCAGGTTCATATCTGAGCTTGAACCATTGAGCAATTAGAGTTTTACGTAGCTTATAACTGTTTTTCGGTCTACTTTTTGTCATTATTCGAGTTAAATTTCACAAAGAAACAGTGATGTTCTGTGGAGTATTTAGGAATTTACTGTGAGAAATAATTTTTAGACTTCAAAATCATAATGTATTTTAATAACTTAAATTGTTACTCCCATCTAATATAATAACACATCTGAGTGTTTGATTTTGGTGTCAGTGGTTTTCCATTAATGTGTTTTTTTTATGTCTGTGTTACCACGTTTTAAACAATGAAAAACGTCAAAAAGTTTAATTTGAGCCTTTTATAAAAAAAATATCTTATCTACTTGCTACTTATTTTTGAAAAAAGCCATTTTTGAAATTTTAGATAGTTTTTCTATCACGAGAAAAAAATGCATAGGATTCGAATATAAATGGTAAACTATCTGAAAATGAGGGTTTCACGAATTCTATTTTAGTTATTGATGCTTAACCTAAAAAATAATTCTTCTCAAAATAATCATACCGCAAAACATGTAAATATTCAAAGTGAACCGTGAATGATGAAAACGGGCGTTCAATAATAATTATGAAACACGCGTTAATAGTAAATAATAATAATAATAATTTCAACGATTTAGCTAAAATTCAAAAGAAAACGTTATTATAAAAGGCTTGACTGAATTCAGATGTGCCATACAAAATGCCGGGAATCGACTCGAGAGAGTGATTTTTGCCGTCATTTTTTGTCAGTACCCGACGGCTATGTAGGCCACACGATTTAGCAAAAAAAATGCGACTTTGATTAAGACGAGACGAAATTTTCCAGATGGTCGGCAAAAAGATCAAGGGCGGAGGCGTGGCCATCAGCGGCCGCGAGTACTTGGAACAGGCGTTGGCCATCCACCACACGGCGTACTCGGGCGAGCTGACGCTGGTATCGTTGTACAAGGCGGCGCTGACGGCCGGCAAGGCGTACAACGACCACAAGCACCACCACGTACACAACTTCCACCACGGTTACGACGAGTCGGTGGACGAGGCCGAGACGCAGGAGCCGCCCGCGATGCCCGCCGCGCCGACGCCCACGCTACCGCCGCATCTCGCGCACGGTGGCCCGTTCGTTAACGGTCAGCTGGCGCCCAAGCTACCGGTGGAGGCGTCGGTGGCGGCGGCGGCGGCCGGGTCCGGCGGCCCGTCGGTTCCGCGGGACGAGCAGCTGCTGTTCGACGGCGGCCTGTACGACTTTTACGCGCCGTTCCGGAACGTGGCCGCGGCTGCGGGCGCGGGCGCGGACGACACGTTGTTCCGCGTGAACCTTTTGGACAGGTCGGACGGCGGCCGCCGGGACAAGAGGAACGCCACCGCCGACGGTACCGGACGGCCCAAGCGATGGACGCCGTTGCAAGTGTCCGCCGAGCTGGAGGACCGTCAGCGCGGCCGGAAGCTCGAGCCGGCCGAGTGGGAAGTGATGAAGGTTGCGTCGGTGTGCACGGCCTGCGAGCCCGACCCGTTCGGCGCAGCGGCCGTGCTGTCCTGGCACGACACCCGGAAGCAGTTCTTCAACGGCGCCCTCTACCTGCCCGCCCTGCCCAAGTGCTATTTGTTTTGAGCCCGACGAGCCGCGCGCGTCCGACCGGCCCGATCGCTCGTCATCGCTCACTACTCGCCGTCGCAACACTCGCCATAACGACGCGACGGCACAGCGGACGACCGGCGGTTACGGCGGCAGGTGACGCGGCGCACGTCCCTGTGTAAATACGTGTACATAACACGTGCGTAACAATCACTACAAATTTTCTCCGTAAAAATAATCGTTCGACGTGCGAACGTACGGCACATACATTTTTACACGACCCCGCGCGATTCGACCGACACACCCGATTCGAAATTTTTTTTTATTTATTCGGCCCTTTCGGTTGTTCGTCCACGTCCGTCTTTGTTTTCGTGGCGAACGCTCGTTTTCGATTGCACACGGTCCGAGGCGTGAAGAATATATTAAATTTTTTTTTTTTAATGTGAGGAAAATAATACCCAATGTCGACAACTGAAAACGATGTTTGTGACTTCTATGGGTTTTCACCGTGCTGCTCCGCACGCCTGTACATTAAATGCTCATAAAATGCAATAAACTGTTGGTTTGACGTTCGATATTGATAAACCGTTTATATTATAAGGGCTGCCGAAATAGGAAAACTGACAAAAAAAACCAAAGAATAAATATCTTTCTTTTTTTTCCACAAACGTATTTTAAAATTTCTCCGTTCAACGAATAATAACAATAATAATAATACCACAATAATAGGTAATAATACAAATCGAACGAGAAAATGATTGTAGCGCGTTTCATGTGAACCACTCGGTAAATAAATATTATATATGATATTGCAGTCAAACAAGAAATAAAATCGTTTCTCGATTTCTATTCGTGTCCATTATATTCAATCTTCCTCTAAATACACGTTTCCGTCTCCGTCAGAATTCGTCATCGTTTATTCCGCCGTCGCTGCAGCCGCTCTAATCACCGACCGTTTGTTATCGTCGTCGTCGCGCGACTATGTTATTTCTCACACCTCGCGAGCAATATTAATTTTGGTTATTCGGTAGGCGGTGTGCAGATTAATCGACAAACGCTCGCCGCCGGCAATCTAAACTGATTTGCCCAAGATAATGTAATTCCCGGCAGGTTAATATGAATTCGGTTATGATTTACTTTATTTTACAGAGCGCGGCGAGCGTCACTGGGGACTTCGATTAGATAGGTGTAATGGAATATTGCTGTCTGGTGGCGCGGCGCGTACCGACCCGTTGACGAGTCGATATTCATTAATTTCCTCTCCAATATAATACATTTTAACGGAAAGCGAGAGAAGGACAACGACTCCGGGGACCGAAGATCTCGTGAAATTTGTTCGACCGTGTTATTTTCAGTGCGTTTACCACCATCTAACTTCTGAAACTAGAAAAGAAAGGTCTGTCGGTGTGCGTCGTATTCCGTTCTCAGATCGAATATAAATATCAACGCAGCAGTTGTCTTATTTTTTGACAGAGTTTGTGATTTTGTTGACGGGCATGCTATTCTATAATAACAATACTTCGTAAACAGAGTATTATGTCATTATTTCGTCACCGAAAATTATCTGATACACTTCCGAGTCACTTAATCCGTATGTGTAACATTGTCGTCTTATAATTATAATTATTATTTATTGTGTAATATTTGACGAGCGTAAAACGAAAATCGATCGAATAGCGAGAAATTAATTTTGTCAACGTTTATAGTTGTCCGCAGAATATCATAAATGTATCATCCGAGCGGCGGCGCATACTAGTTGGGTCCCATGATTCAGATTATTCACCAATTGGGTCCCGTGTAAAATAGCCTACTGTACGAGTTGGGTCCCGTGTAAACCAAAACCAGTCTATTGTACGAGTTGGGTTCAGCAAAAAAATATTTTCCTTCCCATTTTTACAGATTTAGGACTGTCTGTAATAACATGAATAGTTACTACAGGTATGGTTAAAAAGGTTTTTCTATTTTTCCTGATTTACAATCGTTCATCATTCATCTGATTTTAAATGATTAATAGTATTTTAATTTAAGGGTTGAAATTTATAAAACATAGTTTTTACTAATTCGTAGCAATTAATTTTTTTAAATATTTTTTCTTTTACGAAATCTTTCTTATATATTTTATACAGTTTCTTCTTTTTCCTTCTGGACTTCACATTTTAATATAAACATCTATTTGAATATTTTTAAAAACGTGTATAAATGTATATATATATATTTAGGTAATCAGAATAAAACATAAAATTTAAGCGTGAGTGAAATTCTATAGTGGACCCAATTCAGACAAAACATTTTATTCACACGGACCCAATTCGTATAAAATTCAAAACTAGTTTTATGTTCGGGCCTAACTCGGATGCAGCCCATCCGAGATAAAATCTCTGTGTAATCTGGTCGCATGGGTAGGTTGTTAGATTTCAATTTTGGTGGTATATCCGTACATCGCGGTGTGATACTTGGCTTGCGTTTAACTCCACAAAACTCATTTGAAAATTTTACTATTACAGCTTTGTAAAATTTAACAATCAATTAGTATGAAACTTAGTTAACGTGCTTATGAAGTCAAGAAACGGTTTTACGATTCGACTGTGTAATATTATATTTATTGGACGTTCTGGAATTTTGCGTTTTGTGTATACTATGACGTGCCATGTTGGTCTATTATCAAATAGACATTGATCGTTTTTAAAGTATTTTTTTCCATCAATTTACCGATTAAATGTGATAACAGTATAAATTAAATCTGATAAACTTTCAAGTCAATTTAATACTAATAGATGCAATTGATGTTAGGATTTATGATTGAAAAATTGGGTATTCTCAATTGCCCAAATAATTCCTTTCCATTTTGTATTTAATATAATAACTATGATTTAATACAGTGAAAACTGTTTAAATGCAAAGTTTAAACTAATCAATGTTATATATTTCCGTTGAAAATGTATGTGTGTGTTACGTTAATTATTTGTGCAATTAAACGCATAATTATTTTTATTATTTGTAAAAGAAGTAAATTATAATTTTTTTTTTTACATTATATTTAGTTGAATAAGTTTAAAGAATTGTAAAACTGTGATATTGTTACCGTGTATATAGATAATATAGAATATATTGTATACATATTATATCGATTGAATTGTTTTATAAGATTTATTATTTAAGAATAGAGAGAATAGAGATAGAGAATAAAGAGAAAATAGTTTGCTTTCCGCAGTTAAAAAAGACTTCCCAGGGATAAAAAAAAAAAAATTAAATCAACTAGTAGTGTTGTAAATTAAGGTTGGAAATGGTTATTGAGATACACATACTACGAAATTTTTGAAAACTAATTTGATTAACAAATATAGTACATCTTTATTTATTAATTGAAGCTCAAATATTTTATTTTCAATATACTTTAAATAAATTAATGAAAATATAATATAATTGATTATACAAATATATTTGTAAAATATTTATTTATCAATAGCATAAAACTGAGTTAATTACACTCAAATAAATTTCATAATTATGGGATTTAAATAAGATTGTGTGTATATTATTTGTTAAAAATTAATTATAGTGTATAAAAAATAACACGCTGTGAATTAATTATGAAAAAATGTTTTGTGAAAAACTACAAACCAAATTGTATATGTTCATCCTAATTTATTTTTATTAGTTGAAATATTTGACCTATGATGATTAATATTAAAATATAGTAAATATAAAACGAAACAAGTTTAACTCATAAAAGAATAATTAGGCACAATTTATTAATTAAAACGTTGTATACTTTGTTTTCATACTTTTCATAGAGAAAATCTTATGAATACAACCGTAATAAAAGTTTATCATTATATAATTAAGTTTCATTATACATATTCTTAGAATGTGGATTTTAATGTTCTAAAATTTGATAAATATATTTGTCTCTGATAAAAGCAAAATAAAAAAAATGTGTATATGATATATACTATGTACAGGATTATTAAACTTTTAATATTTTCATTATAGTTAAATAGCTTGTACATTTTATAAATCGATAAAATACGCATAAAAATCAGAAAAAAATTATAAACTGTAAAAACTCTTTCAAAAGTTGATAACTGATTTATTTTCATACAATACAGCAGTAGTTTAAATATACACGAAATACTGATAATAACTGACGAGGGATCAATTAGTTTTGTTTAACACTTCTTTCTTATGCCAAATCACACAAAGACGAAGAGTATATGTTTTAAGGTCATATTTTTAACTTCAAATATTTAAGAATGCGAAAATGTGAATTAAATTAAATTTTTTTTACATAAATTAATAAAATACTGGGAGTAAAAAATATTTAAAAATTTAAGTTCTATTTGGAAATTTGTTTGAGTATAAAATAAATTGTATTATACAAAAACTGTAATTTACGGAAAGAGAAAATAAATAAATTTCCATAAATTCTGTATTCAAGTTATAATTTAAGATTGATAATAACCAAAAAATAAAGTTTTGTTCATTAAAAAATTCTATGGAATTGGATTTTACACATTAGAAAAAATAGGTTTAAATAAATCATGCACACTAAGTTTGTTTAAATATTATTTGTGACATTAAACGATTTTGGTTGAATAAGAAGGTCTGAAAAATAGATCTTCGTATTTTAAAATTATACCTCTTATAAATTTAAATATAAGTCAAGATATGCGTTGAAGTAAAAATAATAATCATAATTAATAGTTTAAGACTAGCTTGCTTATGTAAACTTATGTAGTGTAAACAATACAATTAAAATGCAAGACTCGTTAAACTTTATTTTGTAAAATTGATCTAATGGAAAATACCTAAATTAGATTCAAAATTCAAATAATTTGCATTTAATTGACTTACTTTAGTTTTATGAATATGTTGATGTTGGTATTCAGAATCAAATTCTGGCTCACTAAAATATGATTGATCTTGATCCCAGGTAGGTGCAGCTATCGTTAGACCTTGAGGTAAAGGAGGACCGCCCTCGGCTGATTCAAAAAGTCGTAAAACTGATCTGTCCCGGATGTCATTGAGATGTGACCTGTGTAAAAAAATGATAAATGTATATGTTAAAGTAAGCATGTGTTGTAGGTATTTATTCTGCAAGTGCTGAGTGAACATTATTTAAAATACCTAACTGAGATGATCTGAGTCAAGAATATCAAGTGGGTGTAGAATAGTATGTATAGGTTAAAGAAATGGAATCAGAATAACCACCATTAGTTATTTATTTGTAGGATGTTTGCAAACCATGATTAGAATAACATTTATTTGTTTTTGAAATGTTTCAAAGGAGACTTAACTTTACCTTATACAAACTAATAAATAACTTTTGCGAAAGAAACTATTGCTTATTGTAATAAACCTACATTGTTTTCATATATTGATAGAACAATTATATTTTTACTGAAGTAAGCTTGCGAAGATTTTTCCACCCATAATACCGATGGAAAGGGCAAAATTACAAGGATAGTCTTGTCAATAAAATGTTAACTACGTGAACCCATTTCTTTAAAAAATGTCCAATGGGTGCAATCACTGAAATAAGAACTAAGACCAATCTTGAAACTTCAATACAACATTAGAAATCACAATAAAAAAAGAAGAGGAAATAAATAGACTGACAGACATGTTTATCATTTGCATGCATACGTTCAACATTTGTGAACATTTTAACGAGTCAACTTTGACCTACAAAGTTCATTAAAAATGTATCATCATCGTGTAAATATATTCTTCTGTTGAACTGGGATGGTATAAAACAAAAATGTATTTATGAACTGACGTTATAAAATTAATTAATTAATTAATTATTTAACTTAATCCTCAGACGATCTAACATTTTCTAACACCTCCATAATAGCACGCATAATATATTATTTTATACGACGGAGGTTTTATGGGCCTGGTCAAATAATTAAAACATTTAGTATATACAGAACAAGTATAATTTAATGAAATATTAATTAAAAAATTATGGTTAAAGATTTTATGTCTCTTTAATAAATGCTAGAAAATATTAATAGTTCTTTGCATATTGCAAATACGTTATATTACAAAGCAAAATAAAACATAAAACTTCTCAGTATTTATTACTTTTTTATTGGTAGTATCATTATTTTAGCTGAACTAAGATAAATAAAAATAGAAATAATTTATAGTGTCATATTAATACTGGCATTTGTTGAATTAAATAATATCAAAATTAAATAGGTATTTTTAAATGGGTTAAATTTAAAATTTTTATACAAAAAATGCTATAAATAAATCATTTTCAAATTTGTTTAATATTATGTAAATTACATCGACTAAGAAATTAATAATCACAATTTAACATTTTACCAAAAAAGTTTTACATATCAGCGTAATTTTGAAATTAAACTATGTTACTATATTATACTTCTGAATTGGTTTATCATGCTTAGCAAAGTAGTTTCGATATTTCATCTGTCTACAAGATCATTAAAATATCACTATACTTCTTAATTTAAATAAATTATACATCCAAGACATCACAATACTTATATAAAAAGAAAATAAAGGTACGGACTACTATAATAATTATAGTGATTTATAAAATAATTAAGTTTCTCATAATTTAAACTTTTATTACTTATAAAAAAAAATCTGAATTTATTATAACTCTGATAAATTTTAACTATAATTGAGTTTTCATAATTATTATGGAAGGGAGTCGGATGGTTCATAAAGTTTGCCTGAAGGAAACTTCTGTTTTTAAGTTTGTAATGTTCATAATGTCAATAGTTCGACTACGATTACGTTATAGAAAAGACTAGAAGTCAATACCATCGTAAAAAGAGGTACCAAGAGACAGATTTACAATGTAACTGAGAATCAAAATATTGGTGAAGTTAAATTACAAGCCAATACATGCATGAGTTGTTGATGAAAGCGTCTGAAAACATACGTGTTAGGTTAGGTTAATAGTGTTAGGTTAGGTTAGTGCAGGTTAATGGTAGTGTCCAAAATATGATTATAAAAAAAAAAAAACTAGAAAACATGTTAAACAACTGTATGATACGTGACAAATACATTAATATGTACAATTTTTAAATATTTTTTTTATTAATTTCATTTGCACAAATTCCATCAAATACACAACCTAAAAGTCTTACAAGGTGATTAATAAGAAAATGATGTAGAGTTCTACTAAAACCTAGGATAATGTATATAAATGGATTGAGGTGAAATGATTGTGAACCATTAATTTCCAGTGAATTGATCTTGGGTGAATTTATCGTGGATACAATAATTAGCGCCGGTACAATTAGTAACCTAAAGAGACCTATATACATAATCCATTTATTATGATATTTTGTATTATATAATACTTTATAATTGTTTAAATAATAAAATACATTTGTCCATCGGTATCATTAAATATAAATATTCAAAAAGTGTAAAAGATATTTTTTGTCCACTACGGTACCAAAAAATATAAATTATCGGAAAACTGTGTAAAAAAAAAATTGAATAAAATTATGTCAATGTAGTAAATTTTTAAGTTGAAAATAATGAGATGTTTTCTTTAAAAAGTCTACTGTATTTTTAAGTTCTATTTATATAAACCAATTATTATTATAATTCGATTCACTTGGTTTTATATTTAGTATAACACTAATAGATGGATATTTCGTTATTTCTCAAATAATTATAACTTATATTTTAATGTAAAACATAGTTAGCTAATTGTATTTATAGATTTGTATTTCGGCGAAAAATTGCTCCCTCGCTTAATTCACCTGAGATCAATTATTCACAATTAATTCACCGATTCCTTGATAAATAACTCCACATATGTTACATCATTCTTCGTCTGTTGTACCTATTCTGAGTGATATATTATGGTTTATTTTCTATGAACTTTTTTCTGCAGTTTAAGACATTTAATTATATTGATAATATTTTATATATAATAACATACTCTACAGAGAACGAAAGAATATTAAAATATTAATACTTGAGAAGATGCGTATAAATATTTAATGTTCTGACTGTGAGTTTTCTATAGATGCCTATATATACATATATATATACTTTCATAATTTATCATAATTTAGTTAATCATGAATATTTTTGAAAGGCAGAAAGACATGGGAAAATTAGCAGTGCAGCAAGGATATATGTATGTTATTCATAAAGTACGCTTTAATTTTATATGACGAAAATGCTGCAAAGTAAATAAATAAATAAATAAGAAAATAGTCAAAACTTATCTATGCGATCGAACACTAAAATATATTAGAATATTTAAAAATATTTGTTTTTTATTTTTATTTGAAAAATATTGGAGTATTTGTATACTATTATTAAAAAAATATATATTTCACTACATTTATCGTATTATAAGTATGTGGGGATATTTTTTCGTCATTATTTTTTCTTAGGGTTATTTTTTTCAGAGTCTAAATTCCAGAGTAATTTTTTCTCAACACTCAATTCAATAGGTTCCAATACAAATATTTATATTATATTATAACCACCAAACAAATAAAATCTGGGTTCTAACACGAGATAATCTCCTTCCTACATAATTATTTTGTATACGAGTATATTAAATAATTATCTTATTAGCTAATTGTACCTCGAAGTACAAATGTTTGTACAATTTTTAAAATTCTTGAAGTAATAATAATAAAGTATACCTAGTTGTTTTTGAATTTGTATAATAGCAATTTATCACAAAATATTAAGTTATGTATTTACATTTTTTATGAAAATAATAATAACAAAAATTTAAATTGTAGACAATTAAGATAAAGCGTGTGTTAAACTTATAACATGGTGAAGAAATTAAATTAACTTATTAAATGACTTGATTATGTAATTTTATGGTGTTCACATAAATATCTTTAAGTTCAAATCGAAAAGAAAGTCAGGTGGATTTAAAAAAAATTAAAAATACCATTTTAATTTTAGATTCTGAGTGAAGCGAAGGATCTTATGGTTTTACAATGATGTTTATTATTTTTTTTTTTTTTTTCTGTAAACTCTTTTTCGTATAGAAATCCTTGTCCAAAAGTTTCGTCCAGCAACTTTTTAGATTCGAAATTGGTCATTTTTCCAAAATCTCCATAGTTTTTCCAGTAATCAAGAATAACGATCGAAAAACTGAGTAAAAACGGTAAAAATCCGCCGTAAACGAGATTTTCACTGTTCAGATTTTAGGTATTTAGTCATAAATCGAAAAGTATTGAAGCTAGAAACTTGAAAATGTTATCCAATATCAAATACATACTTTTTTATATTGGACAACATTTTCAGAACGATTATAGCACTTTTGACTTAAATATAGAACTTTTAATTTTTATTATCAAAAATATTGTATTATGTATAAACTCTTCAGTCAGATAAACACTTCGAATTGGATACCTGATAATACTGCTCAAATATACGGGGGTCGTAATGAATAGTTGGGATTTTATTAGACTTTTAACGCCACAATCAACTATCCTAACGAAACGCTTTACAGCTTAGTCCACGAAATGAAATGAGAACCAACGCTTAGACAACATCGAGTGTAGTTGAGAGGACTTTGATACACGAGACATGAGAATATTCCATGGACACAGAGGCGCAAACTAACGCAAACTTTTTTTTTTTATTAGTTGGAATTATGGGGGGACAAAATAAAAGTATCAAATACCCCCCTATGAAAAAATTGCCCGCTTCGCTCGCATTATATACATTTATCAATAATTACTTGACAAATAAAATCATATTAATTGGAATACAAATAATGAATCCATATTGTTTACAATTGTTTAAATATCAGAAAAAATAAAATTATAAAAATAAAATTTAAAAATAAATTTGCATGTATGGGCCAAATGGAGACATAGAACACAGTCACATTCATATGATCACAAATACAATTCAGTATTCACGATTAAACAATATTTTTAACATCATATTTCCTAACACTAAAATATTTATTATAATTGTTAATTAAACAATCTACAAATAACCGTAAAATATGTAAAAAGTATTTAAATAATAATATATTATATTATACTGAAGCTTTGCTCAGAATCGTTTTACACTAAAGAAATGAGTCATCATTTCTTTAAAACTTAATACATTCATCACCAATATCTTGTCCGAGGACCGAAGGGACGAAGGACGAACTTGCACCACCATCATCTCACTTACCAGATTTTTTTTAATATAAGATACATATGACTTAAGAAAATTTTTAGTACTATTCGTTTGTGTTTTCAATTATTTTATAATATTTCTTTGGGTATTATTTAAATAAATTTTACGTTCAGAATAATTTAAAATTACTATTACATTATAATTCTAAGCATTTCATTCTTCAATAATAAGTGCGTATTTAATTTTTATGGCACACAGTTGAAAGCAATATAGATATTATTTAAATATTCAGCGAATCCATAAACATCAGATAATAATATATAGTTTTGGTAGATAATTACGATGGGAAATAATTCATAGCTAAACTCCCATGTGGGTTTGACCGTTAAATTCATATCATTTAGAAAGAGGTATTATGTATAGCGTATTTAATGGATATAAAAGCTTCCTATATACTCTATTTTAGATCATGTTGGTGTAGTACTGAATCGAGAAAAATGCTGTAGGATCTGAAATTTTTCAATTATTTTATTATTAACCGTTCAATTTTCTTCATATGGAGATGGTTCGATCAATATCATACTTAAAAAAAAGTACGTATTTCGCTCCATGGGATATTCTTTGATACTCGGACGAGTTAATGGGGATGGGTGTATTGAATTTTAAAGAAATGATAGATCATTTCTTTAGTTAAACGATTCTGAGTAAAGCTTCAGAATTAAAATATACTTTTGGATTTCTTCAAATACTTGTGAATTGTTTATGTTGAAAATAGACGTAAAAAAAGTTTATTACGTAATAATCGAAAATAAATCATTAAACGATTATAAAACAAAATTATGTATCATGATTTTTGAAATTTTTAAAGTATTGTTAACAAAGTACACGAGTAAGGCCATATTACATTTTCAGAAGTTTTTATCAAATATTGGAAATATACCGTTCATATACTTCATCATTTTTCGACTAATTTTCGGAAAATATATTTTTTTAACTATCTTAAGTTTTTATGTTTGAAAAAAAGACAATTTTTTTATAATAAGTATTCATAACATCTTTTTAAATCTGTATTTAAAGTTTAACGATGTTTATATCAACTAATTTCTTTAAATAAATTGTTTAAGTCTCCACAACAAGCTTAGCTTACGGAGACAATCATTATGTATAATGCCATATTATTATATGTATACATATTTGTATAAAGTTACAAGTATGTAAATATCTTTATTTTTACATGGAAAATAAATAAATATAATAATAATAATAATAAAAAAAAAATTGACGTAAAAACAGATTATTACGTAAAAATCGTATCATAATTTACTTAAATGAATATTAAAAAAATCTCTCAATTTTTAAAATTTTTTAAGTATCATTAGCGAAGTGTGTGTAAGAAAAGCCACATTAAAACTTCAAAAGTTTTTGTCAAATACTTAAAACTTTATTAGGGATAAAATTTTTAAAATAAGGTATTTTCAAAGTTCTATTTTTAGCTCAAAAGTTGACAAATTTTGTTGAAACTTTTTTTAAATCATGTAGTGATACGTTAATAGTTTATCATGAAAGTTTCAAGTTTCTAGCATTATTACTTTTGGAGTAATGACGAAATTACTAAGTCGATTTAATGAAAACGTCGTTCATGGAATTATGGCGAATTTCTCCGTTTTTGTTCCATTTGAGGCTGTTTTTCCGATCGCCTGGAAAAACTATTGAGATGAGACCTTAATAAATCCTCAAAGTATCATATACGTTGAGTTTTCGATCTATTGAATTGCTGGATGAAACTTTTGGAGAAAATAAAGTCTAGCAAAAAGTGTAAAAAAAAAATATCATTGTAAAACCACAAGTTTCTTCGCTTCACTCAGAATCTAAAACACTAATCACACCTATAAATCAAAGCGAAACGGTCAGAAAAAAAAACTGTGTACAGCAAAATGCGAATTTACGTACACTAGTTAAGGTGTTCTTGTTATGATATTTTAATGTTATATATTATTGGACGTTCTTAGGAAGTATCAACCATTATTGGCTTAGACGTTTGATTATGAAACATAATCTGCTGTAGACGATGTGTTTCTAAGGTCAAACATTTTTTTAATTTTGCGAAAAAATATAGAATTAAGTCACTTATTATGA
Organism: Therioaphis trifolii; assembly: GCA_027580255.1. Lineage (NCBI taxonomy): Eukaryota > Metazoa > Arthropoda > Insecta > Hemiptera > Aphididae > Therioaphis > Therioaphis trifolii. Next base: position 17,920,346 of record CM050411.1, read on the forward strand.
AAAAACATTTGCAAATCTCTCTATTATTATAGTGAACGAAAAATAAGACAACTGTATTAAGCTTCACGAATAAATGTACACATAATATATTTCAGTTTTGGAGAGATAATTCAAATTTGTTTTTTTTCGTACGATTGGTTTGATCATATTTTTACTTATAATACTATGTCACGTTTTGTTTTATCGATCACATTTAATAGCGAACACACCAAGTATAAACATTAATCCACGCGTAGGACATATGGTCTCATAGTGCTACAAGAAATGGTCGATTTAAAGTTTGGGTACATTATTCGTTTTCTCACGTGGGTATTTTGTTCGACTTACATACACAGTTTGACAACACTAAGCTTAAATAGTTGTATTCGACTATCGTAAATCAACAATGCTCATATTGCCATTTACAATAGAAAGACTCAGTTGCCACATAAATAACAATACTAGGTACCCGATTTGCATTGACGTAGCGTATGGAATCTAACATAACAGGCTTGTTCTGTAAATAAATGGCCATAACTTTTGTTCACCATCAACTTGGTACACATTATACTATATGATAAATCTATTACAAATAATAAATACATTATTTGATATTTAGTGTGTACACAATATATTTATAACTTATGAAAAACTTCTATTTAAATCATAGAAAACAAAAAGGCATTTGAAAACATCGAATTATGAGCCCGAAGGGTTGTTTATATATTATGCAATTTAATATTTGTATGTATATATATATATATATAGGACTGGTGAATATACAAGGTATGCTGAATAATGATTAAAAATGTTCACAAACATTAACAAAATATAAAAATTTTAATTGTAAGAAACTACGATACTCATTGAATAAAAAAGTAATTGAATTAAGTATTTTACATTCATGATGCCTAAAGATGCCTATAACTATAACATATTACTTAATTTTAACCACAAAGAGAAAAATTTACTCAATATTTGAGGTTTACATTTTATATTGATCTTAGTCAAGTCAAGTAAAGTAACTAACGTTTCAGGGAAATAAGAAAATACTTGTATTATTTACAACTAATTTAAAATTGTACCTGAGGTCTTCCAGTTCGTAGAACATATCTTTCGATGAATCATGGATGTAAATTTTTACTAATGGTGAATCCATGTATTCCATAGTAAGTTGTTTTGGAAATGATCGAACGAACAGAGCCTTGACCGTGTCTATGGAGGTGATTTCATTTGGTAACAGTGCTCTTTTTGTTTCACTGCGGTATTGCAAAAATACCAAGCCTATACTCACGAAAAAAAAAACAAACAAACAAACAAATAAATAAAACAGTTATAATATATTTCACTAAAATACAATGAATAGCTTGAAAATATTTTGAGCTGTTAATTATGCATGCACACGTTCGAGGGATTATATATATTTTTAATTACGGGGTTTATTTGTATCAAAAAAGTTTTAAATCTACGGTTTCAAAACAAAACGAAACAATGAAAAACGAAAATGAGAAAAAAAGTTGATTCTATATTAACGCTTTTGGGACAAGTAAGAAAAGGTTGGGTGATAGAGATACAGAATACCAGGAATGAATTATACTCTAATTTTAATGATTTATTTTCTGTGTCAATTATCCACTACAACGGTACCAAACAATTTTTCGATACGGGTATTTACAAAAAAATATATGACGACTAAAAGAAATCTTTTCATGTGAAGTAGGTTCATTTTAATAAAATTTAATCTTAATAACTCATTTCATCCAGTTCTTTTTAAAATACATTATGAAAACATCTAAAAATATATAATATTGTAGCATGTATATTAAATGGTTGATTCAGAAGTATTCATTATCTTTGGGTAGTATTAGTTTCAATCAATGAAAAAAGTCATTTGATTTTTTCAACAAAAAAATAAAATACTAATAAATTACTTGCGTATTTTTTTTTTTTTTTTTGTAATTAAAGATATTTTACATGATATACGTATATTAAACAAGTGTTCCATTTAACAAGTTATATTTTTGTATACTTGATTTAATATATTAATAACACTATAGTTTTTAATATTATTAAAATAACTTAAAACATGTTTTCCAAATGATCTGAAATATATTTTTCAAAAACGAATATTATCAATTAAAATTTTAAAACAAAAAACATTGCATGGATCATAGTTTATGTAAGTGTATGTGTTGTGTGTCCATGTGTCTATAATCCAGTGTGCACATAGTTTTATTGCTTTCAATTGAATTAGGCCCAATAATCGTATTTAAAAATAAACGATATCATAAATAAATACAGACCATTTTTATAATTCTTAATGAAATACAATTTTAATATGAATTTTAGTATAATTAGTACCGTAAATATTACAACTTTATCAAACTACTTGGGAAAAATAGAAAATTAATATGATAAATAATTTTAATTCAATACAATATAAATACAATTTAATTGTATTTAAATAAAGTATAAGATCGCATTTGCAAACCCCATGATTATTTCATATAATTTAGGATTCAATATACTTAATATATTTAAAGATATATGAAATTCAAAATGATGTCTTCTAAACTATTTTTATAAAATTACATTTTATTCGAAATAATATGACATTAATATAATACAGATGCATACAATATGAAAATTAAATAAATAAGAAACCCTAAAACGTAAACGCACGTATTTATAAATATTTATTTTCTATGTTCATTAATACACACTGCATATTATTTTAAAAAAACCAGAACATTTTTTGTTGCTAAGTTACACATATTGTTTCCTAATAAAGGAATAGTACAATAATATGAGCAAATTATAATTCTAAAGGTTTAAACTGAAAAGTACAATCTTCTTACAATAAAGTTATAAATTCAAAATGTACTTTGGTCAAATGAATATACATTATATAGAATAATTAACTTATATTTGACTTCATTTATTTTCGATAGAAAAAAAAGAAATTTTAAATTTTAACTTTATTGAAAATTTATTTTCTTACTCATTAAATATAAAACTATCATCATATTTACTAAATTATTTTACTATAATGTCAAGTCAATATACCATTAAACTTATTTAACTCCAATAATTATAGTTCATTTTGTTGTATGTTCAATAAATATATGATAATTTCAATTTGATCTCTGAAGACTAAGACATGAGGTGCACACTGGGTATTACGGATAAAGTAGAATACACAACAAATTTGCCTAAATTTAGTCAAAATATTTTAACCAAAATAAAAAATACAAAATTTTTTAATGTGCTGAAATCCCTGTTATTCATGGTACCAGATACTATAGGATACTCATGATTAATGGCTAGTGATCGTAACTACTTATTTTTGTAAAATGTCAAATATTCACGTCATTTGTGTGTTTGAGGTTATTTAAATAGAAATTAAATGATTTCTAACATGAAAAATACATTTAAATAAATAATAAATGAATATGTATATGAAAATAATAATAAAAAAAAACACAAAAACGAACTTTCCTGTCACATGCAAAAACTATAAAGACGACGATATTTATAACAAAGGATCGAAATAAATATAAAATTAAAAAAAAAAAAAATGGTGTTTTGTGCCTGACGTACAAAAGCTAACAGTAAAAAGTGTGATAATTTTTTTTGTCATTTGTTTTTAACAAACATTATGCATATTAAACTATGGCTCACCTAAACTTTGCCGTGGGTGAGTCATCATATTATGGAAAGCCATTTCGTCATTCAACATCGGGTCACCTTACAAGACATAAATTACCACAGCTCACAGTTTCAAGATTAAAATAAATTTTGTAACACTAACATTTACACTATTTACAAGAAGTTTGAATATTAATTCATTAAAATTACTGTTAGTATTGATATAACAATAAAAATATACAGTGGACTTTACTTAAAATGTTTGAATATCATATACGTAATATATCAGGTAATACAATATTTTTCGAAAGAATATTTGATAAAATTTTAAATAATACACATATCATAGAAAGTTAAATTGTGTATTAAATTATCATTTTAAATTGAATTAGAAAGATGCTCACTTTTTTCCCTTATTGAAAATGCGTTCAGAAAACGTTTATGACGATTGATAGTTTGGTGAACAATTTACATTAATGTACTTGGTATTTATTTAATCTATACATTTTATTATATTTAGAAAAATACTGTGCATACAATTAATATGTTATTTATTGGGTGTTGTACACAAAACTATGAGTATGAAATACATTTACAAAGTTTAATATGCGATTTGAAACAACTATTGTACAGTGACTAAAATGAAATTTATTAAATATGTTTCTTGAAAAATAATACTGAATTGATTGAAAACTATCTTATGATTTTTAAAGTTTAAGTAAATTTTAATTAATTCTATACTTTATTTATTGTTAACTAACTACAGCTCAGTAGAGAATATATCTATGATGAGTGTATACATTTCAGTATCTCTTTGAACAAACAGCCCGGACTTAATTTATGATATAATTATACTCAAATTGTGTACTACAATAGACATCACTTAAGCAATCGAATGGAATTAAAACTAGACGTATCTGACCATACAGTACGTCATACAATATATCCGAGATCCTGTCAAAAAAGGTATTTGCAACCTTTTCATCAAATAAAACCACGTATTTCTACTTGAAAATTATTAAATCTCTCTAAAACCTCGCAAATATAATTAGCTCGTAAAAATTCGAAAATTCGCGTAATTGTTATTTGTTTAGACCTGAATTTTTAAGAAATTTTATAAATATGTATGGTCAATCAATTATTATTTATAAGCTTAATTTTTATTAATTATTTGCATCATTTTGTTTTTATAATACCACTATGAGATTTAAAATACTCTTTTTTTACCGCATACTTAAATAAAAAACTCATTAAGTATTGATTTTCACTTTACAAAATAATGAATTCTAATTAATATAATACGATGCACTAGGAAAAAAAAGATAAAAAAAAAAATAGTCGATAAACTATCCGAAGTATTTGTATGGAACTTCTTCAATACAATACAAAACAAAATTAAAGAAACTTTATTTGGCGTTTTTAATTCTATAATTGTAGTACATGTTTTTAATAAAATTGTGCTGCAAGTTTGAAAAAATCAATTTTTGGATGAGATTCTTTCATACTACTGTATTATTCATGAAAAAACGTTTGAAAATTGAACTAGTGAAATCTGCCATCGATAAAATATAAGAGATGAATTCTCAAATATTATTATATATTAGATTATGCTCGATATTTATTAGTTGTATAAAACGTTTATTTTTAATTTTTTCTAAGATGCACATCATATTTCAAAATACTTGACAGGTTTTAGTTGATGAAAAACAAAACTAATATCTATGATTGAAAATTGCGATCAACTTACGATAAAAACAAATATATATGAATTTAGTAAATGCTTTATAAATAATTATATTATTATACATATTGAAATTTGAATCCAAAAATCAATTAAAATTTTGTATGTGATTTTTATTCCCCTGATCAATAACTAATACTAATTCGATAAATTATACACGTTAAGTGATATCACTTACCTAATGGTCGCTCTAAAGTTTTTGATGGGGTTCTGACTACTGGCAATGAGCTTCTCTGCTTGTTACCCCTGCGAAACCCTGTAGAACTTGTTTCTACTTCAGACATTATGCCTGGGTCGTCATCGAAAAGCATTCCAGTGGCTGGTGGATATCCTCCTCTGGATGCAGGTGACTGTAAATAATAAAAGTGTGCCATTATAATATAATATTATACCTACTAAAATTATTATATAATATTATAATTTTAACCTACTTTTAAAAGTGTACATAATACTTTGTAATAAAATTATCAAACAATAAGAAAAAATCTACAACATTTATAGGCAATTATTTCTAAATAACATACAAAGCTTTTATATGCAAAATTATGTTTCTTATGAGTTATCACAGCAGTGCATGTATATTGCATACCTAACTATGATGCATAAATTATATTATCCAAAAGATTTTAAATTGATAATGGTCAGAAAATAATAAGATTTACTTAATTATTTATATCGTTTTTTATTTGAAAATGTTTAGTTATTTTGTAAATATAATTGAGAATTAAAATATTTTTATGAATGTATATGAAATTTAACTAATCTAACTAGAGATGAATTTTTTCTTTTTTCAATTATGAGTAATTTTAGCTTATTTAACATGGTTGAAATTTACAAATATTTTTGAGTATTTTAATATTGAATCAATTAATTTATAAATGCTACTGATTTCTATAATTTTGGGCCACAATCAAAATTTTAAATTAAATATAGTAGAAATTATCAATTTTTAATATTTACATGTATTTTATTTTTGTAAAAATAAATTAACTATCAAGTAGAAATATTAAATAAAAAGAACGAGCACGCAAATAAATATTTTATTTGAAAAACGTATTTATTTATTCATCACCATAAAATATGGTAAAGCTGTATAATATCTATAGGTACATTTATCAAACTTGTATCTTAATAGTTTTAAATTTTATTAAAATGAACAAATTAGAGGGAAAATATGCATTGGGTGAAAACTTACTTTTTTCCGTTGCATTTTTGTTCCCATCTATATAGCAGCGTATTACGCAAAAAAGCAAATAAAAGTGTGTAAATAACACAAATTTACATTTAAACTTAACATTCAGTTCCAATAAAAGCAAATGTGTGATTCTCTTAATAAATCGCATAAAAATACATTTTTAACTTAAGCCAAAATATAATCCATACATGGTGTATGAATAATGAATTTGAATTTGAAGGCTTTATCATAAACGGGTATTGGTTAGCTATACTTTACCTCCAAATCCATGGATCTTGTCAGAGCTGGTTGATAGTTGTGATGTTGCTCGCCGGATAATGTGTGTCTTCGTGGATCATCTCTCCTGGAAGATCTACCTCGACGAAGTTCATCACCTAAAAAAAAAAAAAAATCATTGGATACAAATTACTCAAAACAGTTTTGATTTATTTTAGTTACTATATTATACATATATTTTTGTCCTAAACCATTTCGCATTTTTCTTACTTCATAGTTTGAATTCTTTCATAAATATTATTTGATGTGAACTATTTGAATTAATTCAAACATACAATTTTTATAGCAAATCAATTTTTTGAAAAGGTTTCATTGATGGAATACTACCTCCAAATACCTTAATTCTTAGTTTAAAAAATATATACATAAAATCTTATCTTAAGTAATGTTCTAAATACTATGCATTATATATCATACTATACACTATAAAAAAACTCACACTCACACACACACACACACACACACACACACACACACACACACACACACACACACACACACACACACACACACACACACACACACACACACACACACACACACACACACACACACATGCACATACGTGCGTACGCAATGAGTATAATGTTGAGCAAATGTACGCAATAAAATAACCAACTGTAGTAACATTATGAATATTTTAACTCATGCGTATGTATTTTCAATTTACTCGTTAAGTGGTGTAGCACGTGTATAGACCCGATGTATAGTTATAGTTTGCACATAATGTTTATTGAAACGTTATTTATGATATTAATAAAATATTATTTTAGGATTCTTTTTAATTGAGTTGCGTTCGATGAATTTCCAAATTAAGTGCAGTCAGTGAGTTGTATAATTTTGTCTGATTATGCACTTATATTTTAATGCCTAAATGAAAAAAAAAGACTTATTCGTTTTGTAATGATGATTATTTGTTTGATTTTGTCTGAGGCCATTTTTTTAGTAGTAGAATTCGATCAAAAGTTATATTTTGTCTTTCTATAAATTAGACATTTTTTATTCGTTTCTTCTATGCTTAGGGTAGTTAATTTTATCTATTCTCATTTTTTTTTCATTTTTTTGAAAAAATACTACAAAAATAGTTAATGAGTTGTATAGAACTTTTTATGGAATTAACTTTCGTTATATTTAGTCATAACTCCAAAATTAATTAAACCAGAATCGTAAAATTTTCATCAAATGTCAACAAGGCTCTTATATAAAATAACCAACATTCTGAAAAAGTGATCACTTCAAAGTTTTGAGCTGTAAAAAGAACTTGAAAATTTATTTTTTTTGTCTTATAAAATTTGTACGTTTTTGATATTAAGGCCTAAATATTGTATATGAACTTAATTCTTTAACTTTAATTAGTGAGTCTGACAAAAATATCAAAAATTGTTAGAATTTTTTTTACAAGCGTATAAAGTAAAAATCTTAATAACTATATATTTGACTGAAATTCCGCTCAGAATCATATAAATTTGAATTAAAGAAATTATTTTTATTTCAACTTTGATGAATAACTTTTTATTCGACGTCTCTGGCCATATGTTATGTAAATTATAATTGAATAAAATGAAAGAAATATTTTAAAATTAAAAAAATTAGTTACGAAACATTTTGAAATGATCTATAAATAATCCATATCAAGTTAATTCAGTTGCACTAACTAACTGGAATACATGCTACCCTGGATTAACCAGTATTATTTACTATACGTTTACATATATACGGCAGTTTGTATAGGCAATTTTGATACACATCGGTGTTGTATCTACAAATCGCTTTACAATACAATTATTATTTAATGTGACTTAAAATATTTAAAAGAAAAATACAATTAATTTTTATAATTATTTATTTGAATAGCATTACAAGATTTTTTTACCAACAGAGATTTTGGAATTGATATTAATTTATCATTAAAATAATATTAATAATATTAAATATGTTTAATGGTGACTGTGTTTGTTTTTTCATAATTATTGATTTATACTAAACTTAAAACGTAAACGTAAACTAATATCTATTTATAAAATATTCTTATAGATTCCAAGACATATGTATATTTCTAGAAATCAGTTTATGTATTAGTGAAAATATTGTTATCCAAACATATTTAAAAGTTTTCATTGTAAGATTTACTAATTAATTACGTTGAATATGTTTCTTTACTTTGATAACATAAAAAAAAAAATTCAATTGGATATTAATAAAATAGATATCACAACAAAAATTTAAGCCATTAAATTATTAGTTATTAATATTCTACTCATTATCTTTCCTGTCTCTGAATTTTACTCTTTCTAGTCTTATGTTCAAGGTAAGTGTTACTATTGAGTGATTTCTTGATCAAGCTTTCTCCGTGTTACTTCACTTTTCATATATATTTAATGAATAATTTAACACAATAAATATTGTACTACTCAGTATAATATATTGTATATCATCGTGTAACAATAAAAAAAACATATTCTACGTATTAAAAATTTATTTTATTTATATTTTTTTTTATAACTTATTAGTAATAAGTTATTATAAAAGATATAATTACACAATATATTTTTAAAGTAAGTGCACTTGTTGTGGTTGATGAAGGTAACTACTTAAAATAGTTATAATATAGTGAAGTTGTATTAATGTAAAATTCAATGGAAATATATATCAAAATTTAAAAATTTAATTTAATCACACAATATTAGTGGATAACCTCCAAACTAGGTAACTTATAGTCTTATATTATACATTTATGTCCAATTAATGCTAACAAACATAAGTCATACTAATTATCATGAACAAAATTGTAACTTAGTACAGTGTAATGTGTGATATAGACTACTGGTAGTTTTATTTATCAGCACAAATTACAGGTATGATATGCTAGTCAATAAAAATATGTAACATTATGTGTAGTATTAATTAGAAAAAAGTAGAGTCTTTCACCAAAAATCATTATAATCATATATCTCATAATATTCTGTGACTTGTACTTGAAAAGTATTTGGAATGAATTATGAAAACTTGCACCAGATGGTATTGATTTGATTGAAATAGTAAAAAAAAAAAATTAAGTTGTCTGTTATTTACCACATTGAAATATTATGAGTTAATTAAAAGTAACTTCAACCTATTATTTAAGTGATATCTCATTAATTTTAATTTTTCACGGATTCTATAAATCTACTCAGCAAAGTATAATAAATTTTAAAATCAAACTCTAAACTTCGAACTCATTCATCAACTATAATGTACTTGTATTTTCTGTAAAATTTGTCATATTGTTATATGATGATAAGTAATACGGTTTCAAGTAGATTGAAATACTTAAAGAAGCTTAGCAGAGAGCACATGCTCATAATATACAACATCATAATGGCCTAAAGGTTTTGTACATCAAAGTTCTTAAACTAAATATGATTGCTTCTGGGGTTCTAATAATTTGAATACATATAATATACACACAAATATATGTATGTAGGGAAATACCTAAATTACTATTTTCAGTTTAACAGGAATATGATATATTTACTAGGAAATAAATCCAAAAATAATATAAAATACCCGTACATATCAATAATTAAATTTAACTTTTTTAAATATTTTTTGTTATGATATTTTAAACAAAAGATAATTTTTATAATTTATTATTATTCTTATTTAGTCACATGCCTTGATATATTGCTTATTTAAATTGATTTATGTATGGTATCTAAAGATCTAAAAACACACTTATATTTGTTACTTGATAATTTTATTATACTAACTAGTTTATTACGAATGCAACTGTTAAATTATTGTGTCAATATTGACTGAATAACCGGAAAAATGTAACAAAAGCGTTTTGAGATGATCTTTTCTAAAAATCAGTAATTTTGTTAAATATCATATTAGAGAAAAACAGTTCACGGAAAAGTGTTTAAGAAGTATTAAATTTAAAAGAACATTACAATTCAGGAATGCTTGTGTAGTGAAACTATATAACATGAATTGATAAAATATCGATGAAAGAGTGAATAAATTCAAACATGAACGTTGCTCTAATGCGACAATTATACGCGTGGATAGCATTCATCGCTTCGCTTCACAAATAATAAATACCTAAAATTTTCTTTGAAAACCCGTATAAAATATGAGGTTTTCGAGATTATTCTAAAAATAAGGATTTTTGTAATAAACTATATAATATTATTAATATTTCTGTACAAACTAACATTTTATATATTCAAAATTATAAAAAATATATTTATTATTATTCAAGAATATATGACTTAAAATAATTCTTTTAAAAAGAATTGAACAAGTACATTGAGTTGTCCTCAAAATACTTTTTCATAAATAAACCATGAAAAATTAATATGTAGATATTCCAATCAAAGTCTAAGGGAAAAATAAATAAAATATGTAGGATATTATTGTGATGAATTAAACAAAAATATTTAGTGTGAAATTATTTGCCACTATTATTTTTTATTAGATTATTTTATCGTAAAACAAATTTAGCTCGAAGATATTAGGATATTAGAAATTTAAATTTGGATTAAATATACATATGTAAACGTATAATATAACGTATATAATTTGGTATATCTTATTTCAAATTTGTTAGAAAAATAATAATACGAATATTAGTCAATGTGATTCTATTTTCAAAAAAAAAAAAAAAAAAAGCATTGAAGAAAAATGTATGAATTAATGTATACAATTTAATGTTATACTATTTTTCTCTTCGTAGTTTTTATGTGTTTTTTTTGAAACACTAAAAAACTACATTTTTTTGAAAAAATATTTATTTGTTGATATTATAATGCTAACGTTATTTCTAAGTTTTTTTATAAACAACTTCTGTGACTTAAAAAGTCTATAAATAAAATACGTTGAAAAAAGTAATAATTATTTTTTTCGCAATATTTAATAAATGCTTTAAATTGCACATATAAGAAGAAAATCAAAAACCTAAAAGTGACTGATAGTCGAATGTTCTATGTTAAATGTGCTACTTGTATTCGAACTAAATAATCTTTTAATATTTAATTTTATCTAAATAAGAAAATGCTTTTACCAACCACCACCAAGAACATATTTAATTTTCCACGAAGAATTGATAATTAAAAACTTAAACAATGGTACATATTACATTCTAAGTAAATGTTTTCTCAAATATTGATTGAAATTCTAGTCTTAATGTTTTAGACAGACATTGAAAGTTTAATATTATGATTTTAAGTATCTTGAAACAAGTACAAAGACTTTTAAAGGGGAAAATAAAAACAAATTATAACATACGTAATATGTACCTAAAGGTAAATGAAAATATAATTCTGTATATTATTTATTTAACCATTTTTTTTTTTAAGGATGTTATAATAACAGCCATACAATTATCAGAAAATAAATCGACAAATATTTTGTGTTTGTGTTAAATTAAATTTTAGAATAAAAATAATATTCCATTAATGTTATACTAAAATTAAACAAGATACATTGATAGGCAAAATATTGTAAAAATACTTAGTTAATTTTGAAGTGTAGTGATTTATATTTACATTATATTTAGTCACTTTATATAAATTAATAACAATTTATTTATTTAGGACGCATAAAATGTTAAAAATATTCATAAATATTAATTAATTTACATTATTATTTACGACACATTTATTTATACTTTTTTGAACTTTGCAACTAAATCCATATTATTACAATCAGAAATTTACTAATATTTTAATTTAAAGTATTTTAGTGATTAAGTTAGAGCATTGGCGATGAAATCAGTCTGAAGAAGACTCAAGGAAAATTTTAAATTCTGATTGAAGAGAAAAATGTATTGGTTTTACAATGAGAAATACGTTTTTTTCAAATATTATAACTGTTATTTCAAGCCACACTTGTTTCACAGCTGTGCGCCTTCTTGGTCAAGCCTTTATGCCTCTAAAATTCGTATTAAAAAAAAAAAAAAAAAATGAACTCACTGTACAAAAAAAAATGTTTAGAATATATAGTAAATATTCAGTTGATAAAAGATTTTTAAAATATAACTGTTAAGCATCACATTTTTTCGGTAGTAATAGACACATATTTATGTGAAATAAATAAATGATCCTTAATCAGTCACACTAGATTTATAATAATAATTTACAAAATATTTCAAAACCCAATTAATTTTTTATGTTATCCACAAAACCTTTTATTTCTAGTTTTAATACTCTACTTTATTTAAATATATTTAAAAGCCATAACCATTATATGCAAACTATTATTGAATTCACACTATTTAATGGAGAATTAAGCTTTTTGAGTATAAAATTACGATAGCAAATGTAGGATTTATGTATTAATTATGTACACTATTGAGTATATACATTTACTTTTGTATTATATCCAATGACTTCTTATTGTTTTAATTTAAAAGATTTTATAGGCGCCTCACAATAGGTTTAATAGATATGATGAACATGAATTAAGTCAATCTCAATTCAGCTGAGAACAGATATTCAAATACATAGTATACAATTAACATAGTATTCTCGTTTCAGTAGATAAATATTTGTATAGCATAAATATTCATTTATTGAAATTACATTTGAGCAAATATAAATATTCAACATTAATTTCGTGTTTTATTTATTTTAGATCACGAGTAAAATGAAAAATGTATTAGTATTACAATGATGTGTGTTTTTTCCCTTATGACTTTATATGTATGTCATCACGTTTTCGGGTAAAAATAGTTGTTTAAAATGTATGCCCAACATCTTGATGAATCAGAAAATTTATCTAGTTGGGATTTTAAATAGTGATATTTCATCTAGTCTCAAAAGTTCTTTCAAAAAAACTACCAACAAAGTTAGTAAAAAACGATAAGATTTACTGTAGAAGAGATTTTCTTAAAATCTATTATTGTTTTCTTGACAAAAATCCAAAAAAACAATGATGCTAGACAACCGTAGTAAGCAAAAGTGCTTTAATTATTTCTTAATATAATTATTATTATAATCAAAAGGTAATTACCTTTTAATTATTACCAATGATCATAATTGTCATGTTGCTTACATGAATTCAATATGATGAATTTGGATAATATATTACAGTAATAAACATATTGAAAAAAAGTTATAATACTATGAATGATAAATTCATTAAGAATTAATACATTTTTTTTATGACTTCGTTGAAATACTATATAAGTGTAAAGAAATAATATAAGTGTATAAATTATAATATTTGAAAATGCACCTGTGCATTATATCTAACAGATTGATTTCAAGGAGTTCGGATAGGCAATATTAATGACATATGTGAGCTATGTGCGTAGTTGTCATTAGAAAAGGAGTAATGGAGATAATCGTCACCCAGATATTTTATCGATGTACGGTGACCAGACGTTATATTTTTCACAGGTTTGTCCTTTATTTTAGAGACGTGTCCTGTTGTCCTGACGTGTCTCTCAGAACGCTTTTTGTCCTGTTTTTTAGTCGATCTTATAAGCCTACAGATATGTTTATATTATATAGGTATAATATACTCAATATACCCAAAATTATTAGATTTGATAAGTTTTTCGGAAAAAAATGACTAATTTATATGTGTAGAAATGTGATCCGAAAAATTATCATCAATATGAATTAAAAAGTATTAAGAAAAGTGAGTGTAGGAATAAAGCGTTCGAGAATATTATAAAACGTTTCAATTTATTAAGTAACTCTTATTTTTATTTATTTTTTATGTATTAACTAAAAATGATGAATTAGTTTTGTAACTGCTTTATAAGAGTAAAAATAATATTAAATACATATTAAGTATTATAAACTATATACTAGGTATATTAAATTAGGTTTTTTATTATAATTAAAAATTGTGATAAAAAATTTGATTAAAATTATTTAAAAAACTATGAAAATTATGTTAGTCCTGTATTTAAATTTTTTTAATATGGTCACCCTGGGTTAAAGGTTTTACCTCACTGGTATGAGTTTCAATTTAAATTTTTAACATGTATAAGAAAATAACCAAATCAAAGTGCATTTTAAAATACAGCCAAACTAGTATCACTATGCAATTATCATTATGTTCATCAGAGTTGTCATCGCATGCCAAAGTACTATAGTGCATAAATGCTCAATATTTCAATACGTATTTAATAAAACATGTATATCAAACAATACCGAACGTATCTAATATTTACGTTGAAAGATTTAGACAAGTCGATATTGATTAAATACACATTTTACGAAGACGCGTGTATTCGTAGACATTGAATTTTATTAAAATAATTACAAAATTATACATAGATATAATTGTATTGAGTATTAAAAAGTATTAGCGTAAGTTGTTTCTGCCTATCACTGTTAGAAAATATGATGTGATTAAACCATACTGAATTAAAGTTCAGATTTACATGTTAGAAATGAAGGAATGTATTAAGGGAACCTAAATATTAGTGACTCGTTGTTATAAACAAATATGACGTCAGTCGGACTTCTCTATAATTTTCTTCCAGTCACGCGGAAGAATTTCCATACCCAACGAGTGTACAAACTAAATGATCATTAGAGTTAGAGATTACTGTTTAAAACTATAGTCTCAAATGCGTACGTACTACATGCCAAAGATTTTACGCAATGCTCAGTTAAAAATTAAAAATGAATCAATTTTTAAAGCCATTAAGTATTTATATATTTGATTTGAGATATACTTTTGTATACGTGCATACATCATATGAATATAAATTATGAATTTAAAAAAAAACATTAAAATATTTTATTTGATTTGAATATGTGTATACTTAATACATACGTAACTACCAATG
The DNA here is from genome assembly GCA_027580255.1 of Therioaphis trifolii. NCBI lineage: Eukaryota > Metazoa > Arthropoda > Insecta > Hemiptera > Aphididae > Therioaphis > Therioaphis trifolii. Next base: position 17,935,976 of record CM050411.1, read on the forward strand.
ATTATTTCAATCAGTGAAGAAAACAGTATTTGTTGGTAGTTTTACTGTTTTATTATTTACACAGTACGTCAAATATCAATCGAAGGTAAACGTATAAACTATAAACCATTTAATATACTCGTATTATAATATGTAAGTAAATTTGTAACATACTTTTAGCACTTTGAGATTAATTGAATATGACATTCAGGAAAACACAACGACAGTAAAAAATTAAAACGAAATCGGCCAGCATAGATAAAAAAGTTCGTACTTCGCCCCAAGGGGTGCGTTTCCATTCATCTCTCCTCGGACAAGTTAATGTAGATAGAAGTATTGCATTTTTATAAAATGATAACCGTTTATAGTGTAATGATCGGAATGTTTTTTTTAACAAACCTATTTAAAGTTTTAGTAAAATAATTAACATAAAACGCTTATAAAAAAAATCCCGAGTAAAGTAATATTACATTTTCAGAAATTTTTACCGACTATTAAAAACTCTATTAGAAATATTAAAAGAAATACTTAAAAGAAATGTGGTATTTTCAAATTACTATTTTTAGTCCAATAATCATCTAAAATTTGGAAAACTTTGTTTAAAGTATGTTGTAATACGTCAATAATATATAGTGTAAAGTTTCTAGCAACATAACTTTTGATGAAATTACTACAGTATCTAACCTAACCGATTAAATGAAAGTGTCGTTTACGGCGAATTTCGCGTTTTTACTCCAATTTTCTGTAGTTTTTCCTCTCATCTGAAAAACTATTAAGATAAGAGTTTAACTCAAAGTAACATCTACACGAAATTTCTGATCTATAGAGTTGTAGGATAAAACTTTTGGAAAAAATTAGGTGAGCAAAAATTGTCCTCAGAAAAAAAAAACATTGTAAAACTATAAGATCCTTAGCTTCACTCAGATTCTAAAAAGCATGTTTCTATAATTGGGAAATGTTGTTTTATGTACATCATAAATGGTAAACAAAATATGATTTCATTTTATTTTAATTTATACCCCATTTACACGAGTTCAACCATAATTTTTACTCCGCATTTTGTCATTCAACAAGTTCAAAACCGTAATAAAAATAAAAGGCAAGTTAAGTATATCAATTATTGTTAGGTTAATATTTTTCAGAATTAAACTTATAAAAAAGGCATTTATTCTTTCAACGTGTTTTCAATAAATATTAAATATTACTACTAATCGTTTGGGATTTTGTACTAAAACAAATATAGAAATTGATACATTAAAATACTACATTTTAAGTTTTAAATTGTATATAATGTTCTATTAATATATTTTTAGTAAAACTCATTTGACAATAATTAAACAGTTAACGTTATTTAATGTAAATTACATGTAGAAAATTACGATTTCATCAATAAAATTTCATAAAAATTTGATCATCAGTTTAACTTATGTATATTTGAAAATTGTAGAGGGTAAATTGATTTAGAGTCAGCAATGTGGTAGACGTCGAATGAATTGTTCTAGTTATCGCCCACAATAAATTAAAAATAATTAAAGTTTTTCTGTACTTGCGTTTTAAAAACTATATAGAAATTTTTAATTTTACAGACATTTTGTATAATAACTATTGTAACAAAGAAATTGTTATTAGTAATTTCTTATACTGGTAAAGTTAAAAAGTCAAATTTTAGTCCATGATTATTTGAATTTCAAGTAGAATGTGTGTATTTATATTGAATACATATATATATATATACAAAATCATTTTTAACATAACAGGGTTTGAAGGTGGTCAATATAATTTTTAACAAGAACGATTCCAGGTGTACTAGTAAAATTTATGAACATTTTGTGAGATTATACGTATTATAAAAATAAAGTTATATAGATATGAGGAAGAGACTATTTTTATGCGTCATAAATATTTTACATTTGTTACATAGTTTTATTTGAAGTATTGTAAATCTTGTAAAAAAAAAAAAAATGAGTGAAATATGAAGCAGTTATATTTTTTTTTTCAAAATTTATATCGGTATGTTCTTTACTTTATTTGTGTGATTTGTTATTTGATTGATTAAAAAATCATATTCAAATAATTTACTGACAATTTATACAATAATAATATGTATTTATTCAATCGTCATTATACCATATTATTTAAAACAAGACATAATTAAAATCACTAGTGACGCAATCAAATATTACTACAAGACGAATAAAAAAAACTGGTGAGATATCACCATATCATTCGTTCTTCATCCCTTCAGTAATCGGATAAAATAATGGTCTTGAGTATAGAGAGTCCTAGGTGAGCTATTTTTACGATTGGCGAACAATATGTGTAGTACGACGTAATTTTAAATTTTAGGTTCTAAATGAAACGTTTTTATCAACATTAAAAAAAAAAAATCGTTTTTTGATAACAATGATTTATCGTCGATTTAAAGTTATAAATAATACCATTTTACATAACCAATCATTAAAGGTTTTCTATACCCAACACTAATATTTTGTCCATAGACCGAAGGGACGAATGACGAACATCCACCACCATTATCTTACCAGATTTTTTAAAATTTTTAATCAATGATAAGTGACTTATCATAAGTCATTGTTTGATGAAAGCGATTTTGAGCTAAGAACTAAAAATAATTTCAATATTCAATAAAACGTTTGCAAAAAATTAAAATATTTATGATAATCAGTCAATTATATTTTTGAATATCTAGTAAAAAAATTTCTAGAGTTATAATAAGAATAGTCTATGTACATTTAATAACATTCGTAAAAATTCTCTGATCCGATATTTAAACATTAGTTCACAAAAAAAAAAAAAAAAAATAATCGCAATCAATTAATATCAAAATACGAGTATAAACATAGTTAGGTTACTTTTGTACAAGATTTAAAGATCTTATTACCAAAAGTTACAAATTGTATAAAATAAAAGTAGAAAGTCTGACATATACTGTGCACCATTGATATGGTTTCTTCTTGAGCGAAATAATGGCGATAAATTTAAAGAACTTTACATGAACTATTTTTAAGATTAGTAAAATACACGTGTAGTATGATTTTATTTAAATTTTAAATGAATGATAGATCATTATTTTCGAAAAGTGATTCTGAGCGAAACTCAAAGAACAATTTATTTTAGTAACAACTAGTTAAGTTTTGATAAAATGAAAAAACTTATGATAAACAATTGATACAATTTTCAAGTTTCAACTACTGGAATAATAACAAGAAATATTCATATAGATTTGATAATAGTTGTAAAAATGCTCCATTTTACCGTACCAAGATATTTTTAGCTTATATGAAAAAAAACGAACCCATCCAATTATTATAAAAATATAAATATACTTAAGGCTACTTATAAAGAAGTTTGTATAAAAATTCCAGATCTTTTAATTGAACATTACAAATTGTATGATATAAAAATAAAAATAAATCTGACAATTTCTGTAAAAAGAGTATTTTGAACCGTAATATCAACTTAAAACACACATCAAAAATAATTTATTGAATTTATCTTTATAAAACTAGAACCCTAGATAGGTATATATGTGAAAAATCTATTGGTCAAATTAAAATTTTTATTGGATCACCAATTCTAAATTTAATAATGTTTTTTTTTTTTTTTGAAAAATATCACTAATCTAAATTTAATAAACGTTTTCGTCAAAATTTTATTTTTAAAAACGTATAAAAAAATCTTGACTAATGCTTTTTTAAATTTTTTCAATATTGATAGTTAATCATGTGAATAAGGTATAAAATATTTAGGTTTTTATATAAAGTATTGAACATTTTATTCGATAATAATAAAGAGTTTTCAAAACTTTTTCCAAGTCGATATTAGGGTCATGTTAATATTTGGTGAAAATTTAAAGTGTCTTACACTATTATTTTTGGATTTATGACCAAAATAAAAAATATTTATTTTATAAAAATCTCATACACAGAAAATTTTACGGTTTTCACTTCATTTTTAAATAGTTATTCCATATGCTTGGAAAAACTATCGAGAATAGAGACAAATGATCTGTTTAAAGTATCAACTAGATGAAATTTATAATCTAGTTATTTGATGAATTAAACTTTTTTTACTTTTAGTACTACACTACTTCTTGAAAATGTGATAACAAAAAAGAAAAACAGAAAAACCAATACATTATCGTGTCAATTACCTAAATAATATACAATAATATCTTTATATCAATATTATAACATTATTTATGGCATTCATATATAGTGCATGTACTATTTAAATAGGTAGCAGTTATTTCTTATTATAATATTTGTATTAAATTACAAAACCCAGTACCTATTTAACACTTAAGTTGGAAATTATACATAAACTATTTATTGCTACGAACACTATTATATATTATACTATGACATGTAGACTTAATGATGTACAAAAATATTACAATTCATGAGTGTTTTTTTCTGGTGTTATAAATGAAAAAAATATTTTTACATCAATTTATTAACTACTAAAAAAAACTGATTTGTAATTTACAACATTACAAAATATAAAATATATTTAACGATTGATACTAGTGTATATTCTTTGTATCAAGAGGTAATTTTGTTTTATACTGTGACATAAGAAATTTATAATTAGCTTATAGAACGCATCTCAAATTATGTGAAAAAATGAACTTAGTAGGTATGATATTATGTATACACATTTTAAACTTTATTAATTAAAATGTAGTATTATTTATCAATTAATACTACTAGTAATTTTATGTACTATGAATCATTTTTGCTCATAGTAATTATTTATCAACAGCAATTCGGTTTTGAATATTTAGGTCGTCTATTTAATAGTTATTTATATAAATTATGATTTCGAATTTTTCAAGTATTTGGTTGAATTTTAGGATGGTGTTTTGTTAACATATTTCAATTGTGTAATAATTAATTATTTAGTAAAGTTATACAATCAAAAAGGCAGGTAAGTGAGATGATGGTGGTACAAGTTCGTCCTTCGTCCCTTCGGTCCTCGGACAAGATATTGGTGATGAATGTATTAAATTTTAAAGAAATGATGACTCATTTCTTTAGTATAAAACGATTCTGAGCAAAGCTTCAGTGTAATATAATATATTATTATTTAAATACTGTTTACGTATTTTACAGTTATTTGTATAATTTTTGGCGAGTTTTTTTGTAATTAAACCCTCATAAAATATTCAATTAGATATAACTCATTTAAACTTCAATTGTTATAACAATTATAACTCATTAGAAATTTTCTGTCACCAAAAGATTCGAAAAATGTTTTTATATCTATGTTCCCAGTTTTATTGTGATCAGATACACCAAAAAAGTTTTAAACAGATTTTAGGCAGAAAATTAACTTAAAAACAGCCACTATTTTCGTATTCGAATTTATATTAACTTATTAAAACATGTATTAAAAGAAATTCTGACTAACGATATTCAAATTTTTTTTTAGAATATTTAAGAAAGTATAGTTATTTAAGTAAGGTCATATTAAATTTTCAGAAATTTTTGTCAAATATTTAAAATTATATTACATAAAAACTTTCAAACAATTTGGTAAATTAAAAGTTCTATATATTTAAGTCAAAAGTGCTATACTTGTTCTGAAAATGTTGTCCAATATAAAAAAGTATGTATTTGATATTGGATAACATTTTCAAGTTTCTAGCTTCAATACTTTTCGATTTATGACTAAATACCTAAAATCTGAACAGTGAAAATCTCGTTTACGGCGGATTTTTACCGATTTTACCGTTTTTATTCAGTTTTTCGATCGTTATTCTTGATTACTGGAGTAACTATGGAGATTTTGGAAAAATGACCTCTCTAAAGTACCATCTCAGTTCAATTTCAAATCTAAAAAGTTGCTGGACGAAACTTTTGGACAAGAATTTCTATACGAAAAAGTGTATACAGAAAAAAATAAAAAAAAAAAAAAAAAATAAACATCATTGTAAAACCATAAGATCCTTCGCTTCACTCAGAATCTAAAACCTACACATTAAGTATCTTAATATATACGAGACTTATAATAAAAATAAGTAGGTCAAAAAGGTTTCAATTGGGTTTAAGTTAATGTGTATTTTTAAATTTTTCCTAATTAAATTTTCGCATTACTCGGACAGTCAATTGATAAATACTTAGTATTTTGAGGGTGATATATAGTACATAAAAAGGTCACTTTTTGATATTATATTACCAGTTTGTTTTTATAATCCTATCTCTAGAGTATTCATATATTAAATTTATGTTACTTCAGAAAAGATAAACGAGTTTCACCCTTGCATCGAGCACCAAAATCGTAATAAAATAATAATAAAACTATCTTATAGTTTATTGAAATTAAACAATATTTTTAGCAGTACAAATCATTATAAAACACGTGAAATATAAAGTATCATAGAATACATTTAATTAAATTAACTCAAACATAAACAATTAAACTTAAAGTTGAGTTTAAAAAGTTTTCTATTAAAACAATTGAAAATTCTATCATTAATGAAAATCAAAAGGTAACTGATAAATTAGTATAATATAACACAAATAAATCAATACAAATTATTACCAAATTACATTAAATAGTTTTTTAATTTTATAATAGTTATAAAGTTTTCCTGACATCATCATCTAAACTTAGGTGTAATGAATTAAATATTTTTGACTTTTTTTTTTTAATTTGATTACAATACGGTATATATAGTTAGATCTATGGATTTAGAAAATAAATAGTATTAAACACAAAAGTAATAGTGATGTATCCTTAAGTTTTTTAATTGATGGTTAATTTAGTATTATACTCGTATTTATTTTAATTTGATATTTTAATAAAATAGACATCTGACCTAAAGGCCTCCGCAGAAATAAAATATATGCAAAACGATTTCAATCACGGAGCTAAAAATTATCAATTTACTTTTAATGCTATAAATATCTAATATTAAAGAAAAGAAATGCAAAGGAATTTAAATTATTTTTTAAACGTATCTTTGTGACAACGGTGTTAGGATTTAAATTGTTTAAATTAAAATAGTTTTAAATATTAAATACAATCAAAGATATTTAAATTTCAGAATATATTGTGTATTTTATAGATTTTTATCACATTGATAAAGCAAACCATTAATGTATATTTTTAGACTTTCATGATGTAAATAATAGCTTATAAACTCTATATATTAATATTTTGAATACAACTTAGAATGTTTTATAACTCGAAGATTAAATAACTTTGTGAAGATTTAAAATATAAATACCAAATATTATTTTATCAATTTAATTAAGCACTCTTGTAGGCATCTAAAGAATAACCTATTTTACTTAAAAATAAAAAAAAATAAACATTTTTAAGCCTTACCATCGTCTGGGGATAGTATGTGGAAGTTAGGCTGCATTTGAGGACATTGTTTGCTGTTTTCCAGCAATAGTTTATTCGATCGTTCACAGTGGCATTTACCAAATAACAATACGTTTTTAAACCGATGCCGACACTTAACTGATCGCATTGTGCTCGCGTTCTAGTTGCAACAAAACTAGTGCCAGCTAATATTGTTTGTATTTATTTTTTCGTCAATGTCCTCTCATGTTGTCGACCATTATACAGTATACTAGAGCAAAGTAGCGGCGGGTCTAGTTGGCGCATTTAGTACACATGTTTTACTTTATATAATATACCGTGTGACGGAATTCACAGGCGTTATTTCGAATCGTTGCCAGATTATTTTTTTTAAACCTCTACATGCACGCACGCACGCACAATCGTATATATATATATATAAACACTGTAGTACATAATATGGTAATAGTGTTAAGTTGAGGTTCGACTATATGTCTTGCTATATGACAACTGCTATAGACATAAATTGCTTAAAAGATATATCAGTAATGATGTGAAAAATTACGTCCCAATAAAATTTTGATATCCATGTTTGGACTTACAATTATAAAACTTTTGAAAATTAGCACAAAAGTGTCTAATTTATAATATTGATTTGTTTTTTCAAACAGTTAATAATAGAACTTTGTCCAAGAGAGGTGCTAAAAAGTCTTGAAATAACGGTAAGCCAAACAGGTGATTTATAATTTCTAGTATATCACATGAATCAATAATAAAATACATTTTCCCATATATTCAATCGAAAGAAGATAATATTTAACACTTATTTTGTTTGTAAATTAAAAATAGCGCGGTTTTGACTCCAAAAATGTGATACAAAATATTTTCGAAAATGTCTCAGTTTAGTATAGGTTCATATTCGAGTTATAATATTTTTCACTTAAAAACAACAAACCAATAAAATATTATAAAAGTGAAATTATTATATTCATTCTGGTATTATTTTTTTTTTTGCCTACTAATTTACCATCTCAAAAACATAATATTTAATAAAACATGAAAAATATTTGTTAAAAATGTATACTTTATTAAATTTATAAAGAAGTTTTAGAAAATACCTTATTTATTTTGTCACGAGAAATATAATTTTACTGAGTTTTTATTAAGAAAATTTATCTAAAAATGTACAATAACTTTTTCAGTTAAAATTAATAAAAACAATCGGGCACTGTTTAATAAAATAGTTTTTATACTAAAAAATATTAATAATAATAATTCATTTATTGATATAAAAATAGAAATAATAATATATTAATAAATAGAAAGAATTAAAAGAAAGAAAAATATTTAATATTACAATCTATAATGCTTGAAAATAAAATTAGTAGGAGATAAAATCACTTTTGATGTTTACTATTTATCAATGGTATTTACTATACTGAAAAAATGATTATCCACTATTGGCGTTTTATTTTATGTACTACAATTTTATAAAAATATGAAGTCACGTAGAAAATAAAGTTGTGTCATTCTAAATATTACTCTAATCATTCTTTTTGTTTTTCTCGTTGAACTTGTGGCGCCAGAGAAGCTGCTTTCGCATTTAGTTGTTGGACTACTAATCATGCTCCTCTCACAAAGCACTGTGATAGTTATTAGAAAAATGTGTAAGAATCGATAATACTTTCAAACATGACATTACACTATGTTTTATTTATGTTGTTAAATCGATTTACAATCTATTTGTATATGATAGAAAACATTCCTTTTATTCCTTATATCCTTATATCTGTGGTCAAATTGAATATTTGTTCAGCATACTTATTTTTATTTGAAAAAAGTTGTTTACTACAGAAATCATTTAATTTCACACATCGACCAACTTAATATATGATAGTATTTTATATTATTTATACATTTTGAAATTTGAAAGAAATTACGAACAATCATTAAATTAAGACTTGTTATGCAATTATTACATTAACTTATTTACATTCGGAAAACGATTTTGAGCAAAGTTTGGTGAATAGTTTGACTATTATGGTAGTTATATGTATTATTTGCTTAAAAATAGTAATATTCATTTAAGTAGATATTATATCAACAATGGTGAACTGTTGATTAAGGGTTTAATAATTGTTAATAACACGTTGCTTTGTAGTCAAGTTCAGAGACACAAACTCCAAATTTTATATTTAAAATATAAATATTAAAAAAAACCAATTCAATTATTTTTTTAATTATATTGTGCTTATACACTTAACGTGATAGAAAAATAGTTATATTAATAATCAATTTTTATGAAAATTAACGTGTATGATAATATTACGTGTAATGAGTTTTATAAAAGATCAAACCTTAGAATCAGAAATCACAGATTTTATAAAATGTATTATTATAAAAGTCTTTTCAGCCACAACTATAAATAGAATGATTTTGTTTCATTAAATGTTTTAATAAAAAATTTTGAGCATAAATTAAAAAATGTTTAAAGATAAAAGCTTCCAAATTTCAATGAAGTATAATTATTTCGAAATGTTTGTGTACACAAAGCTTCAAAATAAGTCAAAATTTTTTTTGTATTTATTTTTAATGATTTGATGAGAATTTCAAATCCTTAAAATCAATTTTACTGAAAATTGGATATACATACATTTTTAGTACAAATTTCATCAGTTTTTCCGTCTACAAAAACTATTTGGAACTAAATAAAAATAAAAAATTCTCTCCGAACGTACAAATTAGAAAACAATTATAAATAAAACTAAAAAAAAACATATTATCACTCCACTGAGAATCTAGAGTACATATCGGTACAGTAAATGCGTTATAGCTGTTTAAAATTCAGGACTTTTTTGAAATATTGTAACAATAAATTATTAGGTTTCATTGATGGAATCCTGAACTGTCTTAATATCATTTTAAATTCCAATTAATCTTTAAAATTAAGTTATGTGCCCTTAAATATCATTATAAAAGTTAATAACGAAATCATATGATAATATAAATTTGACTTCATGCACGGAAAAATAAAAACAAAAGCAAACTTAAACGTTCGATGTGGAGAACAATTAGAGCGGTGAAATGTGCTTTATATCGATATTCGTTAAATGTCATTTTTTTTTCATGTGAAAAATAAAGTCATTCGTAACATTATTTACATGTTAAGCTGAGAAAAAAGTGATAATAATGAACATATTTTTACTAGTAAAATGATTTCAAGTGAATTTAAAATTTTAAGTGATATCGTAAAAAACTATAATTCATAAGGGGAACGAATCGTAAAAATGGTTTATTTAAGGCGGCAACTGTTACACATCCATCAATAATGTCTTGTCCGAGATGTGAAGTGTGGAAAGGCGAACTTCTACTAAAATTATCTATCAAACTTTTTATTTTTAACTATGTATACTTAACATGTATTTCATACAAATTTTCCACTATCATTCTAAATTGTACTGTACCTCAATGTTATAGGGGAAACCCGTTTATTTTGTAATAAATAAATAAATAAATAAAATAGGACATAGGAATGGAAAATTTCAAAATTTCCATATTTTTCAAAGATAGTATATGATTGAAGTTTTTGTGTGCAACAATGCATTTACTTTTGTTTATTTTTTATTTAATAATTTTATATTTTACTACAATATACTTCATAAAAAATTCTATAAATTTGAAAAAAATCTATTTTATACAATAGGTACTAAACTGATCTATCAAATGTAAACATGTCAATTGAGTGCGAGTAGAAAAATCAAGATATGATGGGTTAATTAAGATGACAAGATCTAAAGGAGTAGATATTGAAGGAGTTAGAGAAAGCATATGATGAAAAAGAAGATTGAAGACTAGACCACTAGCATTCTAAAGCTCTTGAGATAAAAAAAATCAGCAATAAAAATATAACATAAATACCTCAGGAATTAAAAAAAAACTTATTTACTTACTGCATTTTGTGTCATCATTAATACATAAAGGACGATGCATTCAAATTGAGTTATATAGCTCTACATTCATACTCATGGCGCATTGCACCATTGAACATATTTTGATTGTGTGTGTGTGTGTGTGTGTGTGTGTGTGTGTGTGTGTGTGTGTGTGTGTGTGTGTGTGTGTGTATGTGTGTGTGTGTACCATAATATAACATGTAAAGTAAATTATTATATATATAGATTTAAAATTACTTACCAGCTTGTTCAACTGTCCCTCTAGTTTTGCCATCTCCACTCCAATCATCGTCTGAAAATATAAAGAAATTTAAGTTTTTTCTAACATTAAACTTGTTGAATTGCTTAAAATTTGTTCATATTTTGAGAATGGTGCAAAGGACATTCCCTACGTTTTGTCTCAAACGAACAGACATCAACAACATAAAAGGCAGATTGCACATATTCTCAGGAAGTAAGGAAAACGTATTGTTTTGATGATTAATTATTATTTCAAATCTCTTCTTTATTTTGATCCTAAACGAAAATTCTGCTTCAAATAATAGTAATAATAATAATAATAATAATAATAATAATAATAATAATAATAATAACAATAATAATAATATTTGTATGTTTGATGTGCTGATGTTGATTTTTTTATATTTCAACTCGGGAGATATTAGTAATACTGCAATATTTTCCCAAGGGTCTACGATATGGGGTGAGGATAATAAGAGAACGTATTTTACAATTTCGTTTTCATCCCAAATATAATACCGAGTAATCACGGGAAAATAAATCAGTAATGCATACATGTGTGAACATAATATATAAAATATTGATTTTTTTTATTTCATAAATTTTTTTATTATTATGTATAGATGATATAGTTTCCACTACTAAAATTTACTTTAATATATTAGAGTACGAATTGATTTTTTTGCACATAAACCATTTGATTTATGTATGATAAATAAAGTTTATACAAATAAATGCATAGTTAGATATATATATATATATATTTTTTTTTTTGTAAAATCACATAAATAAAATGTTAACACATTATAATATAATGACATTTTGAATTACTTGATTTAAATTCAAAACCACATAATCATATAAATATATCTATTCTAATTACTATAGAATAACTAAATATATATATATGTCTTTATGACAAAAAAATCAAATTTCACTGAAGAGTTTTTACGTAGTCTATATCGTTCATTTTCTGATTGGGTACTTATATGTTTATTTTATTTTTTCATACTTTTAAAGTTTTTGTAGAATAAGTATTTGAGAATTAATAAATTAATGACTTTTAATTTCTTACAAATGATATTGAAACACTTGATAAACTAATCGTGATGAACTCTTCTGTAGTATAAAATGTGTTGTCTATTTAATCAATATTAACTTTTTTCAATTTGATTTTGGTTTTAATCTTACCAGGATTTTTTTCATAGCTATTGAAATGCATTAATATAAATTTATTGCAAGTGTTTATTTAACATCTTAAGGGTTAACTATGTATACAAAATTATCATTAATTTAACCTGGCCGGTTGTGTAAATTAATGTTTACTTTTGAAACTCGTAATTAGATTATACATCCAATTGGATGCTTAATTTATGTTAATATGTAATATTTTCGATAAAAAAAATTTCCCAATTATTAATTTTGATTGATGATACAGTGGTATTTAAAATATAACCCTGCAGGCAATAAAGTTATTATTAATTTTAACACGTCTAAAATGAATTTTGTAGATACGTAATATTTTACAACTTCTAAATATTGTATGATTTACCTTTTTTTACAAAAAGGTACAATATATAAGAATATATCATACTATTGAAAGGAGCATATACAATGTTAGATGTACAAATACAAAATTGTATTAGATATACAATGTATGATACTATAAATCAATTTTAAGAAAATTATGATTTATAAAAATCAGTTTAAACTTCATTGTATTAGACTAACCATAATAATTCGGAATGTCAATTAAGGTAGAAATTTTTAAGCGTGTTGTCAGTAAGATTATGCAGAAATGCAAGGTGCATACTATTTATGGTATTCGATTATTTTAAATTTAATTTTACAACAAAAAATTATAATAGTAACCGTAGACAATTTACACAATGATACAATCCTGTATCAGTTTGTTGTATTATTTATTATTGTTACCAAATTGATATTCATATTAAATCGAATAATTTTAATTTTTGAACGTAATAAATCTATCAACTTATTACTTCAGATAAACAAAACAATTTTATTGAATAAAAAAATTAACAACATCTAGTGTATTGCATATTTCATAAGTAAAAATTATTTATGTGTATGTATGTTATGTATGTATGTATGTGTGTATGTATGTATGTATGTATGTATGTATGTATGTATGTATGTATGTATAACGTATATATTTCGTATATTTAGTTCTTAATTTATATATAAAAAAAATCAAGGATTTGAAATAGAACAAATAATTTGTTTTAAAACGTAAAATTTTGCTCCATTACACGTTTGTTTTGGAATAGAACAATTCAAAATAAAATATATAAATATATATTTTGCATCAAGGTAATTTTTTCAGTATTTTGCAATTATCTTATAAGAAACAAAATACAATTGTAATAAACCAGCATTGATAATATTTAAAATTATAAAGTTTTGTATAAAATAAATTTCTACTAATTTATTTACCTTATATATCCTAATTATATACATAACAGACCTGGTTCCAAACAAAATTCCTGTATGAATCTTTAAAAAATATAAAAATTAAATCTGTATTTAATAATCTAAGATTATTTAAAATCGTATTGTGTTTATTTAGGTATTATAACATATCATAATATATTTTAAGAATTCTTATTCGATGAATAAATTAAAGATTTTTCTTAATTGTAAGCTATAGGTCAAAAAAGTTTAAATTTAATTATAAAATATTTTAACAAATCTTTAAGAACATCCCTTAAATACTTAAAGTATTGATAAGTTTCTTTATTAACTTTATTATCTGAAAATAAAAACGTCACATTATATTTATTTTTAATTTTATTTGACTATTAAATATTCAGATCGAGAATTATGTAATGTGATGTTAATAAACTAACATTTTTTGATGAAACAGTAAATTAACCATAAAAGTATTAAATACCAGCATATCACTTTTAAAATTCGTAATATGATAAAATGAAATTAGAAAATATGAGAGAATCAAAAACATTTTTATCTTATGCACTAATTGAATTAATAACCTTAAATTTATAATTTCACAAATAATTCATCTAAAACAGCTGATTTTGATCATTTAGTCCATACATAAATAAATATGTAATATGATATAACATATATGCATAATTCTATACGCATCAACAATTTAGATTACATTTAGTAATTGATACGTAGATATGTTTTTTCACTACAAAGAAGTATTCTAAAATAATGAAATTGATTGAAAAAAATGTTCATATAATATAAAAGAAATTTACTTTTAGTGAATCAGATAAATATTAATATAAGAATAATACAATAATATATAGTAAAAATGGTATTAAGTAAAAAAGGATCGTGAAAGACAACATTTGTTGATATCTAAAAAATCGATCAGAAAATATTATTAAAATGAAAATTAATTAGAGACCTTCAGAAATGTCAAATATATCTACTTTGATATGTTACTTATTAAAAAATTGATATTGAATCAAGTTCTAGGATATAATGAGAAAATAATTTTAGTTCAGATGAATTTTTTTAATTTTAACAGCTTATATGTGTAGCGATTTGTTTGATTTTGATGTAAAGTAACATTTCAATATATGTGCGTTTTGATTGAACAATAGTGAAGTGCGAAAACCATCTTATTTCACTCAAGTATATTACCTATGCACACGATAAAACATACTATAGGGCATTAAGTATAAACCTTTGCAGAGATTAAAATCTAGGAAACCAACAAGGAAACTTGCGAAAAAACTAATTACAGAACGATTTCACATCATGTTCCCAGAGGATATTTGATAGTACTCAATTTTTTTGAATTTGATGAGTTAACGCAGATTAGGACATGAACAGATTAATAAACAAATTAATGAACGTAGGTACAGGATATATGTTACATCAAGCTGTGAGAATGGACATTAAATCCAAAACTCAAAACATGCTGTCAAATAATGTCCCATAAGATCATATCCAAGTGGACTAATAGACTTAATGAAGTTACCGCGAATCCAATATAATAGCTGGACAACTTAGATATTTTAATGTAACTTAAATATCTTTATTTTTACTAAATAATTTATGTCATTTATGTACCTGTGGAGTTAAATTTCATTTTCTAATATGAGCACTTGTTTTACTTAATTTATAGTTGATGTGTGTTTGCTGGCCCATAAAAATAAGTAAATTACCACAAAATATCAGTATGATCATTCAATGCGGGAATTCTTATTTAATAGTACAAATTGTATTCATAGTACATATATGCATATTTTATCAACACTAATTTTTAATGTTTACGTACTTAATGTTTAAATATTCTGTAACAACCTAATTAAAACTACACTTAAGTGTTTGCTCATCTAAGGTAAATAACGATGTAATATGTGTATAAAATGCCAAGTGGGAAAATGAAGTAGGAAGATATGTTGAAGTTTTTGAATAACCGAAATAAACATATTTGTTTATGTCACTTTCAGGTCAGTAAGTTTTGAATCTCGAGACTAGTGTCGAAGAATATTTCTCAATTTTTAGGGAAATATGATTCTAACCTTGTTAAAATTGACATCAAAAGATTGGAGAGGTCTGTTTTTCAATTAAATGTTGAGAATTCAGGTCACAGATTTTCAAGTAGATAGTACATTGTATGTACATATAAAATGCTTATTCACGTTTCCCTGACATTTCACGAATAATTTTTGAAAATAACGTTGGAACTTAATCTACAAAAATTGTCAATCAACATTAAGATTAATGAATTGGATTTAACGAAATAATGTTATTTTAGTTATTAATTAAAAGTTCAATTATCATATACAAAGTATATAAAATCTACTTAGAAGTTATACGCAATCCTATTTAGTAAAGTTAAGTATAGTTTTGACCAAATTTAAATTTAAATAACAAGAAAACAAATAAATAAAAAGGATATCTAAACATATTAAATAGGTTCAGTTAATATAAGTACATTTTTTTACTCAATAACAAAATACTAATTATAGTAATAGAAATGCATTTCTTTAAAATATGTGGAATAATAAATCTACTATATCATAATAATCTCTAAAAAATACATAATTATCAAAAAATTAACCTAAGGAACATTCTAAAAAGTCATTACACTAAAGACACTAATGGAATTCTCTAGCATCATTTGTGCACTTATAAAAATTGATTGCGTTGTATATAAAACAAAATATAATAAAAATAAAGGATGATTTTAAAATATAATTTTTTCTATAAAAAGTTAGTGGCGCTTTAAATTCATGGTAATATGTATTAGCATATTAATATAATCTAAACTAAAATCTTGTATGACAAAAACAAAATTTTCTTTGCCACAAAATATGTTTATGGTAAATATAAAACAAAAATATAAATGTTTAAGTTAGTTTATTTTTAATATTTCATATTATGTTTAAATAAAATACATCATATATAACTGTAAGTTGTAAATATAGATTACACTAGTGTTATATTAGTAAATTATTAACTGATTTCTTTGATTATTCATGATATATTAATATTATACGAATATGCATAGTGTTTGAAATATAATTCTCAATGAAAACTACTAATATAACAAAAATAATATATAAGCTGTTAATACTATTATGAATAAAATATAAATATAAATATACCCTAAAAATAAAAATTTTAATTTTACAGTATGATTTTTAATTATTTGATGATTAAGATTTCAAAATGGTGACATAAGAATATTCTTTTCTGAAAACACTAAGTAAAATATAACGTATGTACGTTATGTATGTATTGTGGATTGCAGAAAAATGAAACATATAAAAATATTAATAAGATACGGTAAACGTTTATTAATTAGTAATCACAATTAAAACCGTTTTTGTTAGCTATCTTAAAATTGTAAGTGATGTATTGATGTACCCATTATTTACGAAAATGATGCAGCAATATCGTACGAGAAATTATTTCACCACTCACCCATTTTTAAATTATGATTTCATGAAATCCATAAATTCAAATTTTTTTACGACTGTGTTATTATTTCGTCTAAACTTCTGACTTTTAGATTTCTTATCTTTATTATACATCTATTTATGATGTGGATTATATACTGTATATTATAAATAGTGTAAAAATTACATCATCTTCCTAGTTTGAACACACCTTCGTCTCCTTCTAGAAAACTTATATTTAATAATTTATTAATATCACACAAATTATTATTAGCTTAAATTGAAAAATAATGATCGAATGCAACAAATGGTTTCATTTATAATCAAGTCAGTCAATAGATGACTATTTATTGCATAATCCGATCTTACATACAACAATGATATTTTAGTTGATATTTGAATTTATTAGAAAGTTATTAATAGATTATTGTTAAAAAAGGAGAAAATTAATACCAATTTTTTCAATAAAATATTAATAATAATAATGTATAATTTAATATACTAAAAATTAAATATTTTTAAAATTGTTTGTAGATGGAAACAGGTGTACCTACTGATGTTAAATTTAAAAAATGAAAAAATGTTTTGGATTAAAATTTTAAAAATTGAGTAAATAAAGAATAAGGAAAAACAAATAAACAGAAAAAAGGTTAAAAGCTTTTAAATAAAAGTCTCTTATTGTTGCAAATAATTAAGTTTCTTTACGTATTTTATCGAATTTTTAAATGCAAAATAAATGAAAAAATAACAAAACAAGGTAACCATTCTCCGGATTATAAATATGAGTAGATATGTATTTTTTTACATTATTAAATTATTATGTTATTTTTCTATTAACCTAAATTTAGAATTATGTTATTGTTATAACTATTTCCAACAATTATTCTCACTAAAATAAATAAATATCTACATATTGCCATAATACATACTTTTAAAGAACTTCAGCCTTTTATGAAGGTAATTTTAGTATGAAATGATAAGTAATAACTAATAAGTATATATTTTATTATTTATTAAATTAGATGATGTAAGTTCTTCATAAAATGTATTTGTTAAAACTTTTATAACACCACGATTGTGGTGCCCTTAAAAAAAAAAAAAAAATGAAAGAAGTGTAATGACAAAGTGAGTATTATTTATAACCAAGATCGGTCCACTTAAACGGTATACACTTTTCTTCATTTGATCGATTAAATAACCATCGAAAATCTGAATCATTTGGATTCATATTATTAAATTATGTCAAATCATTATGAATGTTATGTAGGTTTGCATTTTTTTTTTACTGTAGATGATTGGTGAATATTCAAACTTTCTAGTACAAATACTTTTAGAGTTATGACTTATTAACTAATACAAATTTAATGCAAATTTCGTTTATGGCACATTTTACCGTTTTTGACACTTTTTTTAGTTTTTTCATACGCTTTAAAAAAACTATTAAATATTCTTAAAAAAAAATAAGAATAAAGAAAAATTACTTTTTAAAATAACATCTACATGCGATTGCAAATCTATAAATTTCTGAACGTAACTTTTAGACAAAAACTACTACCAGAAAAGTGGTTCCTTAAAAAAAATACATAAAAAATAAATATCATAATAAAACGAATAGGTCCTTTGTACATAATACTAGTATTTATCTCAAAGCTAAAAGCAGCTAAGTAAATAAAACACATTAATATTTAAAAAAAATATAGTACTTTATAAAGTTATATTGTAATACAATTATGTATAATGGAAAATAAAGTTTTCGACGTACTTAGCCGGTTATATTTTACAATTCCAAAACAATATCCATATATTATAATGTAATTTAATATATATTTTAATTCATAAAATCATAATGATTATTATTTATAGAATGAAAATAAAAAATTTCTTTATTCTTGGTGAAACTGCTAACTTAAGATACGAGGAATAATTTATAATTGGCAATAATATTATAATGAAGGCAAGGACTTTATCCATGTTTTATCATACAAATAAAAAATAAATATTTTTTGTGCAAAGGAAAATTGTAATTTATATCACATATAATGTTAATTAACAGAAAAAAGGATATGTACGATTACAGTTGTTTAGGATATTTATTAATTATGTATTGAGTAATTTTCCAGCTCTAAAGGTTACGTATACGAATATAATATATTATTCATTAGCATCAAAACATGCAAACAGCATAAAATACATGTAAATAAATTTTGGAGACTTGAAATTGAAAATACAGAACTATAACGTGAATTTGTTAAAATACATTATTAATCGATTCGTGTTCAATCTCACTAAACGTAATGTCATTCGAGTACAATAAGTTTCAGTTTACACCATTAATAAAACGCTATGACAATTTTAGTAAAAATACAAATTGCACTTATATGCAGTGATTTATTTACTGATAGACTATACTTCAATAGATGTATTGAAAGTACAAATTATTTTTAAACAAGTCCCAAACTCATATAAATGTTATGTTTTAAAATTCTTTTATAGTGAATCATCACATTTCAAAATCCAAAGGAGAGAAAATAATTAGTACAACCTATAAACATTTAAATAATACACATATGTATATATACTATATAGTAACTTTAATAGTTTGAATTAAATATAACAATGGATTACTTGACTGACATTACAGACTACTATAACCTGTAAGTTACGTAGTGTGAAAATAATATAAGCAACACATTTAAAGTTATAATATTAAAAACCCTACATTAATTACTTAAAATTAAAATAATTTTTGATTAACTATTGTTATTGATTTTAACGCACCTTAAGATATTTGATTATAATACAAATTTATATACGATAATATATAGATTAAAAAAATTTAGGTATGAAGTGATATCAAAAATTATATAGTTATTTTATTTTATGATATTAAATACGTATAAGTTTATTTTTCATCAAATCGATTTGATTTCACAAGGTCTTATCAAATACAACATTTATTTCAAATTTTATCCTAAGTTTAACACAGTAGGTAAAAAAAATTAATTTATAAATAAATCTAATTATTAGTTTAATGAGGTTCAATAAAATGTTTATAAGGTTGATATAATGTTTTCTAATTGAAAACATATGATTTTTTTTTTATGATTGTTGACTCAGTTATCGATCTACTTCTTGTTAAGTTTTTAAATTATCTGACTAACGACATAAACTATATAAATGTGCATTGAACAACTCAAATTGATAAAATTTGAGAAAAAATAAACTATTTAATTTAATTTTATATAATATAATATTGGTAGTCATAATATCACAATAAATATATGACATGGAAAAATAAAACCTGCGATCAATGTATGACGTATCATTACAACAGACGATCTTTCTATAGTGCACAGCGCACATTAACGCAACATGACACTAGATTATTTTTTATACGTAGAGAACAGAAAAAAACAACTGAAATACGTATGTGATTATTGCGACGACCGTTTTTAATTTAAAAACGTGCTTACTGTAAAACACAATGGTCTCTACGACTGAACATACGATATTGGTGATTAAGGCGAACGCGCCCGAAACTCGCGAACACCAGCGACAACAACACGACAGCCAGTTTAATTACCACGCGTAGTGATATCCCGCGAACTCGACCCGGTCGAGTTCGCGCGCCAACGCAGGGCAACCCGGAAACCACTCTCGGTTCCCGTGGGTTACAGGCAGCAATCGCGCGCTTTCGACGGATGAGGCGAACATGACACGACGCCTATAAACCGTACTCTACGTCATAGTGTATACGAGCGATGCGCATAGCGACCAAACAAAAGTGAAAGACCTGAGAACGTGTCGGACAACTCGCCGTCGTCTTCGTCTTCTCCGTCGTCGTCGTCGTTGTCGTCGTCGTCGTCGTCGTCGTCGTCGTCGTCGGACACGGGCGAGTCCGGGTTGCCGCGGCGCTTACGCCGGCGGCGTTTGCGCCGACAACAGTCGCTGCATTTGCTGCACATTGGCGCTATCAGAGAGACCGGGACGGCGGGGGGGACGGGGACGCGTGTGCGTCGCAGGACACGACCAGGACGGCGCCGCGTGGACAACGATTACTGAGATGATTTTATAATATTATGATGGTGATGATTATTATGATAATATCTATGACACGAAAATGTCGTGCGGATTGCCAACGCCGTCGCCCCTACGACGACTGTTGATGAATAATTCAGATGCGGATGCTGCGGCGGCCCAGCGCGGTCAAACGACGTCTGGTGCCGCGACCCGGTGCGGCTACACTGAACGACATCGGCGGCGGCGGCGGCGGCGACGGCGACGTCGCTCTCGCGCCGAATTTCACCTCTACCTCCGCCGACGGTAGCCGTCCGCGGTCACGGGTGGCGGCGGCGGCGGCGGCGGCGCGAGTACGCGCGGAAGTGCACCGCACGGACGCGCGCGCGTATATCACTACGGTCGCGGTTCTTCTTATGTGTACCGATACGCTGCACTCGTATCGTTTCGGTCAATTTTTCAATTTAGCTGCACGTTAAATTATATATTTTCCATTATATATTGTAACATAGCATTGCGGTGATATGGCGTTAGTATACGTACGTTTTTCAGTCTAGATTACCAGATGACTTTTTACTGTTTTTTTTTTTTTTTTTTTTAAATAACAATAGCAATAGGTATGGTGCTTTTACAGAATAACTTCAAACATAAAAGTAAAGAAATTTACCAGTTTTTAAAATTTCATTTTTTTTTTTGCGTTTCTCAGTTTTTCTTGCTGTTATACCATATGATTCACACTCTCATTAAATCTGATTTATTTACGATCACTTGAATAATAATTAAAATGATCATCATCAATGCTGTAAACGTATACAAATAAAATACTAAATGAATCATAATATAGTTGATTGATTTCAACTACAGATAAATTTTAATGTTTACTAAAAGTATATTTTCTCTAATTTAATTGGCTTCAGAAATAATCACATCTAAAATCTATGTGTTTACAACTACATATATATATATATATTTTTTTTTTTTGTTAATAGTTATGATGAAAAAAATTCTAATGTATGAAATTTGTTCACCTAAAAATAGAACATCGATTTTAAAGATTAAATAATTATTCAACTCAAAAGTTTATCTGCAAAATGACTAATGAGTGAAGTATATAAAATAATCATCCTGTATGTACCAAACACCTATTCCTGCATTTATAAATATATATATATATATATATATATATATATTTGGTAGTACAGACGATCGAGTGCGCAATTCGTGAAACCGCCAGGTTAAAGACGTATACCTATAGAAGTATAATACTGACCGGCTAAGTTAACCTACACAGTTTTATAGGTATACAGTACCTAGCAATTGCATATCGTACAATTTTAGACATTATTTAAACATATAAAATATTTTATATACATATATAAATAATATGTATACGACGTTTAACACTCATTTATGAAATAATTTCACTAAAGAATAAACAAAATAATTAAATTTATTTGTTTTAAAAAATCCTGCAAAATGCATAAAACTAACACCACTTACACAACTTTAGAAGTTCTGCTTCTATCCGAAAATTATGATATATATATAATATACTTACAGCTAAAAGTTTTATTTTTTTATTTTTGCTAGTAAAATATATATTTCATCCTACGGCTAGAATCTCAATCACGTTAACACTAAAACTTAGAAGTTCCGGCTATTGATGGTTACATTAATAATGTAATTTATTCAATTCACACAGATGTCATTAAAATCATTTATAGTGATATATATATATATTATATAGTAATAAATCAATAGTCATTAATTTTTTAATACTTCCATACTTGTGTGATAGTTATTATAATTCGATAAATTACACAATTACTTTTATATATCCTTCAGTGTGGTTAGTTGGTAGATTTTTGAAAAAATGTATATTCAAGAACTCTAAATTAAGAATATTTGGTGAACAATTACAATATATTATTTTAAACATAATGTGTTCATGTGTATCATAAATATTTTATACTATAATATATAATTGTTCAAAGCATAAACAAAAAAACCAGTTCAGATAACTTTAAGCGAAGTGTTCGATACTGTGCATGTATTAATATCATTTAAAATTTAATTAATAAATAATTAATAAATAACTATCTGATGGAAAGTTGCGGTTGTCTAAAATTTAATTATAATGTTCCATATCAAAGCACTCCTTTTGACATAAATGTGCATTGTACGTATACCTACCTATAAATTGCTTGTCTAGTTCGATAAAGTTTGGGAATATATTTCAACAGTCACATGAATGATAATAACTTTAAAACTTTTTTGTTTATAATATCGAATTCATTAAAAAAAAAATTATTTCATTACTGAATAATGATGTTTTTTAGTCGAATCAATTGTAAAATATTTCCTTTCCTTGTAATATACAGAAATAACATTGAAATTAAAAACATGAAAAACAAAATTTTAATCGAGCAAATTAATTTAAGAAATGATAAACTATTGAATTTTATCAACATCTAATAGTATTACGTGAAAATGTATAATATAAGTTAATGAACCTATATTTAATGAAATCAATTATTGAATTGCAAGTAATTACAATTAATTTCAGCAGCATTTTTCAAAATAGGTCAGCTTACTTTATTTTTCATGTATTAATTTTTTCAAATGATCATACTATGTTTGTTACGTAATATTAGTACATGTAATAGTATACGTACGTGAGAAATATATCAATATATTTTTTGTCATTATTAAGCAATGTGGTTATTGATGTGCATAAATATAATTTATGTCATTTATTGAGATCTCGGACGTATAATATAATTAAAATAGTTAATTCAAGTGTGATTTTAAGTACGAATTTAAAATAAAAATATATTCAAACAATGGAATTCCTAATGAATTTCAATAATCTTTAAAACCAAAAAAATACAAATAATTTTCAGTGATATAAAAATTATGAAAATAATTTATTCTATCTAGATAAGGGAACGAAAAAACAATTAATTCATTTTATGAGATATTTCAACGTAAAAATAATGCTTTGTAATTTTGACATGGATAAATTTAATTGTATACACTTCTTAACTTATACGTAAATGGTACATCTATGATGTATAATACGTTTTAATTTTATTAATATCCCTATATACAGAGAGAGATACACATCACACCAAATGATTTAATTCAATGTGGGTGCAATACTGTAGAAGCAGTAAAAACAGTAGAATTAGTTCAAAGGACAGCATTAAATTCTTAAATCATTACTTATGTAGAAATACATATATATATATATATATATTTACTTATTATTTATTTATTTATTTTTTGTTATACTTCAATCTCTGTTGTTGAAAAACAACTCTTCATTTGGAATAAAATACGGAATAAAGTTTTTATTTGTAAAAAAAAAAAAAATACTTATCAAACTTCAATTATAATATTTATAAGTGAAAACAAAAATGCCAAAAATATAATTATATTTCTTCGCTAAATATCTTATTATGAAAAAATATACAAATAAACAGGATGTATAAATAATAAACATTAATTTAAATAAATATGAAATTTAAAAAAGGAAACATTAGAAAATAACAAACAATTATTTTAAATACAATTCAAAATTTAAAAATTCTACTTTTTATTTATCAGCAAACTTTTTGTATTTAGAAGAAGTATATTTAATTGAACCATTAAATAATTTGAAAACTTTTGAAACTAAATTCAAACTCAATTAATTATTTAATTTTAATATTATGTAAAATATTATCCAAATGACAAAAATGAATTGAAAAAATAGATCATTTATGAAAGAGGAAATACTTTGAATTGGTACGTTACATTAGAAAATATTTTTAACTAATGAAATGAAATTATAAATTTCCCTAGAGCTAATTTCTAATTATTTTTAATGGATGTGTTATAGCAAGTATTAAAAAAAAAAGTAATAAATCTCATGAGATCCAGGATAAAAACAAAGTCTTACTATGAAAATAAAAAGACGTAATGAATAATGATACATAAGTTATAAGTCAAATATATATTGTATTTTATTTATAGATATACCTAGATGAATAATTTGAACTTATTGAAACTTTGTGAAACTTAACCTTACTAAAATTTAGGTTAATATGATTATGAAAATGAAACAGTATTCTCTTATTTTATAAATTGACTTTTTTGATAGTTTTACGTATACAACAGGATACCTAACTGACAAGTTCCTAATTATAATATATATTTAATATACATAGATGTTTTGTAATATTTAAGTTTTCAGTAATTTTATGAATGTCTTTTTTCAATGATTAATAATTTATTTTTATTAAAATTGTCCATATATATATATATATATATATAGAATGTTTGTTAAAATGTTTATTATTTACAAAATATTAAAGAATTAAGTTTCCATTAATTAATCAAACAAACATTATTTTATTAGGGTCCACATAAATATTATGGGTAACAATAAAATGTCTAAAAAATAAATTTGTAGAACATAGAAACATACAGTGAATTTATTAAGGAATCGTATTAAAATGCCTTTTAAGGTCATTTTTTTTTTGTAAAATTTAAAAATGTAAGTTTTTCATTATTATTATTTTATTCTACGGTATAGTTAAAAAAATATTTATGGAAATTCTTCTACTGCTAATAATATCAAATTAAATATTACCCTTGTTGTCATATAAAGGATTTAAGTATAAACCATACTTGATATATTCAAGTTCAAAATACAATTATATTGTGAATAAGTTATTTCTACAATGTTTAAAATCAGGTAATTTTTAAGAAAAATGATTTTTATACCAAATAATATTTATAAATAAAACCGGCAGAAGAAACAAATTTGAGTAAAATTATTATGAGTCAACTGACCTGTGAATGAAACGCAGTGTCTAAGCACGCACATCGACATGGTGGCCGACGCGAGACTGTCATTAACTGTGATAAACGCAGGCTGCTGTGGTGTACTAGTGTGAAGACAGCAAGCTCGCTAGAACGATTAGCAACGCTTTCTGTCATTCGATACTCGAGGCACTAACGTATATACGTTTGCCACCAGGTGTCACTGTGTGTTATGTTTACTCGACCATTTTCAAAAATCGACTTTTTATTGTTTTTTATTCATATAATATATCAATAAACTGTTATAATTTGTAAACTAGGTGATTTATACATATATGTAACGATTAATGACAAATAATGACACGAATATTATCTATGAATGGATATTGAATAAATAATGCTAATTAGATAGATACACTCAATTAGGTACTCAGTACTACTATGAATAAAAATCACTTATTGTGTCTTCATAGTGCATATATGCCCAAAAACACACACATCAATAATACTTGTAATTATGATTGTAACCGTTATAAATAATATTCATCAAATAATTTATGAAAATATTATAATGATTATACAATAATTTTTGAAACGTTTATTATTTTCATTTATAAATAAATGATAAATAATACAATACTAATATAAGGATTAAATAATAAATTAATAGTGAATTAATTACTTATCAAAATATTTAGTACCTACAGATGATAAACTATACAAATACAGAATTAACACTTATTTGTTTTCTAAGATTAATTATTACATTTTAAGTTGATTTTTTTGGAATAATTTGGTCAATTTATCACAGACTTTTTTACTGTTAATGTGACTGGAGAGAAATTTCAGATAGATATAAAAATAAATCCATAAGTTTTTTTTATGTTTAGTGAAGAAAACTTTTCACATCTGATATACGACAATGAAGTTTGGATAATTCAGCTTGTCTGTTTTGGCATGGCAATATCGGCTTAAGGACGAATAAAATAAATGAATACAATTATTATTATTTTTTCAATATTTTATAAAAATTGTAGAAAAGTATCACATTGAAAATAATATAACACTTTTAACATATTATGCTCTTAAACCTATTCAAATTTATTTATTATAAAAAAAAAATTGGTTATATAAATCGGTAAATTAAATTATTATTTGCCTATAATCGGAAAAAAATACATACATTTTGGTAAAAATGGGCGGTGTCTACGAACGATATGGTATAAATCTCCCCATGACACCATTGTGTAAGAATTGTATAAGTATTTAGTATTTTAACAGATAATAATTTTAGATTCTGAGTGAAGCGAAGGATCTTATGGTTTTACAATGATGTTTATTTTTTTTTTTTTTTCTTTTTTTTTTTTCTGTAAACACTTTTTCGTATAGAAATCCTTGTCCAAAAGTTTCGTCCAGCAACTTTTTAGATTCGAAATTGAACTGAGATGGTACTTTAAAGAGGTCATTTTTCCAAAATCTCCATAGTTTTTCCAGTAATCAAAAATAACGATCGAAAAACTGAGTAAAAACGGTAAAATCGGTAAAAATCCGCCGTAAACGAGATTTTCACTGTTCAGATTTTAGGTATTTAGTCATAAATCGAAAAGTATTGAAGCTAGAAACTTGAAAATTTTATCCAATATCAAATACATACTTTTTTATATTGGACAACATTTTCAGAACAATTATAGCACTTTTGACTTAAATATAGAACTTTTAATTTACCAAATTGTTTGAAAGTTTTTATGTAATATAATTTTAAATATTTGACAAAAAGTTCTGAAAATTGAATATGACCTTACTCATATACCTACCTAATTATCCTAACAAAAGTTCAAAAATCGTTAGTCAGGATTTTTTTTTATACACGTTTTAACAAATTCATATAAATTCGTATATGAATATCGACTGTTTTTACGTTAATTTTCAACTTAAAATCTGTATAAATCTTTTTTGGTGTGTCCGATCACATTGAAACTTGGAATATAGATATAAAAACATGTTTCGAATCTTTTGGTAACAGAAAATTTCTAACGAGTTAAAAATTGAATATTTTATGAGGGTTTAATAACGAAAAAACTCACCAAAAATCAGACAAATAACCGAAAAATACGTAAACAGTATATAAATAATATATTATATTACACTGAAGCTTTGCTCAGAATCGTTTTATACTAAAGAAATGAGTCATCATTTCTTTAAAACTTAATACATTCATCACCAATATCTTGTCCGAGGTTAGGTTAGGTGATCCCATGATAGAAAGTGCTATACACTCCTCACCATTATCTTGTCCGAGGAGCGAAGCGACGAAGGACGAACTTCCACCACCATTATCTTACCAGCTTTTTTAATTTAATTTATCATTTGGAATAAGATAAACCCACGTTTATTTATTATTTGTGACAAAATAATGATTCATAAAAAATAAATAGTTTTAATTCATTATTCACTTTGGCCGACTAAAATTTAGTTGTCATTGCAAATTAAGGTAAACATACTCTAAATTTTCTTAAATGATATCCCTATTCAAAATGTATGTCTAGTCTCTCAATAAAACTAAAATATCATCTAGAATCTAAGATGCGGTATAGCGTAGGAATTATTTTAGATTCTGAGTGAAGCGAAGGATCTTATGGTTTTACAATGATGTTTATTTTAGATTCTGAGTGAAGCGAAGGATCTTATGGTTTTACAATGATGTTTATTATTTTTTTCTATTTTTTTTTTCTGTAAACACTTTTTCGTATAGAAATCCTTGTCCAAAAGTTTCGTCCAGCAACTTTTTAGATTCGAAATTGAACTGAGATGGTACTTTAAACAGGTCATTTTTCCAAAATCTCCATAGTTTTTCCAGGAATCAAGAAAAACGATCGAAAAACTGAGTAAAAACGGTAAAATCCGCCGTAAACGAGATTTTCACTGTTCAGATTTTAGTTATTTAGTCATTAATCAAAAAATATTGAAGCTAGAAACTTGAAATTTTTACCCAATATTAAATACCTACATTTTTATATTGGACAACATTTTCAGAACAATTAGAGCACTTTTGACTTAAATATAAAACTTTTAATTTACCAAATCGTTTGAAAGTTTTTATCTAATATAATTTTAAATATTTGACAAAAAGTTCTGAAAATGTAATATGACCTTACTCATATACTTACCTAACTATCCTAACAAAAATTCAAAAATTGTGACTCAGGATTTTTTTTTATACACATTTTAACAAATTCATATAAATTCGTATATGAATATTGACTGTTTTTACGTTAATTTTCAACTTAAAATCTGTATAAATCTTTTTTGGTGTGTCCGATCACAATGAAACTTGGAATATAGATATAAAAACATGTTTCGAATCTTTTGGTAACAGAAAATTTCTAACGAGTTAAAAATTGAATATTTTATGAGGGTTTAATAACGAAAAACTCACCAAAAATCAGACAAATAACCGAAAAATACGTAAACAGTATATAAATAATATATTACACTGAAGCTTTGCTCAGAATCGTTTTATACTAAAGAATGAGTCATCATTTCTTTAAAACTTAATACATTCATTACCAATATCTTGTCCGAGGACCGAAGGGACGAAGGACGAACTTGTACCGCCATCATCTCACTTACCAGCTTTTTTTATTTTCAAAAGTTTTTTCCAAGTATAGAAAAAAAGCTGGTAAGTGAGATGATGGTGGTACAAGTTCGTCCTTCGTCCCTTCGGTCCTCGGACAAGATATTGGTGATGAATGTATTAAGTTATAAAGAAATGATGACTCATTTCTTTAGTATAAAATGATTCTGAGCAAAGCTTCAGTGTTATATAATATATTATTATTTAAATACTGTTTACGTATTTTACGGTTATTTTTATAATTTTTGGTGGGTTATAATAATTTATTAAAGTGTGTATAAAAAAAAATTCTGACTTACGATTTTTGAATTTTTGTTAGGATAATTAGGTAGGTATATGAGTAAGGTCATATTAAATTTTCAGAACTTTTTGTCAAATGTTTAAAATTATATTACATAAAAACTTTCAAACAATTTGGTAAATTAAGAGTTCTATATTTAAGTCAAAAGTGCTATAATTGTTCTGAAAATGTTGTCCAATATAAAAAAGTATGTATTTGATATTGGATAAAATTTTCAAGTTTCTAGCTTCAATACTTTTTGATTTATGACTAAATACCTAAAATCTGAACAGTGAAAATCTCGTTTACGGAGGATTTTTACCGTTTTTACTCAGTTTTTCGATCGTTATTCTTGATTACTGGAGTAACTATGGAGATTTTGGAAAAATGACCTGTCTAAAGTACCATCTCAGTTCAATTTCAAATCTATAAAGTTGCTGGACGAAACTTTTGGACAAGGATTTCCATACGAAAAAGTGTTTACAGAAAAGAAAAAAAAATAATAAACATCATTGTAAAACCATAAGATCCTTCGCTTCACTCAGAATCTAAAACTATCAAAAAATTGAATAAAAATAGTAAAATGTACTGTAGACAAGGTTTTGGATGTTTTCATTAAATTATTTTTATTAATAGCCCCTGAAACAATATAGCTAGAAACCAAATATCATCAAATATCAATGACTTTTAGGGACCGATTTGACGAAAAATTCAAACAAAATCGACTCTTTTCGGACTAAATATAAAGGAAGATATTCAATTGGAAAAGGCCTCTTTTTTTGTTTTGTTTTTATCACACACAATTTTTGAATTCTTAACATTAAGATCTGAAAATGTTGTATACTTTTATTTACATATTCATCTGATAGTATTGGAAAAAATCTTGGTAACATGCAATTTTAAAATTATTACAAAACAATATTATTGCTTACGTATCAAACAGAAAAATCTACACCTAATTTTATTCTATGACACATTTAAACAACCAAACTACGTATTCAAATTGTAACATATATATATATATATATATATATATATATATATATATATATATATATATATATATATATATATATATGTGAATATATAAAAGAATTTATTCGTAAAAGAAAAAGTTGATCTTATTTGAATTATTAAATGTTTATTGAGAACAATGGTAATTTGTTAATTTATTATAACTATAAAGCTGTAATGTCGAAGAATTAAAGCTAATAGTTATAAACAAATTCATATTTTCTCTGATGCTCCGAAATACATTGTATTATAATAGATTTTTATTGGTCACTGTTATTTGAGGCTTTTTTTTTTGTAGAATTTTTCAGTTGAATCAAAGGAGATGAATAAGATAATAATTATTATATTTTTTTATTTGTCATTGTTTGGTTTTCAAAGCAAATGTAACGAAAAACGGAGTACGGAAAATCGGATAGACCGAGAAAAAAAAATGTTGAACTCAGCCCAAAAACATATTGATGTTATAATTATTGAAAACGAATACGATTAAACAGACGACTGGCAATATTTTTTGAAAATTTTTAACTACTAATGAGTCATGACTAAGTTATATTGATAAAAAATATAATTATAATTTGAAGTTTTAGAGAAGTTTAAACTTATACTTCATAAATAATGAAAATTATAAACTAAAAATAAAACTATTAATAATAAAATAGTCAATTATAAAACAGTATATAAAATAAAAGTTGTTCAGAGGGTCATATATTTATAACACGTATGCAATTGCATGTATAATGATAATTAATTTAAATTAGCTGATAGTTATAAAAAATAATTTCAATTTTGAGTGATGTCAAGGACCATATTAGTTTACAAAGATGTTTATTTTTTAAACTTTTTTTTACCCAAAAGCCCTTTTTGGATACTAGATGCTATTCTAAAGTTATGTACAGTTCCTCTATAGAAAATAAATGTCATGTATTCAGTACTTCAGTGAGGTCCTTTTTCTTTATTTTCAAAAGTTTTTTTCCAAGCGTGAAAAAAAGCAACTGAAAAATTAAGTAAAAATAATAAAATGAATTTACATCAAACAGATTTTAGTTCTTTAGTTATAATATTAAAATCAATATTGTGAAAAACTTAAAATTTTCATAAATTTTCAATAACACTCATAAACGAATTTGACAAAATTTATTTCATAAAATATCAAAAACTTTTAAAATGTATACAGAACTCTGAAAATGTATTATTTTTATTGAATACCATTTTTAATTCTTGACTTTTAGATCTCAAAGTATAGAAAAGTCTTAAAAATTGTTAGATAGTATTTTTACATTGTAAGTGTAAAATTAGAATCTTCAAGGACTGTTTTTATTAAAATTTCAACTGAAATAAATTAATAAAAAATACTTTGATAATTTTTATGGAATTTTCGATGCAGATAAAAAATATATTTTAAATCTTTTGACGAAAAAAAATGTCTACTGAATTTAGAATTCAAAATTTTCTACGTAAGGATTTAATTGGAAATAACCCACCGATAGTTTGACAAAAACAGCAAAACATGTAGATGGTATATATATCACTGAATTTTAGCTCAGAATCTTGAATCGTTATACTGGAAGAAATGATTTCATTGCTTTTTTAAAGTTCAATATATTTACTACTAATATTCTGTTCGAAACGAAGAATAACTATAGTGTGAAGTATGGTCTGTCTATTATAATTTACGAGTACTGCTCCTTAATTTTTTTCCCAACAAATGGTTATATTTATTTTATTCATTCTTCTCTTTTTCAACCAATTTAATACCAGCTTAATCAAAAATTTACCTTTTTTTTACTTCAACACCTAAAAGATTAACAAGTACTTCAATTTATTGAGAAAAAAACCAATTTAATATTACGGAATTTGTAACGTAAATTAATGTCTTAGATGAATACAAAGTTCTTCAACAAACAATTTAATTTACCAGAGACAATATCATTGGAAAATTTCATAATTAAGTATTGAAATAAGCGACAAGATAAACAATGAACGATCGATAATTATTTGATAAATAATAATGGGAATCGTGTACGTTTATATGATACGTATAATGTCAAAATCAGACTTTAACTTGGATATAAAAAACTTAATATAGAAGCATTATATCCCTTACAGACCGAAAAAAATTTTTTTGTTGTTTTTTAATTTGACCTGTATAACATTCCTACATATACCGTTGGTATGATAAAATTATATATTATATTAAATAATTAGATAAAATGATAGAACGTAACCTTCACGATCGTGCGAGACCGGTCTGAACAGAGTAGAATAAATATAACATGAAAAAATAAATAAAAACCATACCCTCACGATCGTGTCATGTCATGATATACGAACCGAATAGTGTATAGACAGTCTACACCGATTTGAAATTATCTCTCAAGAAGTGAATATTCTCATAAATAAAATAGAGTTCATATTTTTACAAATGATTATTACATTAAGATTATTTATTAATAAATTCTCAGTAATCATCAGTTTAAATTAATTCAAAAATATGTCACAGAATATCTATTTTACTACCAACAATGTAAAACGAAGAATAGAAGGTAACATATTATAACTTTTTGTGTATAAGTTATCTCACATAGTATAATCCGTAGTCTCTCAACAAAAGCTATGATAGATAAAAGCATAAAATGAAACGTTTAGAATTTTTTTAATTTCTTCGGTGGTCAAAAAAAATCTTCAATAGAAGAAATAACCAACAATGATGTAATTGGTCTTCAAATATTATTAAATTTACTATAAAATTAAAATAATAAGTACATTATTTAGGAGGATTAGGTGTTTGTTTTAATTTATTAGCCGAGTAAGTCGAGTTTATTTTTTGGAGACAACTGTGATTGCGAAGTATATATTAATGTTTAAATTCATTTAATTATTTGACATCGCATTTTAAAAAAAAAAAACCTATTAGTTATAGCGAAAAATTAAAAATCATTGTACTGTATTGTACTATTTTAAACTTTTTTTTGTTTAATCGACGACCTGGTGGTACCTGCTAGCGCAATGTTTCCGTCCGGAAACATTAACTTATTTAGTAAAAAAATATTACTAATTATAGGGATTTCATATTTCATTACTTTGCGTTTGGAACATACGTATTGGCAATGGACGTATAGCACGTTGATTTTTGTTAATCTTACATATCATGATTATAATGAACGGGATTATTTTAAATTCAAAAGCTATGATAATTCACAGTATTCGGAAAACGATTCTCAGTGGAAATCAGTGAATAATTATTTCAGTATATATTATGTTTTTTTGTTAAATACAATACTCAATGACAAATTATCGGAGGCATTTTAAAATTTCAAGTGATGAATCTCTTAATGTCTCAAGTCACATCAGTTTTAGAATAATCTTTTTCCATATAAATTCTTGAAAATTATAAATTTTACCATGTTTTGAAAGCACTGTTTTTTTTTATTTTTAGTAATAGGCATTTGAGCATTACATCTAACTCATTAAATAATTGAGCCAATTTTAATAAAATGTTTAACAATGAATATTACTTATGGTGAATCTTTCAATGGAGAAAATATTTTACCAACTTAATTTTTTTCTCATTTACAAATTTTCAAAAAATGAGATAATTATAATGTATTCAAAGTTCCATATTGAGCTTAAAGGCAAATGTTCTATAGTCTTTAATAATTTTATTCATCTTAAATATCTAAAATACCTTTAATAACATTATTTTTGACAACATATGGAAGTTAAAATTTTCTAGCATTAACAACGCATCATTATTTTTTCAGTTTTGACTTATGATTAATTGATAACTATAATCGATTTCATGAAATCTTGTCAAGTAATATTTTACTGTTTTATTTAAATTTTCAAAGTATAAGAGAAAAACTTTTGAGAACATCAAAAAGTAAAATTATCGACCTATTATTATTTTCAACTAAATGAAACTTTTAAACCATTTTTATTACCTATAAATATGGTATTGACTATTGACTATAATACTATTATACTGTAAAGTATAAATATATTGTTATTTAAACTATAGAACATAATAATAACGAATAAGTTATTGAAAAGTATCAAAATCCAGTCATTTTTTTCAAAAATTATGTAAATTTATTACATATACGAGTAAATTCAAGAAAATTTTTAGGTATGTCCATTTCTCATTACACTTTTAATCCTTAGGTATTGCATAAATTTGAATTTTTATTATTTAGTATATTATATTTTCGATGTAAAAAAATTACGTTGACAATTTGACACATTGAATTTTATACTAGAATCAGAAATAAACTATATTATTGTCACAGAGTATCTTGATATACGTTTTTTATGAACCCCATATATTTTAGTAATATAATATGCACATGTAAAAATTAATTATTCTCAATTAATTAAGTTCATTAAAACTTTATATCTATAAGCGTCATTGAATTTTATGGTATGAATTTGGATCACAGCACTAAAATAAATGTCAGGGAAACAAAAAAAATATTTTAATCATGATAATATAAGTTTATTGGTTATTTTGACTGAGTCATTGTATTCTAAAAAATCAGTAAAAATCAAATAAAGAAATACTTAATTTAATCGGATTACAGTCAAATATATGTATATATATATATATATTTTTTTTTTTGTTTTCTTCTAACAATTACTTACAACACCGGTGTTCAGTAACGTGATCCCATATATCAAATGTCATCCAAATCCTTTCAAAACATCTTTCCCAAGTATTTCACAACAAATGTAAGCATACAAATGGAAAGAAGATTACCGGAAGTTCAAATATAACTACATTACTACTACCAAGAAACCATAGTATATTACGCATAATATTCATTAATATTAACTTTACGCATTTTTAAGTTAAGAAAAATGTGTGATTTTAACAAAAACGTATGGAGAGTTTTTATTGAATTAGATCATAAAACAAATTTCAAATTAAAATTCTTCAGCAAGTGTCTTGTTAAATAAAATGTTATATGCATTTCCTTACAAAATAATTAGTCATTTTCTATCAATGCATTCATTATGTGTGCGTCATTAAATAATTATGCATAATTATATAGTTATTAATAATTATGTATATTAATTTAACACACATACTTATTATGCCTATCGGGTATAAATCATTTATTAAAAATGAAGGGGAAAAGTACATATTCATCATATATTCGAGTAATTATATTTTTACATAACTATACCCTTTTTTTCTTATAAAGTTGTTTAATATTAATTGTTAACAAAATAATTCAACTTTGAATTTATAGATATTAATTATTATGTTAATATGTATATTATAAAACGAACAGAAAACATCGAATACCTACCTAACTAAATGTTACGTTTTAAATTTAAATTTCTTATTCTAGTATTTGTCAGAGTTACAAATTGTTTAAACGATACAATTATATTATCAGATATCGTTGTTTTGAATACATTTGAGTTATAATTGAATACAATAATATCCGCTTCCTTATTATATTACTGAAACATTCAAAACCTCACAAAATTACTTTTAATTTCAAATGACATCTGTAAAAGTTATAATATTTCAAAAGTATTGAATTTGTTTCAGCAAACTCTCAAAAAATAAAAATTTTGATCGTCATTAATTTAATACTTTATTTAAAATTTGTATCAACTAATTTTGAAAATTAATATTATGATACTTATATAGATATTAGACATTCAGTAATAATTGAGAATATATAATGACATTTTTTTTTTTTTTTGTAACTTACGTCAATGTTTGACAATAGACATTAAATAATGATATTATAATAATCAAATAATAAAAAACTTACTGTGTGATCTACCGTCAATTTTAAGTATAGTAGTCAGAAGGTTTTTTTAAACGTACAAAATAAAAGAATACATTATTTCACCAAGATTTTTTTGTGTTGTAAGTAAAAATAAAATGAAAAACTTGATGTTTTTGTTTATGTTATAATAGATTGGATACAGATATTTAACATTTAACAAATGATGATGTAAAATTTAATGTAATTGGAAAATAAATTTTGAATGTCTAAGTAAAATAATCAGGAAAGTAACTTTAGGTTAAATACTTTCAATCTAATCTAATATCATAATGATATAAAAACGGAGTATTATATTTATCTCGGTGTTTTCATTGCAAATACATTAATATGTAATAGTATATATTTATTGAAGATTATTAATTATTAATATATAATACCTATAAAATGAAAGTATTTTATTGACTGAACTATAAACCAACAAAATATTAATAATATGTATTAAAAAGAATTATTTTGTATTATCGAGTCTGTCATTAGCTTAAAAATATTGTTTTGGATTTTGAAATTAATATGTTTTTGAACATATGAATTTATATATTTTATATCAGAATGAAATACATATTCGTTGTGATAAGTCTTACCTCCTTCCCTACCGGTTTTCCGTTTCTTTTTTGCTGAACCTTTACTTGGTAACGTGTTACTCGACCCCGGCCCCGTGGCCTTCTCCTTGTTCTTCCACCGGTTCAACATGTCCGTCTTTTTTATCAAATGGAAATATATTGTGACAGAGCGATTATTTTCCTGGAGAAATGTAAACCGTGACCATCAAATCAGCTATTCGGCATAGCTAAACCGAGTTCAATGGCAGCAAACGGGAATACACGATCATAATAATAATAACAATGAAAATAATAGAAAAAAAAAAACAAAACAAAACTCCGAATTGATACTGCCGAGTTGATACTACGAACGAGGATCAAAATCCAACACGTTCACCCGGCGACCACACCGAAATGGACTTTCAACCCACAGATGCATTTTGTAGGGTTAGGAGAGGCGTCGGAAACACGCGCGCGACCGGTGGCTGTTTTGCGAGAACCGACCCTAACACCCGCGTTAGCGACGGATGCTCAATCGATAGCGCTTTAAGCGTCCCTCGTACGTGCAACCCCTGCCGTCCTGATTCTCGTAGTAGGGCACGATGAAGCCGGCACAGTCAGCGGGTATGAAACGTGTCTTTTCACTTTTTCAGCCCCTACCGGGAATGTAGTGCACGGACTCAGTTATTCATCCGCACAGTGCATACATCATTATGCCGATCATCCGAAAAGGACACACTTCTTTAATGAATGACGTGCTCCGTCTGAGATTGGAAGACGGATGGTTTATGTTTGACGAGTTAAAGTTCGCGTAAAGAAATTCAAAGTAAATATTGAAACACTAAAAAATAACAAACATCTTTTAACGAAACAGACTAATATTAGTGTCTGTTAACAGCAACGTAGTTTGTTGAGTTATTGCTTCTAACATCATGGAGAGAATATAATTACAGAAAATGAAATAATCAAAAACATAGTATTATCATAAGCATATTTCTTTAAAAATGAGTAGGTATAATTTTCATCCAGATCAAAATCTACATGCGATTAATTATAAAGTATACGTAAATAATATTGGTGTATGTCCTAAGAAGTTATACATTGTAATACTCTAGACAAACAATGCAAATTTAAGAACTCATACTTGGTAAATTTAAAGTAAATATGCAGACCTATTTTTGAAAACATTTTACATAAAATTTTTAAAAAAAATCTGCGTAAATATTTCAAATAAATATTGATTAAATTATTAATAAAAATGAATTATTTTTCGTATTTATATATTTGAAATCCTTATAAAAAATGGATTAAAAACTAATAAATTTCCAGTATTTTAAAAGTTCTAAAGATATATTTAGTCTAATAGGTTTGAATATTTCTGAAAATTAAACAAATTTTGTAATAAACAATTACCTACTGATGAAATTTTTAACTTTTAATGCTATCATTTTTATAAGTACTCGTTTTTATTCAATTTTTCATTGTTTTTTTCTTACGTATGAAAAAGCTATTAAGAAATTGAAAACTATTCTTTCTAAACTATCAACTATATTTATAACTGGAAAAGAAGAATTTTCAATCTATCAAATAATAAAATTGTAACTTTTGAATCACTCCTATACAAATGTTTGATAACAAACAGTAAATAAATAAAAAATAAAGCACACCTACATCATTGTAAAACTTGTTCATTATTTAGTTTCACTTAGAATCTAATATTTGCATAGGTTTGACACTAGTATTTACCAATACTATGATATGAAGCAATAAGATGGAAAAAATCGGGATCCGACATAAAAGTCGCTTTACTAGTATAGTTTAGTACCAAAGAAATCTAATCTATTTTTTCATACTTTTGTTAATCAGAATATGAATTTAATAATAAAAAAAAAAAAATGTTTAGAAAAATATCGCCGGATTATTCCAGTTATAATGTGTACATCATATGGTATTGTTATAGTATATATAGCACTATTATCCGATTGTTCCACTTGACCTGCTACAGGAACTTCTAGATTATTTTCTTCAAAATTCAAGTCAAATTAACTATACATCTATATACTGAATGCAACAAAAAGAAGAATGGTCGACAACCATCTATTTTAATGGCTAGTTTCCGGTAGTTCGCCTGATGATTCAATGATTCAATATATTACAAGGGATCTTCTATATAGTACCATATAATATTAGAACCCGTCAAAAACACATGTTTTGTGTGTGTGTGTGTGTGTGTGTGTGTCCGTGTGTATGTAATATGTATTATAAACATATGATCACTTTTTTCCATGGTTGGTATACATTAAGCTTTCAAATCGTGATAACTTGTCGATTATAAATAAGAATTCAAATAACGTTAAATGAATTTTCATTAAGAGTAGATAAAATATGAAATATAAATTACAGACGCTATAAGAAATCGTGTAAAAAATAAGAATATTTTATCTGCTTAATGAATAAAAACATTATGAGTTATATTTTTTATTAAATTTTTAGAGTTAAAAACGAACTAATTTTTAAATTCCAAACATATAATAAAGAAAATTGAATGAAATAATTAATATCAACATTTCATAGTAAATTTCTTTATAAAAAAAAAAAAAAAAAATTATGCATAAATAACAATTATTTTTTTTAGAAACAGTTTTAATTTGCTTTGTAAATAGAGTTATTTTGAAATTATTATTTTATATACTCACAAATTAATTATAATTGTTTGATATACTTGTGACAGTAAAACAAGTATACAATACATTCATGTTCTAATATTTAGCTTTATGGGTAAACTATTTTGTACTATTCGCATTGAATTTATATAGAAATAAAATAATTTATTTTAATAAATCTTTACTTCTTATAAATTAGTTATTTTAAAATTTGACTTGTTGACTTATTTAGTACGCAATGTTAAACTAATTATGAACCATAAAATTGTAACTGATCATCACAGTAACTAAAAAGGTCATAAGAGACTTGTGTTCATCAACTTTGAAACATATATATACTATAATAACTTTTGAACGTGATGCAGGATTTTGTAATTTATATCTCCATATGATATTATAAAATTATGAAATGGCTTTTTTGTATGTATACCTATGTCAATTTCTAAAATGTATTTAAATTTCTTCTTTAATGTTGTTTTATAACATAAAATAATTATAATTCGATATTGGAAGAGCTGGAAACGGAAATCGAAATCACAAGAGGGGCCGATGAAATGCGTTACTGACATAAATGCAATTTTGTTTCGAATAAAAAAAAAAATCTCTATTGAACCACGAATGAATTAATCGTTTTGTTTTTACGTCTTTTTTAGATATTAAAAACACAAATTATATTATTAGAAATTATTAAACTTTTTGAGGAAAGAAAATTAATCACTTTTAAAATAGACTAACAGTTGATTGAAAAAGTAATTAAAAATATAACATCATAATGTTTATATTAAACTTTTATAACGCGAGGTAATTTAATAAAAAACGTGCGCGATATTTTCTCTCGAATCACTATATTATGTGAAAAACATAAAATAGGAATGAAGAACGAAATGATTTTAAAAAAGGAGCAATTATTTTTATCGTACGACCGTTCCGTCATTACGATGGACAGTTTAGGGAGAGCAAAAAAAAAAAAAAAAGAATCGCAAACTTTCTGCTCTCTGTCGCACGATTTATATAACACACAATACCGTCGTCAAGTCATCTCCGTGTTATAAGAAATGTGTTGTTAGAACTTTATTTTTTGAAATTTTTTTTCTAATTTGACGAGTTCGACGGAGACACGTAGGACGCCCTACCACCCCGCGTCCGAGTTGTCGCGCGGTCGCGGACATGTCACATCGGCGACAGACCGGGGCCGGCCCCTAATAAAACGAATTCCGGACTTGTGTGTGCGGCACGCGTGTTCGAACCGCTCGACAGCGTGGCGGCGGCGGCGTGCCTATTACGCCACGATGCTCGCGCGTGCACTGTGTAAATCATCACCCGGCAGCCGACGGGCCCGCCGTGTACGCGGTCACCACGTGTTTATTATTATTATTACTATTATTATTGTTATCCGACGGGAGAACGTGCCGAGGGGCGCACGGACACCGGCAGTGGGGGGAGGGCGCCTCCTCGACTGTCAGAGGACGGAACACGTCTGCCGCCGCGTAATTCGATACGACCGTCACAACGACAACGCGATTATCGCGCGCACACTTACCCGCGACCAGATGGCCGTTTCTCGCGTTGAGGATCCGCTGCACTTCTCCGGCCTCGCTACCGGACTCGGAGCCGGACTGCTGATGATAATGGTAATGGTGTTGCGGTGACGGCGGTGGCCACCATCGGTTTTGCTGTTGTTGCTGCTGCACCGGCTGCTGGTGTTGTTGTCTCTGGTGGCCGGCGCCGCGCAGGGTACCGTAAACGGCCGAGGTGGACGGGCTCCTCTTGGGCACGGGTGGCAACGGCCGGTCCACGGCGGCCGGCGAGTCGGTCGACCGTCGCCGCGTGGGCGGCTGCGGCGACGGGCCCTTCTTGGTGGGCCAGTACGCGACCGGTTCGTGCACCGGCCCGGCGGCCGGATCGCACGGCTGCGGCGAGAAGCTCACCTTCTTGGGGCCAGACGGCGTGGGCGGCGTGGCGTCGTGGTCCTCGGTCGCTTGCAGCGCGCCTCTTTTGAAAATCGGCTGGAACCTCTTCTGGTCACCGGCGGCGCCCGTCGCGTCCTCTTCCGTCTCGTAGATGGTCGACTGCCGGGGCGATTCGCGCACGCACCCGATGGTGGCCCGGGCCGGCGACCCCCGGACGAACGGGCCGCGGTCGGCTGCGGTGGCCGGCACGTTGCCGTAGATGACGGCGGCCGCCTCCTGCTGGTGCAGCTGTCGCTGTCGGACGGCGGCCGCGTACGCGGACGAAGACGGCGACGGCGACGGCGGCCCGGTGATCCTGACCTGGGCGCCGACCGGCATGAGTAGCATCCGCTGCTGTTGCTGTTGCTGCTGATGCTGTTTGTGTTTCTGGTGCTGCTGGTTGTTGTAGTACTGCGAGAACGGTATTATCAGAGGGGCGGACCGCCTGCCCGACGGCGACGCGGACGCGTAGTCGGAACAGTCGGCCGCCTCGGCGGTCGCGGTCGCCGGCGTCAGCGAACAAGCGCTGTCCGCCCGGCGTCCACCCTGTAGTCCGCCGTAGTTGGCGTTCACGTCGCGGTCAAACGAACCGGGGCTCACGCTCCGGGACCGGAAGTCGTTGGCGACCGGAAATCGAATGCGTTGTTGCTGTTGCTGCAGCCGGAACGCCGCGGCCACCGCGTTCCCGGTCGAATAGTCGTTGTTGTTCACGTTGTCGCTGTTGTTGTGATGACGGTTGTTGGTGTTGTTGTTGTTGTTGTTGTTGTTTTTGCCGCCGTTGTTGTTGACGAACGCCGTCTCGATTATCGTCTTGCTGTGACGGTTGTGCGGATGAACGGCCGTCGACGGTGACGTGCCGCCGCCGCAGGTGCCCGTCGTCGTCACCGCCGCAGCCGCCTTGTTCTTGTGATCGTTACTCGCGAATATGGCCGGCGTTAGCAACCGTCGGATGCTCTTCTTTTTCGTGCTGTTGCCTCCGCCGCCGCTTTCCGACGATCCAGCCGACCCGACGCTCGTTACCGTCGGCCCCATAGTACCTGGTCGTGGGCCGAACCAACGCGTCACTTCACCGTTATCCGTCAGCGAGTTTCATACGGTCGAGTTGAGACGTACACCTGTAAACCGATCATACTCGAACGATTAGAATTTATTTTATCCATTGTGGACGATCTATAGTCGATCGTGACCGACAACGCGTATATTGTTGGTAGATGATAATAATTTGCGATCACCGTAGATCCAAAATATGAAAGGAGATCGCATCATATTGCAAGTCGACTCGTGGAAGTTTTCGGACACTTATCAAAAGAACCGAAAGACTACGAGAATACTAGCAATGGATAAAAATAAATAATTAATTTATCGCGCTATAATATGAAAGAATGATGACATCGGGGTGACATAACAGGAATAGAAAGTATAGTTGATTTTGACCATTATGTATTCAAACAATGTTCCTCTGAACATTTGATGAAACAACGGGATTAATATTTAATGCGATTTAAAAGACTAACAATTAATACTTTAATTTGTACTCCAAAATTAATACACACGTGCGCGCGCGCATAGCATAGAAGCAAACAATACACATTTTAATAATGTAGATTACGTAAATAATATGTTCAATATTAGATTAGTTTTTGTTGTATAAGCGAGTGTATTATGATATTATGAGGATCATGATGATAATGTTGGTTTCTGGCGTACTATTAACATTTATGTTTGAACACTAAATATTACAAATTAAGTTGACCCGAGAGACCTATTGATATGATATGAAACTACAGATACTTCTTCATTTTTTATTATTGTCTGTAATTGTTGTAAATTAATTCACTTCATAAATATGTATAAAATATGTATTTTTAAGATTTATGACATTTATAATCTAATCATGTGTTATACTACATTGGTTTCTTTAAAGTTCAATACATCCATTGCCAATGTATTGTTCGAGAATCGAACAATATCTGTGGTGTACAGTATGACCGGCTTTTTTTATATTATGTATTTCATTTTGCCGATTTAGCCTAAGATTGTATAACGAATTCAGTATGGTGAACATCAGGCTTGAACATTCAAGTTGTATTTAAATCATTTTAGTATAAATAGAAGTGGCGTACTAACATACTCTAAAATAATTATTATTGTATTACATCCACGGAATGATACAACGGAATA
Source organism: Therioaphis trifolii (assembly GCA_027580255.1). Classification (NCBI taxonomy): domain Eukaryota; kingdom Metazoa; phylum Arthropoda; class Insecta; order Hemiptera; family Aphididae; genus Therioaphis; species Therioaphis trifolii. The sequence goes on from CM050411.1 coordinate 17,980,276, forward strand.
TTTTTTTTATTTTAACGAAGTATATATTCAAAGCCATTAGTCTTTGAGGATTATTATTTGAGCTACTAATAAAATATTTAAAAAAATTGAGCTGACATTCGAATTTTTTACTTTTTGAATCCAAAATAAAAAATTTTCTACATAATAAATTTTAGGTAAAAATAATCGTATTTTTTTACGCATCAAAATCATTTGATTATTTATTAAATTATCTAACATTTATTTTATTTGTATTAAAAATATTACTTATTTATATGATAACTTCGTCACGCATATCTTTTAAAAACTATTTTCAACTTCCTGTATAAATTAATTTTATTTACTCTACATATTTGATATAATATTTTAAAATATTCAACAATATAAAAGACCAACAGGTACTGAAAACATACATTAATTATCACAATAAATATTTAGATATCCAGAGATATTTTGGTTATTAAATTTATAAGCGTCACCATTTTACGCCAAAAATGATATTCACGTTTGCCACAATTCACGGTAATATAATAATATTAAATGTAATTTATATAAATTATATGATTTTCATATATTATATAATTTATAAATACTAAATTGTTCACTTTGTTTTCCTCTGTCAATAACTGCTTTTGTAATGAATATAATTGATATTTAATTTTTTTTAATCATTTTTGCATTCTAAAAGTATTTGTATATCGTATGAATAAATATAAATACACGTATCTGGAAACGCGTTCCTTTTATGTATATATATTTATAATTCTAAGCAAAGATTCAGTATAAAAAATTTAACCGTTTTAATTTAATTTTCGGTATGTTTTAGATTCTGAGTGAAGCGAAGGATCTTATGGTTTTACAGTGATGTTTATTTTTTTTTCATTGAACACTTTTTCGGGTAGTTAGAGTGGTTGAAAAAAAGTTTCATTCAGCTACTCTATAAATTGGAAATTGCACGTAGATGGTACTTTAAAGAGGTTATTTTTCTCTATTCTCGATAGTTTTTCCTGGCATAAGGAAAATATTTTATATAATAGTCCATGTGACCACCAACTGCCGCAAAATTAATTAATAAAAAATAGGTATAAAGTACATACTTTATTATTACATTCAAAATTAACCTGAATGTTAAATACCATATTAATTTTGTCAATCTATTTGCTACATAAAAAATCATTTAAGATAAAAAAAAATACTTAGGTACATTCAATCACTTGAAAAGTAAATATTTAAACTAATTATTAAAATTAGCTGATGATAATTTGACACCTAGTAGTATAAATAAACATATCAAACATATTTTACGCATTAATTTTCTTCAAATTCATTTTGTTTGTTACATAATTATTTTAGACCTACATAATCATTAAAAAATCCGTTAATGTTATGAACATAAATTTAAAGTACTAATTTACTAATATGAAACTGAACTGGTTGAATAATCTTTAATATGATCTTAATAATAATCTTTTATATGATACCTGATAATGTGTATGATACCTCAATTTTTCATCTAGGATACCCAAAATTGTAAACGCTAATATATATCTTAAGTGATTGATGCAGTAATAAAAGTTCGAATATCAAAATTTCTCCAAAAAAAATACTATATATTATATAAAATGTTATAAATAGTGTTTGTCATTTAAAAAAACTAAAAAATTTAAAATATCTCGCAGATGAATATAGTAAAAATTATTTTGTCATAAAAATTTTACTATATTAGTATTTCCAGTTTTACGCAAAAATGAATTCAAATTTTTGAATGATTTGAAGTAAAATTCTTGAATATTAATAAATATGAAAATCTATCTTACTATATTATATATGTACTTACAATATACATAGAAACACTACTTCTGTTGTCTGTTGGAACCTCTTTAACTTTAAATCAATAAGAAGCCTTAAAACTGTGTTTAAAATTAAAACAATTAGATTCATTCAATATTTTATCCATTTAAATTTTAAATATATTCTAAATAACTTGACAGAAATTATCAAGTATACTAAAACTCAAAAAGACTCAAAATGTTCAATGAATATTATCATGATTTCAATTAAGTTACCTTGTACATGTGAACGAATACATACTAAATTAATGTTACGTATTTATAAAATACTAGCTGGTTTACCCGGCTTCACCCGAGAGGTATTCAACTATTTTATATAAAAAAAATGAGAATGAAAAAACTACTATTTTCTTATATTGTACCTACTTGGATTGGACGGCATCAAATTGAGTGCATTCTTATAACTACGAATGTACGAATTATTTCTATGCAACATATATTGCAAATCATGTAGTATTTGTTTATCTGTATTGGGAGCAATAGACAAACGCCTTTTCACTTCATTTTCTGAGTCACCCATAAAATATATCTGTAAAAACTTTGGTTCTTCTGTACTGGTAGGTAATAAAGAACCAGCCAAATGATAGACTTGACCTTGGACTTTAAATGTTGGCATGAAATTTCCATGTCTAATTTCTGTTGCACCAAACGATGTCATTTGGAAAGCCGAATTATAAACACGTATCATGTCAAAAAATGCTTTGAATTTTCATGAGAAAAATTTAAGAGACTTTTTAATGATTCAGGTGGATCAGCAATGTCTTCCAAAACAACTTTTCCTCCTGAACAGCAAAAACCTGCAGGCTCTTTGGACCATTTCAATGCACGGCAATAATTACATTTCAAATTCATATTTCCTATGATAACGTGAGAATCATTTTTATAATCTATTAATTTATCATAAGTAAATGCCGACATTTCACGGCGACGCCATGGAACACGTCGTGGTTCAACTAAATTTTCGTTAATAGGAAAATTAAATGCAAAGTTGTTATTAATATTGTTTTCATTAATACTACTAACACTATTGGTAATAGGTATATTATTTATATTATCATCATTATTGTTACTATCACTGTTAATATTGCAGTTATCTGGCGAGCCATTGTTTTTTTGACTTACTCTGAGTAAACGTTGACGTTTTATTATATTCGTTGAACGACCTAAATTAATTTTCCTTTTCATTGTGATAAATTTTAATAATTAAGAGAAACGAATAAAAATTTAAAAATTACAGAAATTAAATTAAAATTAAATACTACTACTTATTATATTAGTACTGTTTACTATTTAAATGTAGGCATCTTGAATATTCGACAATACATCATCATACCAAATTGTTTGAAAGTTTTTATATAATATAATTTTAAACATTTGACAAAAAGTTCTGAAAATTTAATATGACCTTACTCATATACCTACCTAATTATCCTAACAAAAGTTCAAAAATCGTTAGTCAGGATTTTTTTTTATACACACTTTAATAAATTATTATACGATTTTTTTCGATATTGTCTGATTTTTTAAAGTTTATTTCTAATGAGTTATAATTGTTATAACAATTGAAGTTTAAATGAATTATATCTAATTGAATATTTTATGAGGGTTTAATTATAAAAAAACTCACCAAAAATTATACAAATAACCGTAAAATACATAAACAGTATTTAAATAATAATATATTATATTACACTGAAACTTTGCTCAGAATCGTTTTATACTAAAGAAATGAGTCATCATTTCTTTAAAACTTAATACATTCATCACCAATATCTTGTCCGAGGACTGAAGGGACGAAGGATGAACTTGTACCACCATCATCTCACTTTTTTTTTTTAATTTGTAATTCAGCTACTACTACTATTTAGCACTCGATTAATTACATTTGTTTTCTCCTTTAAAACACAACTATGTGTGTTGATTTAAGAATTTCATTTAGAGGAAGCAAAAACTACACACGAACAAAGCCGAATTATTTAGCTAATTTAATATGAAATAGGTATTACCTATACAACATAATTTACTAACAGAACTGAACAATAAAAAAAAAATAATAAAAAAATGCATACATTCGGAATAATCGAATATTAAAAAATTTATATTAACTATAAAGCACTGACAAAAGGCAGCAAGATAAGTATGCCTTTAGGTGGTTACTACCGCGGCTGCTAGTAGAACAGGTTCCAGAAACAGCCAATACCTATTTCAACGCGATAACTAGCGTTGCAAAGTTTTATCACGCTATCGCACGTTTTGTTGAGAAAATTTGGGATGAAAATATAAAATCGTAATAAATACAGATAAGTGTGACTGAAACAGATTATATAAATATTAATATATTTACATAAAACTAAGAAATTTACTGTCGTATATTATTTCTTTTTCTTTTTAATACGCTATGCATCTAGAATTCGTCAAGTAAAACCATATAAAATTTAAAATTCTACATATGAAAATTTATTTTTCTATCTTTATAATACATTTAATAAAGATTGGCTTGATGAACTTTTTCGTGGTTGAATTAACTGAAAAAATGAACTTTACAGGATGCAGATTATTATTTTTTCTTTATGTTTTATAAAATTAGTAATGTCTAGTATTTAAAAGCTAAAAATCATATACAAGCTACTTTGTGTTTACATATCTAACTTATTCTCGTATATTATAAATAAAGTAAAAATCGATTTCATCAACTACGAAAATTTAGGATTTATACTAGTAGTTGAAAAATAATATTTATAAATAATATGACTTCCTTCTTCCTTCCTCCTTTCCTTCTACCTGAAAAATGTTCATTTATTTTAAAATGTTCGGCAATAATTATATTATTTATTATTATTAATTGTGAAATCGATGAAAAGCGTAACAGTTTTTTTTTTTGAGCTCATCACTTTTGAATCATGAATAATACCATTAAAAATGTCCTGGACTCTTAGTTTTTATCATATGTTTACTAGATAAAAAAAAAAAATACATTTTTTGAAGTTCATAAAATTGTAGAATATTGTTCGATGTTTTTTTTCTATTTTATTTATGAATTTTTATTGTTTCAACAAATTTTTTGTTTTTACAAGGTATTGTTCAGTGTTAAAAACTCACATAATGTTTTCTAGATAAATAAGCAACAAATTGAGTTTAAAACAAATTACTTAAGTTCATCGGTTTAAAGTTGCCTAGTAGATATACAATAATCAACTATAGTATGAACTTTTTTGGAAAATAGTTAGTAATTCATTAAATTCGAAGTTAGTTTATTTCAGAATTATTTTTGGTTATTAAATTTTTAAAGGCTCCTTAATCGACTATAGCGTTTATCATAATTCATAATGCAATGAATTAAACAGTAGGTACCTTGTTTCAATTTTAAAAATCAATAAATATTTCACGAATTTAGATTCTAGACACAGAATACATATATCCCTATTTTTTTCTTTAAGGAATTCATTAATGACTAAATAATATTATCTAGTAATAAATTGTTTGAAGTTTATTTGTATTTCAATTTCATTTGTTACCATGAATTGCGATTAAATACTTTTTTGATTAATTTTAAATGATGTTAAATTTAAATAGATTCACAAGGAATAAATTTTCAAATCATATAAACAATACGTTCAAAATATGCTATCAGTAATATAAATAAAACACAAATACATTTGAAATTGAAATGTAATGAATTTACCTAGTAAATCAGCAAGATTAAAAAAACGATAGATGAACATAATATTGTATCTGTGACTAGACCTCCGTTCATTTTTTGAAAACATCCTAAACAAGGTTACTAGTTTACGTATATTCTGAAAATACATCTTAGAAAATCGCGAGAACATTCAAAGTGACCTTATAGATTTACCCATTGTTATATTATCGAACAATACCGTATAATTGTATAAGTTTACATTTTTATATAATATATCTATTGTCATTGACATCGAATATGGTAGTGTACGTTTCGGCAACAATAATAATAAGCATGCATTTCTGTATAAATAAATCCTTATAAATTATATTGAACAAGAAAAAATAACCAAACAGAAGAAAGTGTTTTATTCTTTAAAAAGATTTAAAGATATTCACAGTAGGCTATTTCTCAGAGTATTTAATTCATTTTTTTTTTCATTCATTTAAAACTGTATAATATTATTATTATTACTATGTAATAATTTTATAAATTATTCATTCACTTAATTATGTACGAAAATCTAATACATAATAATACATTCCAAGTCATGTAGTTCAATAACAGTAATTCTTCGTACGTGAGTATCACCCATTTCCTACGTCTTAATTTACTCTTATTAAACACTTGTCTACATTCAGTTAACACGAGTTATCCAACAATGACCTTTTTAATTCTCATAGTAAAAGGCATAGTCACCGAGAACGTCATTACTATACAATCATTAATACTATTTTTATATTATATTTATAACTACCATTATATGATTTTAAATCCTCGTTGAATATACGTATTAATAAAAGTGGGAATTTAACTAGTACAGTAAGTACGTAAATCGCATAAAAAAAAAAATTAAATAAAAGTAAATTTAAATATAGTATAAAAAAAAAACTGATGAAAATACTTTTATTTTTACTTAAGATAAATCATGTATAATATATTAGTGCTAGTATTTAGTATTTGACACAATACATGCATTAACACGTTTGAAACCAAATCGTTCTTGATGTATTATGATAAAAATGTCTGCTGTTTAGCTCTATAGCTTCAATAGATGATATTCATTTTATCAAACGAAGGTTTTAACTTCTAATAATTAAATTCAGAAATTCTAAAGTGAAATATTTTTAGTACACAAATAATTGTTTTTCAAATTTAATACATGTATTGTTTTTTGGTTCGAGTCAATTTTAGGAATATATGAATACTCATAATATAAAATTAGTATATGATGTTATATTCAAAAACAAATAGTTATTTCTCTGTGATAATCAATATAAAATAAATAATGTTAATAAGTTCAATACCATCATGCGCAGCTAGGGTTCTAAAGTTTCATGAAATATTTCATTTACACGAAAAATAAAAATGTTCCCAAAATAAATAAAAAAAGGGCTGTTTTCCAATTAATACATATTAGAGCTATTCAGCTATATTATGTAATAAAGATGAGAAAACACGTTTTAATTAGGTAGTATATCTATTCTATTCTATGAAAACATTGAAAACATAAATAATTTTTAAGCACAAAGTGCCCAATGCCTATGTTTTTTTATGTTACTTTTAGTTCTATAGTGTTTAATTTTTTACTAAATTTATAATGTATAAATAAAGGTGATACCTAAATATAGCCTGAACCAAATTATATACACTTATACAGTTATACTTATACACAAAACATACTTACTATTCATTTTTAACCCTTGCATTTGTGAATGTTATCTATACATTTATTTTTTACAAAACAATATTATTTATCTATTACAGATTTTACTATTTTTTTTCTCAAAATTATTTATGAAATGATATTATCTCTAAATAAGTACAAACAAGTAAATAAAATTCTTCTAGCTCCAAAAATCATTAATAGTTACAACCAAGGTCTTAGAAGATATCTTGTAAGACCGTGGTTACAACCTGAAATTTATAAAACTCAATATGTTTTATTATTTGGTATCTGGTATAAAACATGGAGCCTTCACAATACGCCATGTCGCATAGATTTTTATAAATTCAGTGCGTAGGTAATAAAATAATTATTAGTTTATATTATGGTCAAACTGTAAGTCTATAATCAAGGAATGATAGAATCTGATTGATAACATTTCACTAATACATATCATATTATTATTTACCAACATCATGTCATGTATTTGAAAAAAAAAATTATATTTCATAATTTCATTGAAATATTTCAAATTAAGAACCCTATGTGCAGCTAATTGACTCCGAGGTTAAAAGTTAGAATATCACTAAAAAAATCATTATAAACTAGATATTAATACTATTACAATAATAAACAAGAAATATAAATTAATTATTATTTTGTTATTTCTATGATTTTTAACATTATGAGAAATATTAGACTAGATGTCAAGCATTAACATTATAAATAAGAATAATTAAGAACAGAAAGTAATCATAATTGAATTTACTTTCAAATGTTTACATCAAATAATTGTAATGACACGCAGCTCATAAGTTAGAACTGTAATCTATAATAATTAATTCATTCCATTCATGATACATAATTTTAATATTTAATTTTAGCATTTAAGAACTGACAAAAAACAATAACGTTTTAAAACAATAACCTATTACGTCTTCATTTACGAAGAAAAAGTGCTCATCAATTTTTTGAAGAAAATACCATAAGAAATAGAAAGAAAAATGCTTTTGAAAATTTCCTTTATCTAAAAAATTAATAAAGACCAACAATTTTCTTCTTGGTCCTTACAGTGAAACATACATTTAAAATTAACAATAACGATTAAAGTAACTAATATAATTTAAAAACTTAGGTATTCTATCAGTCAATGTTAATCTTAAGTACATAGGTGTACTGGATTGTAATATGGCGTATATCCGTAACGTATTTGTCAATGAGCGTATACCTTTTGAAAAATTAAACGATACGGAGGTATACGCCCATAAGTGAGCGTATACTTATAAATGTAATATTAATGATATATTTATCCATTGACGTTATTCGCTCAACATTTCCAGCTTTGTGTAACCATTTATTTTAATACTGCAAATGATCAAAATTCTAAATTAGAAATAAATATCTTGACTAAAAAAAAAGATTAGCTAATCCAGAATTTTTATTTGACTTGAGTTTGATACCTTCTAGATTATCTAAACTGTTTAATCAATTACAAGAACATATCACTATACTTATTCTAGGTTTAAGAAATATTCAAATAACGATAAGAGTTATAAAATCTTTTTAAGTTATCCCGGGAAATTGCAGAAGATACGTTTGAAGTTTCAAAACTTAAAGAAACTAGGGTATTTAAAAATACTAATCTTTCAACAAACAACAAATGAATTTGTAATAATTCAAAAAAGTTTATTTTGAGCATTGTCAATAATCTTTAAACACAGATTATTTGAAAATAGTCAATAAGAGAATATATAATTCAAGATTTGTTGTTATTGGATATTACCGTTGGGCCATAAAACACCAATATTAGGCCAAGTGCAAGTGAGATCAAGCATAGGTATGTATGATATGTAAATGTTTTTTAATTAACGGACAAAACTTCATCAATGGAACTCGACAGCTAATCTAACATAAAAGCGAAAAAGTGAAGATAATGTATAATGATACACATTTGTTAATGTAGAATAATATGAGAAATCATTAAATATGTCAAGCATTGCGAGATTTTTTCTTCCATTAAATATACTTCATAGTGCGTGTACACAAAAATGTATTTACCCATACACCACTGACTTAACAGACAGCTTATTGTAAGTTGACATTATAATATTACGTTCAATGAGCTGAGAAATGTGCATATTGTGTAGTCAATAAACAAAAAAAACACAAATCATACCTAACACAAACTGTTAAAATCTTCAGTTGCATCCCTACGGTTAAACATAGGATACACATTTATTATGACTTTGTGAACAGTGAACACTTTCTGGCTGAAAACACAGTCATACACCAATAATAATATAAAATACTCATATAATCGATTCGTCGCCGTTATTGCTGCTTATACATTCGGTTACGGTGTAGCAGATGTGTCTTGAAATGCGGATTACGAATAGTATTTTCGAAATAAAAAAAAAGTAAATTATATTCTGAACGTTATGTTGGATATAAAACACCTTCAAAAGCAAAGATTTTACTTTATACATGGATTAAAAATAACATGGTTTATTCATGTAAAAATATTATGAAGTAAATCGTATTGATAGTGGAATACCTATTTAAATTAAACCTAATTTAAATATTTTATTTGATAATATTTGTCATGAAAATATTTTTATTCAAATATTAATAGTTATAAACTACCTATGAAATGAATAATTTAACTAACAAATTAGGATTGATGATTCCATTTTCAAAAAATTGAAGTACAATATTTGCAAAAATAATTTAGTTTTTAATATTTTCTTTAAGTAAAGTGACAACAATCATAGTTATATGTACAATTATCTTTTAAGAAATGCTCAGACAAACTAAAATATTATAGGTGTATTATTCAATATAAAAATAATGGAACGAGGAAATAATATCTACATGATTTTATGTCTTTTATCAAGTAATTAAAAATCTATAGAAATGTATTTATACGTAAACATTGTTTATAAATAAGAATTTACATATAGTAACGCATTCCTAAAGTAATTTCAAAAACTTCGTGAAACGACAAATGAGTACCAATAATATAAATAAACTAACATGATGATTTTTATTTAAAAATGTGATTGTCCATCGTATTCTTTTAACAATGGACAAATTTTTGTAAATATAAGTAAATCTCAGTAAGTGCAAAAGTTATGAACCTTATTCTAGTATTCATAATAAAAACATGTACCAAGAACAAAAATACATTTTTCAGCATTATTTTAGACATGGACAAATTTGCATACATTCAACAATGTCAGTACTATATTAAAGTGTAGGTACACTTTACAGCTTACTTGAGTGGTTGTTTCCCTACCATAATATAATGTCACGTGCGTTTTTGAAGTGCTCTATAACCATCTAACTTTACATTGTATAATAAGCTATTATATTTTATACTTATTATACAATGATAAAAATCACATACATTATAATCTATAGAACATTTAAATTAATTTATGATGAATCTAATTCTCAAAAAACTAAAATTTTAAATATATATGTAGGTACTAACGTAATTAAATTAATTGGTTTGAATTTACACACATATAATAAAATGTTCAAATAAATTATGATTATGGTTTCAAGTTATCACAAAAAGTATATAAGACACATATTTTACAATCGTAAAAATACAGATCGTATTTGTAAGTTGAATTATTATGTCAATAAAACAAATTGGTTTAAAAGAACCAGAAGTTTTTATAAAGCCGGTTTCGGATTTTCAAAATTGGTAATCTCAACAAAGTACGTAATTATCGAGATGATATAATTCAAATCGGTGAATATTTTTGAAGAAAAAACTATGATTTTTTTCGTTTTTAGAAAAACAGAATATTTATAATTTATAAATGTTTAATAAATAAAATAAAAGTGAGTTTCAAGTATAAAAAAAAAAAAAGTTAGTTATATAATAATAATGGAAGTTCATCCATCATCCCTTAACTCTTCGGGTAAGATAATGGTGGTAGATCAAGCATATTGATGTGCCATTTTTAAGATTCTGTCATTTGACGCACGATGATATTGTGTAAAATTATTTAAATTTCAAACCAATTGTACATCTTTGATTTCAGAAAACGACTCTGAATTCATTGAATCGATTTCCACGCATTTGCTCAGTAAAAAATTAAATAACTATGTTTGTATATGTTTAAATTTAAGGTTCATAAATGTAATAATGTAAGAGTATTTGAGATTTGGAATAATCATAAAATAATCTGTCGATTCAACTGAATACGTGAAAATAATTCACTAACAATACAATAGATACTAAAAAAAAGTAGTAATGAATTAATTTCATGTTATATATGGTTATATAAAAAGAAGCTTATAGTTTAAAAAATACATTTTACCAAAAAATATAAATGATATGCAATAAAAATAAAAATAAATCTGACAATTTACGGAGTCATTTGAGCCATAATTCTAGATTGAAAGTGGTCAATTTTTTTAAAACTTTCACCAAGTCTGTATATAAGAGCTGATATCTAGTTGAAATTTAATCTTTACTTTTAACGTTATGACATAAATAAATTTCATGAAAATCTAGTTTACAATATAATCTGACTATTTTATTTAATTTTACAGTAGTTTTTTCAATTTTTTTTTTAAGTTTTAATTTTAAGAATTGAAAAAAACTTTTCAGCGTAAAAATAAAAATTACTTTTCTTAAGTATTCACCTATTAACTAAATTCAATTTCTAGTTTTTAAAAAGATTGAATGTAACTTTTAAACGAATCATACTACTTGAAAAAGTGTTGACACTCATTTAAAAAAAGGGTAAATATATAGTTATAGAGCGGATACATTCTTCACTTCACTCAGAATCTAACATAACAAATAACAATACGTCTAAAGAATAACACGTCTTAAATTTTTTTATTACAAATACTCATGTAGATGTCTCATTTTTTCTAAAGGAGATTTTATCTTAGTTTACAAAAAAGCCCGCGCAGAACCCTAAAAATTATTTTTCGAGCAATACTTTTATCTACTTAAGTGGTTTACGAACCATTTTTAAACAACAAATTTGACTTTCAAGTATTATTAGAATTGATATATTTGTATAAAAGGGTGTGGAATGTTTTGATGTCTTTGAAGTTTGTCATACATTTTTGTATTAAGTACTTTTGCGAGTTCATTGACAGTTTATAAATAAAGATTATAATGTAAGAACATATTGTTTTCTACTGAAGAGCATCAGTCTAAAGTTTTAATGATATAGAATAAAATGCTTGTATAAAACGTTTATTGGAAGGCTTGGCAGGATCCTATATTTGTAGCCCATTGAACCAAACTGATCTTGATGACGATTTTTGAAAAGGCGTAATGTTGTTGGCTCAGATTTCAGTTTTAACGAGAGGTATTAGAAACTGACAACGATAATTGAATTGTTTTAATTAAAATTTTGTATGGCTCATTTATGTCTTTTGTCGATTGTTGTTTCTAGACATTTATAATTGCATGTTATATTAGAAAAGAATTATTATTTTTTTGAACGGGTGAATATTCATTCCAACTAAGGGTAAACTCTACCTTGGTAGACTTTTATTCATTTATTTTTATCTTATATGATTTGAAAAAGGCAATTGAGTTGAGATGATTATAGATTTGGTGTATTGTGTTTGTTATTATTTGAAGCTGACATGAACGACGACAATGAACGAAATATGCTAGTTAATTGTTGAGAATAAGTTTTAGTGAAATTATCTGAAATATAATTGTTAAGGAGCAAAAGCAAAAGTGTTACCATGTAAAGCGATATCATCTTTTATTTGATGACAATGAGTTATTTAATTGTATGTACTGAAAAGAATCTAATTTTAAGGAACTTTTTTTATATTTTATTAATATGGTACCGTTAAAAATTTTTTGAGCTTATAGAGTAATTAGTTAATCATTGCGGCTATAAATCAATAGCTTCAGTAATATCTAAGAAAATAAACAGGTAAAATAGTTTTTTTCGAAAAGTTTTCGAATTCTTTTGTGATTATAGAAAAACTGCATTTAAAAATTCAATAAAATTTACATTTGATTTTGAAAAGGTAATCATTTTTCATTCACTGCATACATAATCTACACATTTTCTCAAAAGATCTCTCTAAAAAGAACATTATTCTAGATATTTCAATATTAACTGAAAATGTGATGTGTTTACTGGTATCTAAATAACTATAACATTTAATGAAGTAAAATCAAACTGAATTCAATATTAACAAATTTACTTAGTTGAATCGTTAACATCTTTCAAAGGTTAGATTCAAATGATTTGATAGTTTAAAATTGCTACCTTGTATACAGTTTACAGTACAAATATATTTTACTATCATTTATTCATTTGTATTATTATTTCTGTAGTAAATGCATTCCCAAAAACGAATAAAAAAACATTTGTTACGGTTATTGCCAACAATTGAATATTTACATCGAAAACATCTACATCGTTTACCTCGGTTAAAAATATTTAAAAAAAACTTCATAAACTATATCTTTTCTTCGCTGCCAATCGAATTTACAATCATTCTGTACATGTGCCGACGACCGACACATAAACACATTACTCGGTCGTTAAACGCAGAGGGACGCGTTTTATTATTCAAATGTCAGTTCAGCCCATCGCCTATAGGTACACCCGTACTACTACGCGCGACAAAGGGAGGAAAAATAATATTCTCACTGTTTACGTACGAATAGACTGAAGTGAATGTCTGGCAAGGCCGGCTGAATACTCCTTAAACACGATACAGAAACACCAAAATACAAAATTAAAAAATATCTACCGTATTCGTGAAAGTACAGAAAATTTTAATCGAACTTTTTTAATTCGTAATCGAAGTCTATAGCACGCGCACGCTCGAACACACGCAACCGGTCCACTCGGCAGCAGGTCCCGCACGTAAACTAATACGATCGCGGCGAATCGGTTCCGCCGCCGCCGAGTTGCTCTGCTCCTCGTCCTGGCCAGCCGGGTCGTTCGTCTTTTGGGCGCCACTTCAGCCAACCGAACCGGTACGCCTCGCGAACCTGCGCCTAGGGACGGGCATTTTACGAGACAATCATGCCAACTCGAAAACGCGTTCATCCCTTACGCCACGCGGTCAGGTTGGCTACACTGGCCGGCGAATCGGACGCGCGCACGCTTGAATAAAACCGGCGGCGGCTGTGAACGACGAACGCGACGTAAGCGTTCTGGGGGGACCCGGTTATTCTCCCGAGCAGCTGCGGCGGTGGCAGCGGTGGCGGTAAGTACCACTCGACGACGTGACCTTGTCCACAGAGAATGGATGAAATTATGTTCATGTATATATATATATATAATAATAATAATAATAATAATAATAATACGTTTTCGGTGATAGAGGAATGCGCGCGTTTCTGAAATATTCCTAAACACATTTTGGACGAAATAAAATATATACTTGGGCACGAAACGTAATGGCATTTAAGTATCTACCTGAATCGCATCTGATAAGAATAATAAAAAAAAAACATTTCATCTGATATGCGTGCTGTAGGTTATATGGACGCGCGTGCTCGTAAAACGAATGCGTTATTCTTACCGCGCTCTATAATCGCTTGCCGTACGGTTCAAGAAATTCTTATTAAAAATAAATGTAAAGTACGGTAAAAAAAAACTATACGTTCGCGAAAAGCGATATGTGCGATGCCGACGCCGCCGCAGCCGTAGTCGTCGCCACAGCTATGCATGTTTGCTTTAATATTATGCGTGATATATATATATATATATATATGCACTGTTTGCAGACGTATTGAAAAAGCCGAAGTCTACGTCGCAATGTACATATAATAATGCAAACACACGCACTCCCACACACACACACACTCACACACACACACACACACACACATGCACGCACTCGTACGCACACACACACACACACGTGTGTGTGTGTGTGTGTGTGTGTGTGTGTGTGTGTGTGTGTGTGTGTGTGTGTGTGTGTGTGCGTGTGTGTACCGCCGCAACGAGTAATCTGTCGTGTTGCGTACGACCACAAGCGACTACTCATTAATAATTCTTCTTGGCGGGACACTTTTACGCGCGCCACGTACGAACGTTATTACATGATTTAGTCCCGAGCTACCGGGCTCTATTATGAGTGGCCGGGGGTCGTTTTGTTAAATTCTATGAAAAAAAAAACATTAAAAAAATACCCAACTTTTGTCCTGAGCAAACATTTATTACTTATACATCTCACTGTGTCGGGTAGTTATGGGTATGGTGAGCGGTGAGTAGCTATATGCGTGTGTACGTAAGCTAATTCACAGGCACGAACGTCTACATAAGCTTAGCACACACGGCTTAGTTAAGTCTGTGGTCGTTACCAGTGACAGCTATCCTACACTAGAGATGATTATCCGTCGATACACTTTTAAAATTAGGAGATATTTACAAAGGATAGTGTCACCACTCACCAGTCGAGTGAGAAATATTAATTTGATGCTCAGTTCGTGCAATGTTAAAAAACTGTGTTACTACAGTGAAATAAGAATTGTATTTAACAATTTAACATAAAAAAAAAAAATCAAAGAGTTAAAATTTAATGTCGAAGGAGGTGAGTGATTTATCATGTATAGACGACGTATTTTTACATGTTTTTTTTATTCCAATGTTTTCTCGCGTTAGTACATCACTTTATTTGTGTTTCCTCAATTCTGTTGGTAATTAAAACAGAACATGAATATAAATAAAAGTTTCTGTAGACAGAGTGAGTCACTAACATCACCATCACCATTCGTTGTTGTTTACATAATGAAATGCAGTATTATATACAAGATGGCTAAATAGTTATTTAGTCTTCATAGCGGTCGCCGGGGGTAATATTCCAGCTCGTACACCTTCAAAAATTAGACATTTTGGACAATAATTTTAATCGATACATTTTGATTCGTGATCTATTACCTATTTACCTGTCATTACGTAGACGTATAAAAAAATGTGTTTGCATCATACCTCTAAATCCGAGTCGAAGTTGTGGTTTTACAGCTACACTACGATACTGCGATAGCCGACAATCATTGTATAGCGCAGGTATTATATATAGTGTAATGTACAACGCACGAAATCATCCGAATACTCATCGTATCACATTTCCAGCAACGAGACGTGAGCTCGCCATATATATTGCATAACTCAATGATTACCGACCACAGTTTCGTCATAATTCATAATTATATATTATTATGATTACGATTTACGTGCACTCGAGGAATCGAGTTCTCAGACCGAACACTTATCACACCGTTTGGACGTTTTGGTCGACGGAGTCGATCGTTTATTTAAAAAATACAAATTTCGAGAAAAAACTTAAACGAATCAATATAAATTAACTTAACACGAACGATGTCAAATTATTTTTTTTTATCCACGTACTGTCCGTGCTAGGAAAATCATTAGAGAATTCGGATCGCACGAATTAAGTTCCTTTCGACAGAGAAAAGTCATAGTGACATACATATATAACATTTTACCACTTCGCACCCGTGAAGGAAAAACCTTGGGAAATCACTACGACTAACGATATAATATCTGCAGGCCGCAATATTACAGTACGCAGTCGTGCAGATACTAAAAAAAATGTCTTGATGGGTCGGTTATTATGTGCGGTCGTGCCAAAAATATGATACGAGTACAATTATTGACACGTCGGAATGGCCGAAAAAATACGTGAAAAACAACATTCTCCCTCGTGTAGGGCCGTTCTCGTCCGCTACACGCCCCGACGGTATGACGTGTTGAATCGTTGTGTTATTACACCCGCTGTGCGGGGAAACGTGCATTTCCGACCGAGCCCCGCGTGTCGAAATGACGAGAACGCTGGAACGCGCGATCAGAAATTCTTCACGTGCGTCAAGGTGCCGCGTCGAATCGACCGCGTTACTGTGCCGGTCGCAAGGCGCACACATCAAACCGTCGTCGGACGCCGTGCCACGTACGAGTATAGGGTACTAAACTAACATCGCACTTATTATTATTATTATTATTATTATTACTATCCGTTGTCGATGAAACGAAAAACAACGTGTTGATATAATGTTGTGAGTTTGAAAACATTCAAGGAAAATATTTCATTGACACCAGTATGTATACGTTTAAATTATAATATGTGTATTTAGTATCATTACAATAAAAAATAATTGCCGAAACAGTGGCATGACGTTGAAAGAGAAGTTTCTGCGCCTAAAATAAAGTTATAATGCGACTGTATTTCAGTATAGGTATTATCTATCTACGTGATAATTATTTACATTACCTATACGATCATAAAAGTAATGTTGATCAGTAGAGATTTTCCATACGAATAGACAGTTAAACTAATCAGTTATTAATCCCGCTTCACTAATAAATTTCAGATGATTTATTTTCAATTAAAGCCCAAGAAAATTCCCAACAGAATCACATATTCGTTAACACTATGTGATATTTTTGTTACATCACTTTTTAACCTTTTCACTTTTAGGAGCTTACGAACATTAATTTTAATGAACACAACCCGAGTCAGTCTTAGGTAACTTAACGTCTTTGGCAAAAGAAATTTATCGTTTTTATTTTCTTATTCTGTACTTTAATATCATAATTTCAAAACATTTTTTTTTAGTTAATTCGTATTGTTTTAATAAATTTAACACATTATTAATAAACAATGAAAATGAAAATGTATCGATTATATTCTATTAACATCACTTGATAGCTTTTATATATATATATATACCACATATTACACGATTTTTATAGTTATAATAAAAATTGTCGTGCTTTAATTTCTGCAAATTCATACACCTAGTTGTCCGATTGAGATTTTTCATAACGTTATATTTTACAAATACTAAACTAACTTAACTTATAAGTCATATCTTATGGTACTAAAGGTTAAATAATCGAAAGTCATTTTTTCGATTATATTTTTCCGTTGTACTGTAAAAGCCACGGTAGGTCATTTTCATTCTTTTTTAAGTTGATATCTAAATAAAATGATACGTCTTTAGATAATTCGAAAATCAAAGTATTAAAAAATCGTCCTCATGCAAATTATGATATAATTATACTATTAATTATGCATCTGAACTCCGAAGCCGCTCATAAACCAAATGTTATACGTTTTGGATTATTGCCCCCTAGCTCATTCCAAAAAAAAAAAAAAACGTGGAGTGTAATTTTTAATATACCTAAATATTATGGTAATTTAACTAATTCGTCAAACCATATGTATCACTGTATAATGCGAGGGCGTAGCCATAATTTTGGTAAGGGAGTGGCATCTAAATATTGAAAACATGTACATACGTCATAATATTATATATGAGCACAACGAGATTCAAATTTTTCGTAGACTTAATTTTCTTGGAAGTTGCATGTCTTCCTCTACAGTTCACACAACATTTGAAACATTATTTTTTATTTTTTAACAAATGAGATTGAAAAAAAATAGTTTCATTTAGTTTTGACATTAACAAGTTAATTATAATATTACAAAACAAGTGATACTTTGAATGACTTCTCTATTATATAAAAAATATGTCTATTGGTGTAATCAAATTTTCAAGTAATAAACAAACAAACAAAATAAAGATTATTTTTTATCTTATGCAAGAAGAAAATTTAAAAAATGATATTTACCTTAAAAACTGGGCCCTTTCAATCCCCACCTATTTATGCATATTGAGAAGTTCATCAAATTTGAATTTAAAGACATTTATTAATATATAAAAGTGTTAAGTGTTGAGAAAAACGCATCACTGTGTTATTAAAAGTACCTAGTCAAAAATAAACAATAGATAGAATATCTTAGGGTTTTACTTTTTTTAATTTACTTTATTTTAGAATAAAATCACGTTCTAACATTTCATGATGAACGCTTTAACTGTGGCATATAAAAAATAATTTATTATTAAACGGTTCATTGATTAGTTGCCCGCTCTGTCCCTTCCCCTTATCTACACCCATGTGTATAAAAATAAGCAATATACTCCAGGTAACTGCTTAATGTGATAGCACCTTGCGTATTTGCATCATTATACATATTATATTATTGTTCCGTATATATCTAAATATCTAACTCTTATACTCAATAATATTACGTTTCATTATTATAATTGTTATATAATATTTAATGTTATTTTAGAATGCTTCTATTCTTGACCATTTTAACAATATAGGTTCTCTATACGTTTTATCGTCACTAAAATTTTAACGTTAATGAATGTGTTTTTTGTACTATAACAAACATGTGTTGTTGAAATTTCTCGTTTCTTTTCAAGTGACCCTTATTTTTATGAACTGTAATCAAAAGTTGGTGAATTTTTTACACTGACTATATCCACTTAAATATATCAAAGCTGTGATTTTTTTCTCCGTCTGAATCACTTACATCAAACTTCTTTATCATTTTACTTTTCATAAACAAAAACCATTTTTTCATCTACTTTAATATTTTTTTTTTTTCAGAAAAAAAAAGAAAACTAGTTTTGTACATATTATTACTATTAGGTACTTGATTTTAATTTAACTATGAAGGATATCATATGTATATATATATATATATATATATATATGATTCATATTACATATTATACAAGGTGATTCAGCAATTTTATCATATTATTAACACTCAAAATATAGTGAAATGTATATAACGAAAATTTCTTAATTTAGGAAAATCTAAAATGGTTAGTAAATGTCATATATTTTAACTACCCTTCAGAGGCAGTTTTAGGGTTTAGCTTTTGAAAATCAAATGGGAATCTTCACGGTGTGGTGTAAAATATGTAGTGTAGTTGCGCGTACGGTTTTAATACATTTAACATGTATACCGACACAAAATTTAAAAACACTCTCAAACTTAGAGTTTTGTGTCAATTAATGTTTTTCAACCACCAAAATTAACTTAAAAATACCTTCACATGATAAAGAAAAAAAAAATGGGTTCCCATTTGATTTCAAAAACTCAAGTCTCTAAACTGCCCCTTAAGGGTAGTCATAGAATATGAAATGTATTATAAATTTTAAACTTCTCTAAATAAAGAAACTTTCATTACAATCATTTTACTCTAATTTGAATATGTATATGATAAAATTTCTGAAATACAATCACTGAATCACCCTGTATATATATAATTTAATTTTTAAATGAAGTTTTTCATGAATTCAAAAAACATATTAGTTAAGATCAAATTTAGATAAAGTATGGCATTATTTCTAGAATGAATTATACTCTAAAATTTATTTTACATAAAAAAATTATCCTTAACTTTCAATTGAATTTATAGGTTTTCAATAAATTATGTTCAAAAATGGTAGAGTATCAATTTGAAAAAGTAAGAATTTTATTTATTTATTAGCGTTTAAGTTGTAAAATAAACCAACATTAAATCTTGAATACATATAAATATTACACAGTAATGAACAAGGGTATAATTATTACAAAAGATACTTATAGTGTTAAAAGGCATTAATACAAAACTCCCTAAACCATATTTAATAGAAATTTGGAGTAACCACAAACCACTGTGGGCACTGGTCTACTTATCTAGACTTAAATTAACGCCAGGATCAAACCACAATATACATAAATCATTGTACCTCGGATATTATTTACTCTTAACAATAGCTTAATACCATTAACCTACATTTATTCAATTTTTTCATACTTGAAAATAATTATTAAAATACGAGGTGGGAAACATGTAAAGCGTTGCAACCAATTCCTATTACATAGAATAATTAATATAATGGATGATTTTTTTTCTTTCCAATTTATCGCAAACCAAGTTACAAATTAATTGTATACACTTAATTAGGAAGTTTTAAATACAATTTCAAAATTATTATTTCGCATTGTATTAATAATTTTTTTAAGTGTCTATTTCATATATTCATTTTTTTATGTAAATGTTTGTAAATTATAATTAATTTTTGGAAAAAAATATTAAATATTATTACATTACGCAATAGTGCAATACGTATGAATATTAACAACAATTATTATTTATTCCTAAATTGTTATAAAAATTTTAGTTACTTTTATTAATATTAATAATTTAGAGTTAAGTATAGATTTATTAGATACAAAATCAGTGATATAATATAATGTTATCATGCAGTTTCCAATAAATTATGATATAGTCATAATATATCCATATAGGCATAAAAATAAATGTATATTTATAGTTTAAAAATGTAATAGCATATTGATACAATTTACAAATGGATATTGTACACCCACATACCAATGAACCTACTACATTCTGTTATAGATATATTATGTACAGAGTTTTTTAATAATACGCCAATTTTATTCGTTTATTTCTCGTGTCGTGTAAACAGATCTTCGAAAAACTCCGATTAAATTAGATTTCTTATACAAATATAAAGCAAAATAAAATAAAATCTAGGTTTCAAAATGTTTGATGGAGAACTTTTTTTCGTTGTATTTATCTCCAATTATATACTTATATACTTATATACAATTATATATTCCAATTATATAATTCTTGCACCATATTTATTATTGGGTGTTGACAATCCAGCAAAATATTTAAAATGTGGTTTAATCCATGCTGCTAAAATGCAACAATATTTTATACGTATGAGTTATACATGTATAAACAATTGTTTAGATACATATTCATATTTACGTTAAACATTCAACTATATAAAATAATATAACGCGACACGGCTCTATAAAATAAGTACCTAAGAATTAAAATGGATGTGTTAATCATAACTGTGAAATTGAATTATACAGATAAAAAATTTAGGTAATGATGAATCTTGTTATCAGTTGAAATGTGTGAATAGTTAGTAAATATACTTTAATTTGCACCTTCGAGAAAGCGATAAATACAATATTTAGGTTTGTATACATAGTTAACTTTATAACTTCTTTTTAGATATAACAATATATATCCTCACTAGCTGTATTACGTGGCGTTTCATTTTTTCACAAATAATTACTGTTCTGTTTTCACAATAACTATAGCCAAATTTTTTTTCAGTTTTTTCATAACATATTAGACACGATTAAGTAACTACCGTCTTATATACACGTTAAATAGGTACCTAATTTTAACGGGACGTTGCTAATATGTGTGCTTACATATAAAAATAGACCACGAAAATGTGATTATTCACATTACTAGGGAAGTAGCTCTGTGACAATACAACAAATCTCTTGTTGCAGAAATCGAGTTTAACCTTGTGTAACTCTAAACTATCAAAAACATTTAATTCATAACCATATACGTACAATATTTTTATGTTTTTATAAGTATTGACTGGTTTAATGTGTAATCATTTTTGTTTTAGTATACAAGTAATCTGACAGAAAAAAAACACGATATTTGTCTGTTTTCCTTAACTGTAATTGTATTTAGAGTTTTAAGCAATAGAGTGAATGTGTAAATAGACTACCCATTAATAATATTTTATTATAATTTAAACGCATTCTAAAATCTATTAAAATGACGGCGTATACTGTATTGTAGTATTCAATGTCTGCTCTATTCTATACACTATACCATGTAGTTAGGTTATGTTAGTTATAACAAAATAAAAATAATACCTAAAATGTTGGCTTTTTAGTTAGATATATGTATTCATTGATTTACTCGCTTTATGTATTAAGCCTAATTCAAAAAGCATACATATAATCAACTTTATTATTAAGAGTATAATTAGAACAAAATAATATAATATGTATTGTTGTGTTTTTATTATTTATATAATATAGGTATAAGTGTATAACCCATAAATGCATTAGGCAGCTATTATTGGGTTAGTACATTTGTATGTTAATACATTATGAAATAAAAATAAAATTTTCTATTTTCTCATGATCATAAAAGTATTCAATCGTTTACTATCAAAAAATATAAAAATTATGATGCGATTATAAACCTGAATAGTAAAATTTATTATTGAAAACTACACAAATTAAATATTTATAATTTCCAAAGAGAAAAACTCTCACCATTTTGTGTGTAATAAATAATAATAATTCATAATGGAATTACAGCAATTTCATTTATTTATTTTAAAATTTTAATCGCTCATTATTTCTCAACCATACATCCATAATAACAAAGACTTTCGGTGACTCTTTACAGGTGATTACCGTTAGCTTGATTATTTGACAGTATAGGGTGGTTCGTGTATTATTATTATATACGGTATTCAATTGTAAATTGCTATCCCAGAATATTGGAATAAAAAGTTTTATTCAATTTATATATAATAAATTATTTTTAATTTAAAATAAAAATTGATTTTATCGTTGCCTGTGTTACCTGTAATAAAATCAATTTTTATTTTAAATTAAAAATAATTAATTATATATAAATTGAATAAAACTTTTTATTCCAATATTCTGGGATAGCAATTTACAATTGAATGAATACCTATCTAAATCAAAATTCAATCAAATGTTTGTACTGACCAATAAGCTGTATACTAGCAATATTTGTTTACAATAGTGTAAAAACCACACATATTATCACAACTCTGAAATTATTATTTTTATTATACACATAATATACCATTAAACTTAAGATTTAATGAAACTTTCAATAATATTTACTGTGACAACGGATTTAAACTGTACCTGAAGAAGTATTTTTAAAAAGAGAAATGCACAAAATCAAATAGTTGCTTATGCTTAAAAAACATATGAAAAATCAAGACAAAAGGGCAGTAGATAATGCATTAGATTTGACACTAGGTACTTATGGTATGTATCGTAAAAATGTTCGAATGAATTAAATTGCTATCAGCCAATTTATTAATTGTGGCATACAATAATATATATTTAAATTCTGTGAAACACAATATGATTGTTAAGTGTTAACTATTTTACAAACTTAAAAATCATAGAAAATTAATAATAATCTTTATTCGAGATTAAAGCACCTACATTTTTCTAAAATCTGTTTTACAAAATTGCCTTTTTGAATTTTTCAGCAAATGGTACAAAAAATTTTTAAAGTTTTAAATTTAAGTTCTAAAAATAAAAAATCTTTAAATACAATTTTGTTGTGGCACATGACTCACATAACTCAAGTAGTTATCAAAAAAAAAAGTTAAAAATAATGAATGGAAAAAAAGCTATGTCAAATAGATCTGACTTGCCCTGTATTATAAATATTGTTTAATATTTTTCATTTTTCATCGACAGTTTTATAAATGATAACATTACAATTTATATATTTTTTTACACTTTATAGGTCCTACTCCTACTTCTTTTAATCTATCTATAGAAATTTTCGCAAATTACCTACAATTTTCTTATGAATATTTTCTGAAAGTTAAGTAAAATAAATGGTGCGATTAAAAAATAACATAAATTTCCCATCTAATAAATTGCATATTATTAACGGTGTTTATACATTGATGAATAATTATTTTTTCTTATCAACTGTTCTAAATTTATAACACATTAATATCTGACAATATAATAATCATAATTCATAACTTTTAAGGAGAAAATAATTTGTATTTGAAAATAATAAATATACTACGTCATCTTGCCATCTACACAATAGCTCTACATGTCTTATTGAATTATTTATGGTATGCAGCTGAAATAAAGTAGATAGGAACCTCGCTACCCAGTATTTATACATGTATATAAGCACTACGATGTGTATATAATTTTTGTGAACAAAAGCATTGTGTATAATATTATATTCATCAAGGTTACCTATGCACTTTTTTAATTTCTTTACTTCGCGTTCACAGTTCACACCAAGGGAGACGAACTAGTTTCATCCTAGTCTCCCAGATAACAAATTTTTGTCAGGTCTCAGTTACATTTTTTTCCTCAGGTTATCGGACGCAAGTTTATCCACTGATTTAACGATTTTATTTTATTGATATTGTAATAGCCCGTGTAGCACGTAACGTAGGTATCGAATAAGTAGTCAAAACTATCATTCTCGTTTAGTATCTGTTGTGTGTATCACTAAATTCATTTAGGAATACCAGTACTTAGCAGATATATTGCATATTATCGAATGCAGTTGCCTGAAAATAAATTTAATTAATGAGTGTTTTTCATAGTATTACAAATTGAAAACAAAATTTCTAATGAATGTTTACTACAAAGTACATAATATAAATATTGTATATTTATATACATATATGAGTTGTATGACTCATATGTTATAATTAGGGAACGGATTCAAAGGCTCTAAAAAACAAGAAAAACGCCTAAAAAAATACGATTTAATGCCTTAAAAAAATGCTTTAACATCAAAAAATGCCCTAAAAAACTTTAAAAATGGGTTTATATCCTATAAAAACAAAATTTTGAATTATAACTTATAAAAAAAATATATTATTATGAAAAATCTAATAAAAAATATTTAAATACAATACAACCTTAATTAATTAACTTTCAATTATCTTCTGTCCATCTTCTTCTTACCCTAAAAAATAAAAAATTTAATAGTTATACCATTTAGATAGGTATATTCGTTATACTTTTACCTTTTGTTTCATAGCATTGTATAATCAGGTGCTGCTTAATATTGTCAAACAGAAATCTTCGACGGTTATCGGCCAGTATTGTTTTGTATCTCGAGAAACTTTGTTCCACGTCAACTGACGTCATAGGTGCAAACTTCATATGAGCTATATCATAAGCAGTTAGTTCTTCAGATATTGTATTATTTCGAGATGTAGCATTCAACAGTGCAATACAAAATTACAATTTAGATAAATAGTTTATCGTATCTTATCTTTACCTTAATGTGGGTAATAATCTGTTGTAACTTGTATGTATATATTTTGTGTCTACACGTGTCAACAATAATTTCGTAATTTCGTAACATAATACATATTTAGGTATTTTAATTTTTTTTTAGAATGAATGTGGACAAAATGTTGAAAAAATCACTTAAAAACCACAAAATGCATTACAAATTTCAAAAAATGCTCTAAAAATGCGTTTAAGTCTTAAAAATGCAAAATAAAAGTTAAATTTTTAATTCTTTGATGTATGAAATAACTTTTTGCTTGGAAACCAATGTTATCGGACATTCAGGAAAAAATGCAATTTGCATTCAAAGGCGTTCCCTAGTTATAATTATTAATGAATATTTGTGAAACTGGTTAAAAAAAATTGTAATTTTATTTTCTTGCTAGTCAAGTAATATGTATGTACTGAAATTATTTTAATAAATTTGTATAATGTCGGTACCTAAATTGAAAATAATAGTTATGTGGAACATAAACCAACGAGTGTTTTTAATATATTAAATTTCTGGTAAATGTTAGTTTAACAAAATGACAAATGTATGTGTGTGTGTGTGTGTGTGTGTGTGTGTGTGTGTGTATTATCATTATTTTTATAGTTTATTGATTTATTTATTAATTCGGGATACAACTATACAAAAAAGTCACTTTGAAATATGCCGAACGCAACTCGTCTATATCCTTTTCAGAGACGCAGCTTATCTACTTAAAGGTAAATTGTACGCAAGTAGAGTTCTTCGACACCAAACTACGAGAGTTTAGAGTTAGTAACATGTGATATAAATAAATTAATATAATACGTATATTGTGTATATATACACAGATTACAGGTATATGGTTAATACCTACACTATGGAACACGTCTTGTATTGAGTAGATTACGATAGTGTGTATGAGGATTTTTTAGGAAAAATTTACGTCATGACCATGCTGCGTTATAGTATTGAATAGATGGAACCAGTGGCGTATTTACGGGTGGGGAGGGGGTCTCAACCACCCCAGAAGTAAAAAAAAATTGATTTACGCCTGAATTGAAATGTATTATATAATAATATAATACTTATATTCACAAAATTCCAGACTCAGACACAAAATATATTGTATTTGTTGTATTGTAAAATTGCATTTAGAAGTCATAAATGACCTATTAGGTAGTAGGTACGTGAGAATAGAGAAAGAGAATATTCATTAACTACCTATTATTATTATGCATTTATATATTTATATTTTACTATGTGATAACTCGTAATTCAGCGATAATGGTAAAGAGGGTCACTCAGACTATGAAAAGCATTTTTTATTTATCTACTCCCCCTACAGAAAAAATTTGATTAAATGCCACTGCATGGAACTAGTCCTTTGCCACTTTATGCTAACATGTGGAGACAAACGTCGTCGTCGTCACTTATCGGTGTGTGCCGGTTCTAAAACGACGGTCGCCATGAGTAAACATTAAATATGATTTCGTAACATCATTCGCAGTACACCCGACGCGGTACGTTTAAAACGCGACATACGTTAATGTGAAACGCGTATTGTGATAATATGCGAGTGCGTATGACGCGCATGTGTGTGTGTGCCTATTTATGGTATGAAGATGATGATGCTTCGTTATTACGCCGCATGTTTCCAAAACGATTTTCGCGGGCGCGGTTTTCGAGTCGGCCAAAGACGTTCTAAAAACGCGGCGCGGGAACGATACAACGCGGAAGGCCACGCCTGTTATGAAATTCCCGTTGTTATTTTTTTTTTACGTGTACACGAGCATTCACTATCGCCGTGCCCCCTACCCCACCGCGGCCAAACGAACGTGTGGAGCACTGCAGTCCCGCCGCCTTCGCCTGTCGTCGTCTCGCTCACAGTGTTAAAATGGCGTTTTTGTGTTACGTGTTTTTCACCGACGCCACTCCGTTGTAAGTTTGTAACGTCTCCGCGACGCTCGCGTAAACGCACGCAGCCGACGTCCGCCGACCGCGCCGCCGTTTCATCGAACCGGACGGACTCACGTTTCGAAAAATTGAAACGGGCACCGTCGCCGTCGCCGCCGCCACGAGAGGAATACCGCATTACGCTCCTGTCGCCAGTACGTATGCAAAACGCTTTGTTTTCTCCATATTTGTTCTGCCGTCCGCGTCATGGTTGTAGCGGCCACCGCGCGTTTTCCGCCGCCCCGCATTCGTCGCGCCTATTTGGCGCGCGTTGCTTACCGTCGCCTTTGTTATTGTTGCTCGGTTTGCGTACACCGTCTTATCACGTTAAACGCGATAAGCGCAATAATAAACGGTCGAGAACTTAAGAGCTACAACGGACTCCGGTTTTCATTAGTCATATTGTTTACATATTACCCAGCAGTACACGATTTATAATGATTATAATCAAATAAGAATCGTGGTTTAGGTCATTTGTATGTGTGTGCGTGTGTTGGTGACTTTCTGATAGGCCGACAGCTAGAGTTCCGAGTTAATTTCGAGAGTAATATTACTCTACGTAATTACGTAATGTGCCCTTTTCTTATTGCTCTACCTGATGACTACCTTCGATCGTCTTGTTAGACCTTTAATGTCATGTCATTGTTTCCATATATCTGGTTGCCCTCTTTTTTTTTCTTTCTACATTTGGTCTGATGAGTACGGTTTAACGTTATTGCTTTTATCTCTGAATACTTATATTAGTTCTGGAAAACATATATGATTCATTTTAAATAAGTCGCACTGCTTAATTATTATTATTTTTTTTTTATATGGCGATTCAATTTTTCTCACTAGTGATAATAGTTTTAGGTATTTTTTGTGATATCCTGTTATCGACCTGGAAAACGAGTACCTGAAAACATTATTATTATATAGTTATCTTTATTAGTTCTAATGTCTATCATATTGTGGTATTATATAATGTTATCTCAATGTACATTTATATTTAGATGTTCATATTTACCTAGTCAGAATATACAGTTATTCACCTCATTATCTATATCAATAGATTTAATTGATGATACTTAATTTAAATTAATTTGTAATTTATCTTTTATTTCTCATTATTTCAGAATTATAATTTAGCATCATGAGGAACACAGGAAATATTTTAAAGTGGGCCCAAAACTCCAACAATAAATCTGCTAAAGGAGGAGGTAAGTTTAGTTATTTTTCAGTTTTTAACATGTGTGGTATAAATATTTTTCATTTTAGAAAATCGTAATTGGATTCATCCTCCAGAAGCTTTACAAAAAGGTCACATCGCCTACATCGTTAAGGTATTCAGTGTTAAAATAATATTGCTTCTACAAATATTTACTTTATTTTAATTTACAGTTTCTGGGAAATGTTGATGTTGACCAGCCTAAAGGTTTTAATGTGATCAAAGAATCTATCAGGAAATTAAAATTTAATCAACAAGTTCGAAAAGCTGAAGGTTCTAAAGTACCTAAAGTTGAACTTACAATAAGTGTTGAAGGCGTTGCACTTCAAGATCCAAAAACAAAAGTAGAATTACTATTGTTATTGGTTTTCAATTCTTATGGGTTTAAACGCCTTTTGTTTTCCTCTAGGTAATAATGCATCAGTATCCATTGCACAGAATTTCTTACTGTGCTGACGATAAGGTGGACAAACAATTTTTCAGCTTTATAGTTAAAGATTCTAATGAATCTGAACGTCATACTTGTTTTGTATTTATGAGCGACAAGTTAGCTGAAGAGATCACTCTTAGCATTGGACAAGCTTTTGATCTAGCATACAAGTATGTAAATATTTAGTTCATGAGCAAGAATTAACTATTTAGTACTATTCAGCTATTTGCTAGCTAATTAAAATGTTGAATTGGTTTTGATACTCAATTTCAAATTCTAAGAAACCTCTTTAGGCTAACCTATTTTGGTCTGTAATGGTTAAACCTCCAATAATTTCAGATAGTTGCTACATTCAACCTCTGCCCTTTAAACATCATGTGACCATTTTTATGTAAATATATACATTTAATGATTTGAATTTTGATAAGTAATAACAATAAAGGGCTGCCCTCATAATTGCAATATTTCGGTTGTATGCTGTCTACCAGTTCATCAGTTTTTGCTTAGTGCCTTAGAAGTTTCTATTTATTTAGAATTGAGTATAGTTATATTCATTCGATTCTCCTTGGATAATTTGATTTTTCTAATGAGAAATGAATGATATATTATTTAAAATGTTAGTATTATATAATGAGTTCATAAAAATGGTGTATAAAACCATGTGTAATTTTTGAGCTCATTAGTTGCTTGTCTGTTATCAATAATTTCTCTATTACATTTTTCATCAATACCTACCCAGTATTTACATGTTTCTTTTACTATATTAATTTAATGTTGCTTTAATCTTAAATATCAAAATAACAATATTCTTCTATCTTTTTGTGTATTTACTTACAAACTTATAAGTTACACAAATAGCTTATGGAAAAAATGTTAGAATTTTTATTGTTTAATCTCCATTTATATGCATTTGAATTGCTAATTATTGTATTTGAACATACAATTTGATTGTTAGTAAATGATTTGTACATCATTAGTTTATTAAGATTTTTTTTACTGTTGTTATTGTTTTGTTTTTAGAGATAAACATAACAACTACTAACATTATTATTACTATTGAAATGTAGTTGCATGCATTTATTTTATAAATAACATTAGTGTATAATTTTTAATGATATGCACGGTTGAAAACATTCAAATGCCGAACTCTGTCTAGCCTACTGAAGTCGTGCCTTTAAAAATGTTTAATTCGTAGAAAGAATAGAAGAAAATTACTAGTAGATTAGATATTGCAGGGTGGTCAAGTTCAATAAAAACAATTATGGAAGTCATATAACTAACAGATATTCAACTGTTTACAAAATTAAGTTAAAATAATCAATTAATTTACAAACAAAACAGTATGCTATGAATAATTTCTTTGAAATTGTGAAAAATATAAGTTCGCATTTTGCTTATTCATATCAATTATAATACTTTTGGACCATACCAATTGATCACCCTGTAAAGTAAAATTGTTTAAAGGAAAATAGTAATGTCGGATTGTTATTGTGGTAGGTGGCCCAGCAAGCCGACGAACAAGCCGACTTTCAGAGCTCGGCAGTTGGATGTTTCAAAACCTCTGCCAATCTATATGTCTGATGATTTGCCTGATCTGCACGAGTGTACAGAACTAAAGCGCGCCGTCCCCCAAATGCCTAGTGGTATGGAAAAAGAAGAAGAGTCTGAACATCATTTACAACGTGCCATGGTTGCTGGAAGTGTCATACCCACACCCGAAGTATCTAAATTAATTGCTGATGATTTGAAATGGCATGACCAAACATACCCACCAGAATGTCATCCTCCTAAACAACTAATTCATATTACACCATTTACAATGGAACAAGATGTTCCAGAATATGACTATGACTCTGAAGATTTAGATTGGCTAAATACAACTGGTAAATCAAATAGCATCACAGCTGATAAACTTGAAGAGCTTGTTGATAAATGGGAAAAACATAGCACTTATAATATTATTGATTTAGCTGATGCTAAAGCATTAACTAAAGATGACGAAGATACCATCTTATTGATATATGATTATTGGTTAAGGAAACGAGTACGTCTAGGTCATACTTTGTCTCCTGCTGTTCGTACTGAACCTATAGCTGGCGCTCCTCCTAATGATTCTTATGTAGCCTTTAGAAAAAGACGTGATAAAATTCAAACTAGAAAAAATCGTAAAAATGATGAAGCATCATATGAAAAAATGTTAAAATTACGTAGAAATTTAGCTAGAGCATTAGATTTAATGGGATCAATACAACAACGAGAAATTTTGAAGAAACAATTGGTACAATTAACTCTTGACATGTACCAAAAACGATATGAATTGCATGATTTTGATGGTCATGTTTATAAGGATGTAGACTTAGTAAAAACTGTACGACATGCATTTACTCCAATTTCTACCAATCATTTTATGTCTACTATGTGGAAACAAGGTGATACGAAAAAAAGTTCTACAAATGCTAAATATCAAGATGCCAAAAGAGAAAAAAGACATTATAGAAAACGGAAACACAAGTCTTATGATGTGGGACATTTAAGTTCTGATGAAGAACTGTATTCCCCTCCACATAAAGTTCAAAATGTTGATGATGCTAGTGGAAAATGGTCTTTCCGTCGAAACAAACATTGTTCTTACTTAGCTCCTATTAATTCTCCTGAACCTGTAGATCCTACATTTGGTTTTCAACCAGTTTATATTCAAAAAAATAGAAATCATAAATCTTTGGGTTTGTGTAGGCCGCGTTATGGTAGAGGAGGAAGAATTGTTTTAGATCGTTACACAAATGATGATGACCGATGGGCATCATTAGATTATAATATAATAGAACAGAAACAATATGAAATAGTAGAGTTCAGTCATCATTCAGATAATGAGTTATCAGATTATTTTAGTGATGCTGACATAGACTGTCCATTAATGGAAGTTAATAGTGATATACGAAAAGATAAAACTATGGTAGAATTTGATTGGGATAATTTTGAACCAGAAGTATTGCAAGGTGTAGCTGAAATTTGTAAAATTGACTATGGTGATATGGGTAAAGAAAAGAATGAACAAGGTGAATCCATTTTGGAACGATGGGTGAATCAAAATCAACCTCATACAAATGAATCTACCTTAACATTGGGATCTGATTCTGAAGTCATAGGATGTTCACAGTTTCGAACAACTGACATAAGTGAACCTAGACGATTAAGAACCACTACAGGTTTATCCTTGAAAAGGCTACTAAAATGTGACACTGATTCTCACTAAATTTTTATGTTATATATTAAGTCAAAAATTCATTTATTTTTTATAAAGAAATGTTAATAAACATATTATACATTTATTTCAAATCATTTTTATTGAATAAATTGGTTATTGTATTATAATTATGCATTTGATTATGATTATAATTGGGAAATATTAGTACTAACAATAAAATGTGATTTGATAAATTATGTATTGAAAAATCAATATTTTGAGTATTGATGAAAATAAACGTGATATAAACTTTCAAATTGGATTATTTTTCCTTTTCTTAGACGTTTCTTAGACATGGAAGTTCAACGTAAAGTTATGGTGTTGCAGCAACGTGTTAAAGAATTGGAAAACGAGAATAGTGTTTTGCGTCAAAGGCTATCTGATGCTCTTAGTGGAAAGGTAATATAAAATGTAATGTATAAATGTATAGTTGTAGCAGTTGAAGTTTCATTACTTATATAAAACTACACTATACATTATTTCAAAAACCATCTATTGAAAATTTATTTAGTTTAGTTTTTTGAATTATAAAATTAAACAAGGTACTTGAGAAATTTAATCAACTGCTATCACTATTATGTAACTATTATGTACCTGGTATACCTAGTTAGAATTTTTCGTTTACATATATTAATTTCATAAATTTAGATTGACGTTGAACAATATATGCGGCAGAATGGCATCAGTGATATGTTGCAAGTTAATGATGTAAACAATGGCAACTCTTCTACCCTCATCAATTTGGCCAACGGCAACAATACTCAATCCGGTACAGCACCTCCAGTACCTCCAAGAAGTGTTACTAATAATAATGGGGACCATTTCGGGTTTGTATTTGTGTATTTTATGATGTTTCTTTGGTATAACTGAATTATTTAGGTAATATATGTTAAATAAATAAAAGAAGCTCCTTCAAAAATTTTTTAATTTTGTGCTGAATATTTTTGATTCAGCAAAAATGTTTGATCCCGTCTGCCATTTTGAATGATGTTGAATAAGTTAATTATTGGTATTTTAGCCAATTGATGATTTTAAATATTAATAAACTTATTTAGTGTTAGCATGAAATACAAATTCTTGATGCACATTATCTGAAATGTGAATTCCTGTCTTTTTTTTTTTGTTTTTTTTATACAGTATTTCCAGTTTTACTGCTGTTTTAGTATTTTAAAATTTACATCGCTAAATGTCATCCATCTAGATTCTAGTTCATTGCATTTAAAAAGTGACTTCTAAGATGGTTGAAGTTTTATTGATTTTTCGCTAAATCCAAATTCTTTAAATATATAATACATTAAATGTAATTTAGTTATCATACCAAAAGTATTACGAATATAAATATAGGTCTTGCTTTAATATTTGTAGGTTCTACATTAATTTATGATCTATGTTCAACTTGCTCACTATAGTACTCTTCCATGTATAAAATAGTTATGTAACATATTATCTTTGGCTTTGAGAAATAAATTTGTTAAAGATAAAAGTTTCTCAATAAATATAATGTCGAATTATATTTTTGGTGATTTTTGTTCATTTTCAATCGTTATAATTTGATGTCCCTATAGAGTGTATTTCTTTAAATTACAAAATTGCACTTAATTTTACATGAAACACCTATACTTTTTTATTATTTTGAATACTTCTACATACTGAATCATAATATTCCTAAGCATAAATCTTAGAATATTGTATTGTAATATCTGTATTATTTTTTTTAAGATATAAGTACTATAGTCTGTCCAAAATAAGTAACACAATTGGTGGCGATCAGTTTTTGTCATTCTTAGGTTAGGTTAGGTTATGCCTATTAATGAATTAACCACCTACTCGTCTGTTCTACTGATGATGGTATGGTGAACAATGCAACTGTTCTTTGCTAATTGCGCGAATTTCCATAAAATTTTAAATATGTAATAACATATTAATGTATCTAGGGTATAACTTACATAAACTTGGTCACTCCCAAAAAATAATTCATATTGAAAAAAGGTTTCATTTTACAAAATAAGAATTGTTCACTAATGTTGGACTACATGGTTACATGATAAAAGTACCTGTGTGTTTGAATATTTTTATTTCTAATAACTAATTAATACTTATTGACACTCATATAATATTGCAATAAATATTTGTATTTAAAAATATATCCGAATTAATATACAATATACTGTTAATAAATAAATTCATTGTATTAAATAAAAATACAGGTTTTCATATAATTTCAGTACATCAGTTTAATAAATAAAAAAGAATAATTAATTATAGTTATTATTTTATATTAATTAATAATATAATAATTATTATAATAAATAATTAAAAAATCAAACTGACGTGCTTGCACATAAGAAAAATAGGACACAGTGTACTGCTTCACATAGTATGTGATTTAAATAGTGAACAATGCATTTTAAGTTATAAAGTCACGTTGCTGGTTAAAAAAAGGTGTGCATAGAGAAATCACACCCATGCGTATAAGTTAGCCGCCAACTGTGTTTCTTATTTTGAACAGACTACAGATCTGTTCATTTCATATTTTTTAATCCTTAATCTTTTAAGATCTTACAATTTAGATATATTTAAATAAGTTTAAAGTTCCAATGAAAATATTAACATTTGTAATATTTTTGACATCAATTACATTTTATAATTTAAGAATTATTTTTATGCTATTTATTATTTTTTTATACATTAAACTTTTTACATTTTTAAAAAGTAATAGAAAAATTGTTTACAACTTTTTAAATGATACTTAATCATCATCATTTCCAAATAATATGTATTATTTGGAACTGCTTTTAAGAATCTAATTCAATAAATATTTATGAGCTCTCCATGTAAAATAGATGCATTTTTCTTACACCTTGAATTTTAAAGAGTTAATGGAGCAAATTGAGATTGAGTTTCTATATATAAAAATATTTGTATTTTGATTCGCTTAATGTAAAACCAACATAATTGCCCATTATATTAATTTATTTTTATACATATCAACAGTTCTATAACAATATTTTTGTATTTCTAGGCAGTCAATGTAATCTAATTAGCCTGGTCAGTTGGTATTAATTAATAAGTAATGTAAATTATTAATATATAAGTTATAATTGCCAATAAAAAATCAACCCCAATATCGTAGCTATTAAAATATTATTATAATTTATAAACATTATCTAAAATATTGAAGTGTTTATTACATTTCATTTTTATGTTTTTCATTTAGAACAATATGTGTATGTCAACACAAAAATAAAATTGATTAAAAAAAAAAAAAAAGTTTTCATTATATAAGTACAAGTTGGGTTCAACACAAATATTAATATAGCAATAATTATACTAAACATTATATGGCATTAACTAATTTAACAAGACAAAGAAAAAATCTTTAACAGTATATAGTAGGTACTCAGTCACTAGTTTCATAATTTTATTAAAAAAAAAAAAATTAAAAAATGTATGACATAGTTGTAATAATAAATTTATCCCTTTTATTTTAAATAAAATGCTATTTGATTTTTCTCTGCCTGCTATTTCGAAAATTGCATAAAAACTCAATACAAAAATTAATGCTCATTTTCTTTTTGAACCAGTTGTACAGAGTGAAGATTTTTGATGATCTTTTCATTAATTATAATATTTCACAATCATTAATTAAAAATTCATATAATAATTTCTAAATTATAAATATTTTGGTATCGTATTTTTATATAATCTGGTTTTAATTGATTTTTATTTTAGCTCATCTCCTAGTGAGACAAAACCAACTCCTAGTGTTGGTACACGACTTGAAGGACTTTTATTAAATGAAATGGAAAACAGTTTTGATTCAAGAACAAATAATAATAGTGCTACCTCTCCTACACCGCCTCCATTATGTAAGCCTAAGACTCAAGTAAATTTTTATTCAATACATATTTTTTTTAATCTCTTCATTTTATTTTGTATATAGTGGCACCTCCTCCAAAACCAGCTAGGGATATGGGCCGTCGTTCTCAAAATTCTGATGACATATTTGGTTTAAGTCCATTCAAAGCTACACCAAGACCAGCTGGCCAACCTAGATCGTCAGCCAGTGATCCATTTGGTATGGATGATTTTGGGCAAAGTGTTGTACAGAATGGTATTGAAAGTGACATAGGCTTGTTGGATAAAAGAATTAAAGAAATGAAGGTAAAAGCATAAATTTTGTTTAATTAACACATGTTTTTTTAGAAATAATTCATATTATGATGTGGTTTATAGGACGGTTTTAGTCGTGGTTTATCAATGAGCACTGAAGACTTTTCACTGGAAAGTCTTGATCCTTTGAAGAAGTAGAAGTTTGAGAGAACAATTAAATATATATTAAATAAATATAAACTAATGATAGTATAATAAATTGCATTAACCTAGGAATCTCTTAGAGGAAGGAAACAAACACCATATTATGTGATAGAATCATGTTATCTTATTTATCATCAATGAAATTACAAAGTATTATTATTTATTATGTTTTTAAGTATTATTGTTTGTTATACGTACCTATCCGAATAATGTCACTTATTTTTTTATTATTGTTTAGTATCAAGTTAATTGTTATACGATTTTATTAGAAACATTTTAAATTTATTTAGTAAAATATTGTTATAATAATTTTTTTATTGTCATTATTGCCAAAATGGATCTGTTGACTTGTTAACAAATTATGAATATGTTTATATAGTGTTATTAATATAATATATATTTATTTTTTAGACAAATTTAGATTAATATATTTTATTGTTTACAAGTAAAAATATTTTAAGTTTTGTTTTGAAATACAACTATTATATATTTAAGTATTATAGTATATTAATGTGTATACTCCTATGTAGTATTTTAATTACTTTCGTCATATTTTTCTGCTAGTAACTGAAATCATTGGCAAACACAAGTATAGATAATTAGCTAGGATTGAGATAACTAGGTTCCCTGTTCCTCTGTCGTATGAATAGTAAAAGCCACCATCTGCCATTACTAGTGGATCATGTGTACTCACAGATATATAAAACAACTAGATAGCCGACTCAACGAATAAAATTGAAGTCTAGAATCCATATGCGAACAGGGCAAAATATGATTGATTAATCCATGACATTTTATATTATAAATGTCGTTTTATATATCAGTAATGTTTTTATATGGATTCGGATTGAAACACAATTTTTCGATTATAATTTATAAACTATAAACTATAAAGTGCAATTGAAGTAATTCAACATCATGGTGGTTTCTTGTTCTGTGTCTGGTTGTGTCAATAGGAGACTGAAAGGAAGCAAAGTTCATTTTTTTTCTTAAGTTAAACATTGTTATATCTTATGTAAACTTATTATTAGTTAGGTTATTAAATTGTTTTAAAAAAAATCATGGAGTAATTAAATATTTCATGGATTAATCAATCGCATTTGTCCTGTTCGCATATAGCAGCTGTCAGACTTCATTGGTCTTATGAGACTTTATCACTGAGTCGGCTATCTAGTTGTTTTATATATCAGCTGTGTGTGTACTTTATCATGTTATAACTAAATTATTATTGATTACATATTTATGTTGTAATTGATTATTTTTAAACTGTAGGCTTGTAAGTAAAAAGTTTTAATAATTAACATCATAAATATTTTAAACATCAGCTATCTGACTTTTTTAAAATGTTGAATTATGACTTCATGTCATAATACTAGGTAGCAATCTAGTTTATGATGTGGATGTGTGTTTGCAAATTACCAACTGTATGTTAGGAAAGTATTTCATTACAAATAAAATTAAAAAATGGACTTTTATTAAATGATTAAATAAAATATACTTCAGAGCAGATAAGTTGAATAATCATACTTGCACGGTGATATGCTAGTTGACAGATCATAATAATTGTATAGATGGTGATTCCGTTCAATAGCTTTAAGTCCTATGATGTATGATGGTAATATTCTTTGTTGGGTGTACAATTATTTTATAATAATATTGATTTGTTATTTAATTTGTTTTTTATTTATGACATAATATAGTACTTTAATGCTTGAACTATTTAGTAAACAAAATTTACTTTGATATGGATACTACATTGCTTTAAAACTACAGCACATACTTATTGTGACACTCCTAAACTTATGTTATTTCAAAATAACAAAGAACTAAGAATATATTAATATTTTTTTGTTATATAATAAATAAATAAATAAATAAATAAATAAATAAATATATATATATATATATATATATATATATATATATATATATATATATATACATATAAACATTTTTTATCTAATTTGAACACAAAGAAATAATATATAATTGTATTATAAATTAATAATCTTTAGTACATGTTTATTAAATCCTCTGCTAAAAATCCAGGTTTCTAAAATACTGCTCCTCTTCAGAAGAATGTTCTTTATTTTTAATTTTTTTCATAACAATAGTTGCGTTTTTCGCAAATTAAATTAACGAGATCAGTTGTACCTACTAGATGTATATATTCTCCTTATATGCCCAAGCTTCATGGCTCGAATGACTTACAGCAGCCTGTTTTGAAAGAAAAACAGTTAAGTTCTAACTCGGAATAACAGCGCTCAATAATATACAATCATTGCTGTGATCTTTTAACTGATGCATGTTGTCTTATTCAGTTTGTTTCAACGACAAATAAATTATGGAAAATACATAAGTTCTCTCTCTGATTTTATGGAAAATAACATTAGTGAGAGAGATCCAACGCGTTGAAACACTGCATCACATTCTTATATTATAGCACAGAAAATTGTACTACAGTCGAATCTCAATAAC
Organism: Therioaphis trifolii; assembly: GCA_027580255.1. Lineage (NCBI taxonomy): Eukaryota > Metazoa > Arthropoda > Insecta > Hemiptera > Aphididae > Therioaphis > Therioaphis trifolii. The sequence goes on from CM050411.1 coordinate 18,019,803, forward strand.
TAGAAAAACTTGAATTTTTTTATGGTCCCTAGAAGTGCATTAACTGTATGTTTTGAGAAATATAACTGAAAAATACTTGAGTCGAATTATTTATCCCCATTGAGATTCAAATCATCAAGGCCCAACTGTATAAGTACTTAAATGTACTTAAATTGCCTATACAAAACGCCGTTTGATGTCTGTTTATTGTAAAATATACACGATCACAGTACGTATTGGTGAAATCATTCGGTAAACACATAAGTTTTTGGAACAAAATATTATCTTGACATTTTGGAAATTTATCAATTGGTCTTGGTAAATTTCTAGTCGAACTGCGTAGCAACTAATTAGGAGTTAAATGCCTAACGTCAGAGCATGTCTTATTCATTTTAAGCGTCAGATCCAATTGCTGGTACGCTGATATAATGGTGTCAACAAGTCAGTCGATGGCGATCCAATATTCCAATATATGTTGTTCATAATAATTAATACTAAGTTATAAACCTATGGTCTAATGCTCGGTAATTTTTAAACATTTCATTTTTTTTTCGTGGCCCAATATTTATTTTATTAAAAACGTCGAATAATTATATATTTATCTTAAGAATATTTAAATTGAGTCAATGGCATGGACGTCCAAACCGCTGAGACAGAGGTGCAAGGCCTTTTTGGTCCAATAAAATCTTTCCATCTACTTCCAAAAACTTAAAATTTGTTTTTCGTTTTCATCCAAGCATAAACTAACCCTTTCCCCCTTAGTTATATGTATTGAAGATCTTAAGAAACGTTTACTTAAATTATTTGTTTGAGTAAATTTGTTTTACAAAGCCATAAAAATTGCCCAGAGGGTGTAAGAGTACTGAAAGAAGTACATTTGTATTACTATACAAAAAAAATTTTAGATTATGCTTATTGAGAAAAATATAAATTTAATGAAATAAAATATTGATACATATTATAATTTGTCAAATCATTATAAGTTGATAGATTGAATTAGATAGAATAATTAAACGACATTGATTTAATGAAATGATATTAATTAATTTCTGTTATGGAATATCGTTGAATTTTTTGCTCATTTATTAATCGTCGGCCTTGAAGTTTCTTGTCTTTGGGATACCGCCGCGCCGTAAATGAAGACAATGTATAATGTAATGACTAATGACTGTGTTTATGAATAATTTTGCATGAACTTGAATTTCATTTACAACACTCAATCAGATACTTGTGAATGAAGAAATAAAACGCCGTAGAAACAGACGAGTTTATAAATAAAAAACAAAAAGCGCCTTGGTGCTCGTGTCATGATATCACTTATTTTTATCGTGTACGAACCATTAAACGACTTAATACAACTAAAATTAGTAAGCAAAGTAGTTTCTGAAGTCTTCGCCATGAAAATGTAGACAAAAATGAGTTATGATATTCTAGGACGAAAAGAGTAAGGTCATTTTTGAGTTGAAAGGTGTCGACCCTCCCCCCCCCACTCACAGTCGAAGGGTCTAATATTATAGAGTACAATTTTAGATGTGTGCAGGCGTCGGTATGCCGCATTTAAACGACAAGCACAAATTCACGTTACATCGAAAATATTTTATAATAACCGTTAAATGACGACCGGTCGCTAAAGCTATTATGGTGTGACTAATTGGAACTGAGTACCTACCTGCTTGTAAATAAATGTAACAATGACTATGAATCAACTCACTGCATAGTAATTACTTGAATTATATGTAATTTATCGCAAAATGTATTTCATTTTATAACTATTGACCTTTGATGAAAAATATTGAGAGAATTTTGCCGGCATAAAAACTAATACGACGTGATCTATGTTTATTCGAATGCACTTTTCCAAAAATCTCTCAATATGCTAAGGTTAATATCATTTGAAAAATTAAAAATTTTAACGGTCGAATACTTGATTTCAAGCAAGGAAATATGTAGTCAAAAAACGTATTCCAAACGGAATTTCCACATCGTCATTACATTTAAATTAATCCACCCGAATGCCAATCCAGTCTATTTTTTTAAAAGAGTTTCATTTATTTCAAGTTATTATTTCAAATGTTTAAAATAATCGGTTTTAATTTAATCACTCCTTGTTCCTAAAATTTAACTTAAATGAATTATGTAATATATATATATATATATAATTACCTGCTCGCATTCATGAGACATAAAAGTTCTTAATGATTACAAAACCACATATGACGGATGTTTTAGATCTATTCGACAAATTTAATAATGCAATTAAGTACTTTTGTTTTATTTAATGTGTTTAAAGTTTTCTTTTTTAAACAACTACTACACAACTATCACTATGTAACATGCATATGAAAAAAAAACAATATTTAACTATTTTTTAAATAAGAGATTTTTAAGTTTTTAGTTTTTAAGCAACAGCTTTTCATAACATTACATTAAGAAAGAAAATATATATTTTTTTTGTTGGAAATTACATGTGACATTTACACATGGCAAACACATTTCAAATCCCTTATATACATATTTAGTAGGTAGTCAAATTGTTTGCTAATCCTAGTTTAAACAAAGGGTAATATTACTAATATTGTGAAAATGTATTTCTTACTTAGAGTTCCTATGAAATATTTAAAACTATTTTTGTGTCAATAATGTAATAATGTCACTGACTTCTGAATGTATTGTTATTTTATTCAGAAAATTGTAGGTAATTATTATTTATTTGGCTCTAAGACTCTAATGAAATTTTTTCTTAATTTGACCTTGAATGAAGGTTTTGCTAAATCGTCTGTTCAGGATGAATTGATCAGATGTAGATATTCGTATACGTTGTATATATCGAAGTAATAAATGAAGTTTTTTTCTAGCGTAACAACTAAATGATGTTCGTTTGTTCAGCTTTACTATTGTAGTCTCCTTTCTTCAACGACCGGTCCAAAACCTTGTTGGCATCCTTGTAATGGTATGGTTTCACGAGCGCTACATATATATATATATACTTAATTTCGATTTTTCAGAGTAATCTTTCTCTAGAATATATTTTTTAACAATTTGGTTTTTGTTCTGAAATCCATTGATTACACATCGTCAACTAATATAATCTCATTAAATGTAATTTGATCAGTATACTTTTGATTCAATAATCACTTTACATTACCTTCTGATGTCATAAATTGTATTAAGTCGTATTGATTAACACTTTTTCATAAAAGTACAAAATATTTTGACAAAATATTTCGGACTATAATTTATTTCACTTTTGATTAAACACTCAGACTTGATTGTAAATGATTTTGTGTTTTAATATTATGAAAAACATTTAACAGAGTGTAATACTTAAAATGTATCATATTTAATATTTTTATAGTTTAATTATTTTTCTTGGGTATTAATTTATTAATATATTTTTATATTAAATTTAAGGTAGGTATTTTTTTTATTATTATAGCATTTCAAAAAAACATTTCGGTGTGGTTGTAGTGGGTGATTTTTAAAATAGGCTACCTTGATTTTATAATGATCATGTTTAATTCATACAATTGATTTAGTAAAATTAAATCACATATTTATTTAAAAATAAATTATAAATAAATATTTTTTAATACTTTATTGATAGTAAAATGGATAGATTAAAGTTTTCGCAAGCGTTAGAAAAAATTACAGAAATGTCAAATAGAAACGGTAAAATGTACCTACCACTTTTTCATTAAATTATTTTCTGTAAATTTATCATAACTCTAAAAGTCTTTGCACTTTTTCTCACCACTATCTACTGTAAACATTAAACGTAAACTACACGATACACCTATCTCAAATTATTGGTTCAATTATAGAGAAAAAGGAATGTACTAAAAAAAGTATTATTTTTTAATAATATTATTATTATTATTATTATTTTATAAATGGCAGCTACCACTTAAGAAAAGTAAAAATTAGAAAAATATTTATACATAACAATAAATAATTAAAAAGCTGGTAAGTGAGATGATGGTGGTACAAGTTCGTCCTCCGTCCCTTCAGTCCTCGGACAAGACATTGGTGATGAATGTATTAAGTTTTAAAGAAATTATGACTCATTTCTTTAGTATAAAACGATTCTGAGCAAAGCTTCAGTGTAATATAATACATTATTATTTAAATACTGTTTACGTATTTTACGGTTATTTGTATAATTTTTGGTGAGTTTTTTTGTAATTAAACCCTCATAAAATATTCAATTAGATATAACTCATTTAAACTTCAATTGTTATAACAATTATAACTCATTAGAAATAAACTTAAAAGAAATCAGACAATATCGAAAAAAATCGTATAATAATTTATTAAAGTGTGTATAAAAGAAAATCCTGACTAACGATTTTTGAACTTTTGTTAGGATAATTATAGGTATGTATATGAGTAAGGTCATATTAAATTTTCAGAACTTTTTGTCAAATATTTAAAATTATATTACATACAAACTTTCAAACAATTTGGTAAATTAAAAGTTCTATATTTAAGTCAAAAGTGCTATAATTGTTCTGAAAACGTTGTCCAATATAAAAAAGTATGTATTTGATATTGGATACAATTTTCAAGTTTCTAGCTTCAATACTTTTCGATTTATGACTAAATACCTAAAATCTGAACAGTGAAAATCTCGTTTACGGCGGTTTCTTACCGATTTTACCGATTTTACTCAGTTTTTCGATCGTTACTCTTGATTACTGGAAAAACTATGGAGATTTTGGAAAAATGACCTCTCTAAGGTACCATCCCAGTTCAATTTCGAGTCTAAAAAGTTGCTGGACGAAACTTTTGGACAAGGATTTCTATACGAAAAAGTGTTTACAGAAAAAAAAAAAAGAAAAAAGCCGATAAGATAATGGTGGTGGAAGTTCGTCCTTCGTCGCTTCGCTCCTCGGACAAGATAATGGTGAGGAGTGTATAGCACTTTCTATCATGGGATCACCTGGTTTACGATAGTTTAGTTGTATGGTACTTTACATTTGAATGCAATGATAAATCATTGTAAGTTAAGTACAGGATACAGTAGTTGGGTGGGATACACGAGATGCATTGCTAGATTAGGCATTATTGGATAGATTTTGGAATTATTTTATATTATAAAAAAAAAAACGATTCTGAACGAAGATGAAGATGTCAGCCTTAAATTGTAATATATATTTTATTTTAATATCCTAGATTGGGTTAAATTTACATTTGTCTATTCATGTGACTTCTGCTCGTGAGCATTGGACAAACCAGGATGTGCATAGATAGGGCGTAGGTAAATACCATATTATTTGCCTAAATGCACTATCTTGACGGTACCACCCGACCCCGCCGTCCATATATGCTGAATGCTCCGTGGCTACGTCTATTTAAATATTAATAATTAATAATAATATATAAAATCCGCATGTTTATGGACCTGATACACACATTAAAATAACTGGAAATTGGAAGTTAGTAACGTTCTATTCAACCATGTAAAGGTACGTTATACACCTTGTGTTTACAATCTACCAATATTTTGTATAGAACAGCTGTCAGCTACTGATTATATTATAATAAACTTAATCTATTTAATTATCTTTATCAGCTGTGATATTACATAATATTTTCATTTCTTATCTTTGAATACAAAAATTTTTATACATTTTCAACTACAAAATAATTTGCAAATATTCGTGATTTTGACAAATTTTGTCGATTTTTGAACTTCAACTGCTTATAAAAAAAAATTGTGCCTATGTATTTGAATAATTTTTGAATCACTCTTAGATCAACTTATTCAAAACCTTCTATTAAATTTTCAAGCGATTTGGTAGGGCCAAAAAATTGTTATCGACTTTTATAAAAAAAAATCTAAGAAAAATCGAATTATTCAAATGCCTATAAATAGCTAAAAAATAAACGAAATATTTTGAAAATACAACTATGTAAAGAAAATGCCTATTTAAACATTTCGTAAAAGTTTTAAGTTTCTACGACCTATACTTTTTGAATAAGAACAAATATCAAAAATCAATGATGCCTAAATTGTTATTTTACGCGATTATGTGAAAAAATTGTAATTTCAAACACTCATAAAAATTTTTGATTTTATTCCAGTGCAAATTTTTTTACAGATAATTGAAGGAAAACGTATGTCAAACTTTGTACCGAATTTACAATTCTTAGTTTTGAATACTTAAAATTTTATGAATTTTCAACTGCAAAATAACTTCAAATTTTCGCAATTTTTACATATTTCGTATAAATTGGAACTTTGAGGACTTATAAAAAAAAATTGTGACTTACGATTTTGGATTTTTTTTTATCAGTTATGGAACAACTTATAAGAAACCTTGTATTAAATTTTCAAGATTTTCTGGCAAAAAAAAAAAATTTTATCGTTATTTTAAAAAAAAATACTTAAAAAAATTGAAAATTTCAATTGTCTATAATTAGCTCAATAAAAGTCAAAATACTTTGAAAATTTAACGGTGTATAGAGAACGCTAATCTAAACATTTGGTGAAAATTTCAAGTATTTACATCGATTAGTTTTTGAGTTATAGCAAAATAAAAAATTTGATTTTGTCGAAAACTGGTTTTGCGTAAAATATACCGTTTTTCCCTCATTTTTTAAGGGTTTTTCCCGGCGCGTTAAAAAAATATTGAAAATTTTTAACTTTTGACCCCCCAAAGTACCAACTAGATTCACTTTCCTTTCAGAAAAGTTGCTATATAAGGCAATCGAAGCATTTTTACTGCCCCAAATCGTGTCGACAGACACAAAAATAAATAAATAAATAAATAAAAAAAAAAAAAAAAAAAAAAAAAACACATCATTGTAAAATCAATACATTCTTCACTCCGTTCAGAATCTAAAAAAAAAATAAACATCATTGTAAAACCATAAGATCCTTCGCTTCACTCAGAATCTAAAATTATTTTTTTCACAGAATTGTATCTCATTATTTATAATATATTTGTTTATTTTCGTAAAAAAGTTAAGAAATGTTTTTAATATTTAACTCAATTAATAAATGATATACATATTATGTAATTTTAGTTTTTAATAATCTTTGTCTGAAGGCTCTTTTATGAATTTAACTTTCACTTAATATTTATCATCATTCATCAATTATCACCATTCACCTAATTGTTTTTATATTATGCGGTTAAATGAACTCTAAACAAAAGATTTCAAATATATCATATTTTATACTTAAAAGTGTATTAAATTTATTCATAATTCGTTTAAAATACAATGATATATTTAAGTGATTATTTATAAGAAGCAGCACACTGGGAAAACTCCCAAATTATCTATAGCCCAATCCGCCTCTAGAACCTAGTTTTTATTTGCTTTTTTTTATAGTACAAAAGCTTCTCTTACTAATAGCCGAGCTGATTGGTATTCTTAATGCAGTGTAAATTAAATAATTTGTGTAAATTATAAAATGTCTAATTTGTTTTCTGACAACATTTATCAAACATCTTTTAAATCAATATGTACATCACTCCTAATGTTTTGAACAACAACATTCTTCGTTATTGTCATTTCAGAATTTAGACATAATTTGGATATACCCACTAGATACACTAGAAGGGTTTAAAAATAAAATGAGCACCATCGCAAAAAAAGTAATAAATTATAATAATAAATAAGACGTAATAAGACTTGATAGTGCTCATAATTATATTATTATACATATTTTATTAAAAATCGTTCTATACAAATTTAAGTATAGTTTTCAACATATTAAAATATTGTATCATATCTAGTTAAATAAAATGTCTGTATGAGTTTTCTATTTTTATTAATCAAAACACAACATTTTTCGGTGTATAAAAATATAGTACATTATAAAAAAACACTTAAAATCTTGTTTTAAGTAAACTTAAATTTTAAATTAACATTTTTTAACGTGGAATAGCTTAGTCTAATACGTCTATTCAGAACCAGTCAAAATAAATCATTATTAGTGATTAGTAATAAACTAATAACTTATTACATTCCAAGCAGGGTTAGACTTTGATTTTCACATTTACGTGAGACATTGATTCATTTAGTATTTATTGGGTATACAGCTGGTATGTATTTAAATATAATATTTAATATTTGAAGTTTTTTTTGCAAAATCATATTTTGCATACCATGTAACATTTTCAAAACTAGTTAAACGAGAATTCGCAATATCCATATCATGCTGTTAAACTGCTAATTTGGTTTACTATCTATGGATTTATAAGCATTATATTTTTTTCTTAATAGGCAAAACAATTAATCTTGAAATACGAGGGCTATTCAGAAACTAGGGAACGTTTTGTAATAAAACAAAAACTAGGTACAGGAAAAATATTTTATTATATACATCTGAAAGAGTGACTAAAATGTTACTTTTCCACATAGTCACCAAACAAATTAAGGCACTTATCGTAGCGGTGGACAAGCTTCGAAATTCCTTCGTCATAGAAATCGCCCGCCTGCGATCTTAGCCACTCAGTGACGCACGCCCGGAGCTCGTCGTCGTCATCAAAACGCTGTGTCACTAGCCAGTTCTTCATCTTCGGGAACAAGTGAAAATCAATGAAAGTTCAGTGCGAAAATGGTGTATCCGGTTTAAAAATGGCCGAACCAACGTGCATGATGAAGAGAGGAGTGGACGCCCGAGCATTGTGACAGACGATCTTCTCGCCAAAGTTGATGAGAAGATTCGTGAAAACCGTCGCTTCACAATAACGGAGCTTTCGTTTTGCTTCCCACAAGTTTCACGAACTTTGCTGTTTGAAGAGCTTAGAAGAGCAGTGCAAAACAAGTGCCGAGGAAAGTTATCGTCAAAAATTTTGTTTTTTCATGACAATGCCCGACCTCACACGGCAAATCGAACAGCAGAACTTCTTGACTCATTCAAATGGGAGATTTTCCCACATCCACCCTACAGTCCCGACCTAGCACCGAGTGATTTTCACTTGTTCCCGAAGATGAAGAACTGGCTAGTGACATAGCGTTTTGATGACGACGACGAGCTCCGGGCGTGCGTCACTGAGTGGCTAAGATCGCAGGCGAGCGATTTCTATGACGAAGGAATTTCGAAGCTTGTCCACCGCTACGATAAGTGCCTTAATTTGTTTGGTGACTATGTGGAAAAGTAACATTTTAGTCACTCTTTCAGATGTATATAATAAAATATTTTTCCTGTACCTAGTTTTTGTTTTATTACAAAACGTTCCCTAGTTTCTGAATAGCCCTCGTACTTTATATTAGAACTAGTGTTTTAATTCAATACGTAAAAAACAATAAAAAGAGACGTTTTACATTTTTCTTTTCCAATGATCTAATATAAACCATAAATTAATATTAAATCAGAACTCTCGAACAAAATTTAAACAAATTTACACACGAGTACCTATTTATTTTTTTTTCATTTCTCAAACAATAGTCAAACATAAAACATTATTTTTACTACACCAACGATTTTTCCTGGAAAGATTACGATCGCTAAAATCACCATTGTCTTTAAATAATAATTTTGTACGAGCATATTAAGTATAATGACTCGGTGTTCGCATGTTTGCAATTTATAACAGTTCCACAGCCAGCTATTGACTGTATGAAGTTATGCTATTTCGAAACAACAAACATTTTTGAGAGTACTAAAATTAATTTACTAATATTCACCATCCATTCTTCGTGAATGGAGTTTTTTCTTTATATTTATTTAGTATAGCAGTTCTATAGTAATGTTCGGCTATAGTTAATTTTTTTAGGTTCTATGCGAAGTGTGCGGACAAATGGAATTTATTAGTGTAACAATAACGAGTGATTTTTTTGTGCGTATGATACCATTTATTATTTTACAAAAAAAAAAAAAAAATTAAAAAAAATACACACCCAAAAGTCTCGAATAGGCAATTATCATGCAGATATCACATATATTTATTAAATTTTTAACAAAATGTGTCTATGTTCTAATATATGCTTAAAAGTTTCATTCACCAACTTTGTAGATTGGGAATCATATTTTTATGTTACTTTGAGTGTTAATTTTTATGTACCCTCAATAGTTTCTCCTGGCGTAAGGAAAAATTGCCAAAAAACCGGGTAAAAACGGTAAAATTTGGCGTAAATGACACTTTCTCTAAATCGATTTTAGTTGTTTAGTTATAACTCTAAAATTAATGATGCTAGAAACTTAACAAAAGCTTTAAAAAAAAATGACAACTATCGTGCTAAAATTAAACGTTGAAAATACCTTGTTTTGTTAAAGATTATTTTTAAAGATATTTTTAATATTTGACAAAAAGTTCTGAAAATTTAATACGACCATATTATGGGTGAACTTAACAAATTATACTGACAAAAATTCAAAAATAGTGAATCAGGATTTTAGTTTTATAAACATTTAAGTAAGTTATCACACAGATTTTACGGAATCGACTGTTAGAAAAGTGAAAAATATCCATAGAGCGAAGTGTGTCCGTCTTTTTTTTTTATTAATTAAAATTTATTTTCCATCTTTAATTTTAAGAAAGATAGAAAGACGTAAATAAGGTTCTTTATATTACACGCAATAAGTTATTAACATTTTATTTCGTTGTTTTGATAATATATGCTTTATCAGTAATATCTTTTTAAAAGGTTAAATGCTAATAAATATATTTAACGGAAAACTTTCCGTACCTATCAAATAAATAAATATGTTTGTAGATTTTATTAAATGTACTGTGGTTTGAATTATAGGTTTCAATGTGATGATTTTCAATTTTGAAATAAACATTTTTTTTTCTTATTTCTTATTTAGTTTATTAATTAATAGTATTTTAATTTATATTATTTATTTGTTTCTGACCTAATTTAACTTAATTTAACATTATTGTTATTCTAACATTTGTTCAATGTTATTAGTATGAAAAATAATTATGATTAGATCATATATGTTTTCAAGTGTGCAATATGGCAGGTAATTGATATCAATTATCAATTATTTGATTTTTCTATGTTAACTGTAATTAAACCAAAATTAAAAAAACAAATCCTTGAAATTTAACATATTATAATGTAGATAACTTTAACCGTGAGTTTAGTTATTCTGACAAAGTTCATTTATTATGAGTCCACTGTGCCTTCTTATTATATAAACAGCTACAATTAAATAATGATCTAAAACTAGAATGAAATACAGATTAGCTTAAACGGACCCAAATTGTTGTAAATCGTAATTATTGTCATTAATGTACATTTTACGTGTTAATGTGCCTACTTCTAATTTAAATAAAATTTATTTTTACGCGTACAATTTTTATCGACATTAATTTAAAAATAATTTTTACGTGGAAACTTAAAGGTACTTCAATGACATAAGAGTGTAAATATATTTATTTATTTTGGTATAGACTGAATGTTAATATTAATTTATTAATCGAATATTAATTAACATATTTATAAATGTTTACAATTTTTGTATTAAAATAATTACAATAATTAAATAATGGGTCATGAACTTACATTTTACAAGTTAATGATACTTCGATAACAGAGATTATACATTTAAGAAATTATACTATTTATGCGGCTATTACAATTATAACTTATACGTCATTTAGTTTAAAAGTTTACGGCAACTTAAACATTTGGAAATTATACATAGATTTCAATTTAAAATACCAATTTTTTTCTATTTTCAAAAGTGTTGCATGCGTTTGGAAAAACTGCCGAAAAACCGAGGAAAACGGTGAAAATTTTCGTTTCATCATTTTTCTAACGTTTTTGGAAATTTGTTCAGTAGGTACTGTTGATTAAGCATACAAATACAAGTTTGTTGAATTTGTATGTGTTTACATGAAATATTTAAAATTTTGTTAGATAAACACTTCCAATAAACGATATATTTTCAATAACTTATCAGTTGTATATAGTCCGAAAATCGTAAAATGTTTTTGAAACTTTTTTCCTATTTATATTAGGGTCCTATTGATATTTGGTAAAAACTTCAAGTGTCTAGAACCATTAATTTTGGATTGATGCTTAAAATAAAAAATGGATTTTATAAAAATTTCGTCTACACCAAATTTTCCCGGATTTGCTCAATTTTTAGGCGATTTTTGCTTGGAAAAACTATTGAGAACAGAGAAAAATTACTCATTTAATGTGATATGTTTAACAGATATGTTGAATGAAACTTTTGGACCATTATTAATATTCAAAAAGTAATCACTTACTTGGGGAAAAAAATACATCGTTTTAAAACTCATTCATTCTTAGTTTCATTCAGAATCTAAAATAATTATGTTTGATATAAGTATAGGTTACTATTAATCTGTCTGAATCTCTGGTGTATTCTTTGTGTTCAAGTAAAATATCCTGTGGTAGCCGTGGTTTTAATCTTAGGTTGACGGATGATCTGCCAATTTTATAATATAGTGCCCCATCAGCTTTGTGGAGTTTTTCGTGGAAATTTTTAAATTGTTGCGTTATTCATGCAGATAGGTATGCAGATAGGTATAGATGGTAGGCCCGTATCATTGTGCAGTTGTTTGTTTCTCATGAACCATGGGGCCTTTAGGGCTATTCTTATACATTTATTTTGGAGAGTTTGAAGTTTTTCTATTTTTATTTTTGTGAAGCTGCTGCCCGTACCGGGCATGCGTAGGTTATAAGTGGTCTTATTATTGCTGTGTATAGGAGTAGAGAGCATTTCATCTGTATTGTTAAGCTGTGGTTTAGTAGGGGGTACAGTATTATCAGCCTAGTGTACCCTTGGTTTATTTTTTTATTAATATGTGTTTTCCAGTTTAATTTTTCATCCATGTGTAGTCCCAGATATTTCACTGAGTCCTCTTTGTTTTTCCATTGGATTTCCTGGTTGTTGATTTGTATTAAGGTCGGGTTCATGTATTTTTTTAGGATAAATATTTTTGCTTCGCTTTTAGTCGGGTTTAGTGTTAGTTTCCATGTTGAGAACCATAAGGATAATTTGTTCAGAGAGATCCGTAAGTCTCTTATTGAGGATTCGAGGGCTTGGTTTTGTGTTATTATAGCTGTGTGAAAATTAAATGCAACAGATAATCTCATGATAACTAATAAAATACTAGTATAATTAAAAGGTGTCATTAATATGAATGCCAATTGAGTAGGTTATCATTAAGACTGTTATAATAATAAGGTGATAATGTTATAATAATGAAGATTGCTTTTTATTTTTAAAATGCGATAAAAATGGCATTCTATTGATGGTGTATAATATAATAAATGATGTAGTATGTTAATCGTAATTCTGGCTTTAAGCCAGCTATTGTTATTGGCAATATACTTATTTTTCGACATAAACAACATGTATGAATGCTTGGTTATCATATTATTATTTTAAATTTTAGAATTATATCATATAATGTAAAATTATTAAATAATCATATAACATGATGAATTTATGACAGTTAGGTAAATACTAGATTGATGGATACCTATGTTATTTGAGGTTTTTCCTGGTTGGTTCCGTGGTTGTTACGATATACATATCCGAATTGGTTCCCAGATTGTTTTAAAATCAATTTCCATTTTTCATCCCATTTTATACTGACTTAGTACTGTTTATATGAAATAGGTATAGTTAAAAATGGTTTTTAATTATTATTTTTCATTTTGTACCATTTAACATTTTATCAAAGTCCGTATCGTGGTTATGTGTTATAATTTTATCTATGATGATAATTAAATAATTTATGTTCAAGTATATTATCTCTTTACACATATCCTAAGTTCAATATAGTTTGTCAAATTCGTTGAAGCCCAAATCTAAACATTTTAAGCTAGCAAGTTTACTTAAGTTTTTCACAATGCATAATCTCCATTTTAATAATAATAATAATAATAATAATGGTCTGAATGGATGAACAATAAAAACGACATGTTGTTAAAACAGATATCCAATAACTCATATTAATATAATAAAAATAAAAATACATTAATCATTCGGAATTCAACTAAAACGAATATTTTTATTCCTCCATATGTTTCTAAATTATTTACTTTTTATTTTTCATTAGAGCTTTTAGTAGGAATATTTAGCTCAACAATTACATTAATTTAATATTTTTACTTTAATTTTATGTGATAATAGGTAAGAGATACTACGTCATTGATCAAGTAGATATATCAAGATAATTTCATATTGTATACCTTGTAACACTTATAATCATACGTATGTATAGAAACATCGATTTATAATGTGTACGATGATACTTTTCAAATATTAACCGTTTGGATGAGATAATGGATGTATTTAATTTATAATTTAAACATTGAATCATTTTTATCGAAATCTCTTTCTAAACTTAATTCTTTAATTACTTCTCATATTTTATTTTTTCATCGACTATAGACAATACAACATAATATATCATAGTGTTTTAGTATACTTCATATTAATATCAAATGTGCAATGATATACAAGAAGATAAAATAAATATATATGAAAAAAAATGAATATTGTCATTAGTAGATGGTTTCTTTTCTCAAAAATCGCATAGTTCTTGTTACGATTTCATTTGGCCTATAATATTTTAGTGCCAAATGATACAGATCGTACATTTTTACTAAAAAAAAAAAAATCAATTTAATAAAACGCGTTACCGATTTACAAAACTATGCGTGCACATTTGATTAAGTTTAATATCATAACGATAATAAGAATAAGACGCCCCCGACATTTTAGAGACGGGACTCTTTAGTTATAATTCACGTGCGATTAAATTTTACGATAGAGGCTTGGTATTAATCGGACGTTCAATGCTGGTGATGGGCTGGCACTAGACGAAAGGAACGAACGATTAATTACTACAGATATTATTAACGTATGCCGTATAATATATAATAATAAACTATATTATTTTCGACCGATAGTGGTAATCATTGACATTACAAATTACAATAATTATGTTTAATGTTGTAACAGTGTGCGATGCTCTGAACTGATGATGAAAAATCGGTCTTGTTTCGGGCTACTACGGAATAGTTTCGCGTGCGTTCCAATGCCATATCGTATTATTATGGTACACTAGAACGAACGGCGGCCACTGGCAGAAAAGACTTGACGGTCGCCAGCGCGCGCCGCTGTACCTACTGCCGATCCAATCATTGGCCGTAAAAAAAAATATTGTTATTTTAACACCACCGACGGGTTTTCTGTTCTATTACATTTCCTCCGGCCCGGAGTATTCTACGTGTGTTTAGTACTTTGTGTCGAATAAAACGATGTATTTATAAAAAAAAATAAAAATAAAAATTTTCAATCCAAATTTCTATTTATTAGTCAGTGTGAATTATAATTACAACCGTCGTGAACACACCTGTTCCCTGTTTCTAACATGGCGCTGAAAAAAGATCCAGGCACGTATTATACTAAATAATTTATTAGTGATGTACAACTATCGTCATACTTTTCATTAAAAAAAGTCTATTATACCTATACCTAGGTGATTTTTTTTTTTTAATTAGAAAATATTGAATTTTAAATAACCAATAACTATAATTCAAATTGTACTAATAACTTAATGAAACATATACGTAAAAAAAAAAAAAAATAATAATTTAAGTACAAAATTTAATATATAATTCTTAATATCAATAAAGTTTAGTTAAAATATGTATACAAATTAAATTTTATTTTAACATTTTTTTTTGTTATTTAACTAAAGGCGTATACAAATCACGGTATTTATATAATAATATTAAGCGTAAATAATTTATTTTGTATATTGTGTTTATCAAACTGTTATATAAACTTATAAATTACAGATGACAAATATTCAAAAATTATCAGGTTTTCAATTATGGTGATTATTTCGTCACACAAATTAATGCATATCGTAAGTTGCAATATCTAAGTAGCAGTGTATTCCAATACCGATATGGAAAATACAGCAATTACTATTAGTTTGTAATTAATGCCATATATTTATCTAAACGAATATCAATTGTTAATAAAATAATATCGAATCTTAATTAGTTAGTCATGTACCTTTTTTGGAAATTATATTTGAATTTATGGTAGAAAATTATGATAATTTAAAAAAAAAGAAAATAACATAAAATTGAAATACATTTTTACATATTTTTGAAAAAAATTAGTGAAAAATTAAAATTGTTTTAAAATAAACATACATTTTATTAATTTGATTCAATTATCAAAAAAAAAAAAAAAAAAAAAAATTCTACACCTTATAAAAGAGTAATATTCGAAAAAATAGTCATTTAGTTCATTTTAGTTACTATATTATATATTTTTAAGGCGAAGTATTAAGTGGGTAAAACTTGACTCAACGTTTCTTGTAAGATTGATTTAATTAAAATAAAGATAGGTATATACTTACTATCAATGTTTTCTATAAAATCTGTTTTTATTTTCTTGACTATCAAAAAATTATCCAAAAGATAATAAAATTAAAATAAGTGGAATTCTCATTTTCATTTGTATTTATTTGAGTTTTGCATTTGATTTACATTAATTAATTTATATTATATATCTATATAAATATTTATTGCTTGTGTATTGTATATGAAAGCGAAAACATACATTTTAAAGTATATAAATATAATATGTTTAAATTAGTTCATCAGACAAACATTTTTTATATAACTGTATTATACCATATAATGGATAAAATTATACTATATTACAATTTTCGAAATAATTAATGATTTGATCAATTTTTAAAATAATATTCACTTCCAAATATTTTCCAAAAAAAAATCTCTCAACGTGAAGTATATTAATGCAATATAGTATGTTTATTAAAAATAAAGCCAACCAATAACCATGCGTACACATGTTTAGTGAACGTATAGCTAAAGATCACTTGTAACACTAAAAAAATAATGGCACTTCAATTTTTGTATGATTTTATTACATTTAATAAGGTCCAGTTTTATACCTGTAATTATTTTATAATTATTGATATTATTTTATATACCTACAATACCATATTATTTAAAATATTTATGTCAATTTTTAAGAAGTTGACCAATGAATTTTTTTTAATTCTATAGGCACTAAAATATTTTCCCCAGGATAATCACATAAAGCATTAAAATTTAAAACCACATACTTCCCAGTGTATTTAATACGTAATTTTATTTATCAGGATATTTTTAATTGCCAATGATAAAAAAAAACAAAATTGACTTAATATTCTAAATTACTATTAAAATAATATAATAACACAAAGTTAGTTACCCGCGAATTACTGATGAAATTATTAACAATTAAAATGTCTTGAAAAATGTATTGAATTTCAGTATTATCGATAGAGAATTCCACGCCAAAGAATTTTTGTTTTGAAGGTCACCATGGATGCACTAAGACCAAATTTGAATGGTTTTATTTTATCAATTCTTTCTTGTGCGTGCGTTCGTGCGTGTGTGTGTGTGTGTGTGTGTGTGTGTGTGTGTGTGTGTGTGTTTTAATAAAAAAAATTTTTGCGAGAGTAGAGAGCCCTTTCACCAGATTCTTGCCGGAATCTCTTACGTTTCAGTCACTGTTTTGAACCATTAGCAAAAATCTGGAAATATTTGTTCCGTGAGCTTAGTAGGTCACCTATGTGCTTATGAATACTCACCATATTGGTCATGTTACACTTTATAATATATAATTTAACACGCCATTAACAGACTATTACGACTTTAGATCGGTAGTGGAAATTAAGTGAACATTATTCGGCGTAAGACATGTATCGTTTTGCAAATTTCAGTTCAGAAAAGTGACATGTTATTATTTATTTAAATATCAGTTTATTATTCGTATAATTTTTAGAAAAAAAAATCCAACTATTTAATATCTTGTTAATTTATTGAGGATAATTTTACATTGATAATAACCAGAAGTTCAGTTGGAGTCTAAATGTTTGATTATTTAGCGACCCGTGAAACTATTGGAAATTTGAACGAAAACAAGCGGGCGTTATAACAAAATTATTAATCGTTTTTTTTTTTTTTTTTTAATTTAAAATTCTTCGTCTGTGTCCATAATATTATTATATTTAAAAAATAATATATATATAATTTACAGTTTGAAATAATACAATTTTCATAATTATTTCGTAATAATTTGACATTATTTAAATGAGCCCAATGACTATACTATATAGGTGTATACTTGAACTATGAACACAAAATGTTTTAAATACTATCAAAGTATACTGTTGCTTTGTTGTTGTTGAATTTCAACGTGAACAATGTTCAAAATGTAGGTACAGCATAATATTGATATGCATTGATGCACACTATTACCATAATACCATAGACACATTAAATTATGTTTATGGTGCCCAAACACATACACACATTCGTATACCAAAAGATATATAATTAGTAGTTTTTTTTTAACTACCATCCGCTGTGATACTGATCCAGGTGAAATTAATTCATACGTCATCATGTAAAACACAACATGTCTGACAACACACCGTAGTCGTTAAACTATAATATCATCGTGTGATTTTTTTTGCATTAAATATGTAAACCATTTTTACATTGAATAATGTTCTAGGCCCCGAAATTTCGAAAAATTTTGTATCACTTATTTTCACTCAAACGCATGATGACGTCGAACATTATTTACACTGTTACAGATGAACGCAGTTTCATCCAACAAAGATACATATTGAGCGTTATGGGCTTCATGGCACTGGCTCTTGGCTATGTTCAACGGTTTTGTCTGAGCTTGGCGATCACTGAAATGGTCGAACACAAGCGTGCATCACACAATACGCACTCGGGCACCGTATGTCCAGTCGAAGAGTCTGTAACCAATACAACTATATTTCAAAAGGTAACAAAAGGTCTTTTTCGAATATAAATTGAAAATAACAGTTTTATCAAATAAAAGTATTAAAAAACTTATAAAAAAACAACCATTTTTGAAATAATACAACGAAATATTTTGCATTTATAGTATAAAATAATGTTTTCAAATGACAATGTACAAGTAGAGGAGCCAGAAGCTGTTTTTTTATTTTGACTTAATTTGTGTCCAACATTTTGAAAGGTTTCCAAAATTTTCGTTGTATGCAAAAATATTTCTTTGATTTTTTTAACATTAAGAAAACTAATAAAATTATATTAATTAAGCTAGCTGATTATTTAAACAAAACATAAACAATTAGATGAAATAGTTATTATAATTTCAAAATATAAATAAGAATCTTCTTGGTAGTTCGATGTTTCACATATTTATTTCGAAGTCAAAACAAGACACGCAGCTACTAAATTCTTTGTAGATTGGCCGTACAAAACCAGCTGTAGCAAAACATTTGAAATTGTTGGAACCCAAATACATAACTTAATGCCCAATAATATTTCAAATATGACTTAACAAATATTCAAAAAATATATTATTCATTGGCTTCTATATGAATACGATGTAAGCTAAAACAAATATAAAGTTTTTATTTACATATAGGTATCTAAATTATTTATACTACATTTTTAGGAATATTTTTATATACCTACATACTTAAATTATTAGTATTACATTTTTATGAATATTATTTTATTTTTATTATCATTTCTCTTGATCAAATAATAGTTATTTATACTTCTAATTGCATTTAAAAATTAAACATTTGTAAACAATATAACTCCTAGGCCTCCACACGAGTATCCTCTCAGAAAGGCCTAGTAATTATTATGTTATGATAAAAAAATAAAAAATAAACAGTAAAAATAAAAAACATCCGAGCCTCTATTTGAAATTAAATAAATAACTTTCATCGTCTAATCTTTTTCTACATGTATAATTAAAATTTATCATTTCCATACCATTGAGTTCATAGTCATTCATTGTACTCCAGATTTTAGTTTTGTAAAGAATTTTGAAAAATATTATGTGGTGCTCTATTTCTGAAAGGTGAGACAATTTCTTTTTTGCACCATAAATTGGTGTGTTTATATTACATTTAATTATTCTGAATAAATATCACTTGGTGCCACAGCGCCAACTGTTGCTCCTTGCATTCGACAGTGCAAAAAATAATGTATACATTCAAATTAAATTCACAAGTTAAGAGAAATCTATATTGCGTATTATTTCAAGAACAGGTTGTATTAGTTAATATGATGCCAAAATTTTATTACTAAAATATTTTGACGATAAAGATTCCGGTTCTCGTGCTCAGAATCTAAATTAATAAAAAAAACTGGTTGATTTATTTATTATTTTTTGTAAAATACATAAATATAAAAAATGCTGTATAAAATATATTTTGACTTGTATATGTTTAGGATAGTTTTTTATCACAAAAATAAATATTTTCAACTAGAGCTCAAAATAGTCGAAAAATTCGATAGTATCTAGCTCAAAATTATAAGCATGTGTAAAATTACATCTTAATGTTTTAAAAAAGAATTCAGTAGCTAATGAAATATTGACCATTAAGGTTTCTTTGTGCGATATTTGCATTCCAAAACAGTGAAGTATTTGTTCGAAGTGAAAAATCCCATATACAATATATACTTGCCGTCGCGTCTTTTATATATTATTAAACTAGGTATGTATCTGAAAAAATTAACTGTCCGTGTAGAACATGAAGTCGTTTTGGATTTTAACCATTTACACGTGTTGTGATTCGCGGTAACATCAATAGCAGCTAATCATTTGTGGACTCTAAAATATTACACGAGTATGTATAGACCGCATATCTCAGCTATATATAATCCGTGTATATTTACAATACTAATTTACAATACTAAGTACATACATTCATATCACTTTACCAGATGTGGTGTCTATGCGTATTCGTTGTACTTTGATAATTGTCATTGGCGTAGACAAATTGTTTAGTAGGTACTATCGATGCAATCGTGCTTTAATCTGCGGAGAAGAATAATGAATTGGCATTGGCGGCCCTCGTGACAATCATCGGGATTGATCGATTTATTATGTATAACACGTTTGAAGGTTTCGCGATCATCGTCTTATTACACCAGACATGTCAAACTCAAAGTATTAACTGGGCCGAATAAATTTAAAATTTTACTCTGCGGGTCGTGCTTAAAAATGTCTTGAAAAAAATATTTTTTACACATTTTTAATTTTATTCATTACGAAAAGAACAGGTACAATTTGATTATTTGTAAAGATTTTTTATAATCAATTAAATTATATTTGAAGTTAAAAACAAAAAAATTAAACTGTTAATGACATTTCTATTAATTAAATTACATTAAAAAAATCGTATTAACAATTTCTTTCTGATGTCTGTGAAATTTTAAATCTCTTTTCTATCACTGATTTTTCTATTTTGTGAGAAATGTACTTGACGAAGCCACTTTAAACACTGAATTTATAAAATTTTAAAATTTATAAATTACGAAGTAGTACACCAAACATAAGAATAATTTTAAACGCAAATTTATGAATTTCTTAATATTGTGCTGGCACATACTTGTAAAATCTGATATACCAACCTCATTAAATTTATTTTTTAAATTTGAATCATTTTGTATTACAATAAGTTTGTATTAGTGCTGGAACTTTTACTGCTCTATTTGAAAAAAGAGATGTGAATAAGGCAAAATCGTTTTCTAAAGATTTTAAATTGTGAAACATATTTTCGAATTCTACTTTGATACAAATAATTTGAGGAATGCATAAAGTCTTCATTTTATGATTATATTTTGAATCTGCTACAGATTTACTTTCTGATAGTATGTTGGTAAACTTTAACTGTTGTTGTTTATAAACTGATTTAAACTTTTTCAGCTTTTCTTGTCTCATTATTCCTTTATATACTGGGCATATTTAAACGTATTCCATACAGGCCGGTTATTATTGTTTAATTTTAGGACACTAATAATACTTTTATATATTAATTTTAATGTTAAATTACATATTAATTAATTTATTATTGTTATTTATTTCTCTGGAAAAATACTATAATTCCCAATGTTCTCAAAACGAATGTGTTTATCGGTTATTTTTCATTTATTAATTTTCACCACTTGGTGTTGATTGAGACATTTTAACTACATATGTTTACAACGACTAGATTATTAGATTAGATGATGTAAACAATTTTAGAGGTATTCGTCAATAATATTTAATCTATCAATAAAACTATCAATAATATTTATATAACTACAATTTATCGGTAAAAACTAACATAAATACCAAATATAGCTTACATTAAAGCTCTCTCTAATGTAGTTGTGGCATAAAATGAAAATTAAAAAAAAATGTTTCGCTATTTTTCCTCAATAATTTTACTTATTTGCCTATTAGTATTGGTAATCATGGACCGCAAAAAAATGAGCCACGGACTACATGTTTGACATGCCTGTCCTACACTAAGTATGCGTATTAAATCATTAAAACATTCGTAATAATAATAACGATATAATGATATGTGAATAGGCCCGGTGATCATGGTAAAGACTAATGAGTGTTATAGGTTATAAACTTATAACTAATACCTACCAATTACTGCAGGTGCGAAATTGTTTCTTTGGATCGCCAATCACATGGGCCAAACCAATGAATCAACACTTCGTTTGAAAAATTTACATAAACCTATGTTTGCAACCCATTAAGACCTCTACATGTTTAGCCACCTCTAACGAACTTACCAAAAATCTAAGAAATAATTTCAAGAAAAAAAATTAAAAGTTGCAAATTATAACATAAACGTTTATAAAAAGCTCCATCAGGGACCGATTTTCAACTTTTTTTGAATTTCAATATGATGCAGGTACTAATTTACTCAGGTACTAATGATATAAAAAAAATAGTTACTAATAGAAATAAATATTAAAAATAGCATGGATTAATTTCAACAAATAAGAATATTTTATAGAAAGACATATTTTTCTATTTCATAGTTTGAAACTACAACGTTTTCTTTTCTTTTTTTTTTCTATGTAAAATCCTTCATTTTATGGATAATATTTACTGTAAACTGTAAAATTTAAATGGACAAAATTAGTTAATTTTATTTCATTTTTAAGTGCGTACTTTGCACCTTGGAATATTTTTCACTCCTTTGATAAAATAATGGGGATGCGTATATTCAATTTTAAAGAAATGACAAATTATTTCTTTAGTTTAATGATTCTGATCAAAACTTCAGCATCAAAGTATACCATTTATACATTTTATACTATTTTTTTAATCTAATTGTAGGTAGATTTTTTTATCAAACCTGTTTAACGTTTTCTTGTTTGACAAAAGAGACGTTTTTTTTACCAAAAGATTCAAAACATGTTATTCAATCTGTATCCAGAGATTAATAAGTATTGGATGGACTAATAATTCTTTATAAACATTTCAAGTTTTTTTTTTTTTTATTGATCTTGAAATCTATTAAATTTCTGCTTCGACTGATATGGTCATTAGCATTACATTCATATACAATTTACATTTAGAAAAAGGAATACATTAAAAATAAAATAAAAAATAAATAAATAAAAAAGAACAATAAATAGATAAAATTATACATGGAAAAAATAAACAATATTTTTGAATTTGGTGCTTTATTTCAAGTTTGTAATTGAAAATTGACGTAGAAACAGTTTATTCCGTAAACATTTTATAATAATTTACTCAGTTACAATTTTTGAACTTTTGTCAGTATCGTTTGTTAAGTGTATGATTATGATCATATTACATGTTCAGAACTTACTGTCAAATATTAAAAATTGTATTAAAGGTTATCTTTGAAAAACAAGGTATTATCAAATTTCTATTTTTAGCCCAAAAATTGTAAATTTTTTTTGAAACTTTAATCAAGTATGTATCAATGTCCCATTAATATAAAGTAAATATCTCAAGCTTTTAGCAACATAACTTCACGAGTTATAATTAAATAATTCAAATTGATTTATTGAAAGTGTCATTAACGGTAAATTTTACTGTTTTTACTCAGTTTTTGGCAGTTTTTCCTAACGCTTGGTAACACTACTGAGAATAGAGAAAAATGACCTTTATAAAGTACTATCTTGACGTGCGATTTTTGATCTATAGAGTTTCTGGATGAAACTTTTGGACCACTATAACTACCTGAAAAAATGTACAGAAAAAAAAAGAAAGAAAAATTAACATCATTGTAAAACGAATAGTTTCGCTTCACTCAGAATTTAAAAGAAATTATATACTTTACTGAAATGAAAATAAATAAGTGAGTCGACAGCTCGCCTACGTCGGTTACATCATGCCTTTTCATGTTCTTGTAGTTAATTACTTTTACAATAATAATTGTGCATTTTTTATATAGTTGTAAATTCATTTCTCAAATAAAATAATAAAATAAATATTTTCGGAATAAAATCGTCTATTATCAACAGTAGCTTTTTATTACTTAAATCATCAAGTCGTCTGAACAAATTGAGTAAAACCTTTGTGAAATTTGCATGTTTCAAGATTCACATAATTGGCAAACATGAAAACTTGTTCCATCCTCGTTATATCAGCCATTTCATAAAAAAAAAAAAAAGACTTAATAGTATTTTACTTCATTTATTTTACC
Source organism: Therioaphis trifolii (assembly GCA_027580255.1). Classification (NCBI taxonomy): domain Eukaryota; kingdom Metazoa; phylum Arthropoda; class Insecta; order Hemiptera; family Aphididae; genus Therioaphis; species Therioaphis trifolii. Next base: position 18,044,258 of record CM050411.1, read on the forward strand.
AACAATCTTTGAAAATAAAATAAAATTACGTGTATTGAATGTGGAATTTTGACAAGAGATACGACCGAGAATCGTTTTAAATAGGAATCGCAAAGTGTCGTAATATTACGATTACGAATACACGTAAAAGCATAATTAATTAGGCGAACGTCGTGTGAGTGTGCTCGCGCGCCCGCATTCTGTTCGTAGGACACCTAATTTTAATATAATACTCGTGTTCGATATCTTAAAATTTTACAAAAATGCCAAATTTCTTTCACGTCTAATTTTCTACTTTAATTTCACCAGAATATCGATGACCTTTGTTTGCAATATTTTGGTGTCCTCGTAAAACTATGTCCACGTAAACTATTTAGCTTCTATTATTGAAATAATGTTTCTTCTATTTTCCACTACTGTTAGTTTCGGAGGTCTAGTACCCCTGGACTCTCCTCCAGCTTTGAAACGGTAAGCGAAAATACCCGTAACACGAACTTATTGAATGCTACGATTCTTTTAATCTGGGAACCGTTGTATTATATACATAATCAAAACGCGATTACTGGTCAGAGCCTATTAAAAATTCAAGAACTAAAGAGTGTATTATTATTAATTATTTATTATTACTTAAGAGTGTATTAATCTGTTAAAATATTTTCCATAGTATTCTAAACATATTTCAAAACTCGGAGTTTAAAAGATAATTCTGCAACTGCGAAAAATCTCGTTTCAAACACTACAATTTTTTATGTTTTCGTGTCACCAAACTACTTTTTATTTTTCCAATTCAAGCACTGCGGCCACTCACAAACAGTTGTAGTTTTAGTGTATTCCGTATTAGTATGGAATCTTATACACTAACAAAAGCTGCAGTGGTAATATATTATTAGCAGTAGTTGTGCTATTAGTTGAAGTGCCCACTCTGTGGTCGTACTCGTGATCACGTCCGTGGTCAGCATAGAAATGAGAACGGCTACCTTATGGCGATATGTAACAATTAGTCGTTTACGAAAATGGTAGTGTCGATGATGATCGTCCACGTTCGGCGGTAGGCGGTAAAGCGACATGTACTCGTATCTCATTGTCGTACGTCTATATACTCTGTGTATAATATACGACGTGCATTAGGTACTTATATGTATATAAGTAACCGTTACGATTGATATACATAGGTGTATACCTACTAAAACGGCATCGGCTGTGCCGGGTAGGAAATTAGCACAAGGGAAACGCGCAAAAAATTACACTCAGAGAATTAGAAAACTGCCGACCCGATTTCTGCTCACGTATAATACCTACGTATATATATCTGATCAAAACGGTACATTTTTTTTTATTCATCGTTTTCATTATGCCAACAGTATACTGTATAGGTATCGAATCATTCGAATCTGTTGTTTTTGCTGTAACCGACTCAGTTATACCGAACCCAACCTAAATAGTCTGTACAGCCTACGAATAATAAAACTGAAGTGAGTTTCGTTTGTTTCAATTTCAATATAAGTACTAGCTTCGAAGTCTTTGAATGTTGTCATAGTCTTGACCGAGCTATTGTGAAAATCATAGATGGAAATAATTACTGTGTAACTTGTCGACTGTATAGTAAAATAAAAATTATAAAATCTTTACCCTTATCGAATTAAATTTGTCTAGTAATAACGGTGAATTCGATCTAGTGATGGGTCTTAAAGGTCGAAATGGACCATACTAATGACCGTGACTAATCAGTGATATATCTATGTATGAGGGGCCAGGATGGAACAGATTTTAAGATACCCTAATTCAAAAATCAAGACATTTTAAAAAGTTGACATAATTTTAAAAGAAGGTAAAACAAAGTAAAAATTGTACTTGAAAAAATTGCGTGCCCACTGTTTAATTATCACGATTATAATTAAATTTCTTTAAATAGGAAGTCGTAAGACGTGTCATCAAGATTCTAGTTTATTACTGTAAAAAATTTTTGAAGTATGAATGTTAGTTGCTGATTTGGGAGTCCCTTACATATTTTATCATGCTTGAGGGGCCCCGGTTCAATGTTTGAACATCCGCTAAATACGCTTCTTATACGGGGAGGCTGAGGGGACTTCAGCCCCTCTCCGAAATTTCAGGAAGTTCGTTTTTAAGTCTACCTATTTCCTACCAGATCGCCCATTAAATCATAAAAGTTTTGAAAGAGCTTGTAGAAAAGAGTTCTGAGCGTGGTATGCCAGTACTTATCTTAAATAATTGAATGTTTATAGTTAATAATAACTTATTTTCGCCGAAAAATTTTGATGACGGTGGCCGACGACATTGATCCGTGTATGGTTTTTATAGCTTTTAGTTATTTCCTTATTTCCCAGAGGCTTTATGCAAACCATTTGACGAACGACGTCAAACTAAACAAAATGTGAACTTGATAATACGATTATTTTGTTGTGCTCTAAATGTGATGCATAATACTAAATTCTTAAGTATGTTAGAAAAGTTTTTATTTCAATTAATTTAAAAAAGAATTATCTAATTTATTCGAAAGATATTTCTTATTAAAAAATATAATTATTTTTAAGAATAGTACGTAGGTACTATTATTAGTTATTTTTTGAAACTATTTATGTTACTTCTAAAAATTATCGAATTCGCTATACAGGGTTACATATTACATTCTTATAATATAATGCGTTCTTATAACTATAAAGCTTGATCCGTTATTAAATAATTTAAACATAAATATGTATGTTTCTATAGTTAACTGTAATACTTATTATTTATTCACGTTTAATTACGAATAACTAACTGTAACACTAATTTTTATCCTTATTTAAAATTGATGCACATTCATTTATAGTATATTTAATGCACGTGTGCGAATCATAAAATGTGCGTGTAAGTGATGATTTTTAAAACTTGCAGTACCTATATGAAACTCTTAATAATAATAATTACGAGCTACGTACCATAGTTCTTGAAGCGTGCATATCATTTTAATTGTTTGTACTGTATTAATAATATTACCTATATTATTTCCAGGTACCGATTATGGTCTACGGAGATTTTTATTTAAATTTTATATAAATTTACTTCATTATTCATGTAAATAATAATTATTCAAAAATAAAATAAAATCGTTTCCTTGTTAGATGCATAATATACCTGAGAACACAGAAACACTTGTTGTTTTGATCACATAAAAACGATTCATTTTTTCGTGATTTGCGCTGAAACTTATAAACTAAACGCATATTTATATACCTATGTGAAACTACAGTTTTTCACGTCGTAAAATCCGAAGTACAAGGTTGCAATACGTCAATTACGCAAAATGTTTATTAAGTTACAAATTACACTTAGTTTTTTTAACAAAACAATCCTACGAGCTTTTCCTTATAAATTTACCTATTTTTAAAAGATGCTCATATTTTAATTTCAAAAATAAATATTTTGTATTTACTCTATGGACGTACGTATTGACTTCGGATCGTGGGTAGCTACGTAAAAGAAAATGCCAACATAAATTATTTTAATTAACATACAAAGGCATTTGGCATATTTTACATTTATACTCACATAGTTATAATGTTGACATAAGTTTATAATTTACTATATAGGATCGCTTTATACAAACAGACTTATCATTTAACTAATATAACTTACTAACGATACTTTATAATTTATTGAGGATAACAAATTTGTACTTCTTGAATCAAAAAATACCAATCTACATATTTTCGACAGTAATGTTCGTTATAATTTCACAGATTGTGCAAACAGAGAAGAGAATGATATTTTATGGATTTGTAATTATGATTTATCAAATTTTATTTTTTAATCAAATTATTGGATAAAATCTAATAATAGTATGGACTATGGATAGTTATAATATTATTTAAAAATATTCAATCTATATCAAATTCACGTTTTCTTTCATTTTTTTCTCACACATTTTAAACATTAAAAAAATGTTGCCATCTATTTTTATTCGTTGAGTTTATATGTAAAATGTGAGCGCATGAATTAATTAGTCTACTTAATTGTATAAATAATGAGAACCAAATTGTTATGACTTAGGAGTTATTTATGTTATTACTTATATTATAATGTGCTTGAAATATTATACTTCCTGTTTTTATTTAATCTCATCTAAGTTATGACTCTGATATTAAATGATTAAGATACAATTTAAGATAAATAGTCGGACATTAAAAATACATTTCAGAAATATGAATTTATGAAATTCATATTAAAATGAAAAAATAACTACAGTTCTCAGTATTAAAAATCATTATTGTAAATAACATCGATCACCTGACAATACCTATCTATGAAAATTATCTAGGTAATTATATGGAATTTCTTTGATTATATTATTGGGCAGTAAATTAATTTAATTCTAGATTTTATGCAAAATAAGCAATATGTGTAGGTATTGAATTTATAATTATATATTTTTTGTTTTGTTTTTATGTCTTGTACGTGGCTACGATTTTATGTGAAATGTCCGAAGAAATAATTTTAGGAATTGTCTTATAGTTTTACAGTTTCATAAAACATTGTAAAAAAAAAAAAAAACAATCAAAATATTCAAATAGTAATAATAAGTAAATTAAAATAATAAGTAATACTAATGAGTAATTTGATAAGAACGCCTGTTTTTTATAAAATCGATTTTGCATATTTTATTATAGGTATAGTTTTTGAAATAACAGTTTAAGAGATTCTAAATCTACGGATAATTATTATTAAATTGACTTGGCCTAATTTTCAAGAAATATTTATCACTTTAAGTTTTATTACAAACTTACTATAGAATCTATATTTTAAAATTTGTTTTTTTTTTCGTATAATAACATCATTAACACATAATTTTTTTTAACTTAATGATTCATCTGGAATCGTAGTCATTTGTAAAAAATTACATAAAATAGTCATTTTATAAAATCTTGTCAAAAATTGTTTGAGTTTACTACAAATTATTATAATACTAGTTAATACATTATGTTGCAGGAAATGGAATTCGATTGGGACGAGAAGACTCAAGGGCTCATTTTAAGCGCGTTTTTTTGGGGATATGTAATCACGCAGATGCCGGGAGGCATGTTGGCTGACAAATACGGAGGAAAAGCTACGTTAGGTTTGGGAATGTTGTTTAGTAGCATTGGCACGATTTTGACACCTTTAGTGGCCAGGATTGGACCACTAATGTTAATTACCCTAAGACTGATTATCGGACTTGCTCAAGTATGTATTTTACTTAAATGTAATGTATTTTAATAAAATGTATATACATTGTCTTTTATTATGTATAGATTTAGATACCTACCTACCTATTTTAACTATATTCAAATAAATACATTCTTATGTTTATTGAAAATTAAATTACTTAGGTAATAGAAACATGAAATTGGAATATAGGTAGGTACCTGCCCACCGTGAATAAATAATGTATGCATAACCTATAATAATAATAACAATATTTGTAATACCTAAGTAGAAAGATATCATGTCAAAGCAATTATATTTTAATAGATATAAAGTTATGAAAAAAAAAATGGTTTCTGTTCTTATTGGATTCGTTTTGTGAAAGTATTTATTAAAAAATAAAATACAATATTTATGAAGTAGGTATGATATAAATTTATTATAGGTTTAAATTTACCTGCAAAATAAAATTGGGTTAATACCTAGGTACAACCTGTTGTAACAAAATATATTTAAAACATTTTTTAAACAGGTTAATCAGCTGAAGATACTTATGTTGTAGCAATCCGTAGATATATTAAATAATACAATATTACAATATTAATTAGTATCATGATTTATGTATAACTCAGGATGATTCATCCTAAACAAGAGTCCCATGAACTAAATAGAAAAGAGCAGTTTCAGATCTTTTTTTATATTCTTAATTTTCTTGAAATAATGGACCATGACATGCCACATTATGTGACACCTTTAGTTATTGATTTATTATTGTTTTAATAATGAGCAGGTACTAAAATTATTATATCTAAAAATAATGAGACCTTAATTAGTATGATTGGATTTTGGTAGCAGGTACCTATAAATTAATATCTACAAGTACATACCAATGTTACTAGAACAATTTTAAAGAATATAATATTAATAGAAGAGATCCACAAAGTAATTGTTAACAGAAATTAATAATACAAATTACAAACTTAAATTGCTATAAACAAAATGAATAAGACAACAGGCTCCAAAAATATTTTTTTGTTTTAGTTGATTTTTTTTTTTAACTGAGTCTGTTTTGTATAACCATTACATGTGCTTTTATAATACAATAATATTATCATTTCATCATATAATGAGACAAAAATGTCTCATGTTTTCATGATTGATTACTTGCACTACTTGCAGTATAAATAAAAATATTCTATGTTCTATTACAACTCACAAGTCACAAGATACTTAATAATACATATAATATTTTTTTATTATATGTAAATTATAATTAAAGTATAATTCTCGTAATCTATACATATATTTGTAGTTTATATTTAAAATTAAATTTGATATTCAAATATGTGTCTAGGTTTGGTAATTTCAGAGTATGACAACCCTATGATATAGGTACACGGATGTCCTCTTATTATTGGGTTGTACATCATAATAACTCTAGTATATACATTATACATAGACAATAGGGTACTTTTAACTAGGATAGTACAAATATTTTTAAGTTTTATTTTTAAAATATGTTTGCATTCATTTGTCGTAACTGAATTCATTTTGTTTAGGGACCATTATATCCTGCAATGAGTAGGTTACTCGCTTCATGGGTACCAATTGAAGAACGAGGTAGATTGGGATCTCTGGTGTTTGCAGGTAGGTACGCAACACTTCAGTTTTTGATGGCCTTAAAATATCAACTATATTTATATGCTGACTTATGAATTTTCAGGAGCTCAAGTAGGTAATGTCGCTTCTATGCAGTTAGGTGGTTTTCTAATGCGGTATACAGACTCCTGGACCAGTGTATTTTATGCATTTGGAATATTTGGTATGCTTTGGCTCGTGCTTTGGTTTGTATTGATTTACAATCATCCAAATCGTCATCCATTTATCAGTAATAAAGAGAAAACGTACCTGAATCGTGCAATAAACGTAGTTGATCGGGATGATGTTAGTATTATATCAATAATAATTCAGTTTATAAAAAATATATATGATATTGAACATTGTAATAATTTTTACTTTTTAGGGGAAATTAATGATTCCTTGGAAACAAATTGCAACATCAGCACCAGTGTGGGGTTTAATTATTGTACAAATCGGTCATGACTGGGGTCTATTTACCATAATAACTGATTTACCCAAGTATATGAAATCAGTGTTACAATTTTCAATAGTTCAGGTACTTTTTATTTATTTAATATAATAATAAATAACTTTCATACTAAAAGCTTAATAAATATGATAATATACTGTTGAAAAAAGCGTATTAATTAACACATTGTTTTGCAGAACGGTATATGGTCTGGGCTACCGTATTTAATGATGTGGTTGGTTGCAATGATTTCTGGTTTCATAGTTGACTCAATGTTGACTTCCAAATATTTTACAGTGACTTGTATACGTAAAACATTTGTTACAATAGGTAGATACAACAATTTATTAATGAAAAGAAAAATATTTACTTAAAAAATATCATCATTATTTAGCTAGTGTAGGCCCGGCAATAGGAATTGTCGCAGCTTCTTACTCGGGATGTGATAAAGTCTTAGCTGTGGCTAGTTTCACAGCTGGTATGGGACTTATGGGTACGTTTGTACCCAGTCTGAAAGTCAACGCTTTAGATCTCAGTCCCAACTATGCTGGAACACTGATGGCTATTGTAGGTACAATTGGATGTTTTTCTGGAGTCATTGCACCTTATATTGTAGGCATTATGGTTCCAAATGTGAGTCCAGCAAATATATACAGTTGAACGGCAATAAAATTAAAATAAATAAAAAATGTATTACAGAGTTCTATGGAAGAATGGCGTGATGTCTTTTGGTTGTCCGCAGCTATACTGATAGCAACTAATTTAGTATTTTTACAATTTGGTTCTGGAAATGTACAGCCATGGAATGAAAACGCAAAACAACAATATCAGAGCACCGAACATATTGAAGAAACTAATATGCCATCAATATTAAAGCCACTGTAAAAAAATCCTATACAAAACTGAAAAAGAATACATGTACAGTTTTAAATCTCAACATTTTTATATTTATTACATTCAAAATATAACATCATTGTATAATAAAAGATTTGTAATAATTCATTTAAATCACACAGAAAGAATATTTAGAATTAAGAATTAACAATGAAAAACATGAAACTTCCAAAGAAATCCCTGGATACCATTAAAATTACGCACTGTAAATCACTTGACAAATAACAATCAATTTGCAATTTTAGCACTTCAATTTAAATTAAACAAATAAAACAGTAAATATAATAACATACGAATTGGATTCTTTAAATTTATAATCAGTACATTTCTATATGGAGTTTATTTCCAAAATTTAGTTTTTTAACAATAAATATTAATGAATTTTTAAAAGAACACATATTGGTACTCTTCTTGTAAGCTACCTACAACAATTTGTTGGTAAAATTGTATGTATGAAAATATAATTATGTCATAAATATAATTTTTAACAACATAGAATAATACAATACATAATTTTTTAAATATATGTTTCTGATAATTAAATGCAAAATTCTTTATAAATAATTAATAATGAACAATATTAAATAATTAATTAGAAAACTAGATAGAAAATAGGTTTACTGGGTCAAAACAATAGGATATTTTTTAGCGAATAATACATCAAATTGATGAAGTAATTTGTGTTAAATTGACAATAACAAAAGGAATGATTGCAGTTTTCTAATGCAAAAAGAAAGTTTTTGGAATGATGTGAACACAAAACATTCTATACAAAAATGTAATATTCAATAATTTGTGTTAATAATGTAACCAGTAAAAATAAAAACTATAATTGATTGATGACATACACAATAAGTAATAGTTTTTAATAGGCAACATACAAGACTATAGTGAATTTCATAAAATTACTCAACTAAGGAGAGGCTTACAGAGAAAAGATTTTGAATTTTAGAGATTTATGGTACTGAACATGCAGGAAGACCATAACAAATCAATTTTTTTCAATTAGTATTATAATTGAAAATATTTTATACTAGTAAAATGCATAAGTGCATATACATATTAAAAATGCAATACATATTAAAAAATATAAGATATATTGCCTGCGTTGAGAACTCCAAAAGATTTTTGTTTACTGATTGGCCATCAAAATTTAAACTCCATTTTTATGAAATGAATAATAGTACCTACACATTAACACACAATTATAAAGGTGAATTATAAAATAATATCATCTTCTTATTAGTTAATAAAGTTTTAGATACTTAGATATAAATTAGTCTTAAATAGTGTATCACATAATTAATAAATAATTGAATTTTTGCTTAAAATACATTCAATAATAAACATAGAATTTTCAAAATATTTAGCATTAAATAATTTCATAATGGCTACATTTTAACTATCTAAATGTATTTATTATTTATAGAACAGTTGGTATCCAGGTCGATAAGATAATGAGAGTAAAATTGATAACAAGATTTATAGTAGAGGTCTCTATTTCACGTGTATCTAAGAACACGTACATACGTGTTTTTATGGAAACGGTGTTAAAGCTCGTGTAATTAAAATACATGTGTACACGTGTCTTTAGAGTCCATATACCCGTGTATTATAGAATCCGTGTACCGTGTGAAATGTCCGTCTACCTATTACCCTGATCTGAAGAAGATCTAAAAGGGGGGGCCCAAAAGTACGTACCCAACATTACCCCCCCCCATGTTATCATACAAAAATATTTTAGTTAGAAATTTAAAACAATATGTCATATAAAAAAAAAGTATTAATATATTTATTTTTATGAAAATGTTTAAGGTTTTATTTTCTTGGGAAATAAATTAAAGCATTTAAAACATAAAATATCAACATTGGATTTTACCTGTATGTCACAATAATCTATTTGTAATTATAGGGTGATCACAAATGATATAAGAATTAAGATTACATTAACTAAGTGAAATAACACCACCAAAAATAGTATTCCACACGTCAGTATTACATAGCAATATTTTTAATTTTTTTTTTATTTAAAGTTGATAAAAACTACTGGACCTTAAACACACGAGTAATTTTAATACACGGGTATTTGTAAATTCGGTATTCGGACAATTGACACCCGACGGTTTTGCTGATATCGGACTTTCACCCGATATTTTTAGAACACGGACAATTGACACCGAGCGATTACGATTAAAATTACGATAATCGTGAGTAGGTACCTATAGGCATTAGGCAATAGTTATTAGTTACTAGTTAGTGTCTGTTGTAGTGTTGTGTGTACTCAGTTTTATATATTTTTTTACATAATATTCATTCAATATGGACTCAGAATGTTCCGATATAATTGAAATAATTAAAACAAAAGTAATCATTAATGATTATATTTATGTGTTCCAAAAAGAAGTTGGCGATGGGCTTAGATATACTTGTGTTCAACGAAAGAAACATTATTGTAAAGGTAGTGTAACGATAAATTCGTCCAAAACCAAAATTTTAAAATTTCAAATACATACTCATAATCCTGATTCTGCTGAAGCTGAAGTATGTCGTGCCTTAAATGCGATGAAAGAAAATATTGTAAACAATTTTGATATTCCTTTTAAAGTGTAAATCATAATGGTGCTTAGGTTATATGTTTTTATTATTATATTATACGATTATAGGCTGATTATTCAGTATTTATAAATTTTATATTCGGTGTCAATTGTCCTATTATTGGTGTCAAATGTCCTATTATCGGGTGTCAAATGTCCTAGATTCTGTAAATTCAACTATTTAAGGTGCGGTCTACGTGTACACGTGTATATCAATACACATACCAGACCGAGAGCCTTAATTTATAGTGTTCAAAAAATTGAAATTGATTTGTTTAAAACATCAATATGTTTAACACTACTAAGTACATGCAATAGACTTAAAAAATTTCAATGAAAATATAACTGTATTAATAATTAATGAGAAAAATATTGACAAACAAGTAAATATGGTAAGTTAATGTACACCAGCTATTCCTTTCACAGCAATATTACTGGCATTTTCTCTTTTTACTTTTCGTCTCCTAGAAGGATTTTCTCTATTATACTGTATATTTTTGTCGAGATCAATTGTGTACATTGTACCACAAATAAGTAAATCAAATTTGGTTTGATTTAATTTATAATTTTCTTCAATCTCTTCAGATGTTCGTTTTTCATATTGCCACCAGCCTAAATTATAAAAATTCAACACATATATAAAACATTTGTGAGTTAATTATACACTTTGTCTATACATACCATTCTTTCCTTCATAAAACCATTGATAGCCATCATCTAGTATTTCTACTTCCTGGCGTTCTAGTACAGTAGGATTCTTATCAAAATCGACTGGAATATGTTGCCGACACATTGGACATCTGTTGGCTTGCCGTGCAGCCCCTTTCACACACAAAAAACAAAAGATATGGCCGCACGGAATACGTGTAGGAAACACAGCAGGTCCCAAGCACACGGGACAGTCAATAGGTTCGCTTTTAGGCTTGTCGGATTTGTCATCTATAAATCAATATAATAATAAGGATCAGTGTATTCATATTCACAAGTGCAACATAAACTATTATCTTTAACTGACCTTTTTTCTTGGACTTCTTTGAGGCGGATTTTTTTTTAGTTTCTCGCGTCACTTTCTCGCCGGAGTTAGCATTAGCCCCAGAAGCAACGGCTTCGTGCGCTCGGGACTGATCTTCTTCCGACGGTTCGGCTACACAAAAGTTCACAAATCATATTTTGTCATTGTAGAGACTTCTAACGGTAATATTATTGATTTTATTGCATAGCTGCCACTCACCTCTTTCGGACGACGTCGCTGCCGCTTCTTTGTTCTCGTCCATAGTGATCTTGTCCTCGGACCGTTTCAAAGACGCAGCCATGTCTCTAGCAAAAAATCGTAGAAGGCCGACGGTGACGGCCGTACGAGAACGGACGCGTCGTTCGGTCGAATCAGAATCGCGTCGTACACAACATGGACTGCAACGGACCACAGGAGCGTCGACGAGCGATCGAGTGCGGACCCAAATGATAGCGTCGTGATTAAGTATTAACGGGAACAAGCGAAACCGTTTGAGAATCTTCGTGAATTCGTGATAAAAATGACAGTCGTTTGTTTATTGTTGCGTGAATGTATGTGTGCGCGCATTTGTGTGTATAGTGTGCGAGTGTGTGTGTGTGATTATGTCTATGTTTGCGCGTGCGTACAGCAGTTGTACAGTGTGGCTACATCGTGGGAATTTATTGTCGACCACTGGACCGCCGTTGTTACGATTTAGGTCAAATCTTCGACGAAATAAGAATAAGCAAAAACTGAGTCAGAGTAATAATAATGACCAAAAGCTGATACGCGTTCTGTTTAAGGTTCTTGAATAATATTATTAATTTTCTTCTTGACAATTTTTTTGCTATTATAATCAATACGAATTTACCATATTGCTCGATCACACTACACGGCTTTTAGATTATTGTTGATATTTGTTAGAATATGGTTTCTATCAGTTTTGATGAACCTGTATGATTACTTAATACGAATCAAAAAAAAAAAAAAAGAAAAAAAAAGTTGATTAATTTGAGAAATGATTATCAGATAAAATTTTATTATAATTGAAATGCACTTACATTTTAACTTTAAAATAGGTGCAACAAAATCTACTTAAATATCTATCAATTAAAACAAAATTTTTTAATATTTTTTATTCTTATTTAGTTGTTCAGAGCTTCATATCGCATAGCTTCGTATTTGAAAAAAATTCTTGAAAAAAAGTATGAAGTAGATTTATTTAGTCTTGTAACATTCCGATATAGGTAATTGTAAAAAAAAAAAAAAATCAAATCAATACTGATTTAAAATTGAAAACTTTATTGAATATCTGCCGTCTCTGTGGTATTACAATTCGATTTGATGTGCTTAAATATATTACTGTAGTCTATACTTTATACTTAAGTATTAAGTTGATTAAATTTCTTTACCACATAGGGCCTATATGCAGAGCCGGATTAACATAGGTGCAAAAGGAGCTTTTGCTCCAGGGCGGCAAATTTTTGGGGGCAGCATATAACTTTTGTAATACGAATATTAAATATCGTGTATATGTTTCGTAATTCAAATGTATACATGATTAAATCGAGTAATATACGATTGCCTATTGAAAAATTACATATTTTCATTATGATAATATATTTTATTATTTTTAATATATAAAATTGTAAGCTATAGCACTGAATAGTGTATCTACAATATTATAAGGATGTACTAGTGACATAGTATAACCATGAATATAGTGGTATTAATCACAGTTTACATAGGTACAATTTTGTAAAATTCTGTTATAAATAAACGACTTCTGTAGTTTTGTCTAATCGATTTTCTGTGCCGCGTTATTAACTACGCTTTGTATCATCTTATTTTTGTTAAAATACACATAGGTACCTGCGCCTATTATATATATATACATAAAATATAAAATAATTAAGGTTTTAAACTTGTAGTAGTTATTTACGTTATAATATAAGGTACCAAATGTATTCTTTTTTAAATTGTTTAAATTATTCATACAGTATTACATGAAATACATATTACAGCTGTTTTAAGTTTTTAACGACTTCTTGATAAAAAAATTTCCTATCAAATATATATTGCTCTACGACGACTCTAACCCTTAATCCGGCTCTGCCTATATGTAACTTTTGGGAAAAATAAAAACATTCTAATCCAAGTGTATATAGATACATTTTTTGATTTACTTAAAATTCAAAAAATAAAAATTTAGGTGTAAATGATATAAGGCAATACTACAATAGCATTAGATAGGTATATTAGGTCAAAGAGATACACGGTATGGCCGGTACTGCAAGACTTACCAGAAGTCAATCAGAATTCCGGCCAGCCATATTCCCAAAATCAATGGGAACCTCGACCTTGAAAAAATTCGAGTCGTCGTTACCGAAATCAAAAATAAGAATGCAGGACACCTCACCGTGTCAGTCGAAAGCGGGGGGAAGACGCAGTCGAGACAGCCGCCACACTGAAAACAGAAACAGAGCGGGTACTAGTCCTTGAAGCGGCAGTTTGCAACGCCACCAGACCCGTCCGTCTGGAGATCCTAGCCCTTGACAGACAAGACTATAATCTTAACGAATAGACAAGGCTGGGTACGGGAGATCCAAGTGCTTTTTATTCATTTTTAAAATTATTTCATGCACTTTTTAAATATTAATATTGACTGTTTTATGAATATATACCTACTTAAAAATGTTTTTAAGGCGAAACACTAAAAAAAGTTTTTTATTATGTATAAATTTTTATAAATTTTTGATTTTTCGAAAAACATTTTTTTTTTAATTCATTCAGGCCGGTGGTGCGATGGTCGATGAAAGGGCACGGAGAGGGAGAACCTGTTATTGATACTATTTTTTTGATGTGGAGTACTTTAAAACTCGTTCCTCTCATGCCGTGCCCGTCTAAAAGAAGCGAAGCTGGAAAGATGCTTTCAAAGCCATACGCCTACGGGCACGAGGCCTCGGAATGCAAGAATTTAGACCGCACAAAGCAGTGCACGACGTATTGGTCGGCTGAACACTTCGCCAAGGAGTGCAAAGCCCGTCCAAGCTGCGCGATAAGCAAGGAGAAGGCGAAGGACCTCCATCGCTATGCAAGTAGTGCAAGGCACGAGGTGCACAGAGCCGCAACAGCGAAGATGCGAGAACAACATAAGCCTTGAGGTGAAACGAAGTTAAGCTCATAAAGTGTGGCACCCCGACCAAAACAAGGGAGTTAGAGGTCCCCTCTTTTATTGTCTATTGATGTATTGCGATTTTTATTTTTGTTCATGCATTTTGTTTTAACACAATAAACGTTGGGGATCGGGCTAAAGTACTTTGGAAACATTCATGCCAGATCTTCTATTAAAAAGCGAAGAAAAAATGATGCATTAGGAATATACATTATGCATAAATGAAAATTGTTTTTTTGTTTATAATGAATAATACAATAGTTACAAAAAAAAAAAAAAATCTGTAAATATTCTAATGCCAAAATGTTAGTTATTAAATGGTTATTTATGTCTTCAGATTAAGTGTAGATCTATTAATAATTATTCTAGATCTAATTTTAGATTCTGAGTGAAGCGAAGGATCTTATGGTTTTACAATGATGTTTATTTTTTTATTTTATTTTTTTTTTCTATAAACACTTTTTCGTATAGAAATCCTTGTCCAAAAGTTTCGTCCAGCAACTTTTTAGATTCGGAATTGAACTGAGATGGTACTTTAGAGAAGTCATTTTTCCAAAATCTCCATAGTTACTCCAGTAATCAAGAATAACGATCGAAAAACTGAATAAAAACGGTAAAATCGGTAAAAATCCGCCGTAAACGAGATTTCACTGTTCAGATTTTAGGTATTTAGTCATAAATCGAAAAATATTGAAGCTAGAAACTTGAAAATGTTATCCAATATCAAATATATACTTTTTTATATTGGACAAAATTTTCAGAACAATTATAGCACTTTTGACTTAAATATAGAACTTTTAATTTACCAAATTGTTTGAAAGTTTTTATGTAATATAATTTTAAATATTTGACAAAAAGTTCTGAAAATTTAATATGACCTTACTCATATACCTACCTAATTATCCTAACAAAAATTCAAAAATCGTGACTCAGGATTTTTTTTTATACACACTTTAATAAATTATTATAACTCACCAAAAATTATACAAATAACCGTAAAATACGTAAACAGTATTTAAATAATAATGTATTATATAACACTGAAGCTTTGCTCAGAATCGTTTTATACTAAAGAAATGAGTCATCATTTCTTTAAAACTTAATACATTCATCACCTGCAATATCTTGTCCGAGGACCGAAGGGACGAAGGACGAACTTGTACCACCATCATCTCACTTACCAGCTTTTTGTCTTTAATTTTATTCCTTCATATGTCTACATCTAATATTATGTTAATTAACAACACATTATAAAATAGTTAACAATCTAACATTCTACCTTCTACACAAGTTTTGCTTACAGAGGGTGGATAACTTTTGATTAATCTATGTAGTCATTTAATAATTTAAATAATTTTTGTATGTATGTAATTGAGACGAAAAAAAATACATTAATGATTTAAAGATGATTACAATTAATTTTTATGTTTTCTATGTACAAACCAATAGAGTCTTAATGTTAAGTAGTATCCGATCTCGACAAAGGACAGAACGCTGCAACCAAGGAAAAACGACGCCGTACCACCGAGAGACACTGAAATAAATAATTAATATTGTAAACGTACATTACAGATATTAAAGTTAGAACCGGACACACGCAGAGTGTTTAATTAGTATAATAATTATATGATATGACACGTCGTGTGATGTATACGCACGTTATTATGATATGTTATTACATTATCTACGTATTATTATATTATCACCCGATACAGTAATACCTATAACTATTATTTGTAGCTATATTACAAGGGTAAGTCATAAGTGGACATAATATATTTTATTAGGCGAAATTAAACGTTAGGACGACGACGCGTGTAGGTAGGTATACTATATACATACCGATATATAGACGTCGTCGTGCTAAAAGCTGTATTTCACGTAACTATAATAAAATTTGATAAATGGCTTGATTATCAAACTCGTTAAAACTGTTTGCGGCGTGTGTACGAAATCATGTACATTCCATGGCTTTTCGTTTTTTTTTTTTTTTTTAAATACCGTTTTTACGGCCGAGCGATGTTCTAGCTGCAGTTATATTTATTATACAGCCATATGGCCCACGTATTATTACTATTATTTTTTATACATTATAGGCGCGCGCAAATCAGAGACGCGTTATTGCGTTTACTCGTACATCTACCTGACTACATACCTATCTGCCACTCGTGCAGTGTTATGAGCAACGGTCGAGTGTTACCGAGAAATTAGCTCGGCGTATGATCAATTGCGATGGTTTTACGTCCTCCGCGGCTTATAAAATATAATTTAACATTAGATTTATGTGCCCACCGGAGAGATATTAAACTTACACGTCCCGCGCGATCATATCGACCACGGCGTGATGAAATTGAACTCGCGTGCGCTCAAAGAATCAGGTATACGATGAGCCAAACAAATTATTTTATAATCTATTTACATCATTGCAGCCTATCAACATGTTCGCGTGTTATAGGTGAACTACACGTATAAGCGGTGATATATGACGACATACACCTACTAGGGTACATTAGTAATAATAATGATGATAGAAAAATATATACAGCACTAGAATATTATTTTCACCTTGATAGCGCAGGTATAGAATATTTGATACACTAATACTAATAACCGTGTTTATACCTACGTACATGATAGTTGGTAGTCATTTTATTTTACAGTTTGAATAAACGGCTGGAGTCAATGGTTCTTGACCTTTTTTGGTCCATCGTCCTTTCATTGAGCTGCTTGTCAACGCCCCCATCTCCATTGACCAGACGGAAACCGAAGAAATATTTTTCAATATTTTGATACGTCAATGACTACTCTAATTTGGTCGTAAGCCAATTTTGTTTTTTTTTTTTAGTTCTCTCACATTAAGAATAATGTCGAAGTATACTGGAGATAGCGAACAGCGATTTTATTTTAGTACTTTTAGTTACTGCCCTTTTTAAAATAATAGTGAAAATAATTGCTTTTCATCAACAATTCACTATTGCTATTTATACCTTCAATGACGTTTCATTGTTTCAATAAGTTTAAAGAATATGAAATATTTATTAAAAGAAAAACGAAATATTTATAAAAAGTAAAACAAATAATTAATAGAAGTTGGTAGTTACACTCTGTGGTATTGAACATTCTCATTAATTTATTTTGTTATTCAATATTTTTCAAAATCTTGTGTCCTTTTTAATCGTATATACATATATGAGATCAAAATATCCATCGCCCATCGGAGGTGGTATCATTGCTGTTGAAAAACAATGATTTGATATATAATAATAATATATTTTTTTTACTTTTTGTTTTGTTTTTTTATTTAATCTTTTAGGAAAAGCAATCTTTAAAAAAAAAATACAATATTTAATTGTTATTTTTATTTTACTGTTATAGTGGTATAAGTCGATGTCCAAAAACAAAAAATTGATTTAAGTTACAAATTGATAGGTACGTAATAGGTGGTATGAAATTTGATGAATGAAAATGATACTAAAATAGGAAGTGTTACAATAGGAGTGAATTGTTAAAAATGTGTAATGCATGTATACATAAATGTATAATTCATACACCTTAATATCTATATAAGGCAAAGAAATAAAAACTTAATAGGTATAGTTATTTTAACTTTGTAACTGTATAAGTACCTATTCTATTTACAGGTTTTTGTAAATTTGATGTTTTTTTAATTTATGATCACTATATTATTTTATTACTCATCACATAATATAACTTATAAGTGGAATTTGTAATAATATCACCAATTAGCAATAGGTAACATATCACCTATGTCCTATATGGTACATGCATATTTTATAAACTCCCTTAGTTTGATAAACTTAACTGTGTAGTGATATCAATTATCAAATCAAGTTAAATGTTCATTGGTGCTGACGACTGACGCAATACGTGAGGGTAATCGTGATAGTTACGTTTTCAAATGATATTATAATTCATGATTACAAGTGGGAATAAATCGATCGCTCTATGTAAATTTCAAATTTATAGCTACGCGTGTGTAGTATCTATATATGTAAGCATTGTATTTAAATGTTTTGTTTTTCTACAGTTTAATGCTCCCGGTATAGGAAACTTACCTACCACATACACGAAATGTGTACTTATTTATGAATAAATACGTACAACAATTGATATTCCAATAATACTGTTATAAAATGTTGACTATTCGTGTAATCGATGCAATAATGTGATTACGTGCGACTATCGGAATAATTTGTCCCAGTATGTTCTTCGAGTATAACTTACGAAAACCATATACGGCTTAAAACACATACATACACTTCTTCCCATGCACACGCACAATCACACATATTTCTACTAAAAAGCCATTATATATATATATATATATATTTCTTATTCATTTCCTCGTCAAATTAAATGAATAAACATTTTTGTATAAAATATTTTACATACGCTAATAAATGTACCTATTGACTTAAGCGTATATCGCTAGATGATATATTATTAAAAATATCCCTTTTTTATGTTAAGGAAATCAAGTAACAAATTATAGTATAGACTATATATAGAGAAACCACGGGGTAGCTGTTTTGAATCGTGGTCTTTTATTTATTTATTTTTTATATTATTTATTTATGCTCATAACATCTTTGGTGGTCATCGTCGTCTTGAGGGAAAACAGGACATGATAGTGAGAAAAAGTGATTTTCTTCATTGTAGTTCAACTGTTATGATAATATTAATACGATTGTATTTATTTTAACAAGATTAATTTTCGGTATAAGAAAAAAGTAAAACCAAAGTATTGCTGAGTAAATTAATAAGGCTTATTGATTTTATAATTTAATCGTTGTGTCATTTTTAGTTCTATAAATTACAAAAATAATAACAACATTATTTTCCATGAATATGTAATTAGAAACATGTTTTTACCTATGTGCCACCATAGTAAGACAACTTTGACATTGACAGTAACATATTTTATACTTATCACGACTGAGTAATTATAAATTTATATTAGTAACGACTAACAAGTATATAATATAAAAATATTAATTCAATATGTGGTTTGTTGGTATTAATTGAATAGTGTATATTGAATTAATCATTCAAAATCCATCTATATATATATATATAAACACCGTGTGTGGCTACATGCTCAATTTTATCTACAAGCACTGATAATAATTCTCTGGTGGTTGTGTGATGTGAGTAGCTTAGCATTCCCCATTAACAGTTAGAGGGTTTGATTGGGGTGGCTTTCAGTAGTGGAATGTTATGAGCATTTGAAGTAATTGAAAATGCAGTTGTCTTGTTTGTAATTGTGGTGTTTCAATTGTGAGACTCAGGTTATTTAATATATAATGTAATTTGATGTGGGCATAGTGTCAGAGATATTTTGTAATGATGTGTGTGTGTGTGTGTATGAGTGTATGCTCTTATCATCTACTATCAATAAGCTTCGACTTTTGACCTTTATTTTTACAAAAGTTACACTAATTTCTATAGTTCTGTGTCATATCTGTCACTATTTGCTCACATTCGTCGCTTTTTTGCCCACTCATAATAATTATTCTTATGAAATGTTTTTTAAAATTTTTTTTTTTTAACTTTCATAATTATAGCAAATGAAATGTTCTCAAATTAATATATTCTAAAAGTTTCTCTGATTTAGGAATGGTTATGCTCTAGCAGTATCATGTTTTAGAAGTGTCTAGAATCTAGAACTTTTCATGTTCAATACTTGGTATATAAGAAGAGATTTAAAGATATGGTGAGCACACACATAAATCAAATTTTAGAAGTAAAAATTAATAATTATATTTGAATACCTACATAATAAAACCATATAAGTGGTTAGCAATGCAGCCAAAAATTTAATTATATTTTGATTGCGTTGATTTGTTGCTGAAGGTGATAAATTTTTGGTATTCTTTACGCGTCACTTATACTTATCATTTTTAAATACTTATAAACCATCATAAATAATAAAACGTCAAAAACTATCCCTAACTAATAATCGTACTCCAAAAACTTAGTAAATGGTGATAATATCTATCCTTTATTTATTTTTTATTCAAAAAATTAAAACTTTTAGGAGTGTTAGCTTAGAGCAGTGGTCTTCAACCTTTTTGGACTCGTGACCCACTTTTTTAGGCCTACATTTTTCGCGACCCACGTAAGCTTTATAAAAAATCTAAAATTGTTTAATACTTTGCAGTATTAAAACTCAATAAATAAAAATAAAATTTTTTAATTATTATTAATTGAAAACGTATAGAATTCATATGAAAATATGAAATAAATGAAAAATATTTTTTTACCTTTAAGTAATTGTATAAATTTAATTTTTATTTTGAAAAGAAGACTTATCGCGACCCAATTTTAAAGCTTACGCGACCCAAAAACGGGTCGCGACCCACCGGTTGAAGACCACTGGCTTAGAGTAACCATTTTTCCTCTATAACATATTACGGATTAAATTTTATCTAATTCGTATTTAAAAAAAAATCCTTTTAGATCACTCATCATAAATAACTTACGCATTTGCATTATTGTCGTAGTTAATTGAGTATCTACAACAACAATAAAAAAATACATGCGCATAGCCCATTCATTAAACGTGTACTGCCTCATGCAATGTTTTATGTATCATGTATAGTTGTGTACCTACTTGTATAATATAGGCGATATAGCAGGTAAATAGGATACCGTTCATGATGGTATTGATATGTATTGATTACTGATGGCCAAGGTGAAAATCATAGAGCTCAATCGCATTTAAGAAACAATGAACAAACAAACGCACACTAACCCAATAAATCTTCAAAGCTGTAGATGACATCGCGGCGCAATCGTGTCTTACTATATTTGTCAACGGCCCAACGGAAACGGATGTCCCATGGCACTGGATATGACCTATCAGTTACAATAATATAGCAGTAGGATTAATAATATTATGTGAGAAAACAGATACGTTGGGCTTTGTATTGTTTTGTTTTGTTTTTTTTTTTTTTATTATTCAACCACAATAGTACGCATGTTACCATGTTCTTTCTGAATTCCTATCCAAAAATAGTTTAACTTCCTCGCATTGCATCATACAGTTGCATTCGATTGGCGTTCCATCATTTTTTTCCAAGCTCATGAGCGTCGCTTTATGAAATGACAGGCAATAGAGTCCTTTAATATTACATACTTCCATTGTACCTAAAACAGAATTTAAAAAGCATTTTTATGTGAAACTAATCTGTTTTCTAGTTAAATATAACAAAACGTTTGTTAAATTTAAGTGATCTTGGTTAATTTTATTTATTAAATACATTTGTGCATGAATTTATTAATTATTATTTTTTTTAATTCGTAAATTTATTTTAACGGTATGTTAAAAGCATAAATATTATAAATATTTAATGATTCACATTATTAACCATGTTCTTTATAGATGAATCATAAATGATCTATTTTTTTTTTTTTTTATTCAGAATATGGCTTCGACAGCTAGGTTATTAGCCTACAGTTATTACAAAGTATATTAATAGATGATGAAAATTAAACTATGGTTATAAGCTACTTATTTGCAAATGATCTATTCTATATGTATTACATTAAAAAATATACATTTATATTTTAATTTGTACTATTAATATTAGTTTGAATATTATTAAAAATTTAAAAATGAAGAAAAAGAAATAATATATATATATATTTATATGTGAAACAATTTATTGTATGTAGATGCTTTTTAATTGTGTTTTAATGAATAAGTAAAGAATAAGTCGAAAAGACAAATAACGTAATATTTTAAAATTATATAAATTCATCATAGTTAACATTCAAGTTTACACTTGAATGTACATCATTTTTACGTACTTAGTATTCGAGTAAAAATCATTGAATTAAATTGTGAATATTAAGATTCAATGTCACACACACCTGGGTAAGGGTAAAAATGTGGAGTGCAACCGCACATCTTCAGTGCAAGATTTCTTCTGCATATCATCCTGCACACATTATAACTGTAAACAGGTATTGTGTTGTCCATTGGTTCGTTCATGAATCGACATTGGCGTTGCGTCGGACTCAACCTTTTCAGTTCAGGCGCGGATGTCATCTCCCAGTACGTGAATGTTGTGTCACGTTCCATACTTTCTAACACTGAGTAATATTTGTCCTCTATGTTCGGTACTTCCTTTGGATAATGAACGTAATACTATGATGAAAAATTATATTAATATACGATTTAATTTTGATGTAATATAACAGATCGTATTAACTGTGGAGTGCAGAGTTGACTCATTTCTTTTAAACATACTTAGCTTAATTTAAATAAAATAAATATGCTAATATTATTAGGTTGGTAAAGTAAATTATTACATCTCATAGTAATAATTTTATAAGTAGCAATCAATTAGTTATAGTAGTTTTTATACTACTGTATTGTAATAGTGTTATTTTTCATACTTAATTGTTTTCAAATGTATACAGTTTTGTTACCGAAATAATCCTAGGAAGGTTTTCTGCTCTTGCATAACATAATGAGTTGAGGAAGTTACAAGATGGAGTTGAAGAATTCGGTTGAATATTTGGATCACCACTGTAATCATATTTATCAAATTATTGAATTTTTGTAGGTAGTATATTTATTATTTTAGTTAAACAGTATACCCAAAAAATGTAATATTTTACGATAGTCGATAAGTAATGAAAAAATTTTCTATGTTTTAAAACGATAATTTTCGTATAAATGAAATTTCATATCGGTTATTCGTGTCTTTCATATTTAATCGTCTCAATTATTGTCAAGTGAATAATTAAAATCAATACGTTTATTATTAGGTACTTACTTGGGTACTAAATAATCGGTTATTATTCCACTGTAAGTATAACAAACACCCATTTCAGTAAGTACTGGATGAAAAGCGATACTTTTGAAGTCTGTACTAAATATTGTCGTTTTGTAACGAGGTGCAGCATGCACCTGTAAGATTATCAATAAACCAAGAAATGTATGGATATTGCTGAAAATCTATACATTTATGTAATATTGTTAATTTGGAAAATAACAAAGTTTATTTTCATGCAATAAAAATTGTATATTTTAAACATGAAATGATCACATCAAATTTCAAAGCAGTTATATAAACATTATTTTTGTTTGCTGAATCTGAATATATAATGATTCGTTATTACTCATATCAAAAAGATTATATTAATTACCAATAGTATCAACTTGCTTTGAAGAGAACTTGATCAGACAGGTCTCAGAATTATGTTTACAATTTTAAACGATTTTTTAATGTTTGTTTTAATTTCATGTTGATGGAGAATATTATAATAATTACATTAATTTTAAATGTTTTACAAATAATAATTTACATATTACCTTCAACATTAAGTCAATGATATTAATACTCATTAATTCAGTGTTATTGACGTATGGTGCCATATTTTCTAAGTTTTCATACGTTGTATTTGCTATTTTATTTACAAAACCCATATAGTAATCAAATTTTTCTCCAGAACTTACTTTCCATTTACTAAATATAAGAAAAAAAATATCACGTTTTTATATTAAAAAAAAAAGAAAAAGAGTTTTTCACTTACCGTTTCACATAATCTGCAGCCAAATCTTTATCTACGGGATCAACATAACAAAATGTGGCACTAGGAAATTGGAGGTACCAATATCGATAGTCTTTTTGTACTGTTATAACTGTGGGATTTTCATTGTACCGTGCCCAACTATTGCGCATCAATGTATAAGACCCATAAATTGCCATGATTTCACACAAACTCCATAATATTCTGTATAAATAATTTTAAATATTTAATAAAAAGTTATAGGTGCAGGTATGTATAATTTAAATAAAAAATCATTTTTGCATAATAAATTGTGTTTATGAATTCACATAATATAGCTAATTTAAAATTCAATAAAATATAAAATAATATAGCTCAAATGTTTAATATAAGTACCAAGACTCTAAGTGCATGCATATATTTTTTTCAAATTTAAATATAGTAAGTATATTTATTGAGTGTTTATTGCAATAATGGTTTAGTATTTTTTAAGTGAGGGTTTTTAATTTAATTTATTTTCAATAAAAAAAAAGTAGGAAATCATTCTTTATTTTGCGCTACTCACACTTCTACCCAGTGTCTGTTTGAAAGACCAATATGGCGAATACCATGCAAGGTAGTCGTTTCGGAAAACTCCTTCAGGTATAACAAACTGGACCTGAAAGGTCTCCACCAAACGTTTGTTTTTTGTTTGTTTATGTTTCTCCTTCGTACAGTATGCATGTTTGCGGGACAGTATCAACAGACTGACGACATATAAATTCGCATTTTTCCCACATCGCCACTGTCACGAAAGCGACCACTAATGTATGATATGCCGTGAGTTTTTTTTTTTTTAGATCTACCTACTATGATATCGTAAATTACTGCACTGTTATACTGTTATTATCTTAATGGACAAATTGTTTTTTATGTACGCATGTTGAAATTAAATAGAGGTTACAATGAATACCATTATCATTTTCAAAATGTAGCTAGCTCGGTGCATATATTGGAGTAACGTTCTAATGGAAATATTGCATGTCCAAGACAAGTTGCATTCATTACATACGTCGTACCTAAAGCTACATAAGTGTATAACAAAAAAGGTTGGTTTCCATTTTCCTCCACATTATTTTTGACTAAGATTATGTCTATTTTCCTCCAATATTTTAGTCAGTGTTGTAGTGTTGCGTTTCGTATTACCTATAAAAATAGAGTATGGCTAGGATCACATTTTGCGCGTGTCTGTTGATTAAATTCTGGTCGCGTTCTTATCGGCTAGGCAAAAACGCTATTCCAAGTGTCCGACAGCACACGCAGTTTATAACAGTCGATTGTAACTTTGATCAAGCCTAATAAAGATACGTACATATACAACATACGGTCATACACGTATATACATTTTACTTTTGCCTATAGTGTGCCTATAGTGTGTTTTAAAGTTTAGCAAATTTTAATTTTTAAAATGTCTGAAAAAGCGACGTTTATTGAAAGTTCTCAGGGAAAACCTTTGATGATTCGTGATAGTTATAGATATCTTTTCTTAGTAAATATGTCAAAATCTGAATTATTTTAGATACTATACTATAAACTTATTTATTGTACTCGCCTGACAATTGATATTTTCAGGAATTTAAATTGTTCAAACTAATTAATAGTGTAACCGTTTTTTATATGACGTAGGTATATGAATAGGAATTGTTTACATTTTACTTTATGATTTGAAATAAAAATCGCTATAGATTGATCATATTTTCGTATACATTTACAGCACAATTAACTTACAGTGAGCTCAATAGACACGTGTTTCCACGCATAACAACATAGAGCCTCTGTGCAGGACATCATGCAGTGAGCTCAACACTCATTGCCGGTATCGTCTACCGAGTGGGTTATGTTTTCACTAGCGTTGTACATCAAACAATAATAAAAAGAAGAAAAAAAAATATGTATATATAACGTATAGAAAAAAAAAACCGCGTAATTTACATAGTCTCGGCCTCATGACGCTCATGAGTGAACTCATTTTCACGAGCTCGTGTTTTTTCCGTGTACGAAACGAACTATATACATACACTATACGGTTATTATGTTCGTAGACGAGGAGACTAGCGAATGAGAGAAACGTCTCCGTCGCGGTCGTGTCATCGCCGTTTTCGTTTTGCCCTTAACCATGACACGGCGGCGGGTCGTGAGGATTCCCGTAATTTAATCAGACTCGTTTAAAGTGCACCGAAATACCTCGCGACGGCGGCGCATATGAAAGAAGCCGGATCAGATGGTACGTGACGCTCGTTAGGGACGGTGCGCCGCTGCGGATTGTGTGTTTATAACGTCGACCGCCGCCGCCGCCGCCGTCGGCTCCCAGTGATACGCGCCCGCGCTCGCGCGTAGGGGAGGGACGAGGAGGAGGGGGCGCCGTGCGCACGCTGTAATAATATCAACTCGCGCCGGCTACCACCGTGCGCCGACGATGTCGTCGTCGCGGCCGACCGTCCGAGGTCTCGGGGCACGCCGTGACGCAAAACCGCCGTCATTTACCGACGGATGTGTCCTGCAGTGGTTTTCCGTCGCGGAATGTCGTCGTGCGGCTTATGATAAATCGTTACGTGCACGTCGGCGAATCGTATACGAATCGGTCGTATCGAATAGACCGATTCCACCCCCATCCCCCCTCTCACGGCCGACGGTTTTTGATCCGTACACGACGTCTTCGTCACTGCGGGCGACGGACCAGGAAATCGGTTTCACGTGCACACGAATTACCGTGTATCTATGTATAACGCGTTCAAAAGTCGTCGAATGAAAACGATACGGGGACGGGGTGGCGGTTTTGTGAAAAACAGTTTTCACTCGTTTCTCGCTTTTGAAAAAGAAGGTATTATCGTGTGATGATAACCGTTCATCGAACGCATTAAAAAAGTTGCTCAGCAGTATTTTTCTGTTTTACAATCGCGAAAACGACGAGACATCATATTGGCAGCGGGTAGTTCGAATGGAATATACGAATAAGTGACATTGTTAGCTTTATCAGAAATATTACGCCACATTTTTTATTTATTTTAAACAAATAGTTCTAGTTATTTGTTACAATTGGAAAATTTAAAGATAATTATAATATTTAGAAAACTTAGTGTTATATGATTAAAAATGTAAGTCTCCTTAAAATTTTGATAAACAAAATAGAAATTTCGTAGTCTATACACTAACTTCTTTTTTGGCAAAAGTCATGGAGACTTGATCATGTTTTTATGAAATTAGAAAAAAAATTGTCTATTTACGGACCCATCGTGGTCGGCCGGTGAAAGCTCTTGAGATAATAATTGCAAGAAGAAGGTAAAAAGGCCGACGATTGTTATCATTGCAGTCTTTCCGAGCTGGTAGGACCGACTGACTCGGATCGAGAGCTGATCTCTTTGCCGAGTTGCCGCCGCCGCCGACTGTATGATATGCGTTTGTGTGTATGTGTGTGTGTGTGTGTGTGTGTGTGTGTGTGTGTGTGTGTGTGTGTGTGTGTGTGTGTGTGTGTGTGTGTGTGTGTGTGTGTGTGTGTGTGTGTGTGTGTGTGTGTACTACGCACGCGAGAGAGCAGCTAATTTACGTGCCACGAACTGATGAATAGCTGCTTTTTGTGAAACCAGAACGACCGCGAATTTTACTCTTTTTCACGTGTCGGCAAAACGCGTTTACTATACACGCGCACATGCACACACGCACGCACACACACACACACACACACACACACACACACACACACACACACACACACACACACACACACACACACAGCAAAATACGACGGTGACCGTGATGGTTCTCCTTTCCTCGTTTATTATTATCTCGGTTCATGCTTGCTTGCAATTTGTTTACATGCATGTATTTCACATATTGTTGAAGACATAAATGCAAATTGTATGTTTTATTTAATTTATCAGACGCACGTCGAATCACGGATCACAGAAAACGCATGCGGAAAATACATTTAGAGCACTCAAAACTAATATGAAAATGTAATTAAATGTCCCTTGAGTGGAAAAATAAATGTAAATAATACGTAAAGGAGATAAATTTGTATTTCATTTTAGTGTTACCTGTGAAGTATTTGTAATATTTGTAGTTCGAATAATAATTATTACATACCTATTTATTAATCTACTTATATGAAGTGTTGAAAATAATTTTTATTAACATAGTTTATTCATATTTTTATAGTTGAATTCAATATATTAACAATATTCATAATCTATTTTATTGAATAATATGAACTTCATAAGTCTTAATTTTATAACCACCTAATCTTGATGTATATATGACATTGAAAAGTAATTATTTTATGAGGAAATTGATATTCCTAAATTCTGAAAATCCAATATGCCACCCATAATAGTTTGGGAAAATAATTAAGTGTTAACATAAATTGGGCGGAACCTGCAAGATCTAACATCTTAACATTGTAATTTATTACGTTAATTTCTATTCAAAACAAATTTATATTGATTTATTATGTTTCTATAATGATTCATTAATTATAGTTATGCTGTTATGCAGTACGCATAGATATAGCAATGATTTACACATCAACAAAAATATATTTATTAAGTTATTTTAAGTACCAGTCAAGTTTTAAAAATATTCATACATTTTTTTATACGTTTCATTATTCGATTTACATAAATATGTGAAAAAAATCTATTCCGATATAATAATTAAAAATGTTTTAGTAGTTTACACATTAACTTCCTGTACCATTTACGTAAGGTAATAGAATTTAATTTTAGTAATATGATGTTCTTACCTATAATATAATCATTGATCTCTTTTAATCATATTTTTACATACCGCCAGATAATTTTTCAATAGGATGTATGATTCACACTGATTTATTTATTCGACATAATACAGGAACACATATGCGGGAATTTCAATATTTATATCATACAAGTTTGAAAATGTCATAAAATGCTTTATTTTAAAATCTGAGCAAAGTATCTAATAAGTGCATTGATTTAAAATTATGTCTTTTTCTTTTTTGTTCATAAACTCTTTTTTTAGGTAATAGAAGAGAGCTAATCATCAAGTATAATATAAATAAATAATATTAATATAAATAAAGTATTTTATTTCAAATATAATATTTTATTTTTTTATCTATTTTTTTTTTTTATAGACATCTCCTTGGTGCACCTACGTAGCTCATGTTAATATTATGTCTAAAGTAAAATATGTATCATTAATAATTAATGTAAGGTACGTTATGTTGCATAATCATATGCAATATGTTTTAATTTAAATTAAATTCAATTAAAATCCTAAATACTTAGAAATTGCACTTTATGTAAAAATAATTAGCCGTTGAAACGTAAATTAGGTATCTATACATACTTGTTTAATGTATTTAACAGAATAAATCGAATATCATAAAACAATAGAATATAATATTACTTTGTATTTATGTCATTGTAAAGAATATTTTATAACAAAACACGAATAATCAAAATCTAATTAAATCAACTCTAGTTATCCAATTCGCAAATATTTTTGAAAACTTTTTGTGATAGTGATCAAGCATTTAAAAATAATAATGTGTACATGTAGTAGGTACTATAATAGAGTTAAAAAAAGAAAAAAACATTTTATTTGGCCCGATTACGAGAAATTTATTTATGCGCACTCGGCTAACTCTTGGATAAATGCATGTAGATAACTCTCTAAATTAATCGGGTACCTACCATACAAATGCTCATTATATAATTATTTTCAACTTAGATTCGTCGAATCGGATTATGTTCCTGTTCAGAGCCGAAAAACATACATTAATAGAATAACGGCATTGACAATGTCGAAACCCCTTGCCATCACCGTAGTAAGCCCACGAGTGTTCATAAAATAAAATCCTGCCACTCAGAATTTTCGCGTGCACAGTTGGGCATATGAACGTGATATTATATAAAAATGATACATTATAAACGATGCATCGAGTTTCAAGCGCTTCGAACATTATAATATTATAGTAAGTTCAACACGGAATAAGTACCTAAATAGGAAAAAAAAAACAAAACGTGAATAATACCTCTTCTGACCGCGCGTAAGTCTGACCACGTGTGAATATCGTTAATTATAACCACGCGCCCTAACCCTACGCGTGTTTGCGGTGGCAGCGTCCACGGTTCGGGTGCTCGTTGTCGGCGCGCGCCTCGTCACAGCCACCGACCGCTTTTTCCACTGCAGTTTGTTCGCCAACACATTATATATATATAAAAAAAAGAAAAACAGAATCCTATCCGGCTGATGGTTATCTGCTGCGAATAATATATATCATGCGTATTCGTTAATCGGCTCGCGCGAGTTTAATTATTGAGGAGATTCCCTTCGCCGCCGCCGCCGCCGTCACTGTAAACACGCTGCAGACTGGTCGACGACGAGAGAGCATTTGTTCGGAGGGGGGTGCGGTTAATTGCGATTTATAAACAGACACACACACACACACACACACACACACACACACACACACACACACACACACACACAACCATTTGCAGTCTTCGTCGTCATACGATGCGCTACGTGTAAGTATACACATATTATTTACACACACGCGTATGTACATTATACGCGTTTATCGCGTGCCGGGGATGCTGCCGAGAGTACGACGGCAGCGGCTCCGGCCGGGGACAACAGATCCGAATCTCTGCACACACCGCGCCAACCACCTGACGACGGCGCGCGTCCTAATGAGACGGACACGCCATTATATATTGTTATCGTGTATACGGTGGTCGTGGCGCGAGTGACCGCGCGTGGGCGACGCGAAGACGACCGTCTTCCGCGAGAACGCTACCGGACGTGTGCGGCGCGCGCGCGTTCGCCCGACCCCGGCCGGGGAGCTGGGCCCCGAAGACGACGGCTCGAAAACGCACGTGTGCTCGCACGCACCTCCTGAATTCACGAAATAAAGATTAATTATTAAGTCCCGTACGGTTTTCCCACGCGTTTACGGCAAACGGTTTTTATATTTATCGTCGGCCGCACATGTCATCACACGTCCATTCGATTATGATACGTATTTTATAATATATTACGTATTGTCGCGCGGTCCCGTTAACTCCGCGCCGAGCGCGACCGTACCTTATTTATGACACGCGGCTCTTTTGTCGCGAACTTCGGCCCCATACGGACCGTAGCGTCCACGGACGTGCGCAGACTTCGTGGCAGGATTATCGATTCACCGACCAGTCGACCGGTTTTATTGTTTTTTGAGTACTTATCCCAATATGCCGACTATGGAAATATCGTACGCACACTAATCGCATTTAATGTTGGAATCAGGAAGTGTTCTTCAAAAATAATAAGTCACATTTTCTCGTGTAGAACGTTACGAGGTTACAACTATTTGTTCGGTTTCTTCTTATGGACGAGTGAGATGCAACAAAGACAAAATTACAGACTAAGTTTAAGACTTATAGCTCGTTGCTGGATTGTAAAATTGTAATTTTAGTTAGTTATAGGTACTTCCCTGCAAAAACTGTTCAATTCAAAATAATTCATTACTTTTAAATCCAGTATACACTGAAAGAAATATTTTGAGTAAAATTAACAAAGTGATTTTGTAAAAGACTTATCTTTGTTCAATTTGATAAAATAACAAATACGTTGTTGAAATAAAAATATCATGTTCAATTTAATGAATTTATTTTGTATTTAACAATTTCAGTGTTAAATCAACTATATCTGAATTGTTATTTTGATAGAGAAATGTATTTTCAACAATTCGTATTTCGTTGTAGTGTTCAATAATAATTTGTTGAAATTACATGTTAAATTGTGTTCAAAAATATGATTTGATTAAACTCACAATAGTAAGTTGTTAATTCAATATACAATGTTGTAAAGACTCACAACAATCTTTTATTATTTTTGCTGAATCATCTGCTGGAGTTGAAGAAATAATTGCCAGGAAAAAAGGTTTTTACTTCATTTTAATATAACAATTATTATGAAATATTTTTGAGCTTTTATTTAATAAATTTTAATTTGTTTATAGATTTAGGAATTCCAATTCAACCTTTTATAATTGTAATTGGGCAGTTATCAAGTAAAAAAGATATTTTAGTATATTTTGATGATATCAAATACAAAATACTAACAATTCAGAGAGCTGTAGATGTTGTATTTAAAATATTCCATGTTTTCATTTTGTCATATCCTCCCGAGTCTTATATTGTATGGTTGTTTATTCAAAAGCTGTTTTATAATATCCACGATAAATTAGATCAACCACAACCATTAATAAGTTTAGTTCTAGCTGAACTCTGTATGTAAAATATTATAATTTGATTGATTTTGTTTATTTTTAAGTTGATACTTTATAACATTTCCATGTTTTGATATTGTTCAATAATATTAAATTTGTATAATATTACCATTACTTAATATGTTTATTCTGATTTTTTATAATAATATTACCTTTTTTTTTTTTCATAATTTGTATAAATAATTATTAGTAATTATAATTTATTTAAAGTTAATATTTAATAATACAGAATTACCTTTATATTTGATTAAAGATTATTAGTTGATTTATATAAAAGAAAAATATAGAAATGTGTTCTGTACCTACATAATTCTTTTAATTAATTTACATTTAATGCGTATTAGTAACTTAATTAGGTTTAATTACATATCGACTATGTAATTTAATCTAGTGCAGTAAATAAAAATTTTGGTGAAAGAGATGGATACATTTTATTGATTTTGTATCAATAGATTGCTTTGGTAAAAGGTATATTTAACAAAGTATACATATTGTATTGATAAAATTACATTTTTATTTTATCAAATAATTTTCTTATTAACAATATGCATCTTTATTCATTTCAACACTATACTTGTTAAACCAACAAAGATATTGCTAAAAAGTTTAACAAATAATAATTATAAATAACAATTTTCTTTGTAACAGGAACAATTTTACATTTCAAAGTAAAAATTTTCTGTGTTAAAGTAACAACTACTTTTAAGCTGAAAACAACAATATTATTGTTATATTTACATAGTTTTTGTTCATTATAATAAACTCTTATTTTTCACAATTATAACCTTGTAGATATAACAAATATATGTTTTGTCGGCTCAGGAGTGACAAGGATATTGTAAAAACAATGTATATTTTTTTTGTTTTCATGTAGGAATTTCTTTCAGTGTAGTTAAAATGCCATGGAGTAATATCAAAATTTATTGGTTGTCAGTAATATTAATGTTGAATTATATACTCGAGTTTAAGAGAAAAGATAAAGAAAATCAATATAATAACGCATAAAAAAACTGTGGCAATTGTGGGATATTAAAAGATAATTACGTGTAATCGTTTTTAAAAAGACTAAAAAAAACCTGCATCAAAAAATACATGGTGCTAAAATAGTGGAACGTTTTCGTAATTATCTGAAGGTAAGTATGATTGAGTATGAAAGTGTCGATAGGCCAAATTCGTATGATGTAATATTTATTATTATTGATAACGGTAAGATAAAATACTTAAAATCAATAATTATCAACTCGGAGAGTATTTGATATTTATTACTTTACAGGAGTCGTATGAAGTTGATACTTTTCCATTTATTTATTTATTTATACCCGTAATGTAAATTCTACAGCAGGATTAATGACTAAAAATTTAACTATCATAGAGAAGGATGCTGTATTCTCGAGAACTTAAAAAGAGGGCACGCACTCTAAAGGTTGAAATCTAATGTTTATTGAATAAAGATGCATCAAATTAACCATTTGAATTTTGCAGATATATCATAAATTATTTTTTGACTTAGGACATAAATTCGTTCTGTGTCTTTTAAATACTGCTGTCCGTTAATTGTATAATAAAACAACCTAATAAGAATATATGGTTGTGATGATGTCGGCGTAAAATATTTCGTATAATTTACGGTGTTTAGAATTTTACATATTTCCGACACGGTTTATTTCTTTAATAACAACGTAAAAAACTAAAAGAAGGTTAGCGAATGTTGTAATTCTAATGCATTCATTTTTTTCAAATACACCTATATTTTTATAGACAGAGGTCAAGAATTCTTTCAAGATGAACCTGTATTTATTTTTTTAGCTCGTTTAATTGACTCGCCTGGTTCAAAAACCCCCACGCACCAGTGTTGAAACACATCCGCGTCGGGCGATTTGATTGTGAAAAGCGTATACTTACTTCTAATCTTTAATTATTTCCATACATCCTTATCAATCTGTTCTTCGGAGTAGTCGTTAAAGTGGCAATGTTGGCACGGGCAACTGTTCTGAATCCTCTCTATCTAACTTAACATCGGTACGCACAATATAAATGTATATTATACATGATATTCTTGTATATGTATAATATTATCATCTACGCACATTTCGAATAGTTTTATTAATACCAGTTTAAATTTTTATTATTATTATTATCATTATTATTTTTATGCATTCACATTCATAATTTAGTACTGTTTGATACGACTTAGTGAGCAATAAAATTACTTTTTAACGGACAAGCATGTACATTTACATGACCTCCGCAACATTCTTTTGGGTGGCGCGAAAATCATTCACTGCAACGTTTACGCGCCTCGGCTTCTCCGACGGGGCAATCGTGCGAATTCCTATTGAATGTTCCATTTAGATCTGTACACACACTGGATCGTGAAACACACGTGCATACATAAATACATTATCCGCTCAATGTTTCCATTATATATGGGTATGTAATCGTTTTAAGGATTAAATATGTGAGTTGTAAAATATAAAAAGAATAAAAAATACATATACAATCACTATACGACATAATATTGAATATTACACTGTAACGTATTTCAAGAATAAACATAAAATCGGATTTTTAATTTGAAGATAAAATAATTCTTTTGAGTCACTAAATTTAAGTGTATAATTCAAAGCACAACGTAACTCCTCTGTAATGTATGCCATTAAAATTTATATTCTTTTATATCCTGCAGCTCTGTATTAAAATAAAATATGTGATTTTAACAACATTTGAAAAAGATTAGTACGATTTTTAATATTTATTGAAAGCGTATATTGTTTAGCTTTTTTTTTTAACATCATACAAATTCCTTATATAGGGTTGATTTATATAATTTATATAAAGTGTTTCATCGTATGAATAAACTCGTGATATGACAGAAAATTACCTTTCTACATACAACCACTCAGAATAGTTGAATAACATGGTTATTCAACTTTTCATCCATATTAATAAATGTAGCCAATATATTATATACCAACGGGTATGCATTTTTTTTTATTTATCTACCTTCTTTAAGCTGACGCTTGTGTTGAAAGCAGAGAGTTGACTATATTGATTATTAATATATTTAATTCAGCAAAAAAAAAAAAAAAAAAAAAAATATATATATATATATATATATATATATATATATATATATAATAGCAGACTTTCTTAAATTACTTTACAGAATGAATTAAAAATAGAAAAAAGGTAAAAAAAAAATATAGTTATTATATAGGTTTATAGATAATGAAAAACATTCGGAGTCGGTAAATTGCGTCCCTATAAGTACGGTCATGGTCATATACTATGTGAATTGCGGCCCGCGTACTTTTAAAACATACGTAAATTGCGTCCCGGGAACTTACGAAAAAAAATGAACTTTGCTTCCTTTCAGTCTCCTATTGACACAACCAGATACAGAACAAGAAACCACCATGATGTTGAATTACTTGAATTGCACTTTATAGTTTATAGTTTATTAATTATAATCGAAAAATTGTGTTTCAATCCGAATCCATATAAAAAGATAACTGATATATTATAAAACAACATTTTTATATTATATCTTTGGTTTCAATCACAGAAAAATTATATTTCATGGAATAATATAAAATGTCATGGATTAATCAATCATATTTTGCCCTGTTCGCATATGATTCTAGACTTCAATTTTATTCGTTGAGTCGGCTATCTAGTTGTTTTATATATCTGTGGTTGCTCTACAGTTTACAGTATTTTTTTTCAATCTAATAAAAATGGACGTTATGAAAAGTGAAAGGAATAAAGCGTTGAAAATAGTTGATGGTTTCAAATTTCGTTTTCATAAATTTCTAAACAATAATATTCAACGTTGGTGTTGCACAGTTAAAACGTGTAAGTATTTTTTGAAATTTGATGATAATAATATTTGTATAGATAGTTTTAAGTCTGTTATAGTTATAGTCCTAAGTCTGAAAAATGGGAAGGAAAATATTGGTTTTGTGGAAAAAAGGCTTAGACGTAATTTACATATTAATAAGAAATAGTTAGATAGGCATATGTACAAAAATATACCCGGGCCGCAATTTACGTATATATAAAATATACCCGGGCCGCAATTTACGTATGTATAAAATATACCCGGGACGCAATTTACAGAGACCCAAAACATTAAACATTATTAAATACTAAAAATCAAATGTTAAATAATTGATAATAATTACCATTCAAGAATAGGTATTTAATATTAAAACTCTTATTTACTATTATGTATTGTACAAAGACATTATAGGTATATTTGAAAACATCATGTTTTTCTACATGTATGATATTTCGAACATGGGAGATCACTAATATGGGTAATTGGGTAAAGTATGTTTTGTTATTGTATACATTGTGTGCTAAT
Organism: Therioaphis trifolii; assembly: GCA_027580255.1. Classification (NCBI taxonomy): domain Eukaryota; kingdom Metazoa; phylum Arthropoda; class Insecta; order Hemiptera; family Aphididae; genus Therioaphis; species Therioaphis trifolii. Next base: position 18,081,363 of record CM050411.1, read on the forward strand.
ATCTAGTTTGTTGTACGTGTATAAACTGAAAGGATTTTTTACAGAATGACTATCTATCATTATTATTATGGAATAATTATTTTAATGAAAAAAATACGATAGTTGTTATACAACATGAGTATACTTAAATTTAAAAAAAAAGGTAATGAATGTATACATAGGGTATGTGATCTAATATTATTATATCTAATATTATACGTGTTAAATAAATATTAATGAAGCGAATGAACAGATTCAAAATAAACTTCCTAAGACTAAGTTTCGCATAACCAGACTTTAAGTAAACCTGAACAGTGAGTTCAATAGCAGAATATTAAAAAAAAAAAAAAAACCACTGTCTAGCACCCTTTACCTAACCGAATCAATGGCAAAGCACAGCAGTAGAGGTGTAAGTATGCGTGTAGTATACATGATGTCGTTTACGACAACGATCGTTTTCAGAGGCCGTTTAGTCGATCCCTCAACGTCCGTGTCGCGGTCATCGTCTTTGCGTTACGGACCGCCGTGCACGGTGTAAGTATAGGTACGCGCGTTTAGTATACTTGTATACGTTGCGGTTTTGCCCGTCCGGACATCGCGTGCGTTATCACAGGTGGATGACTAAAAATAGAAATTTCACACCGTTGTCGTTCATTAATACCCCCGCAGTGGTCGTTTGCTACTTCAGTACAATCACCGATTGTGTGTGAAGGTGGAGCTGAGGTGAGCTTTTGTGGGAGTGCCCGTTGATATATTATTATGGCGTAAAGTGTACGCGTGTTAATAATATTATTGTCGTCGGTACATATTATATGCGCGTGTAAGTATTTATAATTATAAAAAATAAGTATTTTATTGGACGAAATTCACATATTATAAAGTCGCGTAAATACGATAAATGTGCAGAATGATCATACATGTATATAACCACAATTTACCAGACACACACACACACATTCAAAATATAGACAAAAATGTTTAATAATTTGAAAAGTTTTTCTTAGGAATATCGTTGATTAATTTGTGATTTTCATGTTCTCAATAAATTTTCAGGAGTGGTTTTTGGCGTTAATTTTTGAAAATCAAATGGTTACTCATTATTTTGTTTCCAAACATGATATGAAATGTTTTTTAAATACATTGATTGCAAAACTCAAAGTAGAATAGTTATTTAAAGTTAATAGGATTTTCGTTTTGGACATACCAGTGCACCACATGAAAAATTCAAACATTTATTTTTTTTCCATGTATTTTCATGTAGTAATTTTTTTTTCGACTACTTAAATTCACAAAAAAAAAAATATCTTCACGTTATTTTCGCAAAACGATATTGGTTCCCGTTAAATTGTCAAAAGCAAACTCCCAAAACCGCTTCTTCGAGCGTGTGAAAAAATACATTTACGAATTACTTTAGACATTCTCTAGACGGAAAACTTTCATATCATATACGCGTACGTTTTTCGCCATTTTGAATGCGAATGAGATAAAATCGGTGTAACACAAACGCACGGCTACCCCGTGGCCTGTTTATAATATGCGCACAGGACGTGATACCGTATGTACGTATGGTTGTCGTGGTAGTAGTAGTAGTAGTAGTAGTAGTAGTAGTAGTAGTTGTAGTAGTAGTTGTAGTAGTAGTAGTTGTAGTAGTGGTGGTGTGTACACACACTGCAGCGAGTCGTATTGCGAATAGTAATTGCGTACATTCGCGTGTACGTGTAAATAGTAGTCGTAGTAGGAAAAATATCCGTCGGAGGAGGAAGAGAAGACGTGTGCGTGTGTGTGTGTGCGTGTGTAAACGGACGAACGGCGATCGCGCGCAGTGAGCCGAGGAGTAGGATTCGTTTCGCGGGGGGGCAGGCCGCACGGCGAATACGGATGTGACCCATACGGCGTGGCCCGGCGCGTACGGCGGCGGGGGACGAGCACTGCGGAAGGAGCGCGCGGCTCGTGGCGGAAGAACGGCGGCCACGGCGCACGACGTTATGACCACGGGGCGAAGACGCGTCGTTTACGGGCCGTAGGAAGAAGAAGAAGAAGAAGAAGAAGAAGTAGAAGTAGTAGTAGAAGACAAAAAAAGAAGAAGACGCGGCGCGCGCCATCGAAGTAGGAGTCGAGAAACCGGTCTGGTTCGGTTCTGGTTCCGTCTTGGCGATCACACGTGCCCGGCGCGCTCAGTCCCATTATCACCGGCGATCCCGTCGCGGGCACAACGCATCGTATCACACGCCGCCGCCGCCGCCGCCGCCGCGACCCCTTCGCCGCGACGACTTGTTACGTTTCGTCGGCCGTCGTGACGTTATCACGTCTACCGCGTAAAAAGTTTTTTTTTTTTTTTATTTCGTTCGGCTCTTTATTTTTTCTCGTCCTTACGTTTCACGCGTCGAGACGACGTCCCCGCGACGGCGGCGTATCACGACAACACATAAACGTGTACAGTCGATTGTTTTACACGCGCCGTCCGGAAGTCGCGTTTTGAACGGCCATTCGGCGATTATTACGATTTAGACGTTCGCTGGCGAGACGACGATCGCGGCCGCTCGATTTCCCGACGACGACCCGCCGACGGCTGCGCGGGCTCGTCCGCGTCGCGGCTTGTCCATATCGCGCGTCGCCCCGTTCGCAGAGTCGTTCCGCCGGCTCCTACTCGCCGGTCTCCTCGGCGGCGCCGCGCGCGATGCACCGGCCGCGCGGTCCGCAGCAGCCGATCCGTCGCGGGCCTCGGCCCAACCGCACTGTCGCCGCGGCACGGCAGTCGAGCGTCGCGCGTCCGATGAAGACGGCCGGCGACCCGAGCAGGACATGAACACCGGACCCGGTCACAGTGCCCATGGGCCGTCGTCATTGCCAAACTGGTGGCCCGCCGACCCTCGTCACACGTCCACGTCGACTTCGGATGTCGTGAGTACCCGTGTATTCGTATTATGGTATTCTTTCCTGCATGTTATATATCTATTCAAGTTTTACACCGTAAACTCACGGGCGTAACGTGTGGGTACGTCCACGAGCAGGTCGCGAATAAAGAAGAAATATCTATAAATTATAATCAAAACTAAAAAAAAAAAAAGATAATTATTCATAAACACGACCACGTATATTTGATTTTGTAGGTAAATCAGTCATATAGCATGAGTAAAAATATAAAAATTCGATTATAACTCAAAAGCGTTTTATTGAACCTTCGCTGACGTACAAATGTGAAAATGGTAAACTCTCCGCAAAAAGAAATCATAATATACACATCATTAATACACAAGCATTAATTTTGTATGATTTTTAAAGACTTATACTAATTTTAATTTTTTACCTTATTTTAATTTTTAACCACAAAAAAAAAACAGAATACTCGTATTCAGGTATATGTTTCCATAAAATACACTTAGAGTACTTATAATACTTATACACACCTTCTTCTCATTAAGTTATACATTGATTTTATATTACTTTTGATTGTTGGATCATAGTACACGATTGACATGTTTCAATTTGTTTAAATTGTTATTCCGTGGCCGTCGGGCAATGCTAATGGGAGTCAAAACACGTATAAATGATACAATACATACCATAAATGGATTAGACAGAAACCTTTAAACTTGTCAAAAGTTATTTGGCATTTACCGGGAGAGTTAGGGTCATTGTTTTCGTTTTTATCCTGCATCACGTGCGAAAGTTTTTTATCATTTGTTACGTTTACAAGTATTAGGTTACTTGATTTATTTTCGAACAAAACTCTTCTTTGATTTCGTTCAATTTAATCATCGTATTCTTAAAATGAATCCGTAATTATTATAACCCGAGTCAATCACGAATGATAATATCGATTGTCATTTTATTGCTTATTCTCACAGTTGAAAATCTTCTTGAAGTGAACAAATATTATTCTGCTAACTGAAGTTTGATAAGTTAAACTAATGTTGTTTAGGTTGGGTTATTAGAGTAGTTACCTAATAAATCATTCCGACACGTAGTAACGTAGTTAAAGTTAAACTATATTTTGGATAATAGTGACGCTATATTATGTACAAGATAATTAATGTAAATTATTTCTGACAATTTCAAATATTTGGAAATTGTGATAAATTATAAAAAAAAGAATCACTAATAAAATATCCATAAAATGTGAATTTACACACAGTAATGGTGATCGGTACGCTTAAACGTCTTCGTCTTAGAGTTAGTCGTATTTGCACAGAAGAAGAAGATAAACAGCGTTTCTTTTATAATATAATTCAATAGAGACTGACAGAATGAATGAAATAACATCTGTATATAAAGAGAAAATGACGGGTTTCAAAGAACCCGAGAAACAGTAAAAAGTAGAAAAAAAAATGTCGCAAAGATGTAATACTTAAAAGTTAGACAAGCAATAGAATACTGTGGACAAAAACACTGGTATTGCAAGTGTGTAATCGATCGTGGTTTGATAAACATTTCTCGTTTATTTATTAGGTATTATTTTTTATTTCTATATCCTTATGTGTGCACACATAATTTATTCATGCCATCTGAACCGATGAACGGCGCCGAGAATCAAGAATTTTCATATTTTATGTCACTGGTTAAGGTTTACTTATCTGATTAAATAAATTATTGGATGACAAATTTCAATCACTTGTTTATTCCTTTTTTAACTGGGGTTTTATTCATCGCTAATAACGTATTAATCGATTAAAGATATGAAAATATTTACATAGTTATCGGCAAATTTTAAATTTGCACATCATTTTGAATTCATGTAGTTGATAAATTATTTTTATCAATAATAAAATAAAAGATCATGAACATCAGAATTTTAATATTTTATCCATGGTATGTTCATTATTTGGCAATTAACATAATGTTTAAAAAATTAAAACATTGAAAGTTGCTTCTAATATTTAAAGAAAATATAATTAATAAATTATTAATTGTACGTTTTTTTTTTTAAGTTAGAATTATTGTAAACAAACGATAAAAAACGTTTACTCAAAAAAAATTGTAGACCTATATTTTATCAATTACTTTATGCTACAATAATTAGGGAAATCATAAATATTTAAGTATTGAACAATATCTTACTTCACTTTGTTTGTACTTTTTTTTTAAATATGAATAATAAATGGTTGAAAAATATAATTTTAAAGAAATGAACTTTGTTGAATGTGGTTTTTTTCAAAGCTTGACACCTACATATTAAAAGAAGAAATACATTATTTAATATTTTTGAATTAGTGAGTCTGCATAACCTGTATAGCTTAATAAATGATGGAATAATACAAGTTCGACCGTTCTATTTAGTCAAATCTTGAGATGAAGATTTTGTTTGAACTCAGTTAGTTAATGATAATTTCAAGATTTATAGTTGTTCATTATAAAAGCAAATTAATCAATGAAAAATCTATCTTACGAGTATACATTTAAATTATTGAATATAGTTATCATGTGGTATTTTTTTCTTGGTATACTTAATCACAAATAGATATTAAGAAAAATTAAATCAGATAATATTAATCAGTCTTATACTTAATTCAATTTTAATTTTAATGTTTTAAAATTTTTTTTCCATACAATTTTACTCAGCAAATAGTCTGATAAATAGTTTGTATGTAGGTAACAATAGTGCAATATAAGATCATTTTATACTCATAAAATTCTTTAATACATCAAACTCCAACAATTCGTTTTAAATTGACCACAAATGTCACATTTTATTTTAGTTCTTACTGGGAATTAACAAAAAAAAAAAAAACTCCTTTAGTGTATCATTATGTCTACATACATAAAGCCGTTTTTTTATGAAACTTAAGAAATTATTTACAGCTATAAAAATAATTTTCCAAGAAAAAAATCATATAGCTTTAAGAACAATGGATATTCTTTGCTTAGAAATGAGAATCGAAACGTTAAAAAATATTTTTTTAGTTTAAGACATTATGGTTATTTTCTTTGATTTTCTACTGATTCATTTAAAAACGTAAATTAATAATTATTTAATTGACTTGCACCAAACATTTTTTGTTATGAATTTGGTTAACAACTGTTAAGATTTTGATAAAACAATACTCAATCCAATTAAATATACAAAATATGACGCAGTGAAATACACCTTTTAATTAATAATAAACAATTAAAAAATAAATATTCGTAATTATATTTGTTTAAACGAAATTATGAATTATTGATGTATATTCTATAATATATATATATATATATATATATATATATATATATATATATATATATATATATATATATATATGAACCGAGTCATTCGAAAGCAAATATAGGTAACACTGAAGCGTATTTTTAATAAGATTATGATGTATGATAATATTTGTACACACAATGAAAAATATGAATAATAATAAACAAAAATAAAAATTATACGACTGACTGTTTTGGACGCTGTCAAAATTTGGTAACGTGAACGTCAACGAGTTATGCAAAATGAGTTTTTATACAAATCATACCTACACGCTTAGGATTCACATTCGGCCAAACGTCGGACGTCGCCGGCCCGTAAGCATCGGCTCGCTATTAAGACGAATCGTGAAAATAATTATTAACCGATGTCAGAAATCCATTAGTGCAACTTTGGGTGAAAGCCTGACGTGAACCGTACGGAAACGTACACGTATCATACACGGAGACGCGCGCATGCACGTATATAATATAAATACAGCATTATTTGTATTACGAAAACCGCGCATTTAAATAAAACCGTACCCGCGCTCTTGTACGTCGTGTTGTACGCGGCATTATAATGTAATACCGACCGCATTCGTATATTTGTTTTAAAATAACAATTTCGTTTTATCTTTTTATTTATTTATTTTTTTTTCATGAAACTAATTATTATAATCGTATGCGCGGGCACAAAGGGAACCGCCGTGGTCGATGAAAATATCCGACTGTCGTCGCACATCACATTATGCAAACGGAATCATTATGATTTGCTTGAAATCCGTAACTGTTTCACGTCGTAAACAGACGAGAGGATGACGACGACGACGACGATGACGACGAAGACTACGACGATGACGAGGAAGACCACGACACGACCACGGGTGATGGTTTCCACGTGTATACCTAATAATATAGAATATATCGTGTGTATGTATTCGTCTCGGTTGAGATTCCTTCTCCTATTAACCCGTCAACAGGATTTTAATGTCTAAATTTTTATTAAAAAAAAAAAAAAAAAAAAAAAACACGACAGTCCTGTCGTACCGAGGGGAAGACAGACGCGACCGCGGCGGATGCGGGAAAATAAAAATAAAAAATAATAATAAACGATAAACGAAAAAAATATATAATATAAAATAGATACGTAATAATATACGAAACGAGGCCAAAGTTCAACTCGGCATAAATAAGGACGTACGTGTGTACATACGAACGTGTACCTGTATCGGTGCCCGAAGATCCAACCGGAACACGACCGCGGCTGCGGTGTGCGCGTATTATAATAATAAACGTATATAAAATGCCCCCGCACCTTACACCGCGCCGGCGCAGCGCACGCGGGACGGTATCATATATACAAATAGAGTCATAACAAGAGGGCATTTACATAATCCAATAATGGATTTACAAATGGTCCGCGCGCGCGCGTTTATAATAATATAATATATATATAATATACAAGAAAGCAAACGCCGGGGCCGGCAACGATATCAAAGACAGGTAGCTGATTATCATAATACAAGTATATAATGTACGTCTCTTGTTGCTTACTGCTGCTGCTGCTGCTACCCGCCGATACTGCTGCTGCTGCTGCTGTCCAAGCACACAAATAAGACGTCGTAATAATAATAGTAAAATAATAACAAAACTAACCTAATGCGATGTGTACGTAATGATAAAACAAAACGGCCGACGGCGACTGTACGACCTCACGGCGGTTAATGTTCGTTTTCATTTTTTTTTTTTTTTTTTTTTTTTTTGTTATTATTGTTTTTTTTCCCGTACCAGATCGCCCGCGATGACAGTGTAAAACTACGGCGATACGTCGCGACATATTATTAGATGCACGTATAACAATATCGGCGACCACATCGACCACCGCAGCGATCGTTTTGCATATTATCTACAGCGCGGTGTGCAGCGTAACAGCCGGTTTGAATTCATGTGGCTCGCGGAGACACGAAACACTTGCCCGGATCCTAGCGCGTGTACCAGGAGCTGTTAGTACTATTATTCGAATCGTAGTGTGGCGTTGGGTTTGCTATTATGGAAAGGTGGATGATACAACAAAGAAACTAGAAAACATATAGCAAGATTTATTTATTTTTTTTTTGTGAATTTCGATAAGGGAATTAGTAATCTCTGATCAGAAAAATACTTTAATCTTCATTGTAGTTTAATGCCGTAAATAACCATTTATTTATATATGTATGGATACGTATTCGAAAAAAAATAAATACATTTCTATGGAATAAAATATGTACGACTGTAAGACGTGTTTATATGGTATACCCGTATTCGTATGTCTATCTCATGTAAATATATACCATAAAATATTTCCGAGAAAACGTACCACGGTTAAAACTAATAAAAACACCTTAATAAAGGATTAAGCAAGAAGTTGAAGCATAATTCTTCTACTATAAAAATATAGTCTATAAAAATCCGTAAAGCGTATCATGTACAAGAACGATAATAATCGAACCATATAATATGTACGATTAGATTTACATTGTTTTTTAAAGAATTCATCCAATTACGTTTATTCCGTTAACAATAGGGGCTAAGTATAGCGCCAAGACCCGAATCAAGTTATACAAAATACCTATTTGAAGTAACGGGTACGCGTAAATGGCTTACAAGATTAATGACGTCAATAAAAAAATAATACATGTCTCCGACCATCAGTCGAATTAGGTCCGAGAGATGTCCATGAGTTGGTGTTTTTTTATATGTATTATATACACAGAGTCAAACGTGTGTATGACAATTTAATGTTATGGGATGTTTACATCATAGACGACTGTACAATGGCCCAGTAGATCGGACCGCTTGGCTTGGCATAGGTTAACTCTCTAATAAAAAAAAGTTATGTCAAGGGTCAATACGATCGAAATCTCCATACGATATACCCACTTGTGTAATAGAATTTCAACAATATTGTTAGGCTATTATTTTATTTTTAATGAACCATAGGAGAATATAATGTAAAATAAAGATAGGTTTTATGTCTCTCCGAAGGCGACATTCAGAGAGTATTGGAAAATCGAAAGTCACAACTACGATGGAGGAGTGGCCAGATCATGTTCGTCCAATAAATAATATATATTCTATATATAATAATCTGCAGCAGATTCACCTCGTCTTATCAGTATTGCCATCTAAACCACTTGCATAGGTGTGTGTGTGTGTGTGTGTGTGTGTGTGTGTGTGTGTGTGTGTGTGTGTGTGTGTGTGTGTGTAACTTGAACCATAACCGTTGAAAATAAATACGGTAGTTATTATCCGGAGATTTCCATCTTTGTTACAAATGACATATGGGGCACATGGAGGGGAGAAGAGACACATCAAATTTCCAGATAAAATGCACCCATGTCATTTTTATATTATTTTTATTCTTTACTCATGTAAATTAACGGAATTTTAGACCTTATAAATGCGTTTGAAAGCGGATCAATAACATAAATACTTCGCTCAAATAATTAATGTTAACGTTATAGTGTGGTAGAACCATGCACATTTTCAATGGGATAGGTCGCGTCGGTTTCTTACTTGAGTTTATAAACAGATTTTATATTATTTTCGTAATAATAAACTATTAAATATCGGACAAGATGAGTAACAGTTTCATATCATGAATAAAGATATAAATTATATGCAAAGACAGATACACGTATACGGTTTTAGGACACGCGGGGACGCGGTTCTATAATTTCGCAATTGAAAAACACATTAATATCGTATGCAAATCATTGGAGACGTTTTATAAAATACAAATTAAATGAATATATGCGTATCGCGTTTTCGATCTCTCTGTGTTCCGAACCAGCTGAAGTACAATGAAAATGGACGGGCGAATAGTGTGTAATATATTTAGCAAAACCGCATGTTGACGTCGCACGTAAACGGAAATTATTATTAATTGTATGCGGGAGTGTAGTTTTCATTGTGTTTTCATAATGTTTCACCCGTAGAAAACGCTGTAGAACGCGGTCGAATACTATACGTGTTTTAATCGAATTATTCGTATGTGTTTTCAGATGAGTCAACTATGTCGAGTGTGCGGAGAACCTGCCGCCGGTTTCCATTTCGGAGCGTTTACTTGTGAAGGATGCAAGGTAACTCATTCGGTTGTATAATTTGTATATTATATTGTATGCCATAATACCAAACATGTCAGCGTTTATAACTGACGTGAATCAAATCGGTCGGTTACGTGTACCTACGTACGGTGTTAGAAAATGTGCACAGTACCCGGTCGATAAGTAAAATTTTTTCGCCTGCGTTTCATAAGTCATGCCGTAGAGGTGGCGTTGAACTCTCCACTTTTCATATCATATCTGTCGAGTGTTTGGAAGTATTTTATTATTATTATTTTTTTTTTTTATTCAATAATGTGTAAAATTGATAATGGTCAAATAAAAATAAAATTAGTATTGACGAAAAGGAAAAACATTTTTGTTACGACCAAATAGACTTGAAACAGACGGTTTTTTCAATATGTATTCTGATCGCCGTTGTCGGTGTACGAGTATTGTCCGACGCCGGTAACAGATTCGAATACGTGGATTCAGACGAAGACCTAGCCCTACAAATTGCGTAACCTCGAAATAGTGATTTTTATTCTCGTTGAGCCGTCGTAATAATAATAATAATAATAATAATAATAAAAAAATCAAATAAAATCGTTTAATTAAAACGTTGTATTACGATTTACCGTAACGAATAAAACCGTGCACCTTTTTTATCTCATCCGTCCGGAAAACATATAAACTATAATCGATAAACCATAATTCGTCGACGAGTGTACATCGCAATAAACTATTAAAATGACACTGACACTTTTACCGCGGTCCGCACGTTTACGGTTGATTTCTTTTATTTTTTTTTTTTATGCTCGTACTTTGCACTCGGAATCAAAAAAAAAACATCCATCACACACGACCGGCAATCGCCTTCGATTACTTGACGCTAAATAACCGTCGCGCGGGAACATTGCACAATACGCGTGCGCGCGGCCCAACAATTAATAACGTACGAACGAGGCACGGCGAAATGTTTTACGATCGGAGATAATATAATATTAAAACTCACGCGAGACGCGTTCGACAATAGCTAATTTATGTATTTTTTTTTTTTTTCATTCTTTCCCCGAGTCCGATGGCAATAATTGTTTACGTCGACGAATCTTCAAAAGACACTTTAAACACGATTTATTCGATTGTTGCACAACTCTCCGACCCGTCTGTATACGTGTACGTGTAAAATATTGCACAACTGTGTACGTGCCAATTATTACAATATTATTATTATTATTATTACTATTGACTATTATACTATTTATCAGCGCCTGACCGAACGAAGCCACTGCGGGCCTACGATTACGGTAATACGACGAGTTGTTTTTCGTTACTTCCTCCGACCGCCGCCGATACGGGCGATTGATCGTTTTTGGTGCTTTTCCCATCAGCGAGACTGTCCAGCAAATATAATCGTAGGTTGCAGATGAATTTCATTAAATAGGTATATCGTGTACAGTCGTGTCGCGACAGCGCCGTCGCGGATTATTATTTTGTGGGAAAAATCTTAAATTTATTGACCCCCGAAGTATTCGCAGAAAACGTTTCGGGGTTATTATTATACGTACATTATCGAAACCAATATTTATTCAAATATATCCATAAAAAAAACACACACACACACACACAATTCTCGTACCACGCCAAGTGCGGTGTATTTCGTATTTGAACGCCCTCCGTCTGCCCACCAGTTAAATTGAAAAAATAAAATGGAATTATACATTTTCCTCGGGATATGTTTCACAATCACGGTGTTTCTAAAAGACGTTCAGTAAATATCACGTCAGCGATTGTGTGTCGGGTACGACGTTTTTACTTTATGGTTCACATCGGTGTTTATTGGGCACAGTTTTATCGAGCAGCTCACCTTAATCTAGAAATCGATAATTTCAATTGGACAATGTGTCCGCTTTTATTTCTACATGACAGCTCAGTTCCATTCTTACAATGCGACAGACCTTCGTCGGTAAAACAGAACGACTGAGAATATGATTGATTGTTGTTTGAACTATTAGTCGTATTGTCGGTATATAAAAACGATAGTTTCCCATGACGGGCACGAGGGGGACTGAAAAGGTTTTTGTAATTTATATATTATTTCAAAACGACCTGCGTACGAAGTCGAACCGATAACTGAATATTATGCTGGATAATTGTGCTGGTGGAAGGAATCGTGAAGCGCGTACCACATTCTCACAACACATAACTTATAGACATTTAAACGCCGGCAATATTGTGTGTACGCGTTACACTATATATACCACCGCCACGCCGTTCATACCGCACCGTCGCTCATAAATCACGAGTCGGACACGCGATAATAGATTCCGCAAATACGTATATCATACGTCCGATTGCGAGTTATAACTCTATAAACGCTGTTGCGTTTAAAATCTGCTCCGTCGTTTATTCTGGAAAATTCTCACAGTCGGTGCTTACACATAAAACGTCTTTGTTTTATCGTAATTCACCGCGACCATAAACGCGCGTCTTCTGCGGGTGAATTCACCGCCGTCTCGTTTTCGGCTATCGACACGGATCGCACGCGTAATAGCAAGGCCCGTGGTAATGTTTTTTCTTAATGTCGTCGATAGCGGTGCGGCCGGATATAACGACCGTCGTATAGTGCGACTTGCAGCCGTCAGCCGTCAGACGGTGGTGTAGATTGACACGTGTCGTCCATTAGAGACACGATTCAGAGGTGTAGCGAACACAATCAAGTCATTGCGATAAAACAATTGTAGATAGGCGAAAAAATCAAGTAACTCGGTCGAAATAAAATCTCCTCGGAGATATATGTCTATACGACCTACAGAGGCCGTCGAGCATTAAAGTTAAAAGATCGCGATATGCTTCCGGTAAATACGAACGTTTTTGAATCAATAAAAAATAACGTGTTTATAGGTCATCAACATTTTAGATTCTGAGTGAAGCGAAGGACCTTATGGTTTTACAATGATTTTTATTTTATTATTATTATTTTTTTTTTTATTTTTTTTTTCCTTGTCCAAAAGTTTCGTCCAGCAACTTTTTAGATTCGAAATTGAACTGAGATGGTACTTTAGAGAGGTCATTTTTCCAAAATCTCCATAGTTTTTCCAGTAATCAAGAATAACGATCGGAAAACTGAGTAAAAACGGTAAAATCGGTAAAAATCCGCCGTAAACGAGATTTTCACTGTTCAGATTTTAGGTATTTAGTCATAAATCGAAAAGTATTGAAGCTAGAAACTTGAAAATTGTATCCAATATCGAATACATACTTTTTTATATTGGGCAACATTTTCAGAAAAATTATAGTACTTTTGACTTAAATATAGAACTTTTAATTTACCAAATTGTTTGAAAGTTTTTATGTAATATAATTTTAAATATTTGACAAAAAGTTCTGAAAATTTAATATGACCTTACTCATATACCTACCTAATTATCCTAACGAAAATTCAAAAATCGTTAGTCAGGATTTTTTTTATACACACTTTAATAAATTATTATAACTCACCAAAAATTATACAAATAACCGTAAAATACGTAAACAGTATTTAAATAATAATATATTATATTACACTGAAGCTTTGCTCAGAATCGTTTTATACTAAAGAAATGAGTCATCATTTCTTTAAAACTTTATACATTCATCACCAATATCTTGTCCCAGGACCGAAGGGACGAAGGACGAACTTGTACCACCATCATCTCACTTACCAGCTTTTTATTATTATTTGTAATGATTTTGGTATTCGCAATATAATAATACTCAAGTTATAAATACACTGACCCACGTAGGTATACTTGACGAAACGAGTCACGAGGTCCGGATCCATGTCATTTTTAAAATCCGACTCGCGGCGTTGTTCTATACGGTTTCACCAGGCTTTCGTTGGTCTCTTTTGCGGAGAGACACGAATGACGCCGACGACCCGACCGTTGTAATACCGTTGCTGTTGCGTTTACTGTTTCAGTCGTTCTTCGGTCGGACGTACAACAACCTGAGCTCGATATCGGAATGCAAAAACAACGGCGAGTGCGTGATCAACAAGAAGAACCGGACGTCGTGCAAGGCGTGCCGGCTGCGCAAGTGCCTGGTGGTCGGCATGTCCAAGAGCGGGTCCCGGTACGGCCGCCGGTCCAACTGGTTCAAGATCCACTGCCTGCTGCAAGAACAGCAGCAGCACCACCACCACCACCAGCAGCAGCAGCACCACCAACAGCAGCAGCAGCAGCATCAGCCGCACCAGCAGCACCAGCAGCACTTGCAGAACCCGCAGCACCTGCAGAACCCCCAGCTACAGGCGGCCGGCTTGGCGGGCGGCCTGCAGCACTTCCAGCACCAGCTGCTGCACCAGCAGTCACTGCAAGCGGGCAGGCCGTCGTCGCAGGACCCGGGCCGGACGCCACCGCCGTGGGCGGACGTCAAGCACCACTTGCGCCTGGACGCGGACAACAACAACTCCGTGGCCGGCGACCTGAACAAGCCGGACCTCGGCGGCCGGCTGTCCGCGTCCGCGGCCGCGGCCGTCGTGCAGGCCGTCCGCCCGGAACTGCTGCGGTGGCCGTCGCCGTTCTTTCCGGCGTTCCCGTTCCCGCCACCCGCGCCGTTCTTTTTGGCCCTGCAGCCGCCGCCCACGGCGCCGCCTCCGCCGCCGCACGGGCATCGGTCGTCCAGCAGCCCGGCGTCCCGATCGTCCTGCACGGTCGTTGACGACGACGACGATGACGGTGGCGGCGTCGGTGGCGGCGGTGGCGGCGGTGGCGGTGCCGGCCGCGGTGGCCGAGACGACGGACAGCCTGCGCCCAAGCGCGCCGCCGTCGGCCGCGAACTGCCGCCCGTCCAGGAATCGCCGATGGACCTGTCCGTTTCGGCGACCGTGCCGCCGTCGCCGCGGCCGCCGCCACCGTCGTCGCCGTCGTCGTCCACGTCGTCGTCGTCCGCGTCGTCGTCGTCCGCGTCGTCCGCGTCGTCGTTCGCGTCTCGCTCGCCGTCACCCTCGGACGGCGCCGCTCGCAACGCACGGTCATCCGACGCCGCGAATCCGTCCGTCGACGCGTCCCGTCACGGCCGGCACAACCACCACCACCGGCGGCGGCGGCGACGTCGACGGCGACGGCTGCGGCGCTCCGAAGACGCGGCCGACCGGACGTCCGGGTCCGACCCCGGCGCTCCCGCCTCGGACTCGCGCCGCGGCGGCTCGGCCGACCGGCGCCGCCCGGCGAAAAACGTGCCGTTGGACCTGACGTGCAATCGGTCGTTGTAGCCGACACGTTTTCCGGGCTCTCCCCAACCCCTTGCGCATCCACCCCTGCGGTCACTCGGCCGTTTGCCCCCGCTCGACCGTTCCACCCCCGCGTCCACTAGCTAAACCGTTGGCCGCCACAAACGCTCCGCCGTTCGCGTCCATCCAACGACGCAGTGTATAAAACCATCATGTAAATAAGAATATTATAATAAACTGTAATAAACGAAACATGTACGCATCATGATAGTCTAATGGACTTGACGAGTGTTCGATTTTTTTTTATTTCTTTTTTACATCACCACCGCCGTTCCTTTGCGGGTTTCGTACACGCCGTCCCTTATTAGAATATCCCGTATTCCTGTTTTATCGTCAAACGTATTGTTATTTTTTTTCTGGAAAACGTCCGCGTATGCTGCAGCAAGATGTGCGCCAAAATAATGTCATGTTAACAAGTCATTATTCATCGAGATAGTTAGCCTGTACAACGGTTGTTTTTTGTTTTTTTTTTTTTAATAAATAACTGTTTCTAGTGTTAACGATCGAATCCATAAGTATGATTTATGTACACATTGTATATTCTTATGAGATTATGCCATTTAGATAGTGTTTTTCAATTACTGGTTTACTATATATAGGAACGGATACCATTATAAATGAAGATCGGGATGAGCGTGTGATACTAAATTTGATTCACGACGGAAAAGACATTGCGTGATCACACACTCGTTTCCAAATAGATGGATTTTATGAGTGGGACGATGGTGTGAAAATAAAATATATACTATTATTTTTTTGTTCCGCCGTGGATCTCATCTTTCAATAAAATAAATATATTGTTTGGGAAACAATACGTTAAAAACCGTGGGACTAAATAGCCTAATAAACATTTAGATTTATATGACTGTTTCAAGTATAGGTATTACAAAAACCCTGTTAAAATAGTAACACGTATCAATTTATTCATCATTTCAATTCTCTATGCGAGTGACGTTATAAATAAATGTACTGTCTGTCAATTTATTACGTGTAGTCAATTTAAAAAATATATATATTTAGACAAATGATTTATTTGTGTAAATCGTATTGATTAGTGTTTGATAAGATGGTTGTGATTTTTAAACACGTAAAAACGATTAATTAATACATTTATACACCTATATATTAATAACGTAAATTATTGGGATAAATTACAACGTTTGATTCATTGCGAAACGAGATTTTTTTTTCTATTATACGTGCGTGAACTGACAAAACGATCTGTATAATCGAACGAAGGGAAAAAAGATCGTAAATATTTATGTTGGCTCATTATTTATCTGTTTAATAAATTATCGTAATACGCATATGTAATAAAATGTTCGCAGTTCTCGCAAAATAATATAAAATATGAAGATAATATTGTTAAAAAGTCAGGCGAAAAGTCATTTTCATGGTTTGCAAGCGTATATAATTGCACCATTCATCATGATCTCACAATGCGCAATCGCTGGATAAGTTCCCAGAAAAGTTGAAAAAATGTGATACGTATAAGTTTTCAATTGAAGTCCGATAGTTGTTAATTAAATTTAACACTTCGCACGAGTCTCGGTCACATGATTTATTGCCCAGTAATAAATATATATAATACACGATACGGATTCTTAAAATATCTATACTTCCAAACATTGTTTAAATTTAATGCTTTCGTTGTGACTCCGAACGAACTTTTTGTTTTTCTTCGTGGAAACTTTCATATGAGATCACGAAGAGTTCCGCGACCACGAGGACTTCAAACACGACTTTGTCTGTTTTTTTTTTATGTTGTATACGTTTCTTATGATACATTTTGCGTTTAAAGAGAATGCCGCCAAGGCTCGGCTTTAGTTTTAAATTTCCCATCGTGTCTTGACTATTTACAGTATTATACAATTCAAGCGCGCACGCACGCATATAAACACACTCACACACACACACACACACACACACACACACACAATAAATATGTATACTATGCAACGAACAACCCACTACTTATCGTAAATCATTTACGGTCGAATAACGAGCAGACGTCTTACTTTTTATATCAATTAATATTTATTTAGTCGTACATATATTTTATACACGTTGTTAGTAATATATTAAAATATCATATACTTTGAATAATATTCGGCCTCGCCACGCGTCGCTTCTGACACCGCCAGTTTCAAGAGTTTAGTGTTATCACGTCGTATACCTATATACCAGTATACGGTTCAACGTGTCAAAAGAGTTCTAGGTCACTTTGTACGGTCTAATGTTTAAAATACATAATGCGGACACTTTTTAGTTTGTAAGTTATGGCCGGAATATTGGAATATTACAGGTTGTAGACTGAGGACAGTTTTTATTAATTTAATATTATATATTAGGTAAACAGAGTAATCAATCACAAATAATTTGTACCTGCGGTCTTTCATATTATAATTATCAAATTATAGGAAGTATACAAAGCTGTAACGATACAGATAAATAACATGATTAATTATATAATGAATGCACATAAAACGCGAACCAATTACGCTGCATAGTATTAAATTTAATTATTTATGTATTCATATTATTATAATACTGTGCTGATTTAGGTGAAATAAATGGCTATAACACGATTCCGCAAATTTTGATTTTAATGTTGATTTTAATAGCCACTGATATACATACACGACTCCGCAAATTTAATATATATATACACGATTCTGCATAATTTTAAATGCAACGTTGCCATACAAATTGTCGTATACCTGCATATAATTTGTGTATAATTTGTGTATAGCTGCATAAAATATTTAGGGCAATACTCAAATGTACCATCACCGAATAATTCGGTACAATTTTGTATTAAAAATGAAATATTATTAGCCGTTGTTATACAAAAAAATTGTTCATTTGGTGGAGCATGAATAAATTGTTGGTTTTTGTACATAAAGTTATTGTCTAATTGTAAATTTCTTAGTTGTTCTAAAGCTTCATTTAGCGATTTGGGTAGCGTGGACATTATTTTTCGGCGTTTATCGTACATAGCCTTTCTTACCGATGTAATATCTGAACATTTAATATCCAATTGTGTTTTAAGTAATTCTTTTCTAATAATTTTTTCTGGCCTGCATGAAATAGATTCTTCTGCCTTTCGTTTGCAGTTTTCTCTCAAAATTTGACTATTTAATTTTGGTTGAGGATCTGCATCATGGTTATGGCTGCCAGAGACATCGCAAACAAGTATCTTCTCAGGCGTAGAAAAAATGATCGCCGTACAATTTTTATTAGATGAACACCTCCATTTCAGAGCACCGTCTTTTTTTCGATAACCAACAAATCTGTGTTTATATAAATTTACTAAAGCCAACTCTTTCCCTCGCTCGGAAGTAATTAACTCAATACGCGAACCGATCATTTTTTTTAAAAGAATTATTTAATGTTGTCAAATTGGAAGTATGTCACTGACTAAATTGATTTCACCTGTAAATGTTAGGATTTGGGAAAATATTGGAAATAACTGCATATTATATTTTTATATATAATTGACATTTATCTAATACATTATCTGCAAAATATGATGATGGACTTTTAACAATTGGTATTTGATAATATTGATGATATCATAATATTGTTTAATATTATCGCCTAGTACACTAGAGCGATTTTAACGCGCTGTAAAAACGCGCGTACCGGGTGCCACCGTCGTATGCGTACCGCGCGCCAAGTCACTTAAGTGTGGCTCGGCCCTTACAATAATAATGTAGATTTTGTTTTCGGAATGGCTACGTTGCATTTAAAATTACGTGGAATCGTGTATATATATATTAAATTTGCGGAGTCGTGTATGTATATCAGTGGCTATTCAAATCAACGCGATTCCGCAAAATTTGCGGAATCGTTCTCCACCGAAATAAATCGTCTGCGACTGTGATCTGAATTTTTACCCGACTGTATAAATAATTTTACATTTTAGATTTTGAGTGAAGCGAAGGCTCTTATGGTTTTACAATGATGTTTATTTTTTTTCTGTGAACACCTTTTCAGGTAGTAATTTTGTTCCAAAAGTTTCATCCAGCAATTTTATAAATCAGAAATCACTAATGAAGCACTGCCGAAAAACCGAGTAAAAACGATAAAATTTGCCGTAAACGATACTTTCACTAAATTGATTTTAATTATTTAGTCATGATTTATAAAAAAACTAATACAAATTTGACAAATTTTGAACTAAAAATAGAACTTTAAACATACTTAGTTTTGTTCAATTTTTTCTCTTATAAAATTTTTCATATTTGATAAAAACGTTGAGAATTTAATACAACCATACTTATTTACTTACTTCAACGAATAAAAAAAATATTGAACAATGATTTTTTTCAATTTTGTTAATTAAATATATGAGTAAATTCTTATTAAATATCGCGAATTTTCCAACAGTAGATCGAATAAAATGGATCCATATAACCTACCGTTAAGAGATTCGAAACACATTTAGTCGACTATCTACTGCCGTGAATTTCTCGAAATCTCGATAGGCGCAATGAATTGTTTTTTTTTGACGATCGGATCATTTAGTCGCAATTGGAATAATCTCTAAATTATATTACTGTATAATAATATAACAAAACTATATAATATATAATATGAATAAATATTTATACTTTATAAACATATATTTTGTACTATACAAATGTATTATAGGTTTATCTAAAATATTCGGTTTTCACTTCGCATGTTGTTACTTTTTAAAATTTTTGTTTTCAGTTTCGCATCCAGTTAATTGAAAAAATTATCAACGTATGGGTATTGCTATTTTTGGAACATCTTATAAAGGTGTGACACTTGGTAGAACTTGAATACACGTACAACCGTTAGCCGTTTGCGACCGTTAGTACGTTTTCAGCGGGGATCTATCTGTCTCGTTTTTCCCGTGAAAGAATGGACTTAAATATACACATAAACACACGTACGTACAATATACACCTACACCACTGCCACAAGTCTCGGCATGCAATCGATTATTGATTTCCATCCAGGCTAGTAAAACACGCAAAGCGCGTTGTTATAATAGCAAATGGAATACGTGCGGGTAAACATAGCAGCGCGCGCTCCTGTAGGTACTAAACTCATATACACACACACACACACACACACACACACACACACACACACACACACACACACACACACACACACATATATGACTCAGGTACTGATGGTATTATCATAACAATATTCATCAATATTTTTAAGGTACACGTAACCAGTGGCGTGGCGAAATTAAAATATTGTTGAGGCACAAAATAATTTTTCTACTGTTGTGTCGTTATGAGTAAGTTTACCCATGTATTTAATTACTATAGGGTACTTAAAAAGTTTTATACAAAGCAAACGAATGATAAATGATGATCGTAGATCACTAAACAGTGACCACCAGACACCCACCACCCCTTCAATTGAGGCACGTGCCTCAAACTAGGCCCTTCGCCACGCCACTGCACGTAACTAATTTGGCGAGTAAAGAGCTGAAATATAAAACGAGAACGCACATTCGAATACATGTTATAATAATAAGTACTATGTATATATAAGTGTGTACCAGTACGTGTGTGTACGTGGGCCTTACATTGTGTCGATGTTTTGCTGTTTCAAAAACGACACGACGCGACGTGAGATCCGGACTGTTGTAGAAGCCGAGTTCTGAAACAAAAACCAACAAATAAATTACGGTGAATAAATATAAATGGATTTTCACGTGCAGAACCGTCGCCGTCGAGTCCATTACAATATTATAATATACGTACGTCTGCCGCGCGTCTAGAGCCGCTGATTTACAAATCGTTACGACACGGCCACGGTGGTGATAGATGTGAAAGGAAATTACTTTTTTGATCGTTTACCCCGCGTGAGACGTCGCGCGCGCGCGCACGCGCGGCGCTCGCCTTAGCCCGGTTTGGTATTAATAATAAGTTCAATATAGCATTATGTAAAGATGAGAAAAAAATGGTCGATATGGGAAGAAAAAAAAAGTGATGAAGAAAAAGCGGCGGGTTCGTCGTATTTGCATAAGATAATAACAGAATCGGACCTCCTGGGTGCGCGACCCGATTCATCAACCAGTATTGTTCCATTTGGACCGTACGTCGCGAATGACATACACACATGCATAGGTACGTATTTCATACATAACTTATGCATGTGTGTGTGTGTGTACACACGTGTACACTTGTAGGTTTATACAGAGTGTCTCATCGTGTCAATAACCCGGTGTTTCGGATAATAATTTTTACCCTAATCGATTCAATGAAACATTTTTACGATTTAAAACAAAATTAAAATTAAATTAAAACTAAAAAATTATTTGTTCTGATTTATCATGGTGATATTGAAGTTTTTTAGATTTCTTAAAAGGCAATCACCATGTTAACGGTTTGATGTGATAATATTCTATCATTTAACCACTGTAAATTTAATGCTACATTTAATAATACAAATCTCGAAACACATTAAATTTTGATCAGCCATTTAATTAATTGTGGTATACAATAATATGCGATAAAATTATATACCTAATACACAAAATGATTGTTAACATTTTTACAAGCACTCAAAATCTCAGAAAATTAACTGATGACATTTTATTAAAGATTGAAGCATCAACATTTTTCTAAAAACCCGTTTCACAAAATTTTTAATTTTTGAATAAATGTTCCAGTAAAACTTCAGTAAATGTTCCAGTAAGTTTTTAAATTTTAGTTTTAAAAATAAAAATAAAACTTTAAATGAAATTTTGTTATAGCGCATAGTTCAAATAATTATAAATAAAAAAGTTTATGCATTCGTCACATAGAACCTAACATCTTCGTATATATAATATATATATAATATGTAATATTATAATATATAATATATATATATAAGACTTACGTATCGTAAGAGGTTATAACTTGACCGTTTAAAATACGCGCAACAATGCATGTACTCAACATGCTATATGCATTCATATGGATATGATGCAATAATTTTTCAAAATTAAAAATATATCTGTTTGAAAGAGTAATTAGGACGCAAATTTTTTATATTATATGTTTATAATATGTTAGAAATATTATCAAAACAGTGTTTAAACTATAGATTTTTTAAATATTTACAATACTTTGCGTTTGCCTTGATTACAAGTTAGCAGTGGCTAAGTGTTTTAAAAGATAATGATAATGTTTAACTTCATTCAAATTTTTAAAAATGAAAAAAAAATGAACGCCTAAATTTTTTTGTGTTAGAGGAAAAAGTATACTTTGTGCCTAAGTATTTTATAACTCAACTATGTTTGTTAATATACCGTATAAAATATCATGTATAGGTATATGTACTCACCGACTAATTTCGTGTTAAAAAAAGTTTCTTAAAAGCATTAGGATTCGTATTTATTACCTAACTTTAAAAAATACATACAATTTTATGGGGATATTTTATATGTCATTCATAAATACGTGCATGTAAAAACTGTCACGATCGATATATTTTTAATACTTCGTTGTCCGTGGTGTATACGTATGTGTCTTGTAAGTGCGTCAGATTTTACGTAACGTGCCTGGATTCTCGTCAACACACAAACTTATTATAGTCGTACGTAATAATAATCGCATGTATGTGGGAGAATAACGTCTTCGAGACCGTGAGTGTGTTTGAAAAACAAACATTATTTAAAGTAAAAATTCTCGTTTCCCGTTCATTTTATTTTATATATTTTTTTTTTATACGTATAATACGCGAAGTGAATTTTAAACACTATCAGGACGATTATTAATTATGTGGCAAATTGAACGAGTTTCCGGCCGAACACGTAGGTGGCTGCGAAGCAATTACGAGTATGAAGGATTTACAAAGAACTCAGTCAATTACGATTCTCGTGTGTATGGTCGAGATGACGTGTGTTCTATAATCGATTGGCGAGTTTGCGTTGTGCACGCTCAGTGAGACGCATTCGTATAAAAAAAAAAAAAATAAAAAAATATTGTTTATATCGTTCACTGGTAAAGCGTGTTTCTGCGGTAATCGTGTACGATCGTGCGATTCGATTGAAATCGATTCACAAATTAAAGTTATACGTTATGGTATTATTGCGTGAGCGTACAATATAAACGATAAAAAACAATTCGTCCCTAATCATATCAATTTCACATTCACGTCACAAAATTATTTTGCGTGATACAGATACGATACGTGTTAATAATTTCATAAACGTACAAAATACGTGTAGTGATCTTCAGCATAATGTCACATGGTATTGTTTTTTCTTTTACACATTTTTTTTGTTTTTGATTAGTCTTTATAAACTTTTCTTTACGCACTATTAATGTGTCTATTAATAAATAAATGCGATTTCAGTGTATGTCGTATGAAATGGTGGAGTAGGAAATTCACTCTTTGATGCCACCCGCGACGTCAACAGGTTCATAATTTTAATGAGATTGTTGGCCTCTGAGCTATTAACATTTTTATTCATACTTAAGATTGTCAGAAAGTGGTTAAAGGTGTTATACAATAGCGGGTTAGGATGTGAATGGTTTTTTTTATGAAATTCAGAGTAATAATAATAAATGAGTTTATGATAATGACACGTTTAACACTTGGGATGAGTCATATGGATAGGATAATTAGTAATTATCTTATTTAATTATCTAATTTGCTTTTTATTTATATAATTATAGAAAAAAAAGTGTTGGTTTAGATTTATTGATTTTAATTTTCCAATGTTTAGTGCAGAGTTAATGATAATTTTGAATTTTTAAGAGATCTTTTAGAGTGGCCTTCATCAAAACGGCTAATAATAAAAGCGTCAATAGCTAGGTACCAAAAAAAGTGTTCCTACGTAATGTTAAGAAATTTATGGAAATATACTGGTTATGAGAATGATGCGATGGCATTTCTTTAAAAGAAGTGTACAATAGTTTACTATAAAATGATTTAATTTTAAAAAAATATTATAAAACCATATGATATTTAATTAGGTTAGGTTAGGTTAGGTTATTTAAATATTTCGTCTCAGATTTGAATTAATATATGTTACGATGGTGTCTGCAATGATTATATTATGGTATTGGTTATTGGTAGGTTAGTAAGTAGGTAATCGAGGTCGCGAACGAGGGGAATTGAACTAATAAAACATCGAGATCAAAATTAAAATCAAATTCATTAGCTATTAAACACATTTGTCCTCTTAATAACGCACATGATTTGTTCAACAGTACCTATAAGTAATGATGGGCAAATACCCGGTAAATATATTTTTGGTAAATTCCCTAGTTATTTACCCGATATTTAAAATAAATACCCGGTAATTTGGGTAATTACTTCAAACAAAAAATATTCAATAAAATTTTGTTCATCAACGAACAAATGTTAAAATGTGGTGATCCAGGCCAAAATACCTAAATTAGGTATAGTTTTATAATTTTTATTTAAACAGATAAGTTTAATAAATGTTATTATATAACAACTTAGAGAACTATGTTACCTAATTCAAATAGATTTAAACTACGCCTAAATATCTACTTAATGAAAAAATATTATGATAAGTAGAAGTAAAAAAAAAAAAAAAAACATAAATTAATAAGCATGGATTATTTATAAATTTATAAATATAAAATATTATGAAAGATACAACACCAGTATTAAAATAATAAATGATAATTTGTATATATTCATATAAATTATAATAGCTATGAATACAATATTATTTATGTAGGTACTTAATTTATTATAAGTTGTAATTTTCATATAGCATATAGGTAATCCTTAACATTTTGATTTTTTGTACCTTTTAAATACATATGTAATAATTTAAAATTAAAAAATTTTTTTTTTGTCAATTTACATAATTAAACATTATACCTACACAGGTAGGTACCAAGTTTTTAATGTTAAACAAGCAAATATTGTATTTAAATAATAATACATTGGTAATAAATGATAAAAAAAATAAGCTTACTATTTAAAATAATTTTTTTTTAATTGATTATTTTACTTACATTCTGTGATTTATTCATGTGATCAACAAATTTGTTGATGGTTAAAGGCTTGTGCGAATTGACAGCTAAATGAGCATCATATTCATCAACTGTTTGTATTTGATCTTCAGTTATATTAGAAGTTGTATTTGAATACAATTTTTGTTTTATGTTGTGGGCAATTTGAACATTTAAGTAAATGTGCTTTCATTTTATTCACATTCATATTATACTCTTTTTGACAAAACTAGCATGACTGACGTTTATCGTTAGATATGAATTGTTCAAAGTATTTACGCACTATGTCCTTTTTTCTTCCCATAATTTTATTTTATAGTTCACAAATTCAAGCAACAATAAAAATAAATAATGTGTATTTCAATAACAAAGCAAAAACGAAAAAAAGCGCAAAAGCAAGACCAATGCCGCGTCACCAACGCATTCTTATTGCCGTAAGCGTAACGGTATATCTATATTCTGCATTTCTACCGTGTGTGTATTTGTAGTTGTCGCCTGGGACCACGGGTCTAACGGCCGTTAGTCGCGTGTATGATGCTGGTCGTATTATTCGCGACGTAGTTTTGACGGGAGGCAGAACGGAACAAGGTAAAAGAAACAAACGTCTTGGGAACGACGATAAAGAAGTGGACTGTAATTAAAAAAAAAGAACCTGAAAGGTTAGCCTTTATACCTTTATACCTTTGTGATTGACAAAACACATAATAATTTTGGTATAGGTCTAAACATAATTTTGGTGCTGCAGAAATGTACTTAAAACTAGTGTTAGTATAAAAAATAACAAAAAATTGCAACGAGGTTCGATTACAAAATACATACAAATGATTACGTTTATGGCCTGACTCCCTGGACTGGCGATCGATGGTAGATGTCTACTGTAGATGTCATCTGACAGGTCCGCAAACGGCTATATATATGAGGCTGTCGTGGGACGATTCGACTGACAGCGCACACGAAGACACGCGCGTGTACGCTTTGGCGGACAAGCACTCGACGGGGACGTACCCGCAGGTAGGACAACGGACGCCACGACGGGCTAAACTAGGGTGACCATAAAAATAAAATAAAAATACGAGACACTAAGTTACTGAAAAAAAAAAAAAAAGGGAATTCTAATTTTAACTGAATATATTAAAAAAAAAAACAAATTAAATGTATGCTGTATAATAGTTTTTAAATACAAATAAAATAAAAATATTAATAAGTATAACATGTACACAAAACTCCAAAAAAAAATTATTTTGAAGACGATGGCAGGTAAATTTCTTCTTTTGATGTTTTTGTATACTTTTGTGCTGAACTGATATTTCATCGAATTGTACTTATTTGGTAGACGACGTCACACATCAATAAAATAATATTAATAACATTTTGTACGTTATCGTTATACGTGGTACCATTTGTATTTATAATCGTTGGTTTAACGTTGTCGATAATGATGTGATCTTATTAGTTCTCTATTTTCTACCCGCAGCAATTAGAATAATTTATTGTCAAGACAAGAATCTAAAAATAATGCTGATAAGTATAGATTTCAAATATGTTCTAATGAATATTGTGATACAAAAATATCGTAGAATTTATAAATTAACAATGAAGAGAAAAACGGGATTAATATGGGACCTACTTGAAAATACGGGACAAAATGCGTCCCGTATAACTTTTGTCGGGACAACGGGACACAAAGTGAAAATACGGGACAATCCCGTATAATACGGGACGTATGGTCACCCTAGGCTAGACGAGAAGAGTCGTGTGTCGCGACGACGGCAGACAACACGGTACAAAAAAAAAAAACGTAGAGATACGGATTTCGTGAGACGGAGACCAAGACCGTAACAAGGCAGACGGCGGACAGACGGTACCTTTTTTTTGCGCTTAACCGTTGTGCTTGAAAGTTCCACGGTAGAGCAGTGTTACCGCGGCCTGCTAACTTTCGGCCGCAACCGCATCAAGCACGCACTGTGCCATAATGTGGGCGAAGGAAACCAAAGCGCTAGTCGTACCCAACAGTAGTCATGTGATATTTCAATACACTTTGATATTTATGTTACAACCAAGGTGGAGATATATCCACCTTGGTTACAACCACAATTTAAGATAAAACAGTATAGCCATATTAAAAAAAAAAATACCCAATTTTTCAAAGGAAAAAATGCCGTGAGTATATACCCCGGTATTTACCCAAAATATATTTCTTACCCGTTGGGTATTTACCCACAGCCCATCACTACCTATAAGTATACTAACATGTTTTACACCTGTGTGGTGTTTTGAAACGGATTACTTTTTTTTGTGATACTTTTCTGTGTATGATATAGTCAAACATAAAAGTCATTGTACATTTTTCGTGATTAATTCAAATTATAACCATTTGTTGTAACTTATAAATATAAGTTATGTAACATCATCGAGTGTCATTGGAGAGTAAGGCAGTTGTGTGTTTCACTAAAGAGGTTAGAAAAGTTTATTTTCCGCATTAAACGCTTGCTTCGGTAATAATTATAGATCACAATTTAAAGATGATACTTTCTACTGATGTTCCGAGAAAAACTTGGGAAACTGTACAGGTCGTGTTTTAAAGTTTCCCACAATTAAATAGCATTTATGTTGCACGCGAATTTGCCGGGAATGTGCACGAGAGATTATATCATATTATTTATAAACGATATTTCTGAGAAATCCGTATGATTCGATTAATCGCAGTAGAGAGTTTCAATTTAAACGTTTTTTTTTTCCAAACCACGCGTATTATAATAACACCGAAGCCGTTAATTATATATAACACGTAAATTAGACTTACCGACCATTTATTTATTATACATATTACATACATATATATATATATATATATATATATATATATATATATATATATATATATATATATATATATATATATATATATATATAAATATATATATTTATGCATTCTATACTATTATTATATGAGCCCTTTTACCCGAATCACAAACGATATATGATAAATAATTTTCGTTCGATAGCGCGGAAAATTGTTTTATTTCAACAAAATCATGCATGTGAAAAAACCAGTAAAGTGTTGCTTCGACTGTGAGTTTTGCAATCCATAAATAATAGCTGAAGTGTAAAAATTATTCCAGGATTTTCGCGTACGCGTTATTAGCATTTTGATAAGCACATCAAATCCTCATAAATATTAACAAAATAAATTATTTTTTATACGCTTCTAAATTTGTAATTATAGTTCAAACGAATCTTTTCACGCAAAATTTCATATTTAAAAATTTATTTTTATTAAACTTGTGTTGTTTGGTTATAAGATCTGAAATTTGTAAGTGTGTTCCTTTATAAATACCTGTGATAGCTATATTTACATTTTTATATTAATCGGTTGCAACAATTATTTTTTATTTACGCAAAAGTGTCTAAATACGGTACAAATAGTAAAGTTAAGTATTTTTACATATATTATTGAATCAACACAGAGCATTATTGTTATTATCATTTCAGAACTTTTTTGCTTGGAACTTAAAATTGTATTAATTGATTATCATGTGAATTTTTAAAATTTTTTAAAAATTCAAGTAGTTGATAATACAAATATTTTTTTATTTATGCACAAATTCGTTTTCCAAAATTTATCATCAGTAGTTTACGTTGTATTTCATCATTCTATTACCCGAATTATTCCAGACATCCCGTGATATAATCTACGAGTGAAAATTAACTACAGAGGTATAATTGTAAAATTAAGATTTTTTTATTTATTTTTTTTAATGAATTTTGATTTTTTAGAAACTATCATCTTCAACTATATCCGTGTTCCAAATCAAAAGGTTTTGTTCGGTTTGAAGTACCTTGAATGTATAATGAACTATCAGTCGGTGAGTGTCAAAAATCGTGATATCTTGGAAACTATTCTACTTGGATGTATGAAATTCAAAATAACGCTTCTCTAGTAACCTTAAAGCTTTAGAAAATTTAATTTTAAAACGTGACTAATCTCGAAATAAGAGGTCGAAAAGGGATCTAAACGACTCTTGTAAAAACAAATTATGTTATATATGTCGATAATTTTTCTTGACGTGGACTCTATACATTGTTTATAATACGTATCATAATGATATTTTTTGTCGTCTCGATTCGTGATCACGTGATTTATATACTCATACTCATTACATACTTGGGCGATATTTACGATCTTAAATCTTACATTCATGATAACAACAGGTATCGCCTGTTAGTACGATTTATAAAAAATAGTAGTCATTTTTATTATTATTATTATTATTATTATTATTATTATCATTATTATTATTTAACAGTTTAGTGGCCAACTGGTACGCGTATAATCCGTACGATGCGCAATGTTGTAAATACGCGTATAACAAACACCCGAAACCGAACCAAACGCGCCATTATGAAATATATGCATGTGAC
Organism: Therioaphis trifolii; assembly: GCA_027580255.1. Taxonomy (NCBI): domain Eukaryota; kingdom Metazoa; phylum Arthropoda; class Insecta; order Hemiptera; family Aphididae; genus Therioaphis; species Therioaphis trifolii. The sequence goes on from CM050411.1 coordinate 18,111,263, forward strand.
GTGCCTCTGCAAACGTATAAATTTCGTGTTTATAAAACGCGCTCGCGTGAGCGTATAAACGCCGTAGTATATTAAAGACTTAATCGATTTGTCGTTGTAAAATCGAACGGCGGTCGTTTTAATATATATTCGTATACGTCATATTGTATATCAGTGGCGTGTGTGTGTGTGTGTGTGTGTGTGTAAACATATTACAATATACCGTATACCGGTTTAGTTACATCGCACTGCAATCGCCTAAACGAAAAAAATAAAAATAAAAAAATAACCAAATATATAAATATAATGATAAAAAAAAAAAAAACGTGTCAATGTGTCAACTAGGAGTCTATATCGCAAGTGAGTAAAAGAGGAGAAGAATAGTATACTGACTTGTGTGTACGTGTACGATATACGTATAAAAGTACGAATACGCGTGTTATTAATATATGTATAATATTTTATTACGTGCGTATGTTAATGAGCCATTAGAAATAAAACGTCACGGGCCCGGTCGGGAACGTCATGTGCGCGCGCGACGATATTTCCCATAGTTTCCGATTTGCATAATTTATTTGACAATATCACAAGCCGGGCGATGCGCGTTTTCGGCGCTAAAAGACAAATCGTTCGGGCGAGGGCGCGCAAAGATTAAAATCGTCCGGAGATTTATAGGCCGCTGCGGTCGCAGTGAGTTTTATTGAGCAACTTTTAACGGTCGTCTACAATTTATACACGTATAAAATATATCGTACACGATGCACCGATGATATATACCCGTATATACCTACCGCACACTTAACTCGCTGCCCCGGCCGGTGCAGCGCGTAAAACGATATCGTATTTATGTGCGGCTGTATTTTATACTTAAACGCATTTAAACGCACCTTAAAACGCTCGTGTGGCGTATTAATATCCCATTGTGATAGTTTTTTTTTCCATTATTATTATTAGTGTTTATTTATTTTTATTTATTTATTATTTATTTTTTTTTTTTTGACTAACCCGTAATGCCAGGTTTGCCGAATGACTGACGAGTAACGTCAGTTTTGTTCGGGCGTAACTCGTCGTTTCTTCGTTCAGAGATCCTCGTAAACGACAGTTTCCTCGTATTTCGTTTAATTATTATGACCTATTATGTTTACGACGCCGTTCGCCAAGAGATAGGGGTGTGTACGAAAATATCGAACGTGTTATTTTTACACGTGCCTACGGTGTAAACGTGCAATACGCTGTATATCATGCACCACGGCGTATACGAATAAGAAAGTATTCGAAGAAGGTCCGTGTCCGTTTATCGTATTTCGGAAAAAAAGAAGAAAAACTACACAACGCAGTCAGACCGAGGAAGTCTCACAGCGCAATGTGCTAATCGCACACTTAACATTTTATTAATTGTAGTCGCTTTTCACTTATTATACGCGTGTAATATATTATCTATTTTCAAGGTCAATACTACCTACCTGTTTTACATAATTATCCGATTTAGAACGATTTTTATTATCATAATATATGTATTATATATCACGCGCACACTTACACACAGTACCACATAATATGTATAATTCTCACCAGTGCTGGGTGGGTATCTATGCATAGTAGCCTAATTCGATATTTATTTCTATGTTATATTTACATAATATTCGTCACCGTTTATTTTTTTTCGTGCTTGTAGTCATGCGTATTTCTAGAGGAACCCGGATGGCCATATATCTCCGTCCGCGATGTATTAAAATCTATGAATGCATAATGCAGTTCTTCATAGCGTATTAATACGGAACGTATTTAAGTTTAGTCATTAATTTAATCAATACACTATTCTCACGTTTTCTAGTCTTTGATTTCTGACGTACCGAGTATGACACATGAATTAAATGGTATTGCGACATCGTATAACAAAAACGCTTTATATATGTATATATTAATTTACCAAATATTTCACAACATTTAATTTTAACGTGAGATTTAAATTTTATCTTCATTTTTTACTGCGTTTTGAGACGATTACGATTTAAATATGATGTGGTTTTATTGGTCGAACAGTTGGTTCCATTCCATGAAAAACCGAAAATTGTTTTAGCATTTCATAGAGATACGTATAAATAGGTACACGTAAATATGTTTTATTAAATGAATTTCTTTTGTTCAATAAAATTTCTAAATTAAAATTTGGACAGACGCAGTTTTTTAATTAGGTATTAAAATAATCAAAACAATTTTATAATTTTAATAGTTAATAAACCTTTAGTTAAAATCTGAAATAAGTAAGTTCGACCTAATGTATCTATAATGTTACGATGTAAATCCGATGTCGATGGAATTTGAGATTTTCTCATTGTTCAAAGTATTAATAACTGACATTGATTATGATTTAAATATCATAATTTAAAATATCGTATAATGGCCAAGAATCTAAGCGATCAAAGAGGTAATTTTACTTTTGAACCAATGCTTACCGATAATAATATCAAATCATTATTTTTATTCATTTTTTTTTTTTTTTTACGTCACTGAAATGTATCGTGCAATCTGTTTTTGGGGAAACAGGTAAAGTTGACCTCACAGAGAAATTTGTTGTAAAAAGCCCGCTAAAATTCCTAGCTAGTGATACGGCTAGAGACCTCATCAGCATGCGCGAGCCTCAACTTGAAATACCCAAGTGTTTTTTATCCAAGCTAAGTTAAGTGAGTAGTTAGATGTAGATATTTACTGAAATGCACAAAAACAATAAGGGTAGTTGATTTCTTTTAAAAATATTCTTTAGTTACATCAATTTGAAAAGCGGAGTAGATGTAGTCGGGTGAAAAAAACATTGTACTTCTCCAGGTTTTTTTAGAGTTCACTTTCCTGGCGCGCTACTGTATCCGGGCTGCTGACAATCCACTAAAACGTAACCAGAGAGTTTGAAAATAATAATGTACCGTCGGTGAATGTGAATTTTGCCCGAGGCTACTGCAGAGTCGTACGAGCGTGTACCTCTCTATATACATGTGAACGCTTGTCGACGGCATCTCTACACACACTTGCCGTAATACGCACTCGCGCAGAGTATCGTCGAATCAATGAATAAACCGTATTCGTGACCTCGGGTGCGTGTACCATTACGTACGCACATGCTCGTGTAGGGTGTGAACACGACATTGTGATTATTTTGTAGAATCACCGAGAACGTAATAATAACAATGCGCGTGAAAATATGTTATAGGTGTATCTATTATTATTATTATTATTATTTTACGGATTGTAAGGCGGGGGAGGGGGAGGAAGGCACGGAAACAAACCGCGTATATCACGTAGATGATAAACGACCATGCATTTTATCTGCACGTGTTTTGTTTACTTCCTATACCCCGTCCACCCTCTTTCCCGAGACTTCTCTCTTCGTGAATAGCCCGGGTTGGCAGCATTCCTCCATTTTTCACGCTTCTCCGCTTTTCGTTTTAGTTCATATTATGTCTTACATCCTAGGTCCTTGACTAATTTCATTAATTTCTATATGCATATCATTTTTGTTGTTGATGTTTACGCCCAGATACTTTAAATTATCAACACTGTACTACCACTGCCTAAGAGTGAATTTAGTTATGTGGGGGTCCCTAGGTGAAACATACCATAGTGGGAGCCTTTAATAAATAAACAAAATAATATATTTCCTCACTAAATAAATAATATTGACTATTATACTTAGTATTAGTACCAATTAACTGTGTATTCAATAATTAATTATAATTACAAAACAATCAAATCAAGTAAAATCATAAATTAGCTGTATAAAAATAAAAATCGATTAAACTCTGTAAGTATAGGTGATAAATTAATAAGTAATAAAAAATAATGATAAGTAATTTAAATTATGTTTTCGAACTTTTCGTTTGCGTACAAGAAAAATAAAAATAATGTCAACTTTACTAAACATTTGTTGTTAAACGGCCAAGCATTGTCAATGATAATCAGTAAAGGATAACGCATGAATAACGGACTGTTGGTCTGTATTTTCAACTTTGTGATATTATTACCGATTCCAATTACATGTATCTGTAATATTACCGAATAAAATTGTACACGGCGTCTCGGGGCACATCTCACGCCACGTATTCTGCTCGCCTAAATATTATATTATGTAGGTACTGTACCACCACAGCCTATGCATAATGATAAACGCACACACTCGTATAGGCATAGACGGCCGTGTTTGCGCGTTCCTGGGAGTGTCGCGACGTATTAGCAGGGTATCGACGACCGGTTTGCGGTCATGTTTGTTTTGAAATGTATCATTCACCACGTCGCCATGACAGCGTATTAGTGTACTTAGTGCGCACGTAAATTATTATTATTATAGGTATACAATATAATATAATATATGCATTTTGTATTTATATTTAAGAACGACGACGGTGGCGTGCATTCGGAATGCAGTATTATATATACATACTTGTATTCGGGCCATAGGCGACGATCTTCTTACGTTTTCGCGCCTCGACGACCGAACCTTACCAGCAGCGCAAGCAAGTGTAAACACACACACACACACACACACACACACACACACACACACACACACACACACACACACACACACACACACACACACACACACACACATGCACACTTACGCTTGATATCCTCTGTAGGCGACACCTAGACGCGTTGTCGATCATATTGACCACACACCCATGTTTGTTCGTCTACGAGCGATGGAGAAGGAGGAGGAAGAAGAGGAGGAAAAAAACGTTTTTCACAGAATCTTCTGTCCGACTTGTTTGTACGGTTTAAATGACAGAGCACACACGGCATGTGTACTGCATTATTATTATAAATATACGATGACGTCTGTCCTTCGCAAATAACCTCCGATGTTTTTCGAACGGTCGAAACAGACAGTGTCCGGCTGATGGTTCCACGCACGCCTATAAAAATACGTTTACACCTGTGCGTGTTTGCATATTTATCATAAATATACCTATGTGTGCGTTTGTGTGTGTAACTCTCGTCGAAAAGGTGTATAGTATGGGCCAAAATGTTATATTTGGCGTGATATACATATATATATATATATATACACACATACATACATATATGGGTTGGTTCTGAGAGTACTGTAGAACGTAGTAAACTATTTTTAACATTACGTGTATAGTATATGTTATATGTTTATCACATTTGTTTATTCGGCCCTCGAGTTCAATGCGTTCCTATTATAGTAGTCTAAACATCTTATTTGAAAATAGTTGGGAAAAACATTCCAGGGACAAATTTTTTATCGACATACAGATCCTTCGTAAAATACAACAAAATTAAATAGTAATAATAATAATAATAATAATAATAATAATAATAATAATAATAATAATAATAATAATAATAATAATAATTATTATTATTATGATTACATTACAAAATTAAACGTAAAATTGAAATCAGAAAAAATAAAAAATTACTGCGTTTTATTTGACAGTGAAATATGTCTCTACGGTAAAAGTTCTCAAGCAGTGGTCCGTGAGATGGTTAATAATTATTCGGCGATTTCAATTATGATAATGACGAAATTCACACTAAAATTATATGTTATTTTTGAAAATGTTAATGTTTGATTAATTTTTTTTCATTCTCATGTTTCGGATAAATAATGCAGGCAGGTAACAATTATAATAATTTTTTTTCTTTTTGTTAATGTGAAGTAATAATTTTAAATGAAAATAGTGTTGACCTGGGGTTCGTGGATATTTTTCATAAGTTCACGACCCCAAAAATGTAATGAACCTCTGCCTAATGTTTAACGTGTAGTATTAGGCAATAATAATCACAATCATTTAGGTCTTAAGAAATACAAGACACAAAATTTTACAGAGACATATGTTGAAATGGATGAATATAGCATTTAAGAAAACAATTGTGAAATATTAAACACTGTAAATTAGCATGTAAGCATAATTTTGTACATGTAAGCAAACATGTATTTAATGAGGTTAAGTTAAATTATAAAAAGAGAGGAGACCAGAAAATAAAGGGTCTTTTGTGGTGGTCGTGTGAATCGACCACCATAGAAAGAACAAGTGCTATTTTCAAGTTTATACTTAATTTATTGTGTGTGTTTGTTTCATATACGTTGAAGCATGGGCGCCGACTATTGGGGTGCTGCGGTGCTCAAGCACCCCATGAATCATTCTATGGGGTGCTCTGCGCCCCATGAAATAAAAATATAGAGCAATATGTAATTTAATACGTTTATAATTTTTTCGTTGTATAATATTTATGGCAACCATATATTTTGGATGTTTTGATGACTCGTTCCTAACATACGTATATGAAATGAAAATAATTTTATGTATAATAATTAATATGTATTTAATAGTTTTAATATATGAAAAAGGTCGTATTAAATAAGGTAACAATTTATGCTGAAAAAAAATTATTATTTATTTAAATTGACATTTATTACTATCTAAGGATTTTAGGAACCCCGTGAAATTTGGGAAACCCGGCGCCCATGCGTTGAAGTAATCGGCGTATGCGACAAAGTAGCGCCCAAAGTAGCCCTAATACTACAAACTATTTACAAACTATTGCAATTTAACTTTTTAACCGGTATCTTAATATCTAGTAATACGTAGTTGTCACTCATCATATAAGATCTTGCAATAATGAAAACGGATTTGTTCTACGTTATTAATGTAAAAAAAAATGGTGTTTTCGTTTGAAAATGTATCCGAAGTTCGTCGGAAAATACGTATAATGTATATTAAGATGAAATTTAGTTGAACGAAAACATGTTACGGTTGAATTGTGTCCTGCGTCTTATTTTCTTTTGTTAATCAGCGTTACTGGTGTAATCTTCATTTAGAGTTGTATACAGGTCTCTGTGTCAGCGCGTGTAATAAATGGACTGCAGGATGCGAAAGCGCAAATTTCGTTTATAGTTCAATGTGGATTTTGAAATCACTTTTTTATAGAACAATTTTATAGAACTAGGTATCTCGAAGTTGAGTTAAGCTGCTCGGGAGATCTCAACTTTTGCCACTGCGGCATAGCAGAATTTTACGATAAATCTTCATTTTGTTAGGGAGTTCGGTGTTTTTACCACAGACCATTCCAAACCAATATACGAATTATATAATATCATGTGTAGACGCTTTGTGCGCGAGGATCAATGAGGTCGTATGCGACGTGGCATTGTTTTTTAAATTTTTTTAATTTCTTTTACAACGCTCTTTATATAGAATCGCTCGCGCGTATGGAGTATTGTATAAGCGTGCGTTATTTACAACGCGATTATAGATGACGAAAATAATTCGCCTGCAAGAAGATGGTGTGTGTGTGTGTGTGTAATATTTATATATATAATATAATGGTATTACAATAATAATAAATGGTATTGATAAATTATTGGACGACCGCCGCTGCGTGACTGGTTTGGTTATAATATTTGAATTTATTACTTGCGCGCGGGCGGTGTCATTCTATATAGGAAAATAATTTGTATAATACGCTCGTTTTTTAGAACAAAACGGAACGGAGAGAAAAAACCGCCTTTAACACACTAGCCAGTTCGTTTCGGTCACACGGCGCGCCGCCGTCGCCGCTGCAGGCGCACCTTTTAAAAACAGATATCGATATTATTGCGTACGTACGTAAGAATATAACGCTGTATTATACTTATATATTCACTACACGCTGCACATCGCTAATTCTTTTGAAGCAGACAGAGTGGGTACGTCATATATTATATATCTACCAATAATCTATATTTATTCTTCGTGTCATATTATACGCTTGCCCATAGCACACACACACACACACACACACACACACACACACACACACACACACACACAAACTAATATTGTATTATAATATTATGCATAATATAATATGTATTTGTACGCAGCACACGATGATAGGTCGACCCGTCATCCGGCGTATCTAACATGCGGTTTCGCTACCACGTGATAATAATCCGCTTGTGTGTTCGTTTGTTTTTTTTTTCAATATTTTTGACGTACCCACCGAAAAGACATAAAAACACTATAATAGTAAAAACAAACGCGCGTGGCCCCTTCCTTCCCGTCGTAATCGATCGATTAGCATAATGCGCGGTCACGCCACGGTGTTATTATTAATATTGTAATAGTAGCGTGCGTCCGTTGGAACTAATATAAAAATATTCATCACCGTCACATCGCCGCGCGTCGTACACTGATGTAGCTGCTATACGTATATACAACACTCGTATTATAATATATACAAAGTGTGATGTATAGTGTACATTATTATGAGTAAAAATACGCCGCGGTCGCGACGCCACCGGAACAACGTTACGATTTTTGTGTTTTTTTTTTTTTTGTGAATGAAAAATCGGAGGTCGTTGAGCGTATTATGTACGGCTCGAACACTTGTAAACGTCTATGCGTCCTAATACATACCCCACACACAAACTTACACTATACGCATTTACATTACACACGCAACACGTAGAACATATATCTATCATATTGTTTTTTGTACGAGCACATATTATATAATATCTCATACCTGTTTAATATATGTAAGTATATAAATACATTGTGTGCGTGTGTGCGTGTGTGTGTGTATGTGTGTGTGTGTGTGTGTGTGCGTGTGTGCGTGTGTGTGTATGTGTGTGTGTGTATCACTTTGTTACAGAGAGTGATATCATCCGCAACCGAACTACACCTTCACGATGACATGACGCGACGGTTTATAATCCCGCGCGTATTATTATATAATATATATCGTTTAATCAATCTTTTTTGTTATCCGCGCGCCACGGTCGCACAATCGGTAGCTGCGGCCAACCAAGAGTTATGGACAGTATTAGCGTTACGGGTCGTCCGCCAGTCATCCCATATAATATTTATACGTTGGAACATATGATACAAAATACGAAAATCACAATATGTTTCGTATTACGAGTACATGTATATGTGTGTGTGTGTACACTGTACACGTATGCCATCGTATGGTTCGTATGTAGCGAGACATGGTTTTAATACGAGGCGGCGGCACCGGCAGATTAGAAAAAGGGACGATCCGTAGTACGTAGAATGCAAGGTGACTTTATGAACGTTTTTGTATTATTTCATACGCAGCCGCAAGAGTGGGTATCTCTTAAGTATTAATTCGTGTCGTCCGGCGTGTCCGCACCTGTAATGCCGAAAAGAAAAAAGAGAAAATAATCGAAAACCGTTTGTCTTCGTATCGTTACATTATACACGCGTACCTACACGCGCTTCTGCGGTACCGGCGTTTTTACACCCGCCGTAGTACGTTCGGGTGGGAAAATGTCAAAACGGTCGACTCATGCCGTGGAGACCACTGGCTAACACGGTGTACACGGCCGGTCCGAGTCGTAGTGCGGCGAGCGCGGGTAGTCGCCAGTTGCCAAAATACGTAATGTGAACAATGCTGTACATATATATATATATATACTCGTGTACTAAGATATTTCGTGTTAATATTACGTTTGGACGTTTATGTATAATGTAAACAAATAGTACACTCGTGTGTGTGTGTGATGTTACGATTGCGAACATCCGGTGACGACCGGACGTCGGAGTGGTGGCGGCCGCGACGGCGGTGGTTGTGCAGCGATCGAGTGAGGGGGTGGGGCCAAACGCGTATATTTATTATGATAATAATATAAATGTAAACGTGAAAAAAAAATCAATTTGTCGAAAAGAGCACACACACACACGTACGCACGCACGTTATAATAATAATTATATTGTACATCGGTGGAAAAGGAAGTGCGCGACGCCGAGGTCAATCGATCGGCGATTTATTATATTCCACATACATATACGCATGCGGTTATTATTAAAATATTGTATGCGTATACATACCGCGAGCGTATACGTTTTTAATTATTGGTATTGGTGGCCGTGCGCGTGCGATAGCGCGGCCCTACCCGGCCGCGCGTCGCGGCGGTGGTAACGGATCGCGCACGATAGCGCACGTGACTTGCGTGTATATCGACACCCCCCGTGCAGCGGTCCGCCCTCGTTTTCGTACACGCGCGCGCGATGTGTTATACGTTCATATTTAATTTTTTTTTTATTTTTTTTCTCTTTTCAATCATTCCGATTAGTTTTTCAATTTTGTAATCGTTCCGCGAGAGTTGTGCGCGTATTAATTTTAAAATTGAAATCGAAACGGCTGAATGGCTAGCGCGCGCCAAAATTCCGCCGGCCTTCGATATTAATATTGGCGTATATTTCGACCGTGTGTCTCGCGATATGCTATCGGATGTATTCTTTACCGGACACGTACACACACGCACACACACACACACACACATGCAGTGCAGCGCGCGTAAGATATATGGCGGATCGATCGTTTTCCCCAAATCGTACGTTATATCGTCTCAGACAAATTTCAATGTACACGCTCATACGAAAACGCGTTTGTACGGCTGAATATAGTTTTCATGAATTACGACTTGAAATAAACTGTTAACGGCCATTAGTATAATTGAAAGTTTACATTTTTTTCCCCGTTCATTATGTGCGTATATTACTACGATATTACTCCACGCGGGAGACTTTAACGAGTGTGTGAACATATTTCAAATGGAATTAATGAAACGAGGTTTTATTGCCACGCGCATGATACCTACCATGGTATATTTAAGTTTTGAAAAAACACATTTAATGATAAGTCTTTCTATGCATTACGATCGAAGGCCTGAAGTATTGGAAGCTTCAAAATCAATATTTATTCTAAGTCATTTGATTAACATTGTTGTTTATTATTATTGCAAACATGAAACGATGAAAAATAATCAACTATATATATATATATATATTATATTAGCCGTATGATATGATCATATAGTTGCGTACATACATTTGATTATTATTAAAATAAATTGTTTAGAGCACATAATATACTGTTATTGGATTTAGCAGATAAATTAAATAAAACAACATTATACATAAGGTTGACGTAATACCTATGATGTCTAAATGATCTAAATTCATTCAGTTAAAAATGCATTTGTTATGATGAAAATTAAAAATGTTTTATTCAATAATAACGGATCTATGAAGAAATGTATGATTTTCAGTTATTTTTCAGATACCTGTAGGTAATCAATAATGCATTAATAAATGAATAATATAGAATATGCTATTAAAAATATTATGAAAATTATTTGGTTGTGACATATTTTATTGATTATTGATTTTATGAAAGTTTAAAACAGAAAAAAAAATCAATTATTTAGTTTAATTAAAATGTTTCAGTAAATTGAAATTTCCGATTAATAGCTATTAATTATTATTGATGAATTTGATTTAATTGTTAAAACCTTATTCAAATTTCTTTTCTCATACATTTTTTTTCAAATTGAATTTGTGAATGAACAACATAAATTAAATAACAATATGAATGGAAAAAAACCACAATTTTTTAATTAGCAATAAATTTTAATTATAAATAATTTATTCATAAATCGATAGGTAGTTGATACAAGGAAATCATTGATTTTAATTCAGAACAGGTTTTCATATTAAAAACCACTTAAAAATGACTTCTCTCTTATAGTAATATGGAATAATTGTTTTACATTATTTCATATAATAAATGGTACCTATATTACTTCTTCTTATTATTATATGATGTATGCGAAATTCAAACATAAATATTACCTACATTATTAAATACATATTAATACATATCATGCACACGATATTCAAATGAACGGTTTCAAATACATACATTATAAAATCCTCGTCGTGTATATGAGTTGTACATTTTAAATTGTAATTTGTTCTGTGTATATTTGTACATAATATACTTGTTCAATTAAAAACGTAGACTGTGTAACCCGTACATAATATGCATACATCAATAACACACGAACATACTGTTTTAAAAATTTGAATTTTTATTGGTTCTTGAAAAACAATTTATCATCACTTTCCGAGAAATCGTGATACTATCATCGCGTTTTTATTTTCAAACAAAATTTATTAGAGCGGTGAAACGTAGTCACTCGTTGGTTTTCCATATGGTTTCATAAGATTCGCACGCCTTTTCAAAACTCCGTGAAAACAACGATTTTTATGTAAGACCTCGAGTGTAACTCGTTTACCTCGATTTTCTTCCCTGAAAATATCAGACAATACAATAACGATCAATACGCCGAGCAATATCATAAATATCGTACATCATGGATCCCGTATTATAAAGATCTGACCTAACTACTATGTATATACACGACAGTAATAGTTATACATATGCATGTTCGGAGTATCTTTCTTATTGGAAGAACTAAATATATATATATACCTATGTGTACGTGATATACATTACTCACACACAATATATATTGCAAAAAACGTAGCGCGGTAGTTGTATACGCGATACACAACAATAACACGATAATAACATAAATATCATCGAATACCTATATACCTATAGAATTTACTACGGGATAGACAATCGTGGCGGACTAGTTTGCGAAAATGCGAGATGAATTACCGCCAACGGCAAATACGCGTGGCAACGGAGATATCACACAACGTATAAATATATATATACTATACTTATTTATGTGTGTGTGTGTGTGTGTGTGTGTGTGTGTGTGTGTGTGTGTGTGTGTGTGTGTGTGTGTGTGTGTGTGTGTGTGTAAATGAGTACGCGCGCGCACTAGATATAATATAATGCCGAGGTTCGCAAATAAATCGTTCGCTGATCTTATATAGTATACACAGTAATAATAATAATATTATTGTTGTACCGTTCATCGTATAATACACGACTATATAATATGGAACGTATCGCGGGTTTCGCGAGTCGGCAAAATAAATACGACATAAACGTGTATATAAAACACGCACACACATACACACACACACACACACACACACACACAATATGTATCAAGAAAAGCGCTAGCGACGATGTCTCGGTCTGATCTATTAATGTCAATCTGGATGTTTAGGGTTTATACTCCATCGAAGGCAAAAAATAAAATAAATAAAGTACACCGATCGAACTCGAGTATAACATTATGTATTTCTCTAAGTGGTCAACGCATACACGTATGTACAGTATTCCTAAATACGTGGTATTCGATACCGTTGTGTTTTTGTTCACGTGAAAAAAAATCGATCATTCAATAATCAACTACTGAATATACCTACGACATATACGTAGTTGATATATACAGGATATTTCACGAAATCACATATGATACCTACAAATGAACTCTGTAAAATGTAAAAATTTGAATTTTTGCATGAACAATATATCATTTCATTCATTTTTACGAAAAATATTTAATTTTTAAAAATTTTTTTGTCAGCGATTTTTCGGTTTTAATTTTCGCCAGTGGTAACTAATATTTATTCATATTATGAAAGAGAATTTTTTTTTTTTTTTTGGAAATATTTTTATTTTTTATTTTGTTTACAGACCAACGCAGATAAAAAAACTTAAAGTTTAGAACTGAGGAAATGATGAGCAATGAGTATTCTATGAAAATCTTGTCATCTTAAATGATTCACGAATAAATTCAAGTATATGCGGGGTTAAACGCGTTGTATAAATATCCGTAGTATACGCTGTGTTATTAAGTTATATTAGATGCGTATTAAAGTTTCGGTTTGTACGAGAGCGAGACACTGGTTGTTAATCTAACGTGTGTTTAAAACATAATATGACTTAAGTCTTAAACTATGTTGTTAAGACACAGGATAACATAACGTTATGCAACGCGTCAAGGCGTCGTGCGCGCAATCGAATCTTTTCGAAACGAATCGATCAACAAATACGGATTCGACAGCACTCGCCCGCGTAGTATCGAAGTAGTGTACCCGAATCACGTGGGCGCGCCAGGTTGTAATCAACGTGAAATTCGGCACTCTACTTTTCCCATTGGACGAAGTCTAAACCCCAAGTTGTGGTTTCCCCTCGCGTCATGCTCACTTGTATCAGTATCATATCGTTCTATATGGCAGCGCGGAGTGTACATTGCGTACGGGGTAAAACATATATTACAAGGGCCACAACGTCATCTTAGTTTGAATAGGCACATAAGCTGTATTACCATACTTGAATCGCTTCGAGTCATCGCCATCTACGTACAATTGATCGGGGGCACTAGACAAATTGGACCTAGACGAATAACTTAACCGTGGTGACTGAATCAGCGAAGATAACATTATGGATATTATATAGGACAGGTGATCATTATAATTATCATACAAACTCGTGCGCAAAGGATACTGTGCTGCACGGCCAAAAGACGAAGACGATAAAACGTGCATGCTGCATGTATAATATATATGAATATAAATGTAAAATAATAATATAATATATCGTAACGCCGCGCGTAATGTACCGCAATAAATTTACATATTAGTCGAGGTACGCGTAAAATATATTATTTCGAAGGTTTATTCGAATAAAATAATACGCGCGTCGGATGTGTTTTTTTTTTATGTCTACGTAATTGAATTGCTTTTTTATTTTTATAACGTCGTTGTAAACGCCAATAAACGAACGCGTAATTAATAATATCCGCGGGAGACGTTGAAATCATAGATTAGCCTGCAAACATATTATGTTGTTTATAAGTGTGTGTGTGTGTGTGTGTGTGTGTGTGTGTGTGTGTGTGTGTGTGTGTGTGTGTGTGTGTGTGTGTGTGTGTGTGTGTGTGTGTGTGTGATAGTGTGAATGTGTATGTGTACAAACGAAATCGTGTAAAAATCTATATACATAATGTGTGTGTGTGCATGCTTGAATCTTGCGCGTGCGTACATATAAAACGTACACACATATATTATTATACACCACCGTAAAAATTATTCTTAATCGTCAGTTTTGTGCACGTAGTTCGATTTCAGTGCATTATGTATAAATAAATAAATAAACAAATTATATATTTATAATATGTGTGTGTGTTTGTGTGTGCGCGCGTGTATTTCTATATATAATGAAAAGTACGCGATTCAGTTGAGTAGAAAGACGATGTACAGCAGACAAGTCTTCTCGCGCGCGTCGCTGTGCTGTCGTTTATGCGTGTACGTTTTAATATACATATACTTATATATATATATACGTGTACTTTGATTGCGCTTAAGTAAATACGTATACATACACACACACACACACGCGCGTGTGCATCAAATAAATAAAAATATTTATATATGTATAAGAATAGTACATATAGCACGGCGTGCGCGAGACTTACGAGGGTAATTGTCCCATTACACACGCGCGAACACATTTATACACACGTATTTATAAACACACACACACACACACACGCACTCGCGTATAATACTGTAACGTAGACCGTGTGAAAGTAGCGAATAAATGAAATAAAAAAAGTTAAAAAAATCGAGAAGAAAAATCATTACTCGTACACGCGAGCATAGCGTAGGTGGTTTCTCTCGGTTATTAATTTACTCTCGGGTATTATATATCGAAGTCGAATAATAATATTACAAACGTACGCGATGTATTGCACGCGTGCGTATGCGATTATAAATACGTACATTTATGTAAAAAAAAAACACACACACACATACTTACACGCGTATATACATGTTAATACGTTCGATGAGTTCATCGTGTATATTCAACGTGTGTAAATAGCATAGAGACGGAGACCCGTACAGATTTGTTTGGATAGAATTATATATATATTTTACTTATCAGTATACAACATATACATTACACATACGTGTAAACTTTTTTATATGCACGTATAAAAATATCGATATTCGTGGTACATCACGACTGGTTAGCGCCTCTTACGTACGGTTATTATGGCCACCTTGATGAAATTCACTCGCGAGTTCAAAATAATATGTAAATCGAGACTGATTTATCAAATAATCCACGGCTACACGATTCGTGCGTCGTTATTAGGATTTCTAAAGAAGCTCGTTGGGTATAGTAATAATATTATAGGAGTGTGTATATAAACATAAAATATTATCACTTACCATTTGTGGCGTACTGGCGTATATACACTGTCATGGAGTAATATTATCGAACACGTACCCGTCGATGCTATTACCACGGAGGGCCCTCGAAATACGCCGTGGCTATCAGAAACTGTCGTGGCACATCGTTCAACGGGGTTCCAGATTTTCCACCTTTTTCGCAGAAGAACCGGTTTTTCGTGACGTCGTCCCTTTTATCCGTGGCGGGGTACAATTTTGATGCCATGACTGTGGAAAGTATATAGGTACCTAGCTAATGTGATCTATTAAGACTCGTTAGATTTTCAGATAAAACTTCTTCTGTATAATATTAAATGACACCGGTTTTGGCGTCGTGACTGTGACTTTATCATACAGTCGCGACGGTCGGTGGATTCGGCTACCACTTCACGATAAGTCGGATCGTGCAAATATTGCACTTTGCACGTGATCTCAAAATTATTTCATTTTCAAACTAAACACTTGTACACGTACTCGTATATGTTATCTGGATAATCGCCGGTGAAAAATATAAAGAAATGAAATAAAAATTACATATAGGTACACAACATTGTCTTCGACTATGTTCATGTTGTGATGATGATCCGTTTAAAACAGTAATAAAATAAGAATACTATTATTTATGTTCATTTAACACTTCCATATTTCAAAATGAAAATCTAAACATGCAAGTCGTGTTGAATCTTTTACGATTAATATAGATAATTATTGAATATTATTCACGAAAACAATGCGACTGCGACTGCGTTTTATTGATAGTGAGCTGCTACATTTAAGATTTCTGAAGCTATGATTTAAAATATCCAGTCACATAATCGGACACATTTCGTTCTGAGCATAATCGTATTTTCACCACTCCCTACTACAAGTTTTTTCGTAAATTATCGTTTTGGTTTTTTCATTACATGAATTCAAAAATTCACGGACCTATAATTTATCGCAAATATCAATTTTAAGGGGAAATATAAAACTACAACAAACACCTATCCAATTTTTGTTCGTGTTATTAGCTGATGTTGTACATTACGTTTTTCCGATTTTTCAGACCACCCATCGATTCGAAATTAAATACACATTTAAGGATATTCCATAGGAGATATAATTTATGTTTCTTGATATCTTTGTGGTGGTGTAGTTGTGTGCGCCTCGTTAAACGAGCGTGTCGTTCGTACAACTGTGCATCGAACAACCTTATAGTCGCACGGGTTGGCCGTGCGGCGTACTGCCGGAACCGTTCGCCAAGACCGTTGGCCGCGCGAGAATAAAATACACGTACACACGAGCGGCGCAAAACCGAATGAATTATTTCGTTAAATAATAAATATTCGGCTCACGTAACATCGTTAATATTTATTTATTGTTTCGTTAAATCTTCCACCGGCTCGGGACGACGGAAGAAAAATAAAAACGAAGTGTAATATACGGAGATGGACCCATAAAAAGAGCCGGGGAAACTATAATTACTTGACGGTGAGACATTATGTGTTTCGATGATAATTCATTGTTGGCTTTAAATCCATCAAAATGCCACCATCCGGCACGTGGTTGAAGTACTGTACGCATACACGATGCAATTTATGTAACCAGCTTTTAACCGTACCTAAGTATATGATAATTATTTTATGCGATTATAATATATACCTACAGCTATGTATAAATATTTTCTGACAAACGACACGCACTTTAGATCGGTTGACAATTATTTAAAAACCCTATTAGTAGTTGTAAATAATATATATAAATATCTTTGATATTCACGCATAGACTATCATTAAATACATATTTTGCACGTAGGCGTTCATCACGGTCGTTTCCGGTTTACGTGGTTATATATGTTTTGGTGTCTTATCACAAATCGTTCTTTGACGAAAAGTCAGATGGAATATATCATATTATATCATCTAATTTTATCGTGATCGAAATATTTTTTTTTATCGTGAGATTTCGTAAATGTCCCAAACAAAAGATTGCAGGGTTCACCAATAATAATTATAAAAATAATTAGGTATTGTTATTTTATGTGAAATATTTTGATAACAATATAATAACACATACAATTGGTACCTGGTGGCTGTATGAAAACAGGTCGATGCATCGTCGCCGCAGTAATCGTCATGTTCAGGTCGATTATTTTTTTCAGTAGACGGCGCGTCGTGTTCACTGAAAAATAAATAAATAAAAAAGGTAAACTTTATACACATACGCACACTCACACACATAGCACACACACACACACACACACACACACGTGTATTTATCACACGTTGCCCTAAGCAAATAATTTATATAATATATACAGAAGATACTCGTATATATACGTATATATTATATGTATATCTTCCATATTGGGGTTGCAATCATACACACACACACGCGAGCGTGTACCTATATAATATATATATATATACAGTCATAAAATACGAGACGCGCGCAATATACCTACCGCAGCCATATAGGTACGGCACGGACAGCGTTGTAGTGTCGTATTATAATATATGAGAAATGCATTTGCGCGTCGTGTAAATATGGTCTTTTTGTGTGAACACCAGAAACCATTTCACACGCGGTTATTTTTATTGGCACGATAACAATAATATCGCCGCCGCCGCCGCCGAGATGCGGGTTTCTGCGCCATTGACCACCGTCGCGTTATAACAGATATATTATCATGACTATTACTATTATTATTGTTATTACAGTTTTTCTGCCAAAAATAAAAAAATAAAAGTAAAGAAAAAAAAAAGACGAAAAAAAAAGAATTGTACAATAAACATCACGTGACGTATAAAAATCCCCGAGTCCCATCAGATAGCGAAAACGGATTTCAACAATGAACGGCTCGCAAGCTGCAGTCGACGCGATTCGTAGTCGCGATACCACGCGCGATAGTGCCCGTACAGCACATTATCGTGCGAAGGGTTTTTTTTTCACTTTACAATACGTATATTATAAACTGCACGTATGTACGCGGCGGGTAGGTATACGCGCGCGCACGTACACACGACGATCATTCTTCTCCGCTTATTATTATTTATTTATTTCAATTTATATATAAAAATATTACTATCGTCTTATTTATTTATAATTTCTTTCTTATTTTATTTTTTATTTTTTTCCCCGTGGTGTGGCGAACGCCCAAGACATCACGTGTTATCATCGTGAAACGGGCATTCGTACACACGCGCATAAGCTCCGCCCATAAAATGATATAGCGCAGGCCTTGCATTTTTAACGTCACCTCGAACTGCAGCATATATACCTACGCGTCCGCATGGTATACCCGCGGCAGCGCTGTTGTGACGTGTATATATACGTCGGGGCACCGAGCACCGCACACGCGATTCGAACGGTTGCACACACGCAATACAGGGAGTCACAAGTAATGTATGAATTCACGTCTTGTTGTAACATTCGCGTACATAAATTATTTACACCCTTACGCTGTCGTGTACACTACGATAATCGCGTAACGTACGGAGATGTAAGGAAAAAAAAATAGCAGATATAAATAAATAATAGCGCAATTTATAACGGGCGATAATATACGAGTGCACGCGCCGCGCCGGCCACCGTTGAGTATCGTACCGATGTAAATTACGATAATAATAATAATAATAATAATAATAATAACAATTATGATAATAATAATAATAATAATTATGATAATAATAATATAATGTGGTGCACGCGTCGTGCGGTATACGAAGGTTTACACGGCGCGGCCGTACGGCGAAAAACGGAACTCGCAGCACGCGGCGGCGGGTCTCGCGATGATTTGTTGCTCGGTCGCACGTTCCGCGGCCGCGCGATTAATCATTTTCCGCGCCGCGCGCGTATTACGCGTGCGTTTTCAGATTTTATAATGATTTCTACGCTTCTCCGTGCCGCGCCGTCGTGTACGCGCGATGTATGTAATACGAATAATACCTACCCGACTTTGAAAATCTACTGTCGTTCGTGATCGTTATTAACATATTATTGTTACCGTCGTAATAACAATGAAAAAGGCGACGTGAGCATGGCGCACTAGCGTTAAAGTCTCCCGTCTCCCGTCGTCACCGTGTACCGACTACCGACAGTAAACGTCAGCAAAATTGATATTTCAAACCATAACAAGACAATCAATGCTCTTGAAACGGAATCGGAATGATTTCACGAGGTCTCGGGACGGTGAACGGATTTTGAAGTTCAGGGTAGAAAGCGCTTAAGAGTTTTCAAAACAAAATTCATATGTCAACACCATTACACTGCACTGCGATTCTATTAAATCGTTTATTAAATTTACCCTCGAGAGTTTGTACCTATATCGTACATGAAGCACTCTGGAATATCAGGACACGCGATGAGATAGTTATTTACTGGGTCGTTGAAATCGAGTAGTGTAAAACAACGTTAAAACACTATGTAATTCTCAAAATTAATAGATTTTTCAAAACGCGTGTATAATAATCATTGAATAACAGTAATATATTTTCTGCCCTAATCATTTGATCAACTATGCTCGTATAAACTATCGTGTTTGTTAAGTTATAATAAATTTATGTAGCGGCTATTTATTATAAACATATTTTGCATGTAAATTATGCGTGTTTAAGACATATATTTGTGGAATAAAGAGAAACATTTATCAGATCACGGAATAAAAATTTCAAGTTATGAACATGGAAATCTTCACAAAATCGTTGTAAATTCCTGCAACGATGATTTATTACGACTACAAATATTGTATAATTTTGACAACGGTGGCTTTGCATTCATTCTATTATGGTCACATGCGACAGACGAATTGAAAAAAAAAACTATAAATAAATATCTATTCAAAGCATAATCGATTTATCGAATCGCGTAGCTCCAGGTGCCCAACAATATATCCAACGTGTTTGATCATATGTGTGTGTGTGTGTGTGTGTGTGTGTGTGTGTGTGTGTGTGTGTGTGTGTGTGTGTGTGTGTGTGTGTGTGTGTGTATAAATTATGTACCTAACCACTTTTTTCCCCTGTTCACAAATAATCTAAAACGGTCAGACGTCCAGATTCGAAAACAAAACATTTATAAAACATATTATCATGATATGATTATGCGTATAACGTTCTTACGTTTATGTATGTGTGTGTATAATGCGTGAGTGGTGTATTATATGTATGTGTATGTGTGTTATCTGACATAAAAACAACTGTTTGCGATTCGCACACATCTCGTCCTTGTCAGATCCTTGTATAAATATGTGGCGTACAACACACACACACGCACACACTTACTCACACACACGCACGCGTACTGAGAGATGATCTCCGGTGATACACAACTGGGCATACTGACACGACAAATTACATGCGCATAATGTCAATGGTCAAGGGAACAAATCAAATGTATATATAGTTTACAACTGTATGCGTGAGAACTAACTACACCTAAATAATCGTTTATCATTAATACTTTTAATTTTTAGATTTTTCGTTGTATGAATTGGGATGGTGTAAAATCTAGTTTATAGAATTATTCACTATTTATGAAATGACAAAATCATAAACTAATTTATATGTATTACTTTATGATAATGATTTTCAATTAACGCCTTTATTTATTCTTCTCAATTGATCAAAGAAAATGTAGTGAAGATAACCTATGTATTCCAACAAATACAAAAATGCAATTGAGGTTCATCAACATACTGTCCAAAGTAATCATCTTGAAATCCTTTTTAGTTTTAAAATATATTGAACTTGGATGCATTATTACATTATTATATATTGTATACGTCCCGCGTATGTTCAAAGTTGAATTCTTCTTTTATATGTTTATTTTTATAAATATAATTAATTCACAATAACTCACTTTTATTTATATAAAACATGTATTTAATTTAATATATATTCACAATATAAAACATATATTTTATTTACATTCACATACATATATATATATATATATCAATCTTCAAAATTATCTCACTACTATTTTTCACGTAAGTTCATCTACACCACGTATTTCGCAGCGGTCGAAAGCCAACCGACGACAGCCCTCTCTCTCTTTATCTTTTGTCCTTATATGGTAAATACATTTTTGTTGTCTCAGCTTATTTTGCTTCATTGACCTACTATTTCTATATTAATAACTATTTCTTAAATATTAATGTTAAAATGTCTGTCTCAGCTTATTGCTTTTGATGACTTAGTTCTAATATCTATTGTTAGCACCCATACATACTACATATGTTAGGTACGGAATAACGACAAAATAGCAATTAACATCTTATACTGCTCTTACGGGAAAACGTGAAAAACCATAAATTTTCGCATAAACGAATTCGCATCGACAAATACAAAATCAAATCCTGTGTCTAGTCAGTTTACTATTTTAATACTACAACTGAGAAGATTCTGGACACACCAAGTTCCAGGAAATTTGGCTTTGAGTGATCTACTAAAATTGGACTTCCATCGAGTTATCGTACATCTGTATAGGATATCATGCATCGTGTAGATTAATGTATTTCAAGTGTTACATGAAACAATGAGCCACTGTAACATTTTCAACAACACTCGCATTTTTATCATTGACATCAACCTGATACACAACAGATTTCACAAGTCACAACGTTATTTGAAAGTCCTCCGATCCGCGACTTTTATAACCGAGTGGAACTAGTGACTTGGTTGAGAGAGCAAACCTGCATAGACTCGACAGCATACTACAATCATCGAAACTCGCCATCTTTATTATGTACTGTTTCTATATTTTACGTATGGAGTGAACTCACTGAAATTTATTTAGGCCACTGAAACTCCAATTCAACTAATGTTGAATCGTCCAGACTCTCCAACTGATTATTTGTGTGTGTGTGTGTGTGTGTGTGTGTGTGTGTGTGTGTGTGTGTGTGTGTGTGTGTGTATGTGTGCGTGTGTAATGAATTACTATTATAATGGGAAACATCCGAAGAATTTATGTACGTCGACAGTCGTGCACATGCACAGAAAAAAAAAGTCTTGTACATTATAATGGCGTGCGACGTCCTCCGCGTTTTCTGCATTTGCGCGTACACACATCTACGATGCTAATTGAAAATCACATTAATTTGTGTTGCTGCAATGACTCAATTGCTGTATAATATCATATTATAATATACTTGTGCCCGTATGGAATAGAGATTTGTATAATAAATCTCAGCCTTGAAGACAGTCAAGGCGATGGTATATGTATAGCGTATGAAATAAAAACAAGAGATTAGTAATATAAATATATATATATATATAAACGGTCGCCCACTTAAAATGTGCAATTCATATTGAAGATCACAATGATACGTCATAACACTCGTCAAGTTTAAAAATGAAAAATATTTTCTAATCCTAACACACTGGGGTTATTCACTTCGAAGTATTAAACGGACAGAAATATTACATTTTCTGACCGATAAGGCAGTACGTAATATGTATAGTCTACAAGAACATACGGAGCAATTTTATCCATAGAATATAAATCACTGGATAATAGTATGCATGTATAACTCTTTTATTTTTCGATTTTTCTAAATCGCACGTTTGATCCAACCAATTATTGAGTTGACACCTAAGCCAATTTTCAGTGCGATTTTTGAGTTGTCTTTATCGATCAAAACATTTAGTTCCATACACATTATACATAGCCACATGACATATAAATAATTATGATGTCATGCGCGCTAAAGTTTAAATGTATAATTGTAGTAAGTACACCCAAAGCGATTCATAATTATTATTCCCGTACCGAAAACGACTACTTTTAAATAAGTTCAAAACACCATCGTAAATCGGTTCACTGCAGGGAACACCTTGCACGATGTTCGAAAAACGCCACACGGGTCGAATGAGATATAAGACGCTCGGAACTCTTGTGAAGAATTGCGGCGTTTATAAAGTATGTATAATTAACCCAGCAACATACGCTTGGAAAATATATGTATAATATACATATATATCGTATATGTGGTGTCTGCATGGATGGTAGAGTAAATCTTTGTCTAATTTTTGTTCAATACGAATACATGCTCCATTCAAATGGCCTGTACTATGAAGTAGTATCACAACATAAACGTTGCACAACATCTAATAAACCCCATTCATCTAAAGCATTATATACAGCGGTTGCTTGTTCTTCACCGGTTGACCTCTGAAGTATTTGACTATTCGATTCGTACTAAATAAGTCACTAGACTTTTGTTGGTGATTAAGATTAAACTTTATCTATTAAACGATAAACATACGATAGAATAAGTTATTTATAAAATTGTCAGCCACTATAATATATAAACTCTTAGATATCTAATGAATAACAATCATTATTTATAATATTTTTAATTTTAACAGTAAAAATTTTGAGAATACGGTATTTTTATACATTTAAGTCAATATATCTCATGAACAGTAGATGGTATTAAAAACTAGTCAAGAGATAATTTATAGACAATTTTTTTCTATTTAAAACATATTATATAAATAATTTCGATTCACTCAACGGTTTGCGAAATATTTAAAAAAATATAAAAAATTCTCATAAATATTCAAATACAGAATTAATTCAAACTTTAGGTACAATTCGGCACGGGTTAATCTTGTTTGATTGCCCCAAAATTTTTCGTAATTCATTTTTATATGCATACACACGTTTTTAGGGGGTGAGCCAAAAAAATATTTAAATTTGAAAATTAAGGAACACCCTAATGTATATATATATGTATATATATAGATCCAGTGAAGTTTACGAGTACTTTACACGTAAAAGTCTTTTGTAAAACTTTAACGATACACCGTTGTGTTTACACGTGTGTTTGTTGTGGTGTACTCGTATGAACCTATATATAGGTACCTAACCGACGACATGTCGATTAACCACGCGGTGAACGTGCGCGAGCACAGTGACAGAGAAAATATCGAATTGTTCGACTCCGGAGCCGTTTAATTAGCAAACGGTATACATACACGTGCACACGTCCACCTAACTGGCGTGCGGTTACTCGGCTCTTTTTAACGAAGCCCGTACGTTTACACCAGTGTTTATATTATTATTATCATTATCATTATTATTATTATTATTATTATTATTATTATTGTGTATGTGTGTACACTCGCGCACACGAGATAGGTACACAATGTTTTTTTTAATTAAACCGTATAATGGAAAAGCAGTATTATGCTCTTCCGACCGTTAAATTCCTATCCCACGCTCGTTTTTTGAAATGTGTCTTAATAACTTTCGACTGCAGTCGTTTGTATATACAAGCGTATATGTTTGTATATACATAGGTACCTTTACTGTATATATATATATATATATATATATATATATATATTTACTCACAGTTTACGTCATGTATCTTCTCCACGTACGAAACGGCACGTGTAAGACTTATAAACACAGTTTTTAAGTATGTTCAACGTCGTTCGTACGCACTACGCGCGATGTTCGCAACTAGTTCACTTATTATTTTATATTACAGTCTCGCGTTTTCTTCGTGAACTTTTTCGACACGAGATTCTTCACGTTTATGTTTATACATACTATTATCTACGATGTTATTATCGTTGTTCTTTTTACCGCAGTACCGTGTAGTACTGTACACACACACACACACACACACACACACACACACACACACACACACACACACACACACACACACACACACACACGCACGCAAGCACACACACACACATACACACGATACGTACGGGGCAGAATAACAATTAGTGTCCCAACAAATAACTCGAACAAGTCGCAGCAGCGGTGGATTGTTCAAATCTAAAATAATTGAATGTACACCTGCAGTACATTTTAGCATATATATTTATCATATTGGAAGAATAAAAATGTTTAGTTTATATCACATTGATAGCCTACCGCACAAATGTGGTAAAATTTAATAAATTGTTCAGTGGGGACGTTTGAAAGTTCACATTTCATTATAAATTATAGCATCCTAATTTTTTGTGGAGTTATCAGGACTTTTTACTTGTTATCTAGGTTTAACAAATATTTTGTTGTTTAAGATGTTCATATGGTGAATTGCTCATTTTCACCGAAAATGTCACTTATTACCATATTTGTGCGCTAGACCATCGATATAGAAGTAACAAACGCGTATCACACTACATGCAATCCTAAACCATATCAGTGGCGGCTATCCTCAAATTAATATGTGTTGCTGAAAATATTTCTGAGGACCCACCCATCTTCATATATTTATTAGAAAATATAATTACCAATTATCAAAATATAACTTGTAATAGCTAAAAAAAAACATTATCCTCTATTTTATAAATTAGTTACAAAATTAATGAATTATACTAATAACTATGAATTAAAACAAGAACAACCGTTTTTTAATTACAAAATATACATTGTGCAATACCCTTAGTACAATTAAATTAAATGTTTGCTTAAAACCACACTTTTTTTAGTACTGTTTCGTTTTTACTTATATTACTCTTATAAGTATTAAGTAATAATTCATTATAAATACTCTAACACCTAACATCCATTTCACCACCAACCCAGGTACCCACCCACCTACCAAATTTTGCTTAAGCAACACATAGACCATAGGATAGCCGCCACTGAACCATATTATATACATTATACACACATGTAAACATTCAAATATATTAAATGATAATAATTATGTTGCCATTATCACCCGCATAGTGTCTCTGTTTTAGTTTCGACGTTTTCCCCTTCTTAATGTGACAACAATGAAGACATTGGATATGGTGTACGTCCACGTTGCAAATTATTATACACAGTACGTGCTATCGAGTAATGTACACACACACACACACACACACACACACAACGTGTTATATACTCGCATGTATAAAATGCGGTGCATGAACGTTACAATAATAGTCATAATAATGTAATACGGACGTCAGTATTCGCGACGAGGACGACTTTGTTTTACATCATCTTGCGCCGCCTATATACATACGTCTTAATATTCACCCCGCGGGTGTCGGTCCGCGCGCCACTATTTATGTGTACGTATTATAGGTATATACGCCGCAACTTGGTCGTAAACCAAATACTTTATCCCGGTATCGTGATGTGTTTTATACGCGCATACGTATAATATACGATGATAATACGCGCTCGCTCTTGTGCGTAAAATGACGCATTTCGTACGATAATAATAATAATAATCATAATACGTTACATTATATTTTATTTCGTATAGGTACCTCTTTCATTGTGTGCTCCGGGAGCCGGTATATCGTGACTGTAATAATCTGTCACTGCTAATTGTTAAATTATTGCTCTGGTACAAAAGTAAACATGTCCACCGGTCGCGTTTTATTTGAATTCGGTCTTTATTAACATTATTATTACGATTTTTTTATTTTTTGTTATTGCCTGTACAGTGTGCGTATATACATAATACGTTTGATAAACTACACAGATATAAACATTTACCGTGGCCGAGTCATATAATATGTTAACCTTATAATATATATATATAATAATGAGTGAATATTTCACGTTCTTAAAACACGACCCCGAGCGAGTAGTAGTCACCGTGCCAATATGGGTTATTATAATATTACGTGAACACCGCGAGAGGGAAGTGCGCACGCGATGCTACCCGCCGAGACGCTACTGTGATGCGTTTGGTTTCTCGCGTGTGCGTGTACACACATTATTATTATAAGTGTAGTGTGTGTGTGTGTGTGTGTGTGTGTGTGTGTGTGTGTGTGTGTGTTTTTAACCACGTGGTATCATTTTACCGGTCTGTACGCACGATCGGGCCAACGCGTATATTATTCATGATAACCATGTGTTTATGTATAATTATATACACCGTAAAAGCGCCGCCAACGACGATGCGTGTTGACAAAAATGACTCGCGACGACAAGCACCCCACTGCAGCGTCTATACGGTTTCGTTGGAGCGGGCCGACTGACCGCGCAAAGGTTTATGCCGAATCATTTTCGATGTGTACTAAATATGTACTCAAAATTATTAGACAAGTACCGACGACCGTCCCTGTATAGTGTATATTCTATATTATGTAGTATGCCGCCATCACTGCGGCACTCGACCCAGCAAAACGAATAAATATTCCAAATTCATGCGTTGCAATCGTCGTCGGAAACAACGGATGGACCGTTTCTTTTTCTACTTCTGAATTTTTATTCTTTTTCAATTGTATTTATTTTCTCATATTTGTTAAAACAGAAATGGAATCCAGTGTTATTTCACTATCACCTTTTTTTTTGTCACTCCCAAAAAAAATATATGGAATCAAAACAAAAAAAATGATTCAATCGTTTGTAATCTTCTCATCTATTGATTTTTGTCTTATGAATTTTGTACTGCAAATTCCTAACTGCGCACAACCTAGGTGTTTTGAGTGTTTATAATAAACATATTTTTTTAATACATGTTGTAATAACGATGAAATGAACAAATCAAAATAAGGAGTTTTTCCTCTTTAAAACAGTATATGTATAATTTGTCATATGGAACGATACCTGATATCATAGGTTTCAAATTCATAGAAATGAAGATAGGTTACACTATGATAAATTATCTTTAATTACATATATTTATTTATAGGTGATAATGTGTATGGTATTGGTATTTTACATAATGTCTGGTCTCATTAAAAAAAGTATATAGAATGATTCATATGATTGGATCCTATGAAACGTATTAAAAAAAGAATGAAATGTATAGTACGAAAGTTTTTTTAATTAGAGAAAGCTGAAATGGTTAGTAAATTTAAAAAAATGTTAGCTACTATTTGGTAGATTAACTTTTTAAAATCAAAGGGTAACCAATATTTTTTTTTACTAAAACAATGCGAAGATATTTTTTAGTAAACTCAAGTGAGTGAAAAACATTAATCGACGATATACTTTATGTTTGAGACCGATCTTAAGATCTAACTATACTATGATCATGATGCAGTGTTGTAGCGTGTATATACACATAAAAAACTGAAAAATTGTAGATTTTATTTTATTTTATTACAGAACGGGCCATGGCCCAAGTACAGATAACTAAAGATACAATATAATATACATGAATAATATTCATAAATTATAGATTGTTCTCAAACTAAGAGATTTGCATAAATTAATGTTTTTCAACCACTAAAATATACTGCCAAAATACATTTAAATTATATTGATAAAAAATATTAGTTTCCATTTGATTTTTAAAAGTTAACCCCAAAACTATCCCTAAGGGAAGTTTAAACACACACACACATATATATATATATATATAGGATCAATATTTTCAAAATTTTTTAAAAACAATTGAAAATTAACGGATGAGTCTTTATTATAATTTTAAAAAACAAATTTTTTTATTTTAATCACAATCATCTCTTTTGATTTTCTATAAAACTATGCGATAAAGTTTTTAATTTTGAAATAAAAATTTTTGTTAAACATATTTATTGTTCAGTACTAGGGATAATACTTATCTAAAAAATTAAAAATATTTAATAGAACACCAGTTATTCCATAAGTAAGATCTTTGGGATACACTTTATGTATATTTTTAAAGAGACGTATTGTTTGGTGAACTCTTTCGCTCTTTCTTTTCATATTCTTATTTCTCCTGAAGTCACTATACAGTTCTTAAGAGTCGTCAAAATATATTTGTTTAGCGTTTTTTGATCATTATGTCTTATTAAATAATTGTGTACCAATATTATTGAATCATCAAATATATCGTTACTCCATAATCGATTAGTGTACATTAGTATTTTTACCTATAGGAGCTAATTTAAAAAAAAGTATGAAAGGTACCGTATAAGAATTACATTCAAAACATTATTTTAACACTTGTTAATTTGGTCTATTAAAGCTTTCGTAATATGAACGGAACCCAAAGACAAATAATTAATTGTTTTTATGGGTTATGTTTAAGTATACATATATCAATTTTAATCGAGATAATATGTGTGTAATTTAAATGAAAAGGACCTTGAATAAAAATGATGAATTAATATATATTTCATTGCAGTCATTTGGCAGGTGATCAAATCGTTTACTACTATATTATAATGAAACCATTTTATAATAATAATTATTCGTATGGCTATGATCATATTTATAAATATAACTTTATGAAATGTCTAAAAACGTTTTTTCAACATATTTCACTACCACTCGCACTTACATACTTCCAGAAAGTAGTATGCGATACTATGTTTTATACGCATAAACATATTACATTAATTTAATAAATTATTATTTTTGTATACTCGGATGATCTTAAAGACCCAAAAACTCAAGATAACCAGATAAACCCTTTTGGTAATTTAACAAAAAATCACTAGTTTTTAGTGGTTTATAGGTGTTAAACAATATTTTCATCATCGCGTACGTAAAACTTTTATACCTACATCGTCAATATCTTATTAAATGCTTATTTAGTGATTGTAATTTGTGGGGTATAGATAACTTAACCTAACTATATTACTGTATAAAGTACTCTTAAATATTTTTAATCTGATAAGTAAATATTTAAATAATATGCTTACCTATTACAGGAGTTTAAAACTTACAACGACTTTAGACTTAAGACCTTAACTGTAAAAATACACGAAAATATGAATATAAAAGTGTTAAATATAAAAAAATTTAGAATACTTTATCAATAAACATTTTAAAATGTCATAATTAATTATGTAATTAGTATGATTTTAATATGTATGAGCAGGTAAACGATTTATACTTCATTTCCTGTTTTCGAATTTTCACTTATATTTTTTAATAACATATACAATACTTTACTATTGTACTCTAGTTAGTCACCACAAAACGCGTGTTTGATTACCAAAAACGTTTTTGGCTATGAGATAAGAAATGTCTATTCTATTCACTTCTTTCGAAGGAAATACATTTTAGTCAAGCGTTCCACGATAGCTATTATCATTATATATATATATTTTTTTTTTAACATAATATTTTCATAATAGCATATTATTTTGACGTGTAAACATTATATTTTTTTTAGAATTGAATTACTATTTTAATTATAATAATTTAACCAATTTATTTTTTTTGCAAATTCCTAAAATTAAATTGAAATTCTTATGATACAAATAATAAACAAACATATCGACTCCCCCCAATGAAAAAGGAATTTTATCATTTTTCAGTAGAGCTATATTATAAGGTTTAACTTAAATTACTATCGGTTTTTAACTGTTTCATATCAAATTTTTATATGAACTTTGGTTGTCTGATTGAATATAATATTATCACCATAATTTTTTGTTTTTTAACTTCCACAGTACAATATATGATGAAAAATAAACTTAAGTTACTTCTTTTTTCACGGGGAAAAAAGTTACTTCCTTAATCTTGGGTAAATATAGATAAGTAATAAAAATAAAATATTTTCAAATAAAACTTTTTTATTTTAATTTAGCAACAAGAATATTATAATAAACCAAACAAAATAAAATAATAAATAAATAATAATATTAATATGTATTATAAAATCGAATAACTTACTTTTTTGTAGGCCATGATTGATATTAAAAAACACTATAATAATAATTATTAATATTATTAATTGTATTAATAATATTATTACTGACGTCTGACACTAAACAGTCAAGTTTATTGAGTTTATGTATGTATATCATTATGCATGCTACCACTAAACACTATAAATACAATAATTAAAATAAACAATAAATTATTGTTGTATTTCAAAATACAAAAATGAGTTACTTCCTTTATCTCGGGGAATATTGATTTAAAAATATAAGTAACTTAAGATACGTCTTTCTTCGCCGGAAACTTTATCACGAGAGATTATAAATATATTAATATTATGATTATTATTTAATATTATGATTTCTAACCTCTTTGGAGTAGTAAAGTTACTGCCGTTTTCGCGGGAGGTACCAAGGTGGATATATAGGTGGCTATATATCCACCTTGGGAGGTACAGAACATATTCCTTTATCACATTTCAACAAAAAGTGAAAAATGATAAAATTCGAGTTACTTCCCTTTTCTTTGGAGGAGTCGATATTATATATTTTTTATTTTGTTTCTTTAATTTTTTTTTTAGTGTTTATATTAAGTTCACTGCTTTAAAAATAGCTATTATATTATTATAATTAAAATTGAATAGTATTCGGTAAGAGTTTCGCCGATTTGAATCGTAAGTTACCGGTTTTTAAACTTTGAAATATTTATGTATACAACCTATGTATGTGATTATGATTTACAGCTTAAAAACCGAGCAAGGCGTTTTCTTTACTACAATATGATTTAGGTACATAATAATAAGATGAACTCAGTGAATGCGATACCTAACCGTAAATTACACTAGGAAGGGAAAACGTAAAGGTACAGACGTACAGTGAATGATCAATGAACATTACTTTCAAACATTCAAATGATATACGGGCTAGGTTATAAAGGGGAGAATATCGGTATTGACAAAAATATGATAATCGACTATTATAATACTCGTTATTATTGTACATTTTATAGTATTTTACTTTCATTGACCCGTGAGGATTTGACGTGTAAATAGACTTCGAAAGGTCATTCATTATTAATCATTTTGACGTTTTGCCGAATTTATGTTTTCTTGACTTACGAAACACACTGAGTTGAATTGACTTTAAAATTTACGACACTTGGAAAAGTCAAAATCAAAAATTCATAAAAGCCACGTCAGTCGACTAAATACGACTGAAAAATAACATTGAAAATTATTACTGCACACATGGATGCAGGTACAATGTACATGTATATATTTTATCCTTCATACTTTGTTATTATTAGAGTATAATACAATACACTATCCCTACTATTATAAACATTATTATAAATACACTCAAGTTGTGTGAAATCATACCTTATTTTCACAAAAGTCTTGGCAAAAAATTATTGTAAGCCAATAATTGATATTTACAGAGTTTATACGTAAAAAAGTTTGGAGACTGATGTCCTCCGAATATTTTTTCAGACTTATGAATATAAATTTTTCAAATAAGAGTAACGAATCTTGGTTAGACTTCTGCTTTTTAAATCTGAAGAAATTTTATTTGTGCTTAAAGATACTTTAAATTGCAATACGAATAATTTAAATGTTAACTAAATATGAGACCAATGAGTGAGATAATACACGCACGCACGTGTGTGTGTATGTGTATGTGTGTGAATTTATTTTTTCGATAGAGTTAGGTTTTAGCTAAACGTGAATTTGCTGTATTCATATTGTTGCTTTGCAGTGTAAATAGTTATTAAGATAATTATTCAAAATTACGAGGTGGAACTGTGCGAGAACGGAATTAGCGTATTTTTATACATTTAATTGATTCGGTTTAGTCGTGTCATATCGCGTAGTATCATGGTAGTTTATTACCATAATTAGGGTGGTAAATTTGAAATATTTCAAAATTGAAAATTTCACTCTTCTTGAAATATTTCAATGAAATTATGAAAACTATTTTTTTTTCTTTTAAACGTGTTTATAGATGATTATAAATAATATATTGATAAAACACAGAAAACATTGATTATGAATAACTTAGGTATCAGTTAGGTATCATTTATCAACCAAGGTATACGAATTAAAAACCCTACCTAAATACTGTTAATGGTCAATGGTTATACATTATAAATTAATAATTATATATTTATATGGTATTTGTATATTGGTATTAATTTTATATGACATAATAATATAATACATATTACAAATATATACAATATACATATTTGATATTATCAATCATGCAATTTTTCCCTGTATGGCTGACTTCAATATTGTCTTATATTTGGTTATCTAGTTTTTTATATGTCTATGTTTGTGTATTATTATGTATGTAGTATGTAACTATGTTACATATTTTCTTTATTTCATACAATAAACCAACTTTTAAAAATGTTCACTTGGAAATAAAAAATACATATTTCATGAAATTTTACAACCCTAACCATAATATAACAATATATACATATAAATTAAATTATCACGTGATTTTTCTCATATGTGTTCAATACGTATTTAACATAAATTGGTGTTTTTATTTATTTATTTATTTATTGATATAATTATATTTGAACAAAGTTTGCACGCTTTTGGTTTTAGTGCCCTGACAAAATAATGTAGACTTGACATGTACACCTATGATTATGTTAACCCTTTCACTGAAACCTGGTGTCGATTCGACCCACCCCGAAATTTCAAAGTTCTCGCATTTTTAAACCAGGCAACCGGGCCGGGCCTAACCCCCACCTAAAAAATTGTGCTCTAGGGTGGAACCATCCCGCGCAGTTTCAGTTTCCCAGTGTCACTTGGTGCAGTGTGGTGCGCAGGCAAAGTTCGCTTCGGGTCGAATCGACACCACGTTTCAGTTAACTACTGAAAATTGAGGATCAGGGATCCAGCTAAGTTTTTCAATTTTTTGTGTTTTTTATGTTATTTGAAGTCTATGTTCACCATATAATGAACGAAAAACTTGTTGCGTGTTGTAGAAAAGAAAATGGCGTAAAGTGCAGCCTTCCACTGTGCGATGACCACAGAAAAAGTATGTGTTCTCGCTGCGTCAATAACGTATGATAGTTTTCCATCAATATTCATATGATAAGGTATAATAAGGTACTCCTGTGTTATGCATAATGATACTTCTATGTTTTAATTGAAAATAAATAAATTTCCATCGAGAAACATGCGTATTTCATGAAAAAAACCTTTAAATTCATATCTCGAAAAATGCTCACTTTCAGGTGGAAAAATAAGGGTTCTAATTTCATTGTATCATTCCGCAGTATTTTTTTCTTGAAAGGCACACTTTTAAGCTTTAATTTGCTTTTTTTCAAATGTCGCTACGATAATTTGTCTCTCAGTTATGAATTTTTGAAAAAAAAGTCTATTTTCCAGGAGTCTGTTTGTTTATTGTTAATTATCTTATAAATAAATAACGAAAACTCCATATATCGAATTTTTATCGTAAAGTAGAAACCCTGAGCTACATGTATGAATTTTTTCAAATTTTTTGGACGCCTTTTTCTATTTTTTTAAAGCCTTGGGTCGAATCGACACCAGGTTTCACTTAAACGGGGTGAAAAATAAGGTTTCAGTGAAAGGGTTAATAGCGTTAATTAAGCATAATTTATTTTCATAGCTATCACCAAAATGTACATGTTACTTATTTTCTGGCAGTAAAAATTGTTTTAGAATCTAAAGATTTCCTTAGTTTTTTCTATCACATCATAAATACTGGGTGTTCAACGTGTAAATTTACTGTGTAAATAACGATGACCGATCATTTCTTGAGTTTGATTTCTATGTTATTTCGTCAGCTTAAACCATCGGCTGCAAAATATTCAAATTTTTCTTAACATAGTTATATATAGCTGTTGAGTCTTGTTAGTTGTTATGTCGGAAACCACTCAAAGCTAAGAACCCAGAGATTTTTCTCTCACCAATAATTTTGACAAAAATGAAATGTTTTTTGAACCACCATAGCCTTTTGTGTCAGTTATATGGTAATACAAAAAGGTGAAATTCGTCACTCTTAATCATGTAGATATTAATAAAATATAATAATTTACAGTATTCAAAATTTCAAATTACATGATTTCATTTTTTCTTTGTGAATTGCAATGCCCTATATTCTTTTAGATGATCGTATGAGTTATATTTACAAATACAAGTATTATTAAGTACGATATTTTCTCAGACATAAGATGCACACTATGTACATACCGATACCATGCGCCTGTGTTGTAAAATAACTTTTCAAAGTTGTACCAATGCTTGGAGTAATGCAATGATAATAATACATATAATTACTTATTATATACACAATTATGTATATAGTTATACTTGAGTACAAATTAAAATGAACTCATTAGAAACCCCCCAATTAATTTAATCATTTTGACCATGTTCAATATTAAGTTTTGCCAAAGGATGTCTTTTTTAATAAGTCTACTTATTGTGTAATCACGTCAGTTATCAAAAAATAAACTAAATTGTTTTGGGATATACTTACTTTATAAATTAGATAAAGAAATATAAATACTTGGCCAGTTTGTATATACTCGACTTATAAATTGACCAATGACGACATAATATTAAAACGTCATTGATAATTATTTCTTTTTTAATTTTTTTTTTATTATACATTCAAATAAGACAAAATACATGAACTAGATTACTATGAATGATCAAAGAATATCTACCTCCTTTAAGCACATGTTTGTGATGGTCGTAGAGAGTTAATAACATTTGAAAATTTGCTAATAAAATATTCTGTATAGACTACAGATAGTAATTTACATAAACATATAAAATATTTACTAATATACAATAAAACCCTACACCACTAAAAGGCCACGAGTACGCCCCAGACAAAGATGGATTGATAGGGTACGGGAAGACTTGAGACTTTTGAACGTAAGAAACGCGGAAGAATGTGCAACTGGTAGAGAGGGTTGGAAACAGTATGTTGTTGCGGCGACGGGCCTCGAAGGTCTGTAAAAGCCCAGAAGGAGAAGAACAAGAATATATTATAATGACAGAAGCAATGGAAAAAACGATTTTTTAAGTACTGTAATAATTGGAATTTCTAATTTTTTTTTTTTATGCCGGTGGTTATGCGATTCCTAATCGTATGGCGTACGATATTTTTTTTATTTTTTTTTTTATGACAATGCTCGTGATATTCTTTGACGAAGGCGGGGGGAAGTCGTAGCGCGTACGTTAAACCCACCCCGTCGGCAGGGCACTTGAACTAAATCATGTCGCCGACGTAGGCGACGAACGGATTCGCGTGTCGCACTCGAGCAGCCGCAACGCAGGAACGCGGTCTCGCGTGATTTCCCATTGAAAACAATAATTGTTTATTGTAATTTATACGCCGTCGCGACGTGGCGGAGCGCGCGTATGCGTATGATATTGTCGCGCAAAATATTTATTTACATTGAATGAGTGCGCGGGTCGGTGAATAATAATCCGAGGCGGCGTCGGATGCGCACTGACAAATCGACCGCTGCGGACCGGGCGACAAGGAGAGCGCGTTATTTCAAGAGTTTCGCAGTGATTTATAAACACCCAGCGTGCGTCTCGCGCTGCACAATGATATATTGTGTTATATTATATTCAACAACACATACGCTCGTTTATGCGTATTATTATTATTATTATTACCATTATTATCATTATTAATATATGGCGTACGAGCGGCGAAAACAAAATTAATCGAATTCGGACGAGTCGCGTCGAGCCGGCCCACCGGGGGGTTGGCGAGGATGGGGGGAGGGGAGTAAAAGAGCGGAAAAAATCGACCATTTCCACGAGTCGACGCGCCGTCGCGATAAATCCGATCGCGAGCGTGTCCGTTTCATAGATTATTATATAATGCGTATTAGGGGAGACTGGGGGAATGATGGTCAGCGGGTAATACTGGTCACCCTGGTATCTAATAAACAATGGTATCTAAAATTATGCTAACCACACGAATACATTAGGAATGATAACAAATCCTTATTCTTATCACGAAGATATTATCATCAAACGTTTTCAAGTTCAAATGTGACTTTAATTTTTCTGTTAGTTGCTGTTGTAAAAATTTGTTTTTTTCGAGCACCAAGTAAGGTAAGTTTATTTTATAATATATGTCTAGTTCTTAGTTAAACTAATAAAAAAATTGTGAGGATTATGATTTTATACTCAAAACATGTATTGGTATAGTAGTTTTATGGTTATAAATATTTTCCCATAACTTATTAAAATGTGTAATACCGGTCAAAATGAATGGGGTAATAGCAGTCAATTTTTTAGTGACTGGTATTACCCCGTTTGGCGTTTACAAAAAGTATGGTTTATCTAATTTCAAATTTTAAGTTTGAACTGTTTTATATTGTTAATTTAAATAGATGCCTCGTTCATATAAAAGAAAGACTACTAAAGGAAGTTGGTTGCCAGAAACTCTTGTAGAAGCAGTGACATCAATCAGGACTAATATGATGAGTATCCGAAAAGCTGCCAAAACTTATAATATTCCCTTTAGTACTTTA
Source organism: Therioaphis trifolii (assembly GCA_027580255.1). NCBI lineage: Eukaryota > Metazoa > Arthropoda > Insecta > Hemiptera > Aphididae > Therioaphis > Therioaphis trifolii. The sequence continues at coordinate 18,149,266 of CM050411.1, forward strand.
CAAGAGAGACTAAAAACCAATAACTTTCAACCAGCAGCATTAGGACGCCCATCTATTTTCACATCACAACAAGAGTCAGAAATGGCTAAACATATAATAAATTTAGCGAATTTGTTTTATGGGCTGACACCACTTCAATTAAGAACTGTTGCATTTGAATTTGCAGAAAATAATAAAATAAAACATAACTTTAATCAGCAATTAAATTTGGCAGGTGTTGACTGGTTCTATAATTTTGTTCGTCGAAACCCAACTGTTACTGTCCGAAAACCTGAAGCTATCAGTATAAGTAGGATCACAGCTTTTAACAAAACAGAAGTACAGCTTTTTTTTCAAAACCTGGGAGAATTAATGTTGAAATTTAAGTTTTGTCCAACTAGAGTGTATAATATGGACGAAACAGGCATTACAACCGTCCAAGATCCTGGTAAAATAATTGGAGCAAAAGGACAAAAACGAATTGGCAGTGTTACTAGTTGGGAGCGTGGAAAAAATAATACAGTAATTTGTGCTAGGAGTGCTTCGGGGTCATTCATACCACCTCTATTTATTTTTCCACGTAAAAGGATGGACATGAAGTTGACCAAACATGGTCCACCAGGAGCTGTCTTTGAATGCACAAAAAATGGTTGGACCACAGAAGACATATTTATGAAATGGCTTAAACATTTCAAACATCATTCAAACCCCACAAAAGAAAATCCAGTATTGTTAATTCTAGACAACCATGGAAGCCATATTTCACTACAAACATATGAATTTTGTAGGGAAAATCATATTATTATGTTATCATTGCCTCCACACACATCCCACCGAATGCAGCCCTTAGATGTGACTTTCTTTGGGCCACTTAAATCTGCTTTTAGAAGAGAATGTGATAATTACATTAAAAGTCATGCCATGATTAAAATAACACCTTTTGAAATTGCAGAGCTTTTTAATAAAGCGTATTCTCAAGTTGCAACCATTCAAAAAGGTATTTCTGGATTTTCTGCTACAGGAATTTTTCCATTGAATCCAGAAATATTTACTGATGAAGATTTTTATGCTTCATTGACCTTTAACCAAGATGACACCGTCCATGAAACTCCAATTATTGAAAATGAAACTCCAGTTGTTATTGAAAATGAAACTCCAGTTATTTTTGAAAATGAGAGCCTCACACCAACTGACTCTAATAATACACATCATTCAATGGATACTTCACCAAGTGTTTCTATACAAGAAATTTCACCTATACCAAAAATACTTCCAAAAAGAGATACGGCGAGTGGCTGCAAAACAGCATTCTTCTATACTAACCGCCAGTCCTATGAAATCTAAGCTTGAAGAAAGAGAAAAAAAAAGAAAAGAAAAGAAAGAAAAAGAAGATCAAAAACTTAAAAAAAAAAGAATGATGACTAAAAAGAAGGAAGGAAAAAAAAGTTGTTAGTATTTATTATTTATTATTAAGTTATAACATATCCACAATTTATAAATTTAATTTATATTAACATATTATAAAATTTATCTTTATTTTCAGTACCAAAAAAGAAAATTTCTAGAAGAAAACTGTTGAATGAATTTGGAGAAGGCAGCAGTAAAACTCAAAATTACTTTAGTTCATCAGATGATATGGAATTTTCAAAACTGTGTGATGACAATAGTGATGATGATATTGATGATGGAGGAGAAACATGCTTGATATGTGAAGAGAGGGGAAAGGATGAGATTTGGTATAGGTGTACAATTTGTGGTTTTTGGGTTCACTCTGAGTGCAGTGGTGTAGATACTGCAAAAGACTATGAGTGTGACATATGTGTTAGTAAATTGAGAAAAGAGGCGTTCTTAAAAAAAAAAAAAATTATATAAATAAGATTCCTATATATTTTTGTTTATTTAAAAGTAGATGTATTTATAAACTATATGACTTATGTGATTTGAGAGTCTGATTAACTAGGTATATAATTAAACAGTGATATTGTTAATTTTTTTATTGTTATTGTTCTTAATATTGTTTTTACCAAAGATTTGGTTCCTATTTAATATCTATGTATTTTATTTAAAGTTGTACTTAAGTTTTAGGCAGATAATTAATTATTTTTAAATTAACATTGTGATTAGGTAATGTTTGTAATTTGAGAGACTGATTCTCTAGTTACCTATATAATTAAACAGGGATATTGTTAATTTTTTTTATTGTTATTGTTCTTATTTTTTTCTTACCAAATTTTAATTCCTATTAAATATCTATGTATTTTATTCAAAATGTTACTTAAATTTTAAGCAGATAATTAACTACTTTTAAATTAACATTGTGATTAAGTGATGTTTGTAATTTGAGAGACTGACATCTATAAGCTAATTAAATAAAACAGAAGTTTCTACTTAAGAAGTTTAATTTGTTTGGTAGGTTATGTTTGTAATTTTTATTGAAATAAATCAGTTTTTATCATTTGTCCTTTGTACTTTTAATCATTTAATTATTTTATTATTTTAATCATTTTTCTTTTGAACTTTTAATCATTTTTTTTATTGATTTTTTAAAAAATGATTTTAAACCTATTTATTTACATAAAGTAAACCATATATTTTTTTAATCAAAACGAGAAAAAAAAAATCATAATTATTTGTTACGAATATTTTTAATTTAATAATATTACTAGTAAATTTCTGTCGTACTTATAATGTTTTTGAAGTACAAAAAAATTAAATTAACTTATTACGCTTACTAGGTAATTAACTTATTATAAACAAAATGTTTTCGTGTAATAATTACAAAATTAAATACTTGTATATTTTTCTAAAAACGATATTTCGTCAACGAACATTTATTTTCATTATTTTTTTTTTTTTTTTGTCTACTTTTTGAAAACGGGACATTTTAGCGACCCGAAGATTTCCCAAGGGAAAACGGGACAGAGATTCAAAAAACGGGACTGTCCCGTTCAAAGCGGGACATATGGTCACGTTATGTGTTAACGCGTCGTGTACGACCTCCGTACGCGGAGACGATAGCGCGCTAACCGGCGCACATAAATCACAGTGCGGAAAGAGCGCGCGCGTACGGCTCGAACGTATTTACACGCACACGCGCGTATTAGTTAAGATCCATATATAGATCAGTCGGCGGCGCTAATGAGTGCACAGACGACCGGCGACGGTGGCGGATGAAATGACCGGACGGCGGACGTTTACAACGCGTACACGACGTATAACTCGCACACGGTGACGACGAGACGACACACACACACATACGCGCGCGCGACGGTCAATCGAGATTGCATGACGTACACCCCGGGTTGGCTCGTCGAATGCGTGTGTCGACGCTTGCTACCGAGTGTCGGCCGAAGGTGATTTAAATTTAAAAAAATTAAAAAAGTAGCGTGTTGCGTGTACGGAAGAGCATGCGGACGATTGCACGTACATTCACGGCATTACAATGCAATGATATAAAGTCGTTATTGTTATAACTTGTAATGCGCGTGCAATAATAATTCATACGTTATTATTATTATTATTGTTTTAACTCAACCTTACGCGTCGCGATTAATCGCTCGGACGCGATACGCGCGCAGTGCAGCACATCCGTCATAAACAAGAACAAAATGTATCACATAATATAACGATGCGTTCGTTTTACAATGATTGTCATTCGTTATTTATTTGTTATTTTTTTCTTCGTTTTTCCGCGTCTCCTCCGTCTTTCCTATTTCTTTCCGTCTTTGCGCCCGTACATACGTGTATTATTATTATTATTTTTATTATTATTATTATTATTATTATTATTACTGTTGTCGGTTCCTTGTCGTGTCTATTGCCCGGGACTTACGTGAACGCGCTCGTGTCATGCGTATATTGCGGAACGAGTCCGTGGTGGATTGTCAATCATGGCCGTGGCGATAAAACATTATAACATATTATATTAATATTCGCGCGCGCTCGCGTCCAATATGACGTCTACGTGTACGCTCAAGTGTGCGTGCGTAGACGTAGACGCGCACGCGCTAACACACACGCAAACACACACACACACACACACACACACACACACACACACACACACACACACGCACACACACGCACACGCACACACACGCACACGCATGTATTATATTGTATATTGCACACACGGAAGGTTGGCTCGCGTTCGACACGATTAGCACACGCGCGCCCATTTTACGACCGGAGAATTCTGACGCGGGCACAGTCGATTTGCCGCCGATGCTACGACGTGAGAGCATTTATCCTCGCAACGTAACGCGTGTCGTCCGTACACGCGCGTGTATAGATGACGCGGCGGCGGCGGCGGCGGCCGCCGCTGTCGTCGACGGGACTTGACTGCGAGGGGACTTTTTTCTCTCGTCCGCTGCCGAGGTCACGTCGTCGTCGTCGTCATCTCTCCGATTTTTATGAGCACGACTCGTCCCCCGTGTATATTGTATACGACGACGAGTGACCGAAGAATTTCAAGTCGCACTTTCCCGATAGCGATGTACGTCATGACGCAATTTCTCATGAAAGCAAGTCGTTTTTATTTATTTTTTTTTTTTTTTTAGCACAAACGTAGGTACGCATAGCTTTAGCCTCGGATATGTACGCTCTGAGATCACTAACTACAGGAATACATGTCGTTATACATGCTAAACAGCGTTCAACCACGAATTATTTCCAAGACTTAGAAATTACGAGTTTCCAGGTACAAGTTTGGCAGTAAAATTTAACGAGTTCGTTCGAGCTACAAAAGCTGCTAAGAAAAGTTACACGTTTTCACTGAGTACAGTATGAATTTTTTTATCACAAAAACCTTTATATTTCGTACTTCAGGTTCTTCAGGTGGGCAGGAGGTAAATATTTAAAAAATGACGAAGGTCACTACAAAAAGCATTAAAATAACACGGCTATCACTTTTTACCTTATATCAATAAAAATTCACAAGAAATAAACATATTATATCAAAATCATATTAAATGTAAATTATAAACATAGTTGGTAATTCACATGCAAAGCAAATTTTAAAAACGGTTCTCCATTTAAAACGGGGATAATTTTTTTTTGTGATAAAAAAATGATATCACCAAAAAATTACATAGTACTATAAGGAAACAATAATCTATATAATATCAGGTATAATACCAGAAAATATTGATTTGATAACTCTAAAAAAGGTATACTAATATTAACTGTACATAATATGTATACAAATTATTATAAATATAATTCTGACGGACAAGTCAATTTGTTCGAACATAATCCAGTATTTTTTAAATTCCGAGTGACGCGGAGGATCCTATAGTTTTACAATGATGTTTATTTCCACTATTATCCAAACGGTTTTTCTAGAAAAAATTGTAAGACGGGTAAAATTGAATCTGAAAGCTTGAAAACATGTGTGTATGTATACCTAATTGAGAAATATACATAGTTAGAAAAAGGATAACTATAATAAGATATTACTAATTACTAATTTCTCTTAGTGTAAAGTAACAAAATGCATTCAAACGATATGGATTATTAAAAAGCGTTTAATTTATAAAAACTTAAAATGACGCTTAATTATGAATTATTGTCATATTTTCTAACACAAATTAATTTAAAAAAAAATAAAAATAATAACTTGTCCTATAGTATCGATAACGTTTTAAAAGCCTTGCGATATCTTCAATGAAATAAATGCTATTTTATTGAAAAACAGTACACTTGTCTAGAAGTATGCTTGTCGATGGGTGCCGTAAGTTAAACGTTCAGCGTATCATTCGTTTTAAAGACGATCGCGACGAGACGCTGATAGCAAAAACAGGTGCTTATAATCGTTTGCGATGACGATTGATCGATACGCCCGAGTCGTCTCGCGGGTCGTTTAATGAACGCGCACAGCGTACCATGTGTAATATGTAAAACGCGTGTGAAAAAAAAAAAATTTCAAAAAATCATCGTTCGTGCCGTCTCTCTCGTTTTCGCTATCGAAACCAGTATTCCGTCGCACGGTCGTTATACCGCGGAATCACGAGCCTGCCAAATCCGCGTCGTGTGACCACCAACAAAGATTTTCAAGATGTCATGTTCCCCGTCGTCGACCACCGGCCGCCGATCTTCGGTTTTAATAATAATAATAGTAATAACTTCTTTCGCGCGGGGTTATCGCGCGTTAAGACCCGTCACGAGTTGCCACTAATTGACTCGTCTCCGCCAAAACCGTGTATACACACACACACACACACACACACACACACACACACACACATACACACTCACATAAACTCGCTCACACCCGTACGTCCCATAATAGCCACGTCATGATCGGTGCAATAATCACAATAATAATAATAATAATAATAATAAATACGTTGCACTATATTATAATATTATCCTGCACGCGCGCGATGACGGCATACGCGCGGACGGTCATTTCGTCACTCGCCCGCGACTTAAACGACGACGATTTGTTAGGACGGTCGCCGCTCGTGCAAACCGTGCGTCTTCGTGGTGGCCGGCTGTCGGGACACGCGCGGCGTCGTGTATCTGCAACGCGCATTACCGCTACGGTTACACGACGGCGATGAGATTTTATGGCCGGGTTTTAGCACCGCGCCGGTCAAATGCTACGGTAAAAATAACGTTGGGTCATGCTATACCTTAGTTATACGTAAGCGTATTCATCGCAGTACGAGAATCGAGGTTTCAGTTTTCGCATTACCCAGCGTTCCCCGGTAAAATCCATTATATACGACTGCAATCGATAGTAGACTGAAGACTCATAGTCTAATTACTATTTACTAGGTACACGTTTTATTTCAACATAATTATGTTTTAAGCGTGAAATGTTTTTAAATTAAATTCTTAAATATCAATATTATCGATTCATAATTATTTTATTCGATATGAAAGACATTTTGAAAACGGTCTACTTATAGTAAGTAATCATAGCGACGATATTGAATTCATTTTATTGCGTGAACTAGGGGTATTATTTTTTCGAAGTTTAATGTCTAAATCGTACGGCCGTTTTAATTTTGTCATAACCAGAAATGAAGAATGTAGACAGCTATTTGAATTTGATAAACCCGGTATAGAATGACTTGGGAAAAGTTAAGGTATTTTTGATTTAAAATCTCTATAATAGTCATTAATGTCTTGAAGTAATTGACATTTTTCAGTATGGTATAATTCAATTTTTTTACCTATTTAATGAAACAATTATGAAAATGAAATGAGTACGAACATTTTTGCCAACATAACTTTTCCTAGCTAAAATTATTCATATTATTTTGACTATTTTATAAAATTAGCGTAATACTTTTTGCCCGAAATTGTAGTAAATAACTACATGCGCTCTAATTGTTCGTCGGAAAAATCTTTTATTCGAAAGAATTACTAATCTTTACGAATAATGCGCCAGTTTTCACTATCATTAGGTCTTTCCGGGTAGTGCGAAAATTCAACTATTATTATTATTATGTGCACATGGTTAATGCAATCCGCACGACCTAATTGAAATGACTCAAATTTTTCACGTCCGCCTCCCATCTGTGTTGAGCATGGAGACTCCACATACTGTAGTCAGGACCCCAACAGAAGGTCTCTCACAAGTAAACCCACGCATGAAGTGTACGTGACGCCGTCCGGCGCGATGTTCGTATATTCATATGTATACTGTATGTCCCACTGGGATTCAGACGCCGTAGTTTTACCATGATTAGCGCATCAATTTGAAATTTTCTTATATACTGAAACTTTACTTTAAACTTAGTATAAAAGTCTTACAGACGTTTTTTAAGTGTTCATAAAGTTAAGAGCCGCACAATAGTGGCACCAAATTTTTCCAAGGACCCCTACATCTCCATTCCACCACTATGAACTTTAAATACTATGATATATCTTAAACTACAGGTTTAATAACACAAATTCAAGTACGGATATTTCCAAAAACAAACCAAAAACAGCGAAAAAAAATGATGCTTTTTTGAAAATGTAATTCTATTAGTAGATGATTTTGAAGTGGAAATGAAATATTTTCAAAAACTATTTTCGTACAGAGTTACAGCTAGTATTGTCAAATAGTGCTGGGACACGATGTATGTAATATAATACGCGGTACGATGCAGTCGTCGTAATACGTACGTGTACAGCACCGCGCACAGACGCATCATGTTGTACGCCTGCACCGTCGTTGCATATTTAACAATAATTTATAACGGTCATCAATTATTATTAAAATACGAAGGACCGCGAGGTGCGCGCATTTTAGAGACGCGTGAGCCGCAATACCGCTACTTAACTGCAGAAACATTATCATATTGTTGTAACGCGCGCGATGATGCAGTGTGCACGTCGCGTGCGTGTTATAGGCACGTGCAATAATATCATATTGTTATACGTTCGTGTATAGGCAGGCTGATGCTAAAATACCAAATTGTTCGTATTGCACTGCACACTTTGAGTAAAATTATTAGACACCACACGACCGGCGAGGGAACGTTTCCTAGATCGTGAGCAATACTCTACGAACCGATATGAGCGATTCGCAATAGTCGCGAAAATATTTAGCTGATTAAAATAAAATGAAAACAATGATTTCATCACGAATATTGGTTCAGTGAGTTATTACTAGTGTTAAAAAATTACACATTGTCTTAAATATCGAAAAAAAAATGCATTTTTCGGGTCAGTGATATTTTATAATACTATAATACACAAATACAAATAGATCTTATAAAACAAAAGCAAATAACTTTATACGTCGTTGATTTCGATTGCAAAATCAATTTGAAACGTAACGTCTGCACAATCTTTTATTTCGTATTACACAGTCAACACGGTGCATTGAACGAAATGTATCGTACTACACACGGTTTTATTACCTGTAGGCGAAGTTACAGTAGTTATGTATTTCGAGACGTGTGTCGTTCATCCCTATAGACTCCAGAGACCGGAAGTACGTGACACGAAAACACAAAAAAACTCGCAAACGTTTTTCACGTGTCCACGCGACCGTAAACATATTGTGTAGAAAATACGAATAGGCGCGTCGTTATTATTAGTTATTTACAACACGTTTTATATTAAACAGCTCTTGTTTTACTTCCAACCTACACGTCACGCGCACGCAGTCGTCGTTCGGAACGCGTTTTTCATTTCTTTTTTCGTGATGACGGTTTCTAATTTGTTCACACATACGGCGCGCGACGGCCTGTCATATCTGAGCGTTGTTCGCATTCATGTTTTATTTACACCAGCGTTTTTTTTTATAATAAATATTGTAATCGCTTTTTCAGCGGTCCCGAGATTGTCATAGAATAATGTGTTTCTATTATCATATACCATACTGAATATATATATATATATATATCGATTTCCCCCGCGGGATTATTCATTTGAATAAATAAATATACGATTTCTAATTTATATTTCTATATTGCGTTTATCGATCTTCATATAATATTATTCCATAGAACATGTTCTATGATTATTCTGTACTGGTATCACACCGCACAACCACCGAACGTGTTTATAATACTTCGAGTGTGAAATGTTCACACATATAATACACTTGAACCGATAGGTAACGATATAGTTGTCCGATATAATATTATAACTTATGATTTTGTATCGATTGGCATTGTCCTTGGCCCGAGCATACCAAATTTATACGTGTGTTCCAATCGTTTCTCTAATCTCCGACCTCCTCCGGTATACTTCGATCATACGTCGTGAGACAATCCCATTCACAATGCCTTAAAAGTCCTCGGTGTTGTGAGCTCTCGCAGGTCGTATGACATACGTTCGACAATTCTCCAACGACAGTGTCATTGCTCTTGTTACATTTCACATCCCTAAACAGCATTTCTTTTTTCTTCGGAATCCCTGTTGTTCCGCTTAGTATGCATTTCGCAAAATCCGCTATTATCTGCCTTTAAACCATGTAATATATATATATCAATGGCTACTCAATCTTTTGTAACACGTTTCACATCGATTGAATCTAGGGAAACGCGCTAGTCAGACTATGATCATCGATTACAACGCTTTATTACACTAAGGTTCGTATAATTTCCGAAGTCAGCGGACGTTTATTACTGACCCAGGTCATACGCACGTCGTGTGATGCGTTGCGTATATTAGCTACGCCATGACGTTAACATAATAATTACAATAATGGCAATAATTACGAGCGGCCGCGATCATTATACTAGGCCATATTATATCTCGTTATTAATATTGTGCAATCAATTACGATCGTAGACGCGCGATGCTAGACGACGAAATATGTCGTCAATAATAATTTTGTGCAATCTGCAGAAGATTTCCCCGTCACCTCGCACGTCTTCCAAAGAGAATTCGACGGTTTCTGTTTTTCGTCGTTTTGAACAATCCAGCGACTCACCAACGTTCTACAATTCCGTGATACTGCAAAATATGGTCAACGTCTGTATCTGCAATCCACAGTCGTATATTTGCTTATATTGATCATTGAATTTTTCGTGGTTGTTATCATGACACCAGCAGATCATTTTTTTTATCGACCTCCTTTATACACACGATGGGAAATCAAAACCATTCAGGAGAATCTTTAAAGCCAAGGAAACCCCGTAGTTATAATTATTTCTGTTACAGTATCTTCCACTCTGCCATTGGCGAAACTCCCGGACGGCTAATAGGTGATCGAGGAACTTCTCCTGGAGTGCCGAGGCTTTAACAGTGATACCTGTCTATATATGAGGTTGAGCTATTTTTTTAGTTGGATTTGAGGGGAGCTATATCGCCCTAGCCGTATAATAATGAATAATTCATTGGTCGAGACGTCGAATGATCATTATTACTGTTTCATTAAGAGTTGCATTCGTATTTCATTTGAGTGTCTCGGTTCTTCACAGAGCGGACTTCCATACTTCACTGCCGAAAAAATACTGCAGACGTACAGAGCGACGGCACATTAAATTTTCACTTGCAACTAATGAGTTTCCGCACAATGTTATTCTCGGAGTCTGATTTTATTCGGAGTTTAACGCCAGGCGTTTTGCACGTATAAGATTGGCATTCAAAAATACACCCGGGAATTTAGGTTGTGGTCGTGTTGTAATACTTCGTTATTCCAGCCGACGAGTAACTTTCTTTTCGCTTTTCGATTTTTAAAGCGAAGGCGGATACTTGAGTTTTTGACGGCTTCAGTTTCCATTGGCTCTTTTTTTTTGGCGCGGACAGTACGTTCTGTGTTTTTTTTTCTCCGTACACTCTTCTCGACATTTAACAGCACGTAAAAACGTATGTTCTCCTGCAGTATTGTTTCTATGATTTCTGCCAGGGCACATATTATAGTCTTCGTACGTCTCGTGGATTTTCCGCGGTCTGAAGATCGTACGGTTATTACCACGGTGTGTTGTTTATTCACCCACACGTATCTACACGAGCGTACGTGCAGCCCATACATCGACACCCAAGTGTGTACTGTATAGTGTACCTTTGTACGTACGGTTCACGCGTGCGGTGTAATAGTGTGTAAGTTACACGCGCGTGTACGTATAAATGGGTATAAATACATAATATGATACAATATTATACGCGTTTACAGCCGATGTGGTCGTGTGTTGCGGAGGAGTTAAACGGCCGGCCACGGCGGAATTGAATAACGAGTTTCGTATTATAATAGTAATAATAATAATACGAGAGCGCGGGCGCGTTAAAAAAAAAAAAAACAGTTTCTCTGCCTGTGCGCTCGATCTTTTGCCCGGAGAATCGCGAGCGGATTTCTCGTCGGATTCGCGCCTTTCGCGAGCACGCGAGAGAGTGAGAGAGAAAGAGAGAAAAAAAAAAGGAAAAAAAGATTGATCGCGATACCGAGTCCGGCCATAGATCACGCGGATAAAAAAGCGGCGGCGATGTTATTTTCTTCTTCGTGTGTGGTTCGCCACCACCACCACCACCCCCACCAAGACACCGCGTCTTCGCACAATACGCACGTATTTTTATACGTGTATATATAATATAATATACACTATCGTCCGGTCCTATAACGCGCCATAAATTACCGGCAGCAATAAGATTCGTTCGTGTCGCGCATTAGTTTCTATGTGTACGTTAATGTGTGTGTGTGTGTGTGTGTGTGTGTGTGTGTGTGTGTGTGTGTGTGTATGTGTGTGTGTGTGTGTGCGTGCGCGCGTGCGATCGCGACCCGGCCCGGAATAAATCCGAGTTGACAATTAATGTGCGCCGAGCCCGCGCACCATATCCTTCTGCCGCCGCCGCAGGTGCAGGTGCAGATTGTTGTCGCGTGGAGGGCGTGGAGGAAGGACGTCGCGACAGCTCTCCCGCGTCGGCACATTTTCGTCCAGAGAGCATTTATCAAAATTAATTACATGCGCGAGCGTTTATACGTACTCGTATATACCTATATACGTATACGTATTATAATAACCTGTGCACGCGCGCTCGCGCGTGTGTGTTGTAGTTCCCGGACTCAGCCGGACCGGCGAGAAACGTTATAATATTACACATCAGTGTGGTACTATCGCGATTTTATGGTTTTCAAATTTTTTTTCTTAATTTTTTTATTTTTTTTTTATTTATTTTTTGTGCATTAGTCCACCACCACCAACGTCACCGCCTATTGTAAATCACGGTATCTATGTACTTAACGACCGTCATGTAATACAAATGTTTGTATAAATTAACAGTCCGCCGCCGCCGCGAACACAATTTTTTTTTTGTTTTTTTACCACGAAATCCTGTTCGATTCGTAGTCGTCCTGCAACCGTTACGTATGCACGTGTGTATGTATTATGTATTATTGCGTACGTGGTTCTATGTCGTTTTTAATTTTAATAATAATAAATACTCAGAAATACTGTTACGCCGATTATTGTCCCGATCGTGCGTGCGTACGTGTGTGTGTGTGTGTGTGTGTGTGTGTGTGTGTGTGTACCCATATACACACGTCGTGCATCTTTCTAAAATATACTCGTGTACAGATATACGTATTTGTGTAACTGCATATCACGCGTATGTGTATATGATAACATGACGCAAACACGTACAACGGGTAACCCGTGTACGATAAAAAACATCCATAATTACGAACACCGATTATTATTGATATTGTTGGTGCATCATATTATTATTATTATTATTATTATTATTATTATTATTTTTATATTGGAATGAAAAGCAATAATAACCCGATGGCTGTAAAACTTAATTGATTACAGACGTGTAATTAAACACGTATGTTACGTATTAACAAAAAAAAAAAAAAAGAAAAACGTAATTTGATCGCTTGATTTCGGATAATCTGATCCCGGGCTCTTTGAAGTCGCATTACGATATCGGCGCAATAACTCGGCACCGTGCACCGGCTACATAATAATTATAATATCGAATTGATTAAATACGTACGTATAGGTATTCTGCACGTGGCAAATAATAATACGATTGTAGTATATTATAAACGATGATGAGTCATTTATTTTTCAAATTCCGTTTTAGTGACACTTAACAAATGTCTTATTGTCACGTTACACGCTCGCTGATGACGTTAAAATTTATTCGTATTTAACCATACGTATCTCGTACAATTAATATTTCTCGAATATTATGCAAGGATTACAATGTGTACCCATTGTATGGAATACAAGTATTCATGCAATAATTGAACAATGTATTTTTTGATTTATATGTACTTAACGTTTTGGACGGGCTCCTTTTTTTCTTTTTTTTTTATCAATAGTATCTTACGACGCGATGAATAAAATAAAAAATTTTGTGTATTCGTTTATATATTTTATTCATAAGTTATATTTTAATGCCCAGACTACCGGGGCCACGAAATTGAATGCATATTACTGTAGGTAGTGATTTATGAACAGTTATATTCAGCTTGAAATTATGGATTAATGTTTAAAAACAAGTGGTCGAGTTGCGGTATTCGCGGAGCGTACGCAATACGCTAATAATATGCACACTGCATAATATGACCGTTGTATTGGCGTATTATGTGCAATAAATTTCCATTTGTAACAACCTGCAAGCAGTGTTCGCTGCTGCAGATTACTATTGAAATTATTTGTCCACGAAAAATTGAGCACCGATCATAATATTTTCATATTCACTAGAAATTAACATAACGTGGCACCGCGAACCACGCTTAATTGATTCTCGATAATACATGATTTGTTCAATGTTTCTCGGATGGCGTACCTAAATCAATATATGTAGATGGAGAGTATGTATATTATTTATATCATACGAATTTTCTGCGGGTGATTATTTGACATATTCATTTATTCACCCGCATGTATTATTATACATTAAAATTCAATTTAATAACATCTACTCAAGTATTTCGATAAAATGATAGGTTTTATCAGATAGGATGTCCGGCGCTTTGGACTTGAAAATGGCACTAAAAATTGTTTCAAATTATTTTAGTTCGGCGTAAACCTTTTTCAGATTTCGTTTAAAGTAAAAAAAAAAAAATTAAAATTAAGTACATTCAATGATTACAATGTATAATTCAAAAATTTATAAAATGCTCTGGAAAAATATCTTTACGATAAATTTTATCCGTGTACAATTTTTTTCATTTATTATATATTAAGAATTTATTAGATTATAACATATATATATATACATATACTATTCATACTTATTTATTAGTGAAATCAATATTTCCCGGTCGTGTATATTAGTTTAAAAGAATGACATTTTATAAGGACTTAATGTTTTTAAACATTCAAATATTAGTAAATATACATCAATCAAATCATTGACTATATAATGTATTATATACATGAATTAAGAGCGGAAATAATTTATAAGGTTTTGTAGTTTTCTGTTTTTGAACTGTCACTTAAGTTCAGGCCAACTTAGTAATACCTACCTACGGATAAACAATTCTAATAAGGAGCTTAACGGTGTGGAATATATCGTTTTGTGTGTGTGCGTGGGCGAATGGTCTTTTAGACATTTTATACAATTTGTTAACTGTTAAAAATGATTTAAACATTGTTTTACAAAGACCGTATATCATTAAACTCGTTTAAATTGTCGTTACTTCATGAAATATTCATAAAATATACCTAGTACTTACTTCCTTTTTGTTGTATTGTCTTGTTAGATAAAAGTTTAGAAAAATCACACGATTATCTCGACGTGAGAAACTGAATCTAATAATGTCGAGAATTAAAGTTAATACGTATAAACAGGCGCGTTTTTTGTCAAAATTATACAAAAATAATGTAACAGTACTGAATTGAATGGATTTTTACACTATAGGTAACTATCAAGTTTATAATAATATATTTTTACAATCAATAATATTAATTCAATAAAATATTACAAATTAACAATAAACGTTGTTGTGATAAAATAGTATTTATTTTATGAAGGATAAATCTTATTTAGTTAACATTATTTAAAATGATGACACTAATCACAATATTGTATGCATATTTTAATAGTTCTTAAAATAAGAACATGTCATAATTATTATTTATTAATTATAACTATAACTATAATACTGTAAAAAATACTTTTTTCGAGTATTCGGTTATAATCATCTATACACACACACACACACAGACATATGTGTGTGTGTGTGTGTGTGTGTGTGTGTGTGTGTGTGTGTGTGTGTGTGTGTATCATTACATTACAAAATTCAATTTTTAAGCTTTCAATAAACTTAAAAATAGTAGTATTGAAAAATGTTCTAAATTCAATCTTACTTTTTTTATTTTATATAAAATAAATAGATATTATAGTATCTAGACTAGTATCTAGTTGTGCGAAGTAAACATTTTCTGCCTTACTTTATTGTTTTTATGATAAACAATAAAAATACACCAACATTATTATCGAAGCTGGTGTTTGATAAATTGATGTAAAATTCATAATTTATTTTGGTACAAATGCGATTAGTTATTATTACAAACAACAGTCTTAATGATCTAGTCACCAATCTATACCATAGCTATGATCACTATCCAAAACAATATAATATGAACCGAACCTTTGTGTCAGGACAAGTGTGTTATGGTACATAGAATGAATATTTACTGTATGTCGTAGTCAAAGTCTATCTTCTATGTCACAGCAAGCAAGTTCGTTATGGTCTGTGTTAAAAATATAGAGTATAAACCTTTTATTATCTATACTAAAAATGTAAAAGTGTATTAAAAAAATGTATAATTAATTAATTTAATTTATCATAGAAAAATCGAAATTATGAACATTAAAACGATTTTATAATACCTATACATTCATCGAAGCTATATGTTTGTTTTAATTTTCTGTTCTTTATTTGTATCGTGATGAAATAATAATAACACACAGTTTTGAAAACAGTGACCAACCAATATAGAGATTAATGAAGAACGTTCACTGAAATTAGTTCATTAAAACTCACTGATAGCTTATTATTATTCTATAGTACTGCATGGTTTATCGAGGTTTGAAACCTATTTGACATTAGAAAACCTCAGTGGCCACCCCCTGTGTTCGTGTTTCGACGATATTAATAAATCCATTCATTATGTACCTACTTATTAGACGAACAAGACACGCGAACAGAGTTTGTTTTAATTTATGACGAATGATTGCTTTCGATGGACTACATGTGCACTGTCGAGTCCCATACATTCCGCATAGTGATCCTAATCGGTCGAAAACAATCGGTGAATTTCTGATACTTCTATTCTACAGTGTCTGTAGACAATTACCTGTCTATTACATTATTATAATCGTCTCGAGAATTCGTTATGTGAAGTTTTTCACGATGCTTACAAAAATCGAAAAACTACGGACGATTTCCAAAATTATTTGATCAGATGAACTGTACTTTGTCAATAAATTTGAACTGCATAGATATACAAGGTTGAGTTACAAATTATGAATGACTCATTAATATTATTACTGTATTTATAACGTACATGACGTTTTTTAAATGGTAATTTGGCTTGAGGCAATTAAAAAAAAACCAAATGTATTATTTCTTGACTTATGATTATCTTTTTCGTAGTGTTTGCGAAATTGTTTTATATACTAACGTAATAATTCTCTAAGTATAGGCAACAAATCAGATAAACTATTTAAAGAGTTGGACTAATTTTTATTTGATTCAAATCGATTGTTGAAATATTCTTTGTTTTTAAATACAGCTGTGGGAGAATTATAATCGTTCAAAAATCAAATCTAATTCACCGATTAGGTTGATCTATATAAGGTTTAACACACACACACACACACACACACACACACACACACACACACACACACACACACACACACACACACACACACACACACACACACATATATATATATAATATTTATTTATTTATTTATTTATTATTCTTTGTAGGTCATTAATATTATATTTTTATTGGACATAGATTTTATAATTTTCAATGAATTTCTTTGAAAAATCACACTTTTAAACAATTATTGAATATTTCTAAATAATTTCTCATAGATTTTATTTTTTATTTATTTTAGTTGATAATTCAAAATGCAATTCAATACTAAAAAAGTCGTTTTAACATATAATTCATTTTCAAATACACTTTAAACTCGAATTACTTATGACATTGCATTTTAATTTTACAGTGACAATTACAAAAATTATTTTCTTTGCAATAAACCGATTCATCAGGGTTTCGTTGAAGAGGGAAAATAATATGGTCTCGTTAACAGGGTTTTGTTAAACTAATCGTTTCATTGTTCAAAGAGTTGCCGGCCAACAAACAGTACGCGTAACCATACACTCGTGTATTGCGGTTTGACGGACACGACAGCAATAAAACGTCTTGCAGAGCAATTTTTGACGCGAGGTTTATCGTGTTATACACTCTACACGTCGTACACAATAACGAGATTATTTACCATCTCGCCCGTTTCACCGGACTCGGTACCCTATATTTTACGTTACGTTACCCGCATATTAATCCGGACCAAATAGCCATAATACGATCATAGAACCATTGGATTATTTCTACGACCGTGATACATGGAGGAGTGTTACCGTATGCACTCCGTAAACAGATTAGCGCTGTTTTCAGATTTTTGCGGTTTTCGGCTCCCGCGGTCATTGTGTCATTAGGTTTTCGTGCGCGTCGACGAGGGCTTTTCAACGTTTCATTAAACGTACGGCATTTCTGTGCGGCGAGATCGAGACGTACGATTTCCGAATGTTTTTTTTTTTTATTCAGACGTTTCTCCCTTAAGGGAGCACTTTCTTTTTTTAATTTCAACTGTCAAACCACGGACTATTGTACGTTGCTGTGTAACTACGAATGTGTATATTTAGGTCGACAATATTTATTATTAGCTGTTCAATATGTATTTTGCGATTGTAAAAAAAAATCATTTTTACCATTCGACAAATACTTTCGGATGCAAAACACTTATTATAATCATAAAAGCACGTGAAAAATCATGAGACTACGTCATTTAATCTCTAAAACGTACTGCGATTCAACGGTGTACGCGTTTACACGTATGAACGATTCGTGCTGTTGTGGAAAATCGTCGGGCGTAATATTTTAAGGTCGGAGCGCGTGGACGTTTTTAAAGCTCATAATATTAATCAGTGTATAAAAAAAAACGATGATTTTACGGGCGTCGCGACGACGAACCAAACGATTTATGACTGCCGGACGACGCACTCGCGTTTATTTAGAAAAACATAAAAAGCGTTCGTAGTGAATGACTCGGATATTTTTTCGGTTTTTTTTTTCGGTTTTTTTATATTTTTCTTCCGCTCTTCTGTTGATTGCGAATATTTTTACGTCATTTCCGTCTAACCGATTTCCGCGGCGGACGGTCGAACTTTGGCATCGGCGTCGTCGGGTCCGCAGCAAAACGCGCTCGATTCCCACAGGCGGAGGAGTGAAAAACCCATTTCGGCTCATTACGGTTCTCATAAAACACTCACGTCCTACGCGCACGTCGTCGTCCGAGCCACGTGCACCGTGCCTATACGCGTATACACCCGAAACCATCGCGCCCGCGTACACATAGGTACTCGATACAACAAGCGCGCCTGTACATAACGCGCGTTATACGTACTTACACACACACACACACACACACACACACACACACACACACACACACACACACACACACACACACACACACACACACACACATACGTGCTCGTGGTGTGTACGTACATGTTGTGTACACGACGATTACGCGTCGTAGATAATGCGCGACGTGTGAATCACACGGCGTGATGATCCGTAATGATGTCGGTCCGACGCGAATTCCGACGCGTACGTTTGATTTTCGCACGTTTACGTCGCGGCCGTTCGATATTATTGGTGCTGGCGCGCGCACGCCGGCCGTCGTATATACCGTGATTATGCGTTATTATTTTCGGACCTCCCGTCCGGAGGCGGGCGAGAAAGAGAACTTTTCGTTGTCCGACGGGAAAAATCCCGAAAACAAAAACAAAACGAGACGGGCATTCGGCGTCGATCGGTAATGTATCGTAATGAGAGAGGCGGCGATAATAATGATCCGTACGTGCGGCCTTGTAACCGACGGCGGCGACGACGGCTTTCGTACACGAATACGCTTTACGTGCACGTCTCATATTATATATATTATATACGAGTGTATACACTAGCTGACGTGTGTGTGTGTGTAGAGTCACAGTCGCCGTCGAGCGGTCTCTTGGACGTCCGACGAGGCACAAGCTCGCGTTTCTACGCGTACGATTCTTGTATAGCATCGCAGAGTACGGTTTTGACACGTGCGCTTTGTGGAGAAGAAGACGTTCCTAGTTTTCCTACACATTTCTTCCCCACGCTCTTTTCAATTTTCGATCGCGTTGTGAACGACAGAAACTGCGCGCCATCCATACCTCGATCTGACAAATCAGTGGCCCGTGAGCCGAGTTTAGCACAGGAAATAGTTCAGGGAATCAATATTTATACCTATCGGTTTACGCATTGAGAGATCTTACTTTTACGTTATTCGGGCGACATAATTATGGTTGCATTAAATATGGGAAAAAACCATTGCTGTGGCATTATGTGTACCGAAATAGTTGTGTATGGAACACCCTTTATTAAACAAAGTATATTAAGTATAAGCAAAGTTTCCGATCGAATCGAATACCATACCGGATGGAGAGGAGTTATATTTCTCGATAAGAATAATTATTCAGCGATTCCGCAAGTACCGGTGGAAAATCGTATAATTTATTAAACTTTTTTTCGTTTTCTCACATGACCGAATTCCGTTTGCCGTTCTCGGTCTACACGTCGTATTATATATATATAATATTTAATATCAAGTTCACTGTAGTTTTTTTTACGTAAGTACATGTGCGTTTTATTATTGTCTCGTCCTAGTAGACCGCGCGATCGCGTTGTCGAACGTTCATCCCGCTGCACCGACAAACACACAAATCTCGAGGTACGATGTTTTTTCACTACGCTAAAGATCGTCATTCGCGAACTATAACGTTTGAAACGATCCGGTGGTGACGTCGCAGGTGGCGGCTATCAAAGACAATGGACAATCGGTAGAGGCGTTAAAGTGTGTAAATACATATTACGAGTGTACCGGCATCAATACTGTGACTTTACTGTGGACGCGAGGCCACGGCGGCGTAGACGACGATCAATCAATCACCCGCGTTCGGCGGTGGTGCCGCGTTCTTTTGCTTTTCGTCGTGCGCAAAGACAGTCCGACCGTCGTCTTCCCTACGGTCATCGTCGCCGATGATCGATCGACGTGGTTTTCCCAGTCTCAAAGTCGACGATATTCGTCCCGTGTCTCGTCGACGTGCACGTCCACATCGTGAAATAACGTCGTACATTCTACGTGCGTATTATAGACGTATGCGACACACGTAAGACACACGCATGTACGAAAATTATTGTACCTACTAAATTGTTTTACACTCGAGTGTACTGTACGCACGCGTATGTAGTGCGTAGTGTACCAATGCTGTTTCGCACGAGTGTCATCGTTTTTTCGGGGCGGCGACGAAAAAATCTGTGAAGTTATCGGGGAAATGAAAAGCCCTATAGTATTCCCGTAACAGTGCCGAAACGCAGTGCTAAAATTGTACTTAAACGATATAATTATTCATACGAATAACTCGGCCAATACATAGCGCTACGCTCATAATCAGTGTTGGGAATAGATAACTAATAATTTATCTAGATAAAGATAGAGATGATTATTAACATTTTTATCTAGATACAGATAAAGATAATTATAATAAATTTTATCTAGATAAAGATAAAAATTAGTACATTTTTATCTAGATAAATTTGAGATAATTTCATGTTTAATTTTGAAAATATTCAGGATCTACATTCTACAGGTATAAGGTAAAAAAATAAAAATACATAATTTAAAACATTTAAAAATATATGTACTTTTTTAAATAAACTTCATAAAAGATAACAAATTGTTGCGTATGGCTACTTCACTTTCATGATAGTACATATTATAATCTCCTTTCCTGGGCCTCCACACGAGTTTTTCTCAGTAATCTTTTTGATTAATTTAAAAAAAAAAAAATTAATAAAATAATATATTTTAAATTTCCTTTTTTTTTCAGACCATTTAAATAAATTACCTATCTAGATAGGTACTCATAGATAACTAAAATTGTATCTAGATAAAGATAAAAATAACTGAAAATAAATTTATCTAGATAAGATAAAAGATAAATAATTGTTATCTAGATAACTTATCTAGATAAATTTATCTAGATATTTCTCAACACTGCTCATAATACGAGTATGTGTGTGTGTGTGTGTGTGTGTGTGTGTGTGTGTGTGTGTACGATCGTCACTGCAACCGTCGTTGGTCGTCGTGACAGATCTCGCTGAACGCTGTGCGACCGATCGGTAGGAGAAATCTAGTATCGAATTATGTTATTACAAAATACCACGACCATGCGAATCGTCGGTGCCGCGAACGACAGTGAAACGAAAATTAAAGACCCGAGGTGTGTCGTGGCGGCGGCAAATCACGTGACGATCGGGTCTGTACGTTTATCGTTTTATCATATTCCCGTATAGGCTTATGAATGTACGCGCGCGCGCTCGCGTGTGTATGTATGTGTATTTAACACAACAATAATGCATTTCTATTCAGGGCCAAGTTCTATTTATATTATGCGAGACGCGTAAACAAAAACATTGGTGCCAAGAACGTGCGCCCAGGTCGTTTCTGGAATCCAAACCATCCCCAAAATTGATCGACTAAATGTTTCTCGACTTGTATTGTTTACAGAATGAAAAAAATGAATACATGATGCGTGGGGAATCAAGATATTAGTTCACTCTAGAGGCTACCTAGATAATATATTGAAAGGAAAAAATTTAAATGATAAAAATATTAAAACTGTACGTGTATTATCAGTGAGTAATTTTACGTTTACTCATATATAAATGATATTACAAGTGTTTTGCATTCAAAATATTCTTAGTAAAATAAAACGTTTACGATTTTCTCTCGATACTCAAAATACGCTCGTCGAATCCCGTTTAAAGTTTTAAATTTCCACTTCCAAAACAAAATTTCGGGTACGCCCGCGACGGGTGGAAACAACAACCGTTCGCCTATGTATGGGACTACGTCCGGGGCTACAACGCGCGCACTGTAAATAGCCCAGGCCCGAAAGCAAAAGAGTGTCGATTTAATTATAATATTACGTGTGTGCCGTTTTCTCGGGCGGCACGGGTCCACGACCGTGTGCAACGCACATACGTCCGAACTTCGATATCAATGCGTCGTGGCGGCGGCGGGGTAATGTGCACGTGTGTGTTTTAGTAATCAAGACCCGTCGTCGTCGTCGTCGTCGTCGTCGACGATGTGCAAGCTGCACGCGCGCCTCGTAACAAATTACTATTGTCCGTACACGCGGTCTCTCTACGGCTTTACGCGTACGCGGTGTTGTATTAACGACGGACGCCGGCTAATCCATCATTGGGATGATTGACAAAAGTAAAAAGCGTTCGACTCCACGACGACCGCATTAACCATCATAAATCAATCGGCGTTTCATTAAAGAAATTACACCGTCAACCGCGACGCGTCGTATTATTATCATTATTATTACTATTATTACTACCATTACTATTATTGTTGTTATTATTATTATTATTATCGTTATTATTATGATTACTATTATATCGTGTGCGGGTACGAATCGTGCGATTAGAACGTCTTTCGGGCCGGGAAAATTTGAGACGGCGCGTGGCGTCTGCAATACGGAAAAGGTGACGAAAACTCGGACTCTGCCGGCACGTAGAACCGATCACACGTTACGTGACACTCGATACGACTTGACGAACACGTGTTTTGTGTGCGGGTGTGACTGCGAAAACGAATCGGTTGGCTCTGATCGCGAACAGCGGCGGCGCGGCGTGACGGTGAAATGCGTGGTCTTCGTCATACGTACCGTGTCATGTGTGTACAAATATGTGGACGTCTCGTGTCTGTCCGCCGATGCCCGATAATCTAACCGTCTATGCCCGAAAGAATAACAGTGTCAATGATTTGAATTACCGCGTACGAACATTACGTTTAACATTACAAGCATTACGCCTGTACCCATCGAGTCGCCGATAGTAATAAACTTTTACACATTTGACACTGCTCACTTTGAGCTCTAAGACTCGATTTCGGTAGTTATGGTTTATACCATAAACTTTATGATGTGAACATGTAAGTGTTGAACCTGCACGTGCTTGTGTTGTAAATTATTATGATATCTAAAACACGCTTTGTTCCATACATTTCTTTTAAGATTATCGTAAATTGTATGATCTCACTGACACGTGAATTTTACGTAAAAATTAATAAATTTCATTGGTCAAATATCCAAATACTATTCGTTTACTGGGAGAAGAGACGAATTTGAAGGTGAGAAAATGATGATGATGTATTTAGGAGTATAAAAAGGCGAGAGGAAAAAAGAAAAACTGTCCAAAAAAAGTGGTATGAAGTGTAAGTATTAGGACTGCTGGTGATTTGGACCATTGTGTTCAAGAGAGACTATCTATAAGGCAGAGAATAAAATCATCATGGAATTATTTTTTTGAGAAGAAAGATAACCCGGATTTAATGTTAATCGTAATTTTCGTACAGTACTCATACATTATTTGGAACACACATACGACGTATTCATCTCCGCGAAGACTACTCGGCAAGTACTGACAAAACTTTCTTTAAATCAAAAATTAAATAGAATACAAATAGAGACTTCAAAGTATTTTGGTAGATCAACACAATTTTTATTTTTGAAATCTGTAAATAACCATAAACAATTAATACCGATAAAAGCTGAGTTAAAACTCTGCGAATTATCAGACGATATTATTCAATGTCGAGTGTTTATTTTTATTTTTTATTTTTAATAAAATCCATTGCGAAAATTCACACAGTAAAATTCAAAACTCAACACTTTATAAAGATTTGGGGATCTAAGATTCAGATTTAGACCTTAGTTATTGTAATATGGTATATGGTATAAACGTGTATGTTTATATGCCTTTGCTGTGTGCGAATTAAACACACAATCGTTATCCGACTTATTGTAGCCGTGTACCCTACGCACCGGCGACCACGACGGAGTTTCGTCGGCTTGTAAAAAGAGTTAAGTTCGGGGTCGTATACCCTCTGCCTCGGCCCATCCAGGCCGTGTCGTACGACCGTGCGGTAGTGGGTACGTAAAACGTCGGACGGTCACTAATTCCTGACCTCGGGCTCGCCGCGACGTGTACACGTGATAGTTCCCCGAGGTCTCTCACGCGCGCTCGCGCTCGGCGTCTGGCCCCGCCGGCCGGAGAGTGTAAAAAAAATAAGAAAAGAGCACGGGGTGCAAAAGAAAAAAATATTACGTGAAACGAGCGAAACACACACACACACACACACTCACGTATAATACGTTTAATACGCCCGTGCGCGTGTACGTATAAAATATACATCGCATTGTTGCGCGCGCATATTTCGAAATCCTCGGCGATCCACTTACCGCACTATTTGTACCATTGTTGTATTCAGCGCACGCGCATACCTGCGACCGTATCCCGAGGACTTGCGGACGTGTGTTAGTTATTTTTTATTTTTTTTATTATTATTATTATTATTATTATTATTATTTTATCTGCGACCGGAGATCGGAAGAAAATATACGCGTGTTGCGTCGTCGTGTATACCGCGCGACAACGTACCATATGCACACTGAGTGTATTACGTTTTATACACACACACACACACACACACACACACACACTCGTACGCACATGTACCTACACATACACGCGTATTTATGTATATATATATATATATATATATATATATATATATATATATATATATATATATATATATATATATATATATATATATATACATATAGGTGCCGTGCGTATAATGTACAAAATAATGCGCGTGACGCGACTTTTATCGGACGACACGATCGGAAAGAGATGGCGTTGGAAAGAAAATCGCGCGAAAAAAATATAAAAATAAATCCACGTAAGTCGTCGTAATAGGCGCGATAGTCCGTACTGCAGTGGCGGTCACAATGATCATATTAATAATAGGTACACCGGTTGCTGGCTCGCGCGCTCGACTCGTCAACTTGTGATATATACATAAGTGTGTATACACATACACACACATACACACACATACACACATATATCCCGGTCGGGATTGGGATCGGTAAATCGAATCACATCGAAACATATCTAAAATCTCAATAAATTTGGCCATGGATCGGAACAGAGAAGGCAAGTATTAAGATTAAGTAACTACTGAAGAATTGTAGTAGATACAGAAAAAGCCTTTACTGAATGGATTGTTGAACAATTAATTATGTCCCGATCATTTTTTCCTGATAGGGTTGATATAAATCCACTACGTATATATTTGGTCAGTAAATATAGAATACTTACCCGGAAATTTTCCCTTAAATATTTTGGATATTATCCCTTTGATTACGGTCATTTCGTTTTCCCTTTGATTATTTTATCATGTTAGTTTTAATGATTTCTATTTTGAATATTTTGATGTTATAATCGCACGTCAATACACATTAACAATTTATGAAATATCTCGAAAAATCGAATTAAATAACGGAAAAAAACGAAATACAATCACTGGCCAAGTATTGAGCGGTTATGATTATATCTATAGTATTCTAGTATTTATTGCTAATAAAGATGGTATAACTAAACAAGTTTTATTGAACTTAACTATTACGTCGTATTATCGAGAATTTATTTTATTTTCTTAAAAGAGAATTGGTATTTCACAAAATTTACCGAGGCGAAAAATGTTCATATGTTGCAGAAAAATGCTCAGGTAGGAATGTCTGAATACCCTTTGTGCTCACTTTCACCTTAAAATATAATTTTGGCACAATAATAATAATAATAAAACTACTATTTTAAAATATTCTACGGGCGTATGTATAAAACACGCGTAGTTATATATCAGAGGTAATTGAAGGAACTTCTATTTGTAGAGACCAATATGAACCATGTCAACGTTCCTTTTTACGTCACTATTTAATGGGTAATTTTGTTTAGATTTCATTTTTTAGATTCGACCGCGGGTGTACAAATGAACTAAACGTTTTGACCGAATAATTTCTACTCAGCATAGGCCACTGTTACTAACAGTCTGTTAGGTCCAGAATTTTTTTTTTACGCAGTATCGATAAACCTGACGCGTCTTTTTACCGCCGTCGAAGCCTAAAAACAAGAAGTTATTATCGACACACCGCGTATAGTCTATTCCGCGTTGATAAAGCCGTCGGAATACTAATATTATTATAATATGTATTATTGTCGTACCGTCGACGCGTATTATTATTATTATTATTATTATAATCACCACCTCGTAACACGCCGCTCCGTCCGTATCCATATCACTATGACGCAGCTAGTAGCTGATGTCCAGAGCCGTTGGGACGCGGACCGGACTCTCGTCGGGCTCACGGCGATGTTTCAATGTTTTCACGACGACGTCGTCGTCGCGTCGGCACGTCTATCGCGGGTCCAATCGATCGGGTCCGGGCGCGCGCCCGCCATCAAGATACACCGTGCCGCGACCCGGCCGCCGCGCCGTGACTAATAACCCGGCTAATTGCCCAAAGACATACCGCGCTCGCGCCATTGTTCGACTTACGGGATCGAACCCGTTTTTCAACGCGCTAATGTAGATCTATTGTTGTTGTTCCGGAGCTATTACCGTAGGTACCGATCGGAATGCGCCCGACTACGACGACTACGACGACGACGACAACGACGACGACGCGCCATACTCGCCTCTCGTGCGTCTGCAGTTGCACAGGAAAACAATCGGATATTTTGTCAAACGCGAACAATGCTTCAAACGCGCGCGCTCTGGCCAGAGACCGTATCTCTGTGTCTCTCGCCGTTGTACAAGTGCGTGTTACAATTTTATATATATTTATAAACGAGTCGAATGTGTAACGTAAGCGCAGTGTATGTGTGTGTGTTGTGTATTTTTTTTCATTCGCGTATGGCCCAAAGATCTATAAGGACATCGGCGCGTGAAAAGGCACTCGAAAAAAAAAAAAAAATAAAAAAAAAATACGTGTTATCTCTGCGATTGAACACGTTGAAAAGCCACCGCCGCCACCTTCGTCACGCCGCCGCTCTTATAGCCTGTATATTATGTGTGGTGTGTGTGTATATACGTATACGTTCACGCGCGCACACGACCTCTTGTAACACCTTTCGCGCCGTACTATTATTATTATTATTATTATTATTATTATTATCGTCGTCGTCGACGACGTCGCCGCCGTTATTATTATTGTACTCGAGCCGCGCGCGCGCGCGCGCGCGACCCGATCATAACAAATCGATGCCGCCGCAACCATCGGATAACAATTATTGTGTTTCTCGTTGTTGTTTTTTTTTTTTTTTTTTACTTCTCTTTTTTTCTTCTCCAAACGACACGTACCGGTTCCCACATTCGACTGTGGTCGTTGCACTGGACCTCGCGCGCTCACACACACACACACACACACACAGTAATAATACGTGTATATGTAGGTACATGTGTACAACAGGTATATATGGTTTTTTAATAGGCACGACGCTCACTTTTTTAAAGAGATATTTTACACTAAACCTACGAGTGTTATCGTTATTGAAATTGGATCATGTTTATAACGTTTTATATACGTTGCATCTCGACCCCGGACGATTATGATCGTGTCCGTTTTACGCGAGCGTACGTACGAGCGAAAAGCAATAAAAACTTTTTTTTTTTTCCACTACACATTATTTCGTGAACATAGCACAATCTCTAATTATTATCTGAACGCGCGCGCGTGCGCTTGTTATACGACCCTTTTGAACCACTTTGAGCCGACATCCACGCGTCTCTCTCTCTCTTCTCTCTGTATATATATATATATATGTAATAATATTGTAACGTAATATTGTTTTTTTACATGTCTTCGCAGGCCGCAGTGTGTCCCGTCGGCAACGCCATTACTATAAACATTATACCGCGTACGGTACACGTACGTATAAAAAATATGCATATATATACCGTGTAAGTAACATTGTACGTACGGAGAAACAATAATGTACTCTTGAAAATTACGCCTGGTGTAACATGACCGGTCCAGTCGATGGCAGTTAAGCGTAACATAATAATTTCGCCCGTGTAGATCGCATAATCTACCACTATACGACAGCCAGTAGTTATGTACAGCACTTATTATTATTTTATACGAATGGTGCGTGGACGAAGACAATATTGAAAAACGTCAACTAAAATGATTACAGAGGTATTACTGAGTTCGACAATTCGAACGATTTCGATAAACATCGGTTCTTTGCGTACAGTACATTTATTTATGTGTATATGTATGTGTGTGTGTGTGTGTGTGTGTGTGTGTGTATCATTACATACATTCATCGAAATGGATTCTTATAAATCGTTTAACGTCACTACACGTCCACTCGTATTCGTCATCGTTACCAAAGACATCACTTGGTCATAATAATACACGCGTCATGTGGTTTTATTTAAGTTGAATCTCCCACCGGTATATTATAGCACCCCGTGTATATTTGCATGTAGAATCATTGTCATTACTTTGCAATTTATATACATGATATGTATACGGCACACGATTAGCGAACAACTATAAACTATATAATATTAGTATTGTATTCAATAAATAAAAATTACCGTCTACTTTTACCGTGTTCGTGTTATTTCTAAGTGAGGAGAAAAAAATTTACAATATATGCTTTCCACCGAATTTTCGTGGGAGTAGTATGTTTAGTGATATTCGAAATTTTGAACAGAGGCTTGACGTGTGGCGTTTCATTTACATTGAAAACTGTACAAAACGTGATTCGAAAAACTTAACAGTTTTATTCGTAAAATACATTATAAATTTATGTATAATCAGAATACTAAATGAATAATGCCTTTTACCACTTTTTAGTTCGTCGATCGCCCAAAGGACCGAAATACGTAAGTACATTCAACGTGATGAACAGCTAGATAGAGGCGGACATGGAACAATGGAAAATATAAAAATTTAAAAGAAGCCGAAATCTAATCTTTGGTTTATCATAAAGTTTTTATCATTTAATATCATATTATAGGATACACATCACTATTTAGTATAAACCGTTCGATGTGTTAACTGTATACTAGTAGGTATATTATGTTTTTGTGTCTCATTACGCATGTCATAATATGTTATAATAACGAGCAAGCTGCCTTCTCCTATTTTCGCGCATTATTATTAATCCACCTCCACCTGATTCCACCGGATCCGTAAATGCAGCTTATGTACAAGCTATTAATAGTATTGAACATTCAGTCTTGTAAATATTTCCTTGACAAATGGAAAATGCAACGAACGCATTTAACATCAGTCGGTGTAATTTTTCTTGAACTTCGTTATCGTATAATATGTCTTGGACACCGTTGTCACGATTTTACACAGCGTATAGTGTCAGAAATGAGAAATCTATGTTAGAAATTCGATATTGAATCATTCATTGTAAACGCAGACCACTACACAACGTCAATGCGCGTGTACAGGACATTTCAGAATGTGAAGTTCGATTCATTATTATGTAATAAATACTACAGCGATGAATAACGTATTTACGAATAAAATTATTTTCTTTTGACAACCTACGTGATTTTTCATGTTATTAGTTTTCTTAAATGAAAATCGTAATTTATAAAATAGGTAGTATTATGAAATTCCGTTACACTGGTATACGCTGTTCGGAATTTCGATTATTCAATTTTTTTTTATTGAACCAAGAGTGTTAGAGAGATATGTATTATAAATTAAAAAAATCAGTAAAGACTAGAGAGGAATACATATAAAATACTATCGTATTATTATAGAGAATTTCAAAAAAAAATATTGAAAAAGACTTAAGTTATCGCATCTGTCAAATAGATCTGAAACACTCTGTATGCATCGTATGAGAATTATTATAAGCCTTCGCTAAACATTATCGCATGATAAACCAACGATGGAGCGATTTGTCTGTGTCTCTCGGACCGATAATCTATGCGCACGTTAGTAATATTAAGTGTATATGGCACGTATCTCGTCGTGCAGAGGTATGCATCGAATGGTTTACCCATGAGAAGGATTCATATTTTTCACTTGTAGATCTCACCGATTGAGATCAACGAGAACGTCATGTAAATTAATCCCGAAGAATTCGGGTGGGTATAATAAAAAGAAACTAATTTTGATAGCACTGTACAATAATATATTTATTCGAAGTTTAAAACTCGTATTGCAAACCCGCATCTACGGACCACTATTTAAATTTAATAAAATCTTTAAAAATTTTCAGACGTTTTTCTAATCGGGAATCTTTATCAAAACTAAATCGCGGATACATTTTCGATATAATATAAAAAAAAAAAAATAATAATAATAAATGAATAATAGTAAAATCATACCGGTTCTTCAATTTTGTTAATAGCAGCATTAAACTTTAAAACCACTCACGGAATATAAACTAGTTGGACGTTCAAGAATTTTATGTCAAATTTTAAAACTCAAATATTAACTTATGTTATCGGAAGAGACCATCGCTTTTTGACGTTTGGTAGATGGATATCTGTAGACTGCAGAGTCACATTTAAATTATACCTATTAATTAAAACATTACTGAATTACGAGAAAAGTGACTGCCAATGAAAATTGTATAATACGCTCAATTATATGTGTCACGGATCTTCTTTGATCGAGTGGAGCACAAGTCGTTAACATGTCGGACACGTAAGTGAAAAAAAAGCTACTGAAAAACATATGTATTTCTCCGTGATCCTTTGGATATACCGAACAAACGTAATGAGATTGCACCTCAACATTGATACGGAGGTAGTTTTGAAATTGTAATGTTTAAATATCACAGGCGAATCGTATGGATACCTATGCTTGAATAAAGTCGTGTCTCAATACTCATTGAAATGTGGTTGATCACGGTAAATCGCGGTTAATCGCTATTGACGCGCTCAAAAGTGGCGATGAATGCTGGACGTGTGGAGGAGGCTTCGTCCGTGCCCTTTTATGATGGTCGTGTGTTGGAGACAATTACCACCTTTAGAACCGGGGACAAGTATTATTTAATCGAACAATTTTTCATCATATTTGCTACCCGACAAATATTAATTTTAACCACGGGGATACAGTTGCTCGCTACACCCTTCCTACTAGACATACTTGGAAAAACACTCGGGTGATTAAATGTAATATTATTTTTACATAACAAATGAACGTTACATCATTAGGTAATACAAAAAGCTTGGAAAAGTTTCACGTCGAAAGACGTCTCAAGAGCTTTTGGAAAAAAAGACCGAAAACCAACTGTCGATCGTTTATAAACTCACGATACCTACTCGTAGTAGAACTAACTTAAGCTCTCCGGCGTTATTTACTTGATAAATATGCACCGCAATCACCACACGATGCTCGGGTTTAATGTGAAATAACGCCGGACGCACGCACGTGAATTATAATACATAAAATCGGATGCGTTTACAGATCGGTCCGACGAGTGTACCGAGTCGATATCGTAACGGAAACGCGGGAGAAATTATTACAATCAATAATTACGCGTTTGAATAACGCTGATTGGACAATCGGCGGACTTGACAGATGCGATTATCTATACTTGTAACAACGACGATGACGATAATAATAATAATAATAATAATCATAATAATGACAATACTGATAAAAACGCGCGCGAGCCCGTAGTCGTCGTCGTCGTCGGTGTAATATAATATAATATAAATAGCCACGGCCATTGTCGGCGCGAGTGTGCTTTGAATAATTGGCCGGGCGACGCGACACGCAAATTGCCGTCTGTCACCGGCGCGCAACGTGAAGATCTATCGCTGCGGGTCGAGCTCGCGTCCACGTCCTCTCGTACTCTCGCACGAGTACACACATTCACGCGTTATACTATGTGTTCTTACAGAGTGAGTGCATTCTATCCGTTGACCCGTGTTCGCTAATGAGTTCCCATAAATGATACGCATTATTTTATACGTAAACGTACATACGTAATATGAGCGTGTGTGTGTGTGTGTGTGTGTGTGTGTGTGTGTGTGTGTGTGTGTGTGTGTGTGTGTGTGTGTGTGTGTGTGTGTGTATACAAATGCGGAATGTACCTTTTGACAACATGGTTATGATGATATTGTGTGCGCGTGTGTATGACGACGACGACGACGACGACGACGACGACGACGAACACGCCGAGGATACTCGTACGTGTGCGGTTTTTTCGTTTACGTTTAACATACAATGCAATGATGATTTTTTTCCCATGGGTCGTCAGTCACCGCCCGACTGTTCGAGCAAGAGTAGGACGTGGATCTGATCGTTCGATTTCGGCTATACGCGCTTGTATGTATATATGTATGTGTGTGTGTGTGTGTGTGTGTGTGTGTGTGTGTGTGTGTGTGTGTGTGTGTGTGTGTGTGTGTATCTATATGGCCATACCTATATACGACGTTGTGTTCGTATACGCAGCGCATGTGCTATATAGCACGGTCAAATTTATTAAAATTATTACGAGTGTCCGCCACTACCACCGACGAGATTATTACTATTATCATTATCGTTATTATTATACACGCCACGCACTACACCTACCCGTGCACCACATATACATACATATAAATATATATATATATATTTATACACAAGTTATGTTATTCGACTGGCAAGATTGTCTGTATCGATAAAAAGAGCGCGTGCGCGTTGTTCGAAAAATGCATGATACTATTAAATTCATTGATCATCACGTCGAGTTGATCCGTATTTACGTTTTTTTCGACGTCTCGAACGCTAACACTGACAAAACGTGTAGTGGTCAAAAAGAGAGTTTGCATGCTATATGTAATCAGGTATATCGTATGTAATCACGTGTATAGTCTGACACTAAATGCTCGTGTTTCCTCTATTTCGATTAATTTCTACGGAGATATATATATATATATATTTTTTTTTTTTTGACACATATTTACATATTTAAGTGAATTTTATCCGATCTCCCGTTTATTATTGGGTTTTTTATGTGTATAAACACATATGACATAGTGAATGGAACTGATTACATTAGAAGTTATAATATTAATTTCAGAATGACATCAGTGTCGTTAAAATATCTGTTTTTTTCTCTTTCGGGAATAACGAGACGCCAAGATTTTTTGTTATTATGTCATTATGTAGGCGGCAATGCACATGACAAATAGTTCCATTGCTCTTTTTAACCGTTCGTTTACCGAGGTACACACTATTGGTTGTCATTACAATATATACTTATTATTAACATGCATCATTACGTATTAGTCTATAGTACATAAATAATCAAATCTGTTATATAATGCATTATAAATTATAACAAGTGTTTGAATGCGTACATACCATTTTCTGTTACAATAATAAAAGCATACCAACATGTTTAGTAAAATAATAAAAATAACTTCATTATAAATCGTCACTACTCATTGTAGTTTAATATTTAATTCTTTTCCTTTTTACGCTTGATCTGAAATAAAATAAATCTCTTTACCGCTCATTAAAGTCTCTGAGTAAATATAACATTGAAATCATACATTATTAATCAGGTTTTAGAATTTCCATAGTATGAGCATCGTATGTATAATACGTTATATTCATATTATAAAATTATTGATACGAAATGATATAATTATTTTACTTCGTTAATTTTTTCATTACATTTTTATGTGTCATATGTTTTAATAAAATTAGTATTACGAAACAGTAGAAATTGATCTTAATATATTTAACAAATAAAAATCTTAAAACATAGAAAAAACAAGGTTAGGTATGCGTGATCTGACGGATTTCTCACCAAAACGAATACACCCACGACGTGAAATCCAGCCGTCCGTACGATATAATAATTTCAGCCAGCGTTTTGCTCACTAAACGATTTCAAACGCAGGTGGCTGACGACCGCGCGCGCGTGTGCGCCAATAGCAACCGACGTGACGAATACGAATCGAACGCGACAAATATTCATTCAAAATCCAACGAGCATCCGAAACGGACCGGCGCGTTGCAACCTACCGTTCGGTAATTGATATATATTTTTTTTTTTTAATTTTTCGTACACCGCAGTCCGCACGCGTGCGAAAAATTATGACCCGAAGCGGAAAACTAGGTGAGAAAAGATCGCGTCTCGACCGTTGTGGACGTCTGTTGTGATTTGTTTTTCTTTTTAAGCTATTGCATAGATTTTATCGCAGGTCTGGTGTAGTGACTGAAAAAAAAAATTTTCGTAACGAAAAAGCGTGACCACTACCTGTGGAATCCCGTAATCCACCTCTCTGTCTACCACGCGGCGAACCGTATTGTCATACCAACAAAACAAACTCATTTTATGAGAAAAAAAAATTATATGTTTCATATTTTAGTTATCATAGGCCTAGGCTAGGTTCACATGGACGCGCGTATACGCGCGTTAGCACGCCACAAAACGCGCGTATGACCGTTCAGATGGCTGCGTGTAACGCGCGTTGTACGGGAATGTTCTATTCAAACTATATGATATATGAATAACTTATAATATAGTAGTTATTAGTTGGTACAGCTCAGATTTTTATCGAGAATGGATGTGATAGATGCTGTGTTTGTGGGCCGTCCACAGAAGGATGAGAAGACGCAGACAAATGAGGGAAGGAAGTATTGGGTTCATCCTATTCAAAAAACAAGGCTTTCTTTAAGTCTTTATGTCACGTTACATTATCCTAAACTTAGAGAGCACGATGTCAAATCTTTCAACTACTTTTCAACTACTCAATATCCTCAGGATCACCAAAGATAAGCACCAACTCTTCCCGACTTTTTCTTTTAATGGTTCGGTTTGAGTGTGCATGCGTTGTCATGTCCCATATAGCAGGCCTTTTTTCTTCGTTAATTAACGTATCGACGTATCTATTTCGATTTCCATATTTAAAAAGCATTTGTTTTCAAAAACTATGGACGAAAATTCGATTGTTCGCATTGAAACGCGCGCGTCATCTGAACGATCCGTATTGTAACAACAGTATTTAAATTCGATGTATCACGCGCGTCTACGCGCGGAAATAGAATCTTGCGTCGTTACCGCGATCGACGCGCGTGTACGCATGTATATTGTATACGCGCGACCATGTGAACGATGTATGCGGAACCCGTAAGTCTAAATACGCGCGGCTGACTAACGCGCGTGTACGCGCGTCCATGTGAACCTAGCCCTATAGTTTCTATGATACAGATTCCTGAATAACTACAGGGTGCGGCGTAATGGACTCCCACATTTCCGAGGTGAATTAAAAAAAAACTATACAAGATATGGACATTTTTTTTTTATTTATTAAAACTACATTAAATAAGGTTTTTTTTAAAGTTGTTTGTTTTAAAATAATATAGTCCAAATGATTGCCTTTTCAATTGACGCACATTTGGAGCCGTTCTAGAAAATAATCCGTAATGTACAACAATATTTCAAAACATCATTAGCACGTAATTAAACTGATCAGATACAAGCGGTTTGTATCACTGGGTTTGGTCATTAATACGATTTTTAGTCGTCACAATGTCGTGGTCAGGTGAACAACGTGGTTTCGTTATCGAGGCGTTTTTCAAAAACGCCGAATGTGTGACAAAACATTACATGGCCTCCTCGCCTCCCTGATTTGAGTCCATGTGACTATTTCTTATGGGGATACTTCAAAGCTGAAGTTTTCAAACATCGACCTAGAACCATGGAAGAACTAAAAGAGGCCATCCGTCAAAAAATCTCCGCGATTCCACTCGATATGCTGGCGAGAGTGATGGAAAACTTTCGAGAACGGCTCCATATGTGCGTTGCTCGTCAAGGCAATCATTTAGACGACATTATTTTTAAAAAATAACTTTAAAAAAAACCTTATTTAATGTAGTTTTAATAAATAAAAAAAAAATTCCATATCTTGTATAGTTTTTTTTTTTTAATTCACCTCGGAAATGTGGGAGTCCATTATGCCGCACCCTGTAGAATAATAAAAAAAATTTAAAACTATATCAACTTCATATTTATTTAATATGCAATAGCTTTATCGCGGCAGTCCCCGAACGCC
Organism: Therioaphis trifolii; assembly: GCA_027580255.1. NCBI lineage: Eukaryota > Metazoa > Arthropoda > Insecta > Hemiptera > Aphididae > Therioaphis > Therioaphis trifolii. The sequence continues at coordinate 18,185,899 of CM050411.1, forward strand.
ACTTGTCTTTTTTTTTTGTTTCCCCTGTTTAAAGTACGCAAGACCGTTGAAGCCGCGGAAAAAGCTGCGGCCAAGCGGAAAATCGCCCGGAAAAACGCCGTGTCGTGGCCTAACCGGCCGCACGTTGCCGCCTCGGGCCGCCGCTGTCGGCCGCACGTCGACCGTCTCGGCGGTACCGCGTCGAAAGCGATCACTGTCGCGCCGTCCGACAGCGACGACTGGTCGCCGCCGCGGGGCGCCAAGCGTCGTCTCCGCGCTCTCCGGTCGCCTTCGCCGGCCGCCGGAGCACGTCGGACACGAGCCCGGAATGGTTGCCGCCCGGGGCCCGGCCACGTCACCGACCGTCGCCTCTCGGCCGCCTGACCCTGTCGAGGCGAGCCCCGCGGCCACCGCCGGTCGGTCGCGTCCTGTGTGCCGAACCCGCGGCCGTCAAGCCGACGCCGCCGAGCGACCACGCTGCCGCCGCCGCGCTCTGGCCGTAGTACCCCGGCGTGCTCGTGGCGCGGGTCGTCCGCCTGAAGTACCACCCGGAGAGCCCGTGGCCGGTGTGCTCAGCGCCACGCGCTACGGCCCTGGGTGCGAACGCATCTTCCGGCGCGCCGACCACCGTTCTCCGGTCACAGCCGGACGTCGTTAGCGTCCTGTCGGCAGGCGTCGAACCAGTGGCCGGTACGTGGTGGACGCCGCAGAGCGACCACACCGCTGCGTTCCGGCCAAAATGCCCGCGCGTGTCCGTGGCGTCGGTCGTGCGCCTCGAGTACCTAGTGAGCCCTTCGCGTGCGACGTGGTCAGTGTTGTGACCAGATAACTAATTTTTTATCTAGATAAAGATAAAGATAAACAATGAATATTTTATCTAGATAAAGATAAAGATAAATCATTTATATTTTTATCTAGATAAAATTCAGATAAATTTTAAAGTTTGAATTCATTTTCACAGTATACTATTTATACTATCGAAAAGGGGCGAGGGCTAAGGGGAATCGCATAGACATGTAAAACTATATACCTACTTACTTATATTTATATAATATATGCACACGTATGACAAAATGTGTGTTCATTAATAATTTGGTATTGATTTAATATTTATAAGTAATTCTTAGACCAACAATACTGGAATAAAGATAATTATTAATATTCCCATCGATAATGTTTAACAGTTATTCATAGCTTTATTATTTATTAAATAATAATTATACTAAGAAAAAAAACTTATTTTCAAGGAAATTCTATTACCATTTGATACATAAAAATAAAATATTTATCTAATTATCTAGGTAAGATTTGCTTTATCTTAGATAATTTTTTAAGATAATTTGGAATGGCTTATTTATATTTATCTAGATAAGATAAAGATAACAACTTATTTATCTAGATAAATTATCTAGATAAAACTATCTAGATAATCCCAACACTGGACGTGGTGAACGTGGCCGTAAACGCGGTTTTGTATCGAATAAAACGTTTTGACAAATTTTATTCAATAAAAATATGTGTTAGGTTTATTTGTTATTTATTTATTTGTATATTTTGTTAAAATTTGTGTTAAATATAAAAAAAATGTCGAAATTGGTTAAAGTGTGTTTGACATTAAAATCAACGTTGAAATTTGTGGTAAAATATAATTAAAGTTGTAAAACCGTGGTGGTTCGATTTCGGATTAAGTTCAATCAAAACACCCCGGCAAAAGTGACCAAATTCCGATGTCGGCCGTCCCGCCCTGTGTCGGCTGACGTAACTCGGCTAACCGTTGCGGACTCGTCATGTATGGTTTGTCTGGCTTCGTCTCCGCCGATCGTGGATCGCCAATAGCTTCTGGAGCCCGCACATGCGATCCACGGTCGTAGTTGAAAAGCGCCCGAATCCGCTCGGTCGGTCGGTTTGGTCCGGTGATGCGGAGTGTCGCTCAGTACGCGCCTGCCGGCCGAGTCGGCTCGAAAAAATATTAAAGGATTCGTCGGTTTCGCTTAATACGACCGAAACGGCAATAGGCCCATTTGAAGTTAGGATAGATGTATAAACAATTGTTTTATTATAAATAACGTTTCAAATAAAATACAATTTAATGTAATTTGTATTTTGTATGAAATATATTGTATTTAAATACTTTGAAAAAAAAAAGTGTTTTTAAATAATCCATTTCATCATATGCGCATTGCACATATTTATTATTTCAATACTTCAAAGTGACATTTAAACATTTTAAACTCTATGAATTATGCAAATAATTGTAATATAATTATCACTAAACGACAAAAACCACTTCATAAATCATTAGTACCATCTATTGAAAATATATGTCAATGACTAATACGCACAGAACTACAGAATAACATTACTGCAATTAAAATATGTAAGTACTTCAGATGTACATGTAGTTAGTAGAACGTTTATAGTTTATGTAGTTATTGTTTCGCGTAATAATTCTAACATTATTTATTTGAGTTTATAATAATAACTCATACAAATCCATCAATTTGTCAATCAGTTAAATACTTAATACGGTCTCTGTGTGTGTGTGTGTGTGTGTGTGTGTGTGTGTGTGTGTGTGTGTGTGTGTGTGTGTGTGTGTGTGTGTGTGTGTGTGTATTGTTGGAATTAGCAGGAAAATAACTACCAAGAATAAAAATATGCTTGTATTGTGTTCAATAATAGAAATGGAAATTATTACTTTTTTATTGAATATTTTTTTACACATTTTTTTAGATTTTAAGTGAAGTGATTGATTTTATGGTGATGTTTTTTTACTTTTGTTTATCACTTTTTTTCGTTGAATTGACAGTTGGATTTTCCAAAAAGCACCATTAACTGCACTTACATTCTAACTTGACAAAATTTTCAAAAGTAAATTTGGCCGCTTTCGGGCTAAAATTTAAAAACATTTTTTTTATACACTTAATTTTTAATTTAAGATTCTCAGTGAAGTGAAGGATCTATTGGTTTTACAATGATGTTCATTTTTTTATACTAAACTTTGTCTAAAAGTTCCATCCTGCATATCTAGAGATCAGAAATTTTATCTATTTCGCACAATTAAGAGATTATTTTTCTGTAATGTCGATAGTTTTTCCACACACGAGGAAAAACTACAAAAAATCCAAGTACAAACGGTAAAATTTTCTGTAAACGACATATTTACTAAATTGCATTTAATTATTTAATTAAAACTTCAAAAATAATGATAATAAAAAGTTGAAATTTTCGCTATATATTCATGACATATAAAATAACAATCTTTGGCTAAAAATAGAATTTTGAACATTTTTTTAAGTTTATCTTTAGTCAAATTTGTAATATTTGATAAAAAGTTCTGAAAATGTAACATGACTTTACTCATATACTTCATTAATACTGGAAAATATGTTTAAATATATATGCGGTATATTTTTATACTAAAGCTTTGCTCTGAATCATTTAACTAAAGAAATTATTGATTGTTTCTTTAAAATTCAATACACCCATCCCCCATAATCTTGCATAGAATACCTATCATGTTGCGAAGTATTTCCGGCTTTCTTTTAAATTAATACCTGAAAGCTTAACATTATATTATTGATAACTCATATAATTTATTAACAATAGGTACTTAAAGAAAAAAAAAATATTGTACCTCAGATTTTTTTTTTTTACTATCAAAAGTTAGAATTTCATATCCTATGTACTACAATGAAAATTTTTTCAAAATCGTTTCACTGAAAAATAATTTAAAGTTTATTTTTTTAATTCAATATATCTGTCACTTATATTTTGTAAAAAAAACGTAAAATACCCATGTTGCGAAGTGGAATATGTACCACTATTTTTAATCTCAAAGCTTTTATCCATATTTTAGTAACTATACACTATTAATGAAGGTATATACTCGTATTTAAAAATTGGATGTAAAACATCAAAATGTCTATGTATAATGTTTGTTTTATACCTTTAATCTATGTTTGCGAATTCGATGAAAACTGTGAGTTTGTGAAATTTGTGAAATATTGTATGGTATTAGTGTAATACTATTGAGGTACTAATATCTTTAAAACAATTACAATTTATTTGAATCAGTAACTGCAGGAAGAGGAGAATTCCGCTTTTCCTAATTTTTCAGGAACAATAAAAAACTAAACAAGATAGGAAATACTATCGTAAAAGTTACAAATTTTTTTTCAATAAATTTAAATAAACTACTGGTGAAAATAGTTGCGTGAAATTGAACTACCGTCTAAATAAAACAGTGAAATTTATGACAGCGTTAATGCAGATAAATTTACTGCAATTGAATACCAACTGAATTTAAAAATTGTGTAATGGTCGAAACTGCATAAAATTTAATTAAATGTGGGAATACGTATAACAGTTTTTATTCGTCCAACTGCGGTATTACGGATTGTTTTATTTGATATTTATACAGTACTACTTTGTGTGACATTGTAAAATTTATTTTTCAAACCAACAGAGACGGTCGATAATTGCAGTGTATAATATTATTATGGTAAACTTCGTACGTTACCAACGCAATTCCTTATCATTATTTATATTTTCCGCAGTAAATTGCCACAAGTAACAACCAACACATTGTAATAAACTGTGGTAATATTTTTATGGTTATTGGTGGACACACTGGCCGGTTTTTTTTTTTATCGAAGTCGTTTCCGGTAAAATATGTAATATATTATTATTATGACGTATAGACAGTTTGTGACTGTCAGTCGATCGTCGCATTAGTGCTAATCTCAGACGTGCCAGCTATGTGCACTGCAATATTACAGTATATATTATTAAAATCGTAATTATATTAACTATCTAGAGTGCGGTTCGGATCGTCGCGTCGTGTCGTTCATCCGGTATTTATGAACCGACACGGGGCCGACATAAAATACGTGGCTTTATTACGTAGTAACACATATCAGACGCGCGCCTTAAAATAATTATTTTCATCGCATATTAGATACTTACTTTCAAAATCGATTTCACAATATCAAAGTAGAAAAAATAATTTTGATTTATGTGCGTTCATAAAACTAATCTCGTGCCATATGATAAAGTGCAACGTATGTGTGTACACGTTAATACGTTCTTGCATCATCGCACATCAGGATGTATATTAATATATTATTATGTTCGGATAAATACGAAATGAGTGTTTAAAGAGCCAGTGGACACGTTTCACTAAAAATTGACACAACGTATGAATTATTTTTAAATTATCGAGCATTATAACCATTTACTTTACGGGAATCTCGTTTTGTTAAGGAAAAAAATATTGGGTAGATTGTTTCGTATTCTCGTACATTATCTGACAACCGTTCCCAATGATTTGTCGCGAAAAGCAAAAGAAACCGTACGATTAATAATACATCATATACATTGACTCATAATCCTTTCCATCAGCTAGTGTGATGTAGGTACTTGGGATTTTTTTCCCTTCTTGATAGCTCAATCAATTCCGATTTCCTGCCTCATTTATTGTTGGCTGTCGAGAGTTTTTTTTCGCATATACTCAACCTCACTTCTTTCTACTAATAGAGGGTAAGTACACAAAGCTTTATAGCCTCTGGATAGAAATACAATCGACGCAGAGTTATCAATGTCAAATGAATAATAATAATAATAATAATAATAATGACATATGTTTATAGTTTGACTATACTGGTAAATGTTATTATAACACAGATAAACCGTTTTTATATGTATAACTACAAGCTCTTTGTGACTCGATTCTCTGTCACTAGGTTATGTCAGTAGCTATTGCGTTTTGGCTCGAATAAGGAAAAAGCTTTATTCAAACACCCCTCGACGCGGTGTGTTTCCGTCCTATAAAAAGACCGTCACTCCAAAAAATTTGCAATTTTAGCACCTATGTGTGTTGCGATTTTCGAAAAGACGAGGTTCTTTGTGTTTTATACTAGAAACGTGTGGTTCGACGTTCTACAGTAATAGTTAACCTACTATGCGGGTAAAATTATTTAAACACGAATATTTAATTCTCGTGTTTCTAAACCTTATTTGCAGGAACCTACGTCGCAAATACACATATGGTGTATATATATATATATATATACCTACATAAAATATCGCATATGGAATCGGCTCAATAGGGGATCAAAAGTCATGACCCTCTAAACCCCTCCCCTCTTGAGTACGCTACTGCTATGGACCACACGAAATTCAATAGGTCCGGGGAGGTCGTATCTTCGCTTAATTACACCAGCGTGTCGAGCTGTATAAGCATTATGGGTAGATACGCGCAGGTATTTCGACTGTATATTATACATGCATGTATACATTATACAATATATACACTGTAAGTATGTAATATATGTACCCGTAGTCTATATACATATATGTGTATACGTGTACGTGTGCGTATACATGTATATAATTCCGCAGTTGAACCACGCGTATTATATCGTACGTGTGCGTGAGTGCGTGAACGTGTGTGTGTGTGTGTGTGTGTGTGTGATAGTAGGATAATAAAATAATAATAAATCGGTGTATAAGGAATAACGCGCGTTATCGGCGCGATCCATCTTGTCGCTCGCATCATCGTCGGGCGCAAATCGCGTTGACCTCAAAGCTCCTCTGCCGGATAGATTTTTCCCAAGAACTTCGCTGGAGGTGTTTCTTTTTGCCCTCTCTCTCTCTCTCTCTTTCTTTCTCTCTCTCTCTTTCTCTCTCTCTCTTTCTCTCCGCTTCCTTCCTTTTTTATTATTTCTTTTCTTTTCGTTATTATTATTATTTTTTTATTTTTTTATTATTATTTCGCCGATAACAATAATTGCGCGTATCGAATCGCATCTGGTCCACACGAAGGCGGCCCTGGCTATCGGACGACCAATCAGATATATTATATTCGGTCACCTCCCAACCGGCTATTGTGTGTCCAACAATCACGTGCCGCCCATAAAACAGATGATGATGTCGATTCGCACGACCTCGGTAACCTTTGCGAGCTCGCACACACACATACACACATACTACGCACTTGCTGCACGCGCTCCCATATATCGAATTATCGTTATTATTATTATGATTAATTTCCTTCCATCATAACACTCACATTATACGAGACACGTGTATTTAGCACGAGCTTGCGCGTATAAAATGTAATATTTCGGACGTCACAAGTCGTCGTCGTCATCGTGCACCAGTTTAAGTCTCCTCACGCGCGTACCCGTGTATACATGGACCGTTTATCACAGTGACTTGAAACAGTGGCGTACATAGGATTTGATTTCGAAGGAGGGAAGCCATAGAATCAGAATAAATACGTCCGATGTGATTTGGATTTATTTGAATTATAGATTATTTGTAACGTATCACCCCGACGTTTCGGACGAGAGGGTTTGAACCGGCCCCGAACTGCTCCTGTGAATACGTCACTGGAATTCAATGTAATATATATCACACGCGCATTCCGCGTCCACTCGATCGTCTCCGATCTCACATAGATCTGATCCGCAATCAAAGACTCGAAAGGTTTTCGAATGTGACGAGGGAGAAAGAGAGAGAGAGAGAGACAGACAGACGGACACTGCGGAAAATGTGTACCTATGTGAGTACGTACACTGAACAGTCACGCAAAGAGAGAGATCTCTCTGCCGCCCCGGACGGTTATATTATTCCATTGTGCACGATCAGTGTTTACTCACTGTCTTCCGTGATTTCATTTATATTTATTCACACACACACACGCGCGCGCACACACACATACAGACGTGTATATATGGAGAGTTGATTTAGACGTGGAATGACCGGCGGTGGTCCGGTGCCGGTGCGCAGAGTCCGGCCGTTTCCGCGTGTACGGCAATCGACCGCGCGTCGGGCCCTGTTTGTCCATAACAAAATGCATATTAGCACCACGCACGGTGAAGATTCCAATCTGGTTTAAATGCAAATTTATGTGGTAAAATGTATACGTCGCGCCGCCGCCGCCGCATTTCTATATTTTTTTCGGACCCCGTTTTTTTTTTTTTTCATCTTCTTTCTTTCTTTATTTTTCTGCGTATACATCGAGAGCTCGTCATAGCGAGTACCACATAATGCGTACGTGCGTGTGTGTGTGTGTGTGTGTGTGTGTGTGTGTGTGTGCGTTCACGTGATACGCGATGCGTGCGACAGAAGGCCTATATAATAAGCGTTTGTGCGCGGCGCGGCGTCGTTGACGAGGAGTTGCGGTAAAAAAGAAAGAGCGAGACACACGGACGCGAACGCGCGCGCGGTCACATAGCAGTAGAGTCGTATCTTTTTCTCTTTAGATTATGTTTAGTTTTTTTTTTTCGTATTTATTTATTTGATATATCCTATACCTCTATATATATATACGTATATATACGTATATAAGATCGTACAATATAACATATTATTATGGGTAAAAGAATGGCCGGTCGTCGTCGTCGTGCGCAGTGCGCGTGTATACGTATGCCGGCCGGGTGTCCATTCAAACGTCTGAATAACTAATCAGGCCGCTTTTAGTGACAAATCACAGCCATCGGGAAACCTTCTATTGCGCGTGCGTGATTGATCGCTTACAAGATGCTCGCGACCTCCATTCCGGCCCGCGCAGGTCGTATACGCGCGTATTCACATATAATACACGTATGTAGGTACATATTTATATATATATACACGTGTGTGTGTGTGTGTGTGTGTGTGTGTGTGTGTGTGTGTGTGTGTGTGTGTGTGTGTGTGTGTGTGTGTGTGTGTGTGTGTGTGTGTGTGTGCGTACACGCGGATGATGACCACCGCGCGGCCACCGCCACCGCCGCCTGCGACGTATTACTATCTCGGCCGTTATTTCTTTGGAATATAAAATACGCTCGTCGATATATTATTATTATTACACACTTACATATTATTACAATATACCTGCACTGGGCCGTGTCTATGACTTAGAGAACGTACACTCCGTGCGTGAGCAGTGCCTACACCGCGCCGTGGACGACACGCACGCGTTTGTATACGTATCGCGCGAAGTATCAGTGTAACGTATATTATATACGTCGCATAGGCGCGCGCGGAAGGTTCGTGCGTTTTACACGTACGGACGCGTACACAGACGCAGCAGCTTCTACGTGTGTAATGGACAATACGAGAGAGCGATATTTGTCGAAATCGCGATATGAAGTCTAACGAAGTGATGATATGCTTGTATTTTGTGCATCGTCCATGGAACACCTGTACGAGAGGGTGTTACCGTTTACCGCCGCACGAGTTAAAAATATGCCATTTTAATTTTGACTATTTCAATTTGTTTTTTTTTTTTTCATCAGATCCGTTCTAAGAAAACGGTAAACACTCTTTAGTGTGTATAAATCTATGGCTCAAAAACCATTCATAAGACATTCCACTTACTTAAAAGCCACTTTGGCAATGAAAATGCATATTTAAGTATCAACCCCGAAAACAAATTAAATTATGTCATTTTCTGGAAAACGTTTTTTTTGAGGTTTGGCCCTTATCAGTTTTGAAATAACACATCAATCTAAAACGTTTCATCGCATAAAAAGAAATTCAATTTTTCGCGGTTCTATACGCCTCGGGTATTCATTCAAGTCACACATTAATTTATGAGTTAATTCCGTTCGAAAATATTAAGATTTAAAGATAGACTTTTATAAGAACAGTAAAACTTTGTTAAATAATCTTTTTTATTCTGCAGCTTATACATCGATATTGTCAAGAATTACCGTCTAATTACGATTTCTTTTTGTCATTTTACACAGACTCAAGACTGACTAAAATACTCGGGGCCTATGGTCACATGTCAGTACCCGCATGCACTCGTATATGCTATTAGCCATAAATGGGTATAAGGTATGTGTCACTATATAGTACGGGAAACGTGAAATACCTACTTTTCCACGTGGGAACGGATTCATAGATAATTTTTATGTCCTTTGATCGATCCCGTAGATCCTAAGTGCTTTGGACCACGGCTCGGTCACGTATTATATATAAGTACATCGGTGAACTGCAGTCATCGTTATATGTGCAAATCGTCAACCTGATATTCGGTGCGTTTTGTACTGAACACGTCGCTAAAGAGAATATCTAATGAAAAGTACCTTCATGAATAATTTAATCATTTTATTTGAATATTTATTTATTTTTTTTTTTTTGTTAAAAGAACAGAAATAATGAGTTAATTAAATCATATCGGCCGTAAAAGCAAACTCTGAATATTCGCCAATTTATTTTACCGTACCTATGCATTTGTATATTATACGTCAAGTGTAAACACACACACACAAGTATATTATCTGTAAAAATAGTATATTTTGTTTTTATTGGTCATGTGTACATTGTCAATACGATTTTATTGGCAGTTTTAATTAATTTTTCGGATTTGACTAATTAATTTGAGTATTATACTTTTCACATGGTGAATGAACATACACATACGTATTTGGAAACACATTATTTTATATATACTTCCTATTGAAAATCGACGTGTTCCTATTTCGTTTTCTAAACGCGTTATGAGTACATGTCATAAAAATATATGTTTCAAAATTATACCTGTACGAGTATTATATTGGTACATGACTATTAATTAATTTCTGTGTGGGTTTAATTATAGAATGTTATTGATAATAATTAGTAATAGACAAATCGTGTGGAGTCTTGATGCCTGTTCATATGTTTTTGGTATATAAATTATATTTTTTATTGTGTTTAAAAAAAAAAAATACTAGGCGTTCCTGTCAAAAAAATATTGATTTGATATAAGACCGTGTCAATTATCAAATTACACACACAGCTTATATATTTATATGCGCCGTAAAACTATAATCATGCTTTGACATATTAATTTTAAGTTTATTACAATAGTCTCTTACATAACGGTAAAGTTCCTCCAAAATTATTGATATGTCTATTTACTAATGTCAAAATGTTGATTTTTTAGCCATTCTGATGTAAAATCATTCAGCTAAACAATTAAATAAATATATAATATAAACACATACAGAAAATATTACCGGAATATGGTTAGAGCTCGAACGAATTTATAATGGAAATACATAAAACAATTAAGATAACCGAATGTATGACATTACTTAAATCATACAAAAATACTCTGTATGTGGAATTGCGTGTTTGTGATACACCTGTGTGGATAGAGAGAAAGGGGTTGATCAATTTAGATCACTTGATTAGAAGTTAATATTAATAAATGAATATGTTAAGGAGTGAGATACATCAACTCGATAATTTATTATGGTAAATGAGAAATCAGTAGAGCAAATGGCTGAAGCCCGATTGCAATGTCGTTTTCCATTGTCGGGTACTTTGTAGCTCATGTGTTTTTGTACATTGTAAAATGAAAACACACATTGTAATGTCTTGTAAAAATTGTTCGTTTGTGATAATGTTTGTGATGTACTCATAGTACAACATGATATTCGTAGACATTATTTATAATAATAATTTATATAATACATTATATAAATTCATTATAATATGATTTATATACATTTTTTAAATAAATTTTCGGATGTACGCAGTATCGCTATCATCATTGTAACTTAAAAATAATATATTATTTATCACACTCAATATGAAATAAAGTAACACGCAGTATAAGTGTTAATATTTTTCCGCTTACATTATCGTAGAAATTAAACCTGACTTACAAGAGCCATAACCTGATGATCTAACCGTTGTTAAAAGCGTTTTAATTGATAAGTGTTTTGGATTACCAAAACAGTCTAAATATGCGCGCGCGCGCCAACACATACATTATTTTATTATTCAACTAGTTTTATTTGTATATGTCAAATAATGTGTTTAAATTTAATGATTTTTTTTTAATGGCACAATTTCAGCGGAAACGTTAAAAATCGGTTAACACCCTGAGATAATTGAAAATTACACGTTTTTCGGTACTCGCATTTTTGAGGTTTATTTATTTGTATATTTTATGAGAACCCGCAACAGTTACTTTATTCAAAAGCGGCGTTAATGTCGATCGTACGTGGAGAACCTGATTTTCATTTTTAAAACACGCTCTACCTAATACTGTATATAATTCCGTTTCGTTTACCAAGGATGTATGTATTTTTACAACTAACATGATATATTTTTGTGTTTGAGTGTGTGTGTGTGTGTGTGTGTGTGTGTGTGTGTGTGTGTGTGTGTGTGTGTGTGTGTGTGTGTGTGTGTGTGTGTGTGTGTGTGTGTGTGTGCATCAAAAACGTATTAATGGTCGCACATGTTAGCGTTTAATAGTAGTTAAAAGACTGTTAAAGCTAAGTGGCCGTGTTTGATCGTTCGTTTTATCACAACAAATCATACGGTGTTAAGTACACGTCGCTGTTGAAATAGCTGTGTATTCATATGCATATTTGGTGCACAAACAATACCAGATATTTACAAAAATAATTCCGAAATAATTACGAGAGGTTAGGTTGTGAATTATATGAAATAATAATACCCACTTGCCAGTGTATACGTATAGCCTATAGGTATAAACAAATGTGGTATAAATATGACAACTATAGGGATCAGGTAGGTAGTATTTTAATATATCATAACATGTTTGTTGTCAAGACGGTATACCAAATAAGTATTACCGAAAGTTTATTTGCTTCGTCTTGTATGTTTTAAAAAAAAAATATATATTCTTATCAGCGCTGAATCGGCCAAAAATAGAACGACTCAAAATTTAAGTATGCTAACACATACGTACAGATAAATATGATCAATTGGGTTATAAAAATATGGACAACAGATTGCTATTACTTAATATTCTGAATGATAATTTTTTCATGAAAACTCTATATTCGTATTTGTATTTTTTTTTAACTGTAAGTCGTGGTAGGATTTAGGTAAATCCGAAACTATAATAATAATATGTATAGAGTACAACATGATAATATTTTAAATTGTATTTTACTGAAAAAGTTTTGAATACCATTTAGTATAGCTCTTTACTCGAGTTTTGTGCATCACATTATGTAAATTATATATTATATGAATGTGAATTTCAGATGTAGTTTAGTGTTCTAATAATAATTACGAATACCTATTCCAGACTCATAGTAATGTATATGACACATAATATACGATAATATTATACTCTATAGAGTACGTACTGTATATTCGTACAGCAATTGCACAATGAGCACAGATTCCGAATCTGACGGTGGTATATAATAATAAGATGTAGGTATACAGGTATATGAACGTATACAGTGTATCATCGCAAATCGATTTCTCTGTACAGGTCGATCCTCCGTGGATCACGAGTCACAGCATCCCCAACTGTGCGCGTACAACGCAGCATATTATCCATACATCGTATGAGATGTATAAATTATTATTTTCTCTATCGTAAAAAAAAAAAAAGAAAAAGAAAAAAAAACATTTCTCCGTCATGTGCACACTTCGTGTATACGATGAGCACACATTAGCGCGGGACGTACGCGTCGTTAATAAATGAATTACGATTGGTATAAAACAACTGTGCACTGTGCATCGTCGTCTCCGCCGTCATCGTCATTTTCAATTAAACGCGTACGCGCGTCCTATATTAACACACACATACACACACACACACACACACACACACACACACACACACACACACACACACACACACACACACACACACACACACACACACACACACACACGTGTACGATCGACCGCAATGCACTGCAAGAGTGCTTTGGGCGTGTACAGTCATTTGCCATAGGTCAAGATTGTCGGTCGGTAAATAATTTACTTTTTTTTTCGTCTCGGCCCTTGTCTGCCCGTGCGTACACACACACACACACACACACACACACACACACACACACACACACACACACACACACACACACACACACACACATACACACACACACACACACACACACACACACTGTTCTACGCGATCAACTTTGGCGGCGGCGGCGCGGCGGTGGCGTCTGTTATTTTTTTCCGCGGGTGCGCCGTACGTCGCGACGACTTTTAGGTACGACCACGGACGTAAGGCTGTAATATAATTGTGATCACAGAACAATCATAATAATGACAATAATAATAAAAATATTAATGAAAACGCGCGAACACCTATACCTACGTCGGTCGTTAATTCTGTTTAAGAAATTTGCGCCATATAACATCGTCGTTATCATCAGACGAATAACAATATGACGACGACCACCGCCGTTTTCTCACCCGCACACTGTTCGCACCTAGCGTATGCACACGTCCGACGTCGAAGATAACATAATTATGACGTATGATAATAATATAGTCATCCAGACGCACGCATACACACACACACACACACACACACACACACACACACACACACACACACACACACACACACACACACACACACGCATACACACACACACTCGAATAATATTTTATATGATATTCCACCTGAAGTTTATGTTTAGTTGTACGATTGAGGACAAACTTTGCCATAAAATATACATTTTGCCATTGAGAAATACATTTGTCGAGGAGGAGACATTTTGCCATAGATGGATATAATTGCCGGATAGTTCAAATGCCGACATAGAAGAATTTTATTGCTATAGAAAACAAATGTTGGCATAGAGGAATACATTTGCCACAGAAGACAAGAGTTGCCATAGAGAAAATACATTTGCCATAGAGGACAAGAGTTGCCATAGAGGACAAGAGTTGCCATAGAGAAAATACATTTGCCATAGAGGACAAGAGTTGCCATAGAGAAATACATTTGCCATAGAGGACAAGAGTTGCCATAGAGGACAAGAGTTGCCATAGAGAACAAACTTTTACCGTATAGGCCGACACCCCTGTCGATGGTATACCTAACAGGGAGTCCGTACACCACTCTCGCTTTTATGTGGTGCAGCTACCGTGGATCACTTTTTTTTTAATATCGTGCACGACGTATGCTTACCTACTGAACTTTAAATTTGTAATATTACGAGCGCTGCGTGCGTATGAAATATATTTCTTTTATACTTTTATGCTTTCTGTTTACACTGGGTGCGTTCAATTTAATGAAGTAGTAATTGACGTTTTGTTGATATACTTATTTCGAAATTACCCTTTTTGTTGATAACAAAACAATTCGGGATTGCGATGAATTTTTAAAAAGAGAAAAATGTCTAACTGTGACTAATAATAATTATTAAAATAATACGAACTTTTCATGATTTATAAAATAATTTATATTTGATGATAAATGTTTGTATATATCGATTCGAGATGTAAGGGAAAATTAAACTAAATTTCAGCATTTGCAGTTCTGTACGCCGAGTGCTAATATACGTGTTCCATATTATGTACTTAGTATATAATGTATATATATATATATATATATATATTTACAGGATGATTCAGCAATTGTTTTACACCAAATTTACCATGTTCGAAATAAAATAAAATTTATATTTCAAAAGTGTCTTTATTTAAAAAAATTTAAAATGAAAAGTAAAATTCATATTTTTGAATAACCTTAGGGTGGTAGTTTTGGGGGGTTAACTTTTTAAAACTCAATGGGAACCAATATTTTTTCTTGTTACTATGTGAATGTTTTTTTTTTTTCGTAAATATTGTAGTATTTTGAAAATATCAATTGATGCAAAACTCTAGGTTTGAGATCATTTTTAAGTTATTAGAAATTGTACAACGATCACTGTGCGGTTCATGTACCGTGCTTTTGTGCATACGGTCATAATAATACATTTAACACGTACAAACGCTGCGAACCATGAAAATTTCCCAAAAAATATTTACACTGTTTATTGATAAAAAATACAATACAGGGTTCCATTTGATTTTCAAAAGTTTAACCCCAAAATAATACGCGTGGATGATAGTTGAAGAATATGAAGTTACTTATCGTTTTAGATTTCTCCAAATAAAGAAACTTTTTGAAAACATATTTTACTCTGTTTTGAATATCTATTTAATACATTTGCTGTAAAATAATTGCTGAATCACTTTGTATACATAGTATGTATTATATACATATACGTACATATATACCGCGACCCTGCACACGTCGCGTCGGTCACATATTGTATAGTAATTACACTTCAGGGTAAGTGTAAATGTATAATGCAATATATGCAGATACTCGTCAATCGGTCCAGTGGCGGCTATCCTCAAATTAATATGTGTTGCTGAAAATATTTCTGAGGACCCAGCCACCTTCATATATTTATTAGAAAATATAATTACCAATTATCAAAATATAACTTGTAATAGCTAAAAAAAAAAAAACATTATCCTCTATTTTATAAATTAGTTACAAAATTAATAAATTATACTTATGACTATGAATTAAAACAAGAACAACCGTTTTTTAATTACAAAATATATATTGTGCAATACCCTTAGTACAATTAAATTAAATGTTTACTTAAAACCACTCTTTTTTTTAGTACTGTTTCGTTTTTACTTATATTACACTTATAAGTATTAAGTAATAAGTCATAGTATTATAAATAAATACTCTAACACCTAACATCCATTTCACCACCGACCCAGGTACCCACCCAACTACCAAATTTTGTATGTGTTGCTTAAGCAACACATAGACCATAGGATAGCCGCCACTGAATCGGTCACATCTGCCGCTACTGTATGGTGCCTCGGGCGTGGACGTTATCGTGCGCACACGCATTATCGACCGAACGCGATTATCCTCCGTCTTCATACAGCCGGCGCGCAGTACGGTTGTACGAATTTAGAGCGTTTTAGAGCCAATTTTATGACAGTCGAGTATTTATCGTTTCTTTCGCATAAACGTGCACAACGATAACACCGTCGTCGTCGACCTTTGCCGCCGACTCATTTCACTCGATACCCATTAATTATTAAAACGTATCACGTATGCCCAGTGCCGTAACTACCCTATGTGGCGCCCTTGGCGAAATTTATTTTGGCGCTTATTTTTGTTTTTATTTCATACGTATTAATAATTTTTTATACAAATATAATAATATTACATTCTTACGTGTTCATAAAAAAACTGCCATATTTTTAGTAAGTCTTAATTTACAAAAAAAAAAATAATAATAATAAATAAGAATAAACCGAAAAAAAGCACAACGTTTCTTATTCTATGTAAATAAATTTAATATTACATAATATAAAATAGTGAAGGTATTACTTTAAACAATTATTGTTATTAATATTACAATTTTATCTTTCTAGCCTTTTTGCAATTGATTTTAATAAAACTTTAAATAATTTATAAAAACAAAAAAGTTACAAAAAACATTTTTATATTACTCAAATGCGCCTCTTGGTTTGCTGCGCCCTTGGCAAGCGCCCATGTCGCCAACCTCTAGTTACGGCACTGCGTATGCCCTAGACCCGACGTGACATCGTCTACCCGTCTCCCGCGCGTACACGTATAACCTGCAGTACACACCCGTATGCGACGCGGTATATTCAATACGGCGTATAGGACACGATGTCGACATCGATGCTCGTGTGTCTCGTGAATCGATTTCGAGCGTCGCTCTGGTCTCCGTAACGGTGACGTATACATAAAGTGACCATATATTTTTTTAATCAAAACGGGACGAAAAAAAAAAAATCATAATTATTTGTTACAAACAAATATTTTTAATTTAATAATATTACTAGCAAATTTCTGTGGTACTTATAATGTTTTTAAAGGACGGAAAAAATTAAATTAACTGATTACACTTACTAGGTAATTAACTTTATTATAAACAAAATGTTTTCGCGTAATAATTATAAACAAAATTAAATACTTGTATATTTTTCTAAAAACGATATTTCGTCAAAGAACATTTATTTTCATTATTTTTTTTTTTTTTGTCTACTTTTTGAAAACGGGACATTTTAGCGTCCCGAAGATTTCTCAGGGGACCACGGGACAGAGATTCAAAAAACCGGGAACTGTCCCGTTCAAAACGGGACGTATGGTCACCTTACGTATACACCCGATATCTGAGTTGTGTGTACGCGTTACAGGCGCGTACGTCCCGTCGCTCAAAATTTGCGCGTTCGGTCGTCGGTTTTCAAGAGAAAGAAATACCCAACGGCTTCGCAACGTTTTAAACTGTCATAAGTCGTCTTGGCCATGTCATATTTGGATTAAAAATCTCGCACACGTGAAATCCCGACTCGTCCGAACGTATTAAACGACAGGAACGATTCGAATTTATGTTTTATTTCATGGAAACGGCTGTATATATATGCATATATTATATATTACATTGCATGTATAATGTAATCATAGTCGCTTTATCGGCATTATACTCATTCAATTTTTATGATGTAAAAACACCAATGATTATAGTAGTAGGAAGAGTTTTAATGATGATGGATGGTGCAAAAATAATAGGTCAAGGCGATAATGAATAACAATATTATACTCCCTTGTATTATTTAATTTCGTGATTCGATTTGACCGAGACGACACACGTTTTATTTCTTGATTAGTATTATTATCTCCGTGAGATTTGAAACACTTCATTTTCAAAATTATTAATAAAATAATGAGACTCGCAGGTTTTGTAATAATAATTATATACGTATTGGGAACTAACAATTTGTGTTTTCATTGCTTTTATAAAATTAATTGTGTTTAAAGGCGATATTACGATCCAAATTAAATTTTCGGTTCACTTGAATAATTTAATTGGTTAAATATTAAATTATTAATAGACTTAAACATAAAAAAATAAGGCATTGGCATTATTTTTCGGACTTACGTTATTGTCAGTGGCGTAGCAAGAGTATGGCGAACTGTGCCTACGCCAGGTGCGCAAATTCTGAAGGGGCGCAAAATTATGCTTCAAATGTAGTATTTTTTTCTTCCTTCAAAACGATATTTTAGTATTCTGTGTTTTGTTATTTTATTATTGTTAATTTGTTATCAATGCGTTTATCACGTCCTACTTAATAATATAGAATTTTTAATTCTATAATATAATTTCATATTTTTAGTCAATATTCGATTACGATTAAATTTGTGTTCGACTGTATAGTGCGGCCGCCGAGTTTATAGATTATTATATTTAAACCTTTTGACAATCAACCTTATCGTTATCGCCTTACGAAGTTACGACTGTTATTCGTTAATATAATATAAATCATAGATTAATTAATATACTTAATATATAATTAAGTATATTTAATCTATGTATAAATACAGTAAAACTCGCCAGCTCTCTAGAACGTCTTAAGCGGGAAGGCGTCTTATGCGGGAATGAAACAAAATGATGTGGTTGAAATATCGAGTTTATTTTTTTATTATTAAACATAATTTAATGAGAAATACACTTATAAATTAATTATAATTACAATACACATACATACTTATATTTTTGTGCTACTGAATTTAATTTAAAAAAATATTATTATTACATACACATTTTATTATTGTTTATTAAAAAAATTATCTATTTTTGATTGTTTAAGGTTCTGACAATGCGTTTCAGCAAGAAAGTTTTCAATTTTATTAAGACAACCTAACATTTCTTCGGAATTTTCAACACAGGATAATACTTGCCGAATTTCCGATAAATGTTGCAAACCAGTAGTTATTGTAGCCTGTAGGAGTAGATACTGGAAAGTCTTAATCTTCTTCTTCTTGATCGTCGTCTTCTTTCTCATTGTCCACTAAGTTCGTATCAGCGATTATGTAATCTAAAGTCCGAGTGCTACTGGTTACGAGTATAAAACGATAAGAACACGTATAATATTAAAAATTATATTTTTATTTTCACAAAACTACTAAAATTTATCGTGATCTGCTGAAAAAAATGAGCGTTTTACCCGATTAGACAGAGAAAAACTGAGCGTCTTAACAGGTGATTTTTACATTGACTAGTTTAGGAAATGTCTAGGGACCGACTAAAAACAGCGTCTTATGTGGGAAAGCGTCTTAAGCGAGTTTTACTGCATATACGTCAGTCGTCAACTGTGAATACTGTAACGACACGTCGAATGTTCGTATACGTAAACTACATAGTTTAAGTTTATAATAGGAAATTATTTTTAAAATTTGTATGTCAATGAATTGGTTTTTATTATATAGACATTTTATATTATTTTTATTCGTGAGTTGAATTTAGTTGTATTATTTTCTAAAAGTAAAAATAATGACTTCAAAAAAACCTTCGGGTGCCTGGTTTGAAAAGCAAATAAAACTGAAAGAATCCAGTAATCAAAGTTTATCCGCATCGCTAGGCTTCTATGACTTCTAAAACCTGGTCTAAAAGAAAATCTAGTAATTCCTTCACATGTTGGATGTTGATACTGATGATGAAGAAAAACAGGGTAATCTCACAAATTTTCATTTTAATGATCATGCGAAATGGCCAAAAAGAACACATAGGTTATATTTTAACATTAAGGGCAATGGTTAATGTATAGTGTTTCGAAAAATAAACTTTTTTGTTTTCCATGCATTTTATTTCGTACCACAAATTGTGCTTTTGTTTCCGGTTTTGACGATCGGCAACATTTAAACCCTCGTTTGCCTGGTCATGAAATTAGTTTACTTCATAAACAAAACTATATAAAATGGAAAAAAACTAGAAAAAAGATTCATTGATGATAAAACAATTGATTGTGAAGTACAAAATAATGACTAATTGTTGTATCATACGGCCGAATTAAATATTCAACATTCAAATCGCCCGTGAAAACTGCAATCTATTGCACAACCGAGTTCTTGTTTTTATTATTGATGTCATTATTATTATTACCATGAGTTCAGGTACTTGTAAATTTTCCTGAATACGTGTCATCTAAACTTATCAACACATGAAATATTTCTAAATTTTATACCACAATTTATAAAGATGATTATTAGTTATTACTGTTTACATAATGTTACTAATAAATACTTTATAAAAATATATATTTTTTTGAACACACATTTATAAGGTTCTTAACAATCAATTTATCTATTTAAAATGTGTATTTGTGTGATGAGGAATAAACGTATACATAAATAAATTTTTAAAGTATACGTGTATATGTATTATCAAATGCATAATATCTAACACACACACACACACAGCGAACACGCCAGAAACTGCACAGCAAAGGTACTTCAACGAGTACATAAAACACACACAGGTTTTATAAATAAATAAAATATAATAAAAGTATATAGGCGCCCGAGTGTTGTATATATGTATTATGTGCCGGTGTTATACATAATATTATTTTATAACAGCCGCTGCGTCGTAGCCTCGGGTGCTCCGCGTTGTCGGACATAACGCGCGGCGGTGGCGGCGACGTGGATTCGCGCGCACGCGCTCGTATAATTAGTGAGTAATTTTCAGTGAATTCAATGAATACCTTTGGGTCGGTGTGGCGCGGGTGTTGGCCATTCGAATGCGAATAATTATCGGCCACCACGTTTCGCCGATCGCGTGCGTATTTCGCGCGGTGCACAGTCCGTTGGCAGACGCAACGATAAAAGCATATATAATACACACACACACACACACACACACACACACACATCTATTATATTTAATCTGTACGTAAAAGCTGTCAACCGGCTATAAATTTTCTAGGAGAAAAAAATAAGGATAGAAAATCGAATACAAACCATTCTAATTGAATCCATGCACATGGGTACGCGTTGAATAATAATTATTGTGCTACCTTGGGGCGTGCCGCGCGAAATCGTGGTGGCTGTCGAGAAGTGAAAATCGGACGAATCGTGCAAAAACCACTTGATTATTTTTCAAACAGTTAATGTTTGTATCGGACCGTACGCCGGAAAAGCGAATCAATTTCGAAAATTGATTTGATCTCGTTTTACACTTTCCGGGGCTTATTGTAACACACGCATGTCCCTATATAAATAAATAACGTCTTTATCCATTTGTAGACTCTGAGTAATGCGAAGGATCTTATGGTTTTGCAACGATATTTATTTTTTTTTTTTTCTGTAAACAATTATTCGGGTAGTAATGATACTCCGAAAATTCCATACAGCAACTCTGTAGATCAAACATTTTCTCTATACGATACTAATAGGTCATTTTTTTTCTTTTTCGGTAGTTTTTCCAGGCGTAGGAAAGAAGTGTCGAAAAACTGAGTAAAAACGGTAAAATTTGACGTAAATGACACTTTTTCTTAACGGGTTTTAATTATTTAGTCTTAATTTGGAAATTCATGTTGTTAGAAGCTTCAACTTTCACAATAAATTAATGGTATATTGATACACACCATATGAATGTTTCAAAACATTTGGCAATTTTTGGGCTTTAAAAAAATTGGTCCACATTATGAAACTTAGGAGAAAGATAGAACAACATGTTTAAATCTTTTGGTTAAAAATACTTTTACATTCATCAGACAAGAAAACTTTAAACAGATTTTATAATAAAAAAAACTTACAGATAATCACACTAAAAACGGCTAAATATTAAATTGGTATTTTTTTTTCAGACTGAAGCTTTGATCGGAATCGTTTAACTGTAAAAATCATCTGTCACTTCTTTAAAATTCAATACACCCATCCCCATTATCTTGTCTTAGGAGCGAAGAATACCCCGCGGTGCCAACTACGCACTTTTTTTTATTAAGTTATCTCTACAATCTTGTATTAATAAATACGACGAGCAAAAAGCTAAGATTTATCAACAAGACTGGATGACGTGATCTATCAGAATAGGTTGTCGAATGTCACTACTCCAAGAATCTTCTTTATCGTTTTTTTTTTTTTCAATAAATATCTGAAACAATTATATCTCAACGCGGGTACATTACAAGTTATAGTATATATTACGGCATAAGGGCATGGGCGCCGGGTTTCCCAAATTTCACGGGGTGCCTAAAATCCTTAGATAGTAATAAATGTCAATTTAAATAAATAATAATTTTTTTTCAACATAAATTGTTACCTTATTTAATACGACCTTTTTCATATATTAAAACTTTTAAGTGCACATTAATTATTATACATAAAATTATTTTCATTTCATATACGTATGTTAGGAACGAGTTACCAAAACATCCAAAATATATTGTTTTCATAAATATTATACAACGAAAAAATTATAAACGTATTAAATTATATATTGCTCTATCTTTTTATTTCACGGGGTGCAGAGCACCCCACAGAATGATTCATGGGGCGCTTGAGCACCGCAGCACCCCAATAGTCGGCGCCCATGCATAAGGGTATCTGTTTTGTGCGCGTGAAGGTTTTTCAGACTCTGGTGGCGACGGGGCGGTGGAATAAACTCGCGGCAATATAATAATGTATTTATATAATTACGCGTGGCGAGCGCTGACGATCGATGACGGTGATCGAGATCGACGGGCGCGTCGACTTCCGTCCGTCCGTTTTGACGGACCGCTCCCGCGCACGATGATGTTCATAATTCGTAATAATAATAATAATGATAATAATAGTAACGCCGCGAACGGGGAGACCGCGGGACGGGGCGCGCATGTGGATCATTACGCGCGCGCCCGTACGCAACACGGTGTATTAAAAGCCGTCGATAAAACATACTTTGTATATGATAAATATAATTATTATTGTATCGAGACGCGCGTAAATCAGTGCACGCCGCTGCCGCACCGTCCACGTACGTACGTTTATTACACGAACAAACGGACTTGCCAGCAGCAGCCGCGGCCGTGGCTACCGCGTGAAAACGTCGCTCAATTTAAGTACGAGAGAGACAAAGAGAGAGAGAGAGAGAGAGAGAGAGAGAGAGAGAGAGAGAGAGAGAGGGAGAAAAAAAATAGAGTCTATAATATATTATATATTATACACACGAATAATAATGGGCACGGTGCACGCGCCCGTTGTACGTAGGTACGTGTTATTATAATATAATTATTATTGTCGGGTCGTATCGAATCGATCAATGTACATCACAGACCCATGGCGATATATCAATTGGAAACGATGACTGATCAGATTCGGAACACGGTAGCGGCTTGGTCCGAGATGCTGCTGCTGTGGCGTGTGAGCACGTATGTGTGTGTGTGTGTGTGTGTGTGTGTGTGTGTGTGTGTGTGTGTGTGTGTGTGTGTGTGTGTGTGTGTGTGTGTGTTGTACAGCTACGTCCGAATGTTAATAGACGCACGCACGCCACGGATAATGTGTACTTTACGTCGTGTAAAGGTAACGTACGCGCACAAAAGTGTAGTAGTATCTACGATTTTATTACGCACACGACCTGTGTGATGTGCGTTTGGGTTGCAACCATTATTACTATTACTATAATAATAATTATTATTATTAATTTCGTACACACGTGTTGACGCCCTGGTTGTTGAATATTTTGTGTGATTATCGTGCATCAGTTTTGGAAAGTCGTAACGAGACGATAGCCGCACGCGTGTGTTTACGACTGATAACATATCCATGATTATAGCGTCCTATTACTATAACTGCAGTATTGGTGGCCTCTGACTGAGTGTTGTGATCGCTAGACGTCCTTGTTGACTCCAGATTCAACTAGTGATTTGGGCAGATCATTGGAATTATGGTGGACGCACTAGCCGCTGAGTAATTAAAGGTCGATGTAGACAGATATATTCAAAGGTAGATAGAATTTTTTTGAATTGCCAACATGTTTTATTCCGTCTCTAGTTTCGGGACGTCATGATTCGACTGTACTGCAAAGAAGTGTAGTGAGTGGTTAATCTCGAATTCCGTGAGTATTTTTTTTTTTTTTGCAAAAATATTTTCTTTTATGATTAATACTTACGTAGTTTTGAAAACCAATTAAATACGATAGATAGTATCATGCATAATATGGGTATTTTCAAATTATTAAACATCTTAATAACTATATGAATAGGTGACTAATTATTAATCCGTATAATTTAAGATGACATTTTAAAATCAATTTCCTCGTATTATTGTTTGGTATTTAAAGTCGAATTCAGTTGTGACATAAATCGTGTAACATTATTTTGTAAATGTTAAGGTTTAATTCATATCGATATAATTTCTTATAAAGTATATCATATAATTGACTGGAACAACTAATTTATTAGGTATGCAATCTGAATAAAAAAATATCATTTCTCAAGGTAGGTTAATAAAAAGCTGGTAAGATAATGGTGGTGGAAGTTCGTCCTTCGTCGCTTCGCTCCTCGGACAAGATAATGGTGAGGAGTGTATAGCACTTTCTATCATGGGATCACCTTACCTAACCTCGGACAAGATATTGGTGATGAATGTATTAAGTTTTAAAGAAATGATGACTCATTTCTTTAGTATAAAACGATTCTGAGCAAAGCTTCAGTGTAATATAATATATTATTTATATACTGTTTACGTATTTTTCGGTTATTTGTCTGATTTTTGGTGAGTTTTTTCGTTATTAAACCCTCATAAAATATTCAATTTTTAACTCGTTAGAAATTTTCTGTTACCAAAAGATTCGAAACATGTTTTTATATCTATATTCCAAGTTTCAATGTGATCGGACACACCAAAAAAGATTTATACAGATTTTAAGTTGAAAATTAACGTAAAAACAGTCGATATTCATATACGAATTTATATGAATTTGTTAAAACGTGTATAAAAAAAAATCCTGACTAACGATTTTTGAACTTTTGTTAGGATAATTAGGTAGGTATATGAGTAAGGTCATATTAAATTTTCAGAACTTTTTGTCAAATATTTAAAATTATATTACATAAAAACTTTCAAACAATTTGGTAAATTAAAAGTTCTATATTTAAGTCAAAAGTGCTATAATTGTTCTTAAAATGTTGTCCAATATAAAAAAGTATGTATTTGATATTGGATAACATTTTCAAGTTTCTAGCTTCAATACTTTTCGATTTATGACTAAATACCTAAAATCTGAACAGTGAAAATCTCGTTTACGGCGGATTTTTACCGATTTTACCGTTTTTACTCAGTTTTTCGATCGTTATTTTTGATTACTGGAAAAACTATGGAGATTTTGGAAAAATGACCTCTCTAAAGTACCATCTCAGTTCAATTTCAAATCTAAAAAGTTGCTGGACGAAACTTTTGGACAAGGATTTCTATACGAAAAAGTGTTTACAGAAAAAAAAAAAAAGAAAAAAAAAAAAAAGAAAAAAAAAAAAAAAAAAAATAAACATCATTGTAAAACCATAAGATCCTTCGCTTCACTCAGAATCTAAAATGTACTTATGCTGGTTGGAATACGTTAAAAGTACAATCATATTGTTTTAAACGATTTATGCGTATATGCTATGCATTATTGGAATGTTTCAAGTCCAAGTCATGTTATTTAATGTTGACCATAGAGCCAATAGAATAGTATTTCGAAAACTATTAATTCTCTACTTTGATTTTCACATTAAGTTTAGTAAAATTAAACGTTATGTCCAGAATCACGAACATAGTTGTTTGGCCTCAAATTCAAACACCGACGATTCTGAGTGATTGATTGCGGACGACGTACCAAAATGATATGTAACTTTATAATTTTTTCATTTTACGTGTGTAAAATGTATATCAAATATGAAGCGAATCTCACTAGCATTGTGTGGCATATAGATATTGCAACACATTTTATTTAACTGTGTAAGCATCACAGTGCGCTGAATAGAAACACGATTACACAAATGATAATATTATTTTTCTGTTCACTGTGTGTATTATTAAAATATAATATAATACATATTTATATACGTATACAAGGCCATTGGGTAGGGCGTTCGATTTTACTACGGTCGTTCAATGGTCGCAGAAATGTTGAGCGATTTTCAATGAAAATGTAATAAGACGTTCATGTGTATCTTTATATTATTTACTCGTCTGTGCTGTGCCCACACGTCGAGGCGTTCGAATCGAATAATAAATATATTTACGAATAATTTAATCTCGCGCGGAATGTACAATACGAATCTCGCATACGTGTATAACATAACGTATACAGTATATTATACATTGATAATGTTGGCAAAATGTTTTTTTAAAATTTCGATTGGAGAACTATAATCGTTTTATTTATTTTATTTATTAGTATGTTTTGTTTTTTTTTTTTTTAAACAATCTTATTTTATCGGCGCCGCCAAAGTTTGTCCCATAATGATGCGACGTGCGTATATATTATGAGATATTTATTATTATTATTATTATTAATACCAGTTTGCCCGTTTTACATATATTACTATATTATACACATCAGATTCCTATATAAAATATATTTTACACACACACACACACACACACACACACACACACACACACACACACACACACACACACACACACACACACACAGAGCAAATTCACCGCGTTTACTGAGGGCACGCTCGAATAAATTTCTTATTTTTATTATTCACCTATATATGTATATATTATTTTCAATGAGATCACACTCGAACGTAGGATCACGTATTAGACGGCTCATATCATACGTACGTCATACAATCGTACGTGTAAAGCCACTGAATTAAGCTTGTAATACAGGTACCTACATAGAGCGTGCACAATTTATATTATGATCTGGAATTTTAATTCTCCGGCGTCATCGTCGTCGCCGAAGTCATCCTACGACATCACAGCATTGAATATTATAATGAACGGTATTACTCTCGGGTTTATCATCATTATTATTATTAATAATATATTATATTGGTATGACGCGCACTGCTGCACTTGGACGACGAGACTTGTGATTGGAAGGGTACAAAGGGCGGGAGAAAGCATAATAATAAAATTATGTATGTATATGTGTTTGTGTGTGTAAAAGATGCTTTGGAGTGAAAAAATATCATATTTCGTGTGGTCATTGAAGTCTAACACGCTAATGCACTTTAATTTTACGACCGGGTTTTTATGCCCATTTGGTCCAGATAACACACACACACACTAACCGGATGGAACCGGATTGTTTATGTATTATTCATTCTATATCACTCGGTCTGTCTGTCTCTGTCTCGGTCTCTGTGTCTCTCTTTCTCTATTTTTTTTTCTTTCGCGAGCTGTATTCATCTCTCTCGCTCGTCCTACCTTTGCCGTCATAAACTGTTTTCTATAATGTATTTACGTTTTTCACTCGTCCGGAAATAACAGACACCACCGCGATTTTTCAAAATTAATATCATTGTGTAATTGATGTTTTTATTTTTTATCATTTTACACGCGTTATATAAAGCTCTTCGAATAATATACACCTTATATGTGCCTTATGCGTGTGCGACCATTAAGTGTAGATATTATTGTAATAGGCATCTATGTAGGTACGTCATTGTTTTTATCAGTTGTAAATCAGTCGCTCCTGTCGAGTGTTGAATTATGATTCACACGTAAATTTTTATCCGAGTCCAGCGCGTGCTCGAACAATAATCGGCGTAAAATGAAAATGAAAATGAAAAAAAAAAAATCATAAAAATTACTATGACTGCCGCGCAAAGAGCCGCGTGGACATTCCGCTGACGCAAAAGGGGAAATGAGAAAAAATATTTATAATCTTCTATTCGAGCGTAGAAGTGACTGCAACAGCAACGAGAAAATATACCTTTATATATATATATAACATACAAACACGCACGGTCGCGGTAAAAATACGGAACGGGAACAATGAAATAATAAAACGTTCGAGTTCCCACAGATCGAAGTGCGCGCGTACCTCTGTGTGTTCGCCTCTCCGATTTCCAATCCACCTCCCCTACTCCACCCTTCCGATCGGTCGCAGCTTCTTTCTCTTTCTTTCTCCCGTCTCTCTCTCTCTCTCTCTCTCTAGGCTACAATAATTTATTGACAGTATAAATCATCACCGTCGGCCTGCTTATACACGCCGAGCATTTATTACTATCACATGTACCTATATACGAACGAGATCGTCTTCCCTATATACATAATATTATTGTGTGCGCGATCGACGACATCGATTTCCGTTTTCCATCCGCGCCGTCTACTGTACTATAAGTACTCGTAACGTCTCCGCCGAGTCGATTCGTTTTTATCGGGCGACGGCAGCGCGGTGGTGCAGTATTTTCGTTCGCCATAACATCATAAAACATAATATATTTCATATTTACATACGAGTATACACACGATATAGTGTGTGTGTGTGTGTGTGTGTGTGTGTGTGTGTGTGTGTGTGTGTGTGTGTGTGTGTGTGTGTGTGTGTGTGTGTGTGTGTGTGTGTGTGTGTGTGTGTGTGTGCCTAAGCGTTCTATCCAATTTCCAATGCCTTATTAAACACTGCTCGTGTTTTGATAAATTATTGTCTATTCGCTTACGCCCGTTGCGGCGACTCCTCTACATCTATACACGAGATCGAATTACCCGCACACTTGTTGTTTCCGACATGATGTTTATTCACGCGAGTAATATTATGTGTAACGATACGTCTTGTGTCGACGATACCACACGACGCGTAAACGGCCGGGCCGCAAATGTATGGCAACTCTTGTCCTCTATGGCAAATGTATTTCTCTATGGCAACTCTTGTCCTCTATGGCAAATGTATTTCTCTATGGCAACTCTTGTCCTCTATGGCAAATGTATTTCTCTATGGCAACTCTTGTCCTCTATGGCAAATGTATTTTCTCTATGGCAACTCTTGTCCTCTATGGCAAATGTATTTCTCTATGGCAACTCTTGTCCTCTATGGCAAATGTATTTCTCTATGGCAACTCTTGTCCTCTATGGCAAATGTATTTCTCTATGGCAACTCTTGTCCTCTGTGGCAAATGTATTCCTCTATGCCAACATTTGTTTTCTATAGCAAAAAAATTCTTCTATGTCGGCATTTGAACTATCCGACAATTATATATAATAATTAATAATATATAATATATAATTAATAATATATAAAAATATTATTCGAGCGCGCGCGCGCGCGCGCGTGTGTGTGTGTGTGTGTGTGTGTGTGTGTGTGTGTGTGTGTGTGTGTGTGTGTGTGTGTGTGTGTGTGTGTGTGTGTGTGCCTAAGCGTTCTATCCGATTTCCTGCAATGCCTTATTAAACACTGCTCGTGTTTTGATAAATTATTGTCTATTCGCTTACGCCCGTTGCGGCGACTCCTCTACATCTATACACGAGATCGAATTACCCGCACACTTGTTGTTTCCGACATGATGTTTATTCACGCGAGTAATATTATGTGTATCGATACGTCTTGTGTGTCGACGATATCACACGACGCGTAGACGGTCGGGCCGCGCTCGCGTCACGCGCCACGTGTTATTATAATGTTATTGATACGTCATCGGCTCTACGACGGCGCGCATAAATCACCGGCAACGCGATATCGTAGTGACCGAAAAAAACGCGTCCACGCGACAACGGACGGGTGCGGGGTGTGTTATTATTCGTTATTATTATTATTATTATTATATTTTCATTTTTTTATTTATTTATTTTTTTTTTTTACCGACACAGACTTTGAACGTGTCTCCTCCGGGCTGATAATACGAATTTACCGTTTAGGTCCGTCGAAATTCGTATTCATATACGTATTATACTCTCGATATGGGTATCCGTTTTATATTTTGTTCGTCTCGACGCGGGGACCGAGAGTGAAATTCGAAAACCGTCGTCGGTGCGTTTGGTTTTAGATGATTTTAATTGCGTTTTCTTATTGTAACGCACGATCGTGACGCGTGCCGCAAACCAAAATGACTTTGACGCGTAATCTTATCGCGCGAGTCTCGTAACGACTCGCCTTTGAACGTTTATTACGGTCGAGACGTAAATAGTGTGAAATTGGAAACTCGTTTGACTTTTCTGTGCACCGTTATCGGGTGCAACAAAATGATTAAGACACACGTCCTACGCTCGTTACGTACACTGACGTCCGTCCATAATAGTAATACGTGTCTGCGAAATCGTTAAATACATATTTTCGAAACGATAAAGGTGCTGTAGGTATGCATGAATCGATAACCGCCTTCTTTCGTATTATATTGTAGTCCGACGTACCCGCGACGTATTAAAGGAATTCAAAAGAAAACGGCGTAAATAAATAGTTTCGATAAATCTATTGAGATGAAAATATTCAGTCGTAACGGTATAATATACGTACGTCCGACGTACGGATTACATAAACACGCGTGTATACAAATTGTTCGCATCATATCGGTTGAAGACTCGAACAAACGAGGAAAAAAATAAGGTCTGCTTATTGATGATTCCGACAATTTAATTGATGACTATAAATAAATCGACTTTTCATTCTAGAATCTATGCGCGAAATACTAATCACACATTCACACTATAATATACAATGACGGCAAAAAAATGTGTCGATAACCACAGTTGAGATTTCGTGACTCAAAAATTGACCGATTGAAAAGTAAACTGACTTTTTTCGATTATTTCAATGATTTTTCAAATCTTGTTTGTTTGCGCGTGAAATATTTTATCATGATTAATATAGTTACATTTATAATTGTATAGAGTTTTAGAAAATATATTTTTTCACTGACGGTTCATATAAGTATATAGGCAATAGACCCATGTGTCAAAGAAAAAAAGGTTCCTCTTTACCATTAACTAATGTTTATTTATAAAAAAAATATATGAATATTTTTTAAAGAGTTTGGTTATAATAACTCCCTCTAACCAAGGGAGTGTGGTAATATCACACGCACGTATATACGAGTGACTTTTTTTTGTTCCCCCGACTCAAAAGGGACATGAAAGGACAACGTTTTACGACTGTAGAGGAGGTAAAACAAAATTCGCTGCATGAACTAAAGGCGATTCCAGTAGATGAATTTTACAAACTGTTTTGAACAATGGAAAAAACGATTACAGAAGTGCATTACAGTCGATGGTAATTACTTTGAAGGTGATAAAAATTTGATGTAAAAATATTCAAAAATAAAGGACTTATAACAAAATTCCCGTTTTTTTGGGTCCCCCCTCGTATGGCATGCCACTTTTCTTTTGCGAAGAGCGCGTTTGAGTATACTCGTTGAGAAATAATTTATTTTACCTACAAGCTGATTTCGAATTTTCGCTTTTTATACAGTGAATCATCAAATTTTTAATAGTTTAGGACGAAAAAAAAATCATTGAATATGATTACAATAAATTGTATTTATTTATTTCGTATGGCTGGTATACAAATCAACACAATGAAAGCCACATTATAAATCAAGTATATTCTATTCTATGGGTATTATACAAATGTTTAGATCTAGCATGTCGGTCTCGCATTTGTTTCGATGGTTTATAAAATGGACTGTCAGACAATATTCTCAACACGAACTCAGCTCGAACATTGAAATCTCTTTGGGTATTGACTACATTACAGTAACACTGGTTGAGTTGGGCGAAATTGAAGACAGCTATTTTGAGTTGAATGAAGGGTTTATTCCTCTTACTGGGTCTACATTTCAATAACATCGTAGTTCGGAAAAGATTGCCAAAACCCGGCCCTGCTATCTGTGGCCTCGCGTATCTTATATACAGATAATATATTACACTAGAGGCAACTGTTGAAAACGTATGCAAACGTTCAGCCCGTCTTTAGATTGGATATCACTCGTCTTTATCACGTTCTTTGAGTGTGGTTTCAGTTCACTGTTCGTGTCGGATTGGACTGATCTCTACAATCGGAAGATGAGATGAGATGGTAATCTGTGCCACTTTGGATACCCGCATGTCGTGTGCGTTGCTCACAGGTTGTCAGGTATGTGTTTAGTCGTCGAAGCGTCATTTGCATAATATGATGGCGTTTAAAACGGACCAAGACGCCAATGATCTCATTTTGTATAATACAGGTACACGTCGGAATAAAGAATGAATGGTCTTGTTTTCGTTTCGTATGAAACACAGATTACAATCTGATATTGATAATTTAACCAACGAAGAGTAGGTATAGCTTATTTAAGGGAAAATTCAGCAATAAAAACGCCGTGTATACGAGCTGCAGTCGTTTGAATCGATTTGCACGGCGATAATTTATCGTATTTGTGTATTGAGTGTTTATATATTTAAAAAAGTATAGTACACATTTAACAGTCGATTTCGCATATAAACGATCGATAACAGGGTTTCGAATGCGTAAATACAATAATAAATACGTGTTTTAATTTTTCAATTTCAATATTTTACCGCGCGGACGTGCGCGCAGTTACCGGAGCATCAAGCTATTATGCACGTTGACGTCTGTCGTACCGGTACGCCCATTTAAACGGATATTTATACACGTTCGGTTTTCGAATCGGTCGGTGGTTATTAATAACGGCCGCGACCTGTGCGCGTTTGTTTTTTTTTGTTTTTTGTTTTTTTTTTTATACACGCGTTCGAGTCGATTAAAAGATGAAAAAAAGAAATGTTTAAAACGCACGACATCCACAAATATAGATAATTCTTGGACCCGCACCAAAATCAATAAATACGTTGGAAATACGGCTCGATTATCGATCAAATACGGAACTCACAGTGTTAGCGACGTGAGCGGCGCGAAAACGATTCAAATAATAATTATAATAATAATGGTCCTGCGGACGACGCCACGGTGAACGGGGCTCATTTCTTAGACATATGTAATAAAGACGTATAATATACGTACGATAATAACGTATATGATAATACACACGTGTACATATTTTTTATACAATAGACCGTAGCTAACGTCGTCTTCGGTGTGTTATTATCGTGTGCGCGCGCGCGTATGAGCTACCGTACGACGACGCTGCACGCACGATATATGAATAACATTAAATCGTGAAATCTCGCGATTATTATACGTGCACGACAATTAAACACGACAGAGTCGGTACTGTAATACACGCCGTGGACCGCTGATGCTGCTGCTGCTGCTGCTGCTGCTGCTGCTTCTGCTGACGCTGCGTATCGGCGGAAACAATCACGCGAAATATATTTTTATTAATTGTCACATTGTTATTATAATCTCCGGAGATGAGATCGAATCACAGATGTATAAAACAACTAGATAGCCGACTCAACGAATAAAATTGAAGTCTAGAATCCATATGCGAACAGGGCAAAATACGATTGATTAATCAATGACATTTTATATTATTCCGTGAAATATAATTTTTCTGTGATTGAAACCACAGATATACAAAAATGTTGTTTTATAATATATCTGTTATCTTTCTATATGGATTCGGATCGAAACACAATTTTTCGATTATAATATTTATAAACTATAAACTATAGAGTGCAATTCAAGTAATTCAACATCATAGTGGTTTCTTGTTCAGTGTCTGATTGTGTCAATAGGAAACTGAAAGGAAGCAAAGTCCATTTTTTTTCGTAAGTTATACATTGTTATATCTTATGTAAATTTGTTTATAAGTTAGGTTATTAAGGCCGGTTCTTACAATGTCCGGTTAAAGTTAACGGACACTTAACCTGCGGAATTCTGCCGGTAAACATCCCACTAACCGTCGGTTAACCGTTAACAGGCACTTAACCGGACATTGTAAGAACCGGCCTAAATTGTTTTGAAAAAAATCATGGTGTGATTAAATATTTCATGGGTTAATCAATCGCATTTGCCCTGTTCGCATATGGCTGTTAGACTTCATCACTGAGTCGGCTATCTAGTTCTTTTATATATCTGTGGATCGAATGCATAACAGTATAGACACTTTGTTGTGCGGACGTTATAAACGAATATTTTATCGCCGTGCGCGTACACGTGCAGGTAGGATCATCTCCGGTGCAGCATCAGTTAACGGCGGCTTGCACGCGCGACCGCTCGAACAATATCATGATTATTGTCGTCGCGCTCCGGGAACGAGCGAAATGCGCCCGGCCGACTCATTTAGATAAAAATACGTAACAGTCGTATGCCTTACGATCGTATAAATCACTGGCCACGCGTTGGAATTCGTCGGAAACAAGAGACGGTCCCGTCTCGCGAACGAGACCGCTGGCGAGATTGTAATTATTGTTATTATTATTATTATTATTATCGTTTTCTGTGGCCGCAGCGACGACGGTGATATGGAGCTGTAAAATGTGTTGTCTTTCCATTTGATTTGTCATTTCGCTAGACGGTAGACTTTACGCACGACGGTGACGACGACCGGAATACATTATTATCATAACGTTGGCGACGGTTGCGGCTGCTGCGAGACGACGAGAGAACGAATATTATCCTTTATTTGCTTTTTTCCCCTTTCCTTAGCGCCTAATAAATTCGACGTGACTTATAGCGATGATAGTCCAAGATAAGTTATGAATAATTGCCATCGCACGGTCGTACATAATATTATCGTACGCACTCGCACGTGTGTGTGTGTGTGTGTGTGTGTGTGTGTGTGTGTGTGTGTGTGTGTGTGTGTGTGTGTGTGTGTGTGTGTGTGCGTGCGTGTGTGTGTGTGTGTGTGTGTGTGCGTGTGTGTGTAGTCATATCCTGGTTTCTTACTGACCGACGCAATGGGCGCATATTCGCGCCGCTAGCGAAATTTTGTTTCATGTAAACAATTTTGTAGTATATAACCTACTGTCGTATATAACATGTTTTTTACGCAACTGTTAAAATTAAAAAGAACAAAACCAAACGTTTCTGTCAACGAAAAACGCAACAACTTGTTTTCTTCGTTTCTTCTTGTTACTCATCGCAGTTGTGTTCAAATACTATAAAAAAGCCAATTGTAGACCATATGGAATACGGATCACACGTAGTTCGGTCGACGACTACTGATCCAGAACACTGCGGCTTATGATTTTTAACATGATCAATATAATATACGTGATTGTCAGGACTGGGTATGGGAGGCCTCACCGGGGATCGACAAATAAAGGGTCTCGTCTGTAATTAAATTAACCATCAACAATAAAATGTTTAATTAATTTATAATATATAACTTCGACGCTAATACTATTAAATAATTTTATACTTATACAATGTATTTATTGTATAATTATGCAATTCCATTAACACGGACCACAGACCATAGTACGTACGTGTTTTCAAATATAAAAACAATACATTTTTATCAATAAATACAATATAGAATTTTGTATGATAATATTGAGTACTTATTCCAAGGAAGAATGTTGCCTACTTGGCAATTATTAAATCATAAATATAAATTAAAATGCATATTACAATGTACCTACATCATACTCGTATTAATGTTACCAATCTTCACTCTACACGTGCGCTTCTTCCAGCTCTAACTCTACCACCTCTCTGTTACTTATAGTTATTAAATTATTGTAAATATGTAAATATTAGTATATTATCGTACTCACATTGTTACTTCTGTATACCTTAGACTACCGATTGTTAATTACCCTTAGCACTAAAAAATATTTTTAATTATCATGTTAATACCAGTTAAAACTAATTAAGTATATTGTCAAATATCCCTAGATATATATAGCCTTAGGCTAGGAAAGTCTAAATTTAAAATAAATAATAATAACAAAAAAAAATTAATATTACCACAACTATAATATAATACTCTTACAATACAATAATGGTACCCGAAAAAGGAGGCCTGTTACAGATAGGACCTCACTGGCCAGTCAATAGTATAGGCCAGTCCGACCCGGGTGATTAAATATGCGATTCATTCGTGTCAATCGTTAACACGGGTAATACAATGCGTATTTAGCCTTTTACCGTCAATTGGATTCGAATCTGACCTCGTCGTCTGAAATCGGGAATACGATACTTCACTGTTCGTTATGTGGTGGCTCGGGCGAGAAAAAAATAACTCTCAAAATGACTTTTTTGGTCGTTGCAAAACGATATCAAGTACACAGAACCTATATACCTAGATACGTTTTAAGATAAACGTAGATTTGAAGCGGAACTAAAAATGTGCGTTTCACCCGGTATTATTTTGTATCAGTAATGCAATTCTCAACGAACCGTTTGTGATCCGAAACAGTTTTTTTTTTTTCAATACCTTATAATATTTAAGATCATCTAGTAATATTTTCGAAATATCACTTTTGTGTCACTTTTGACACGCGAAAATCTCTCGGATCAATATAACACGTACATCGGGTATGTTAATTATATAATGATGAACAAGGGGATTTTTTTTAAAACCAGTCCGAATGGAAAATTAAAACCACGAATGGATTGTTGAAATATTTACTGTTTTACTCCGACGTGTTGACTCGATCGAAAAAAAATCTCGCTTAAACATCTGCTATATATATTATATATTCGATTTCAAATTATACGTTTATTATCGACCACGGTGTAGGTAAATCACTCTGATAGGTCGTACATTGGACCGTTGCCGAAGTCGCTACAGTGTTCAACATATTAATTGGTGATTCGTATGCAGTACCGCGGACAAACGTCGTGTTTCGAATGCTTATTAATGGCTATTTTTGAAAATTATTGTACCCACTTCGATCGAGGTGCGCTGTACTAAAAATGATCGTTGAAACTCGTGCAGGGGCATATCATCATCCTTGTCTACTACACGGGACACGTCTTAACAACGGGGCTGTTTGCCAATAACGCCCGACATTATTATTATCACACGCACTCGCACACATCGCACGTACACACAACGACACCACCACCACCACCACCACCACTTGACATCTTGATAGAAACATCTGTACACGCGCCGGCCGGTCAGTTACACGTATAAACGATACACACAAGTTTATATGTGTATATATAACAGTGTATCCGAGCAATGAATCAATAACACATTATCGATGCACGTGCGCTCGTTACTCCAATAGGTTGTCAGGTTTATCGATTTCGGTATCAAAACAAGTTGTCACCTTTCGAAAAATTTACATAATTATATCCAAAGCGCTGACGCCCGAATATAACGTACCGTTTAATATTATGCGTATTTCACATCACACTCACATATTATAATTATAATGGTCCGTGGTGGCGGTGGTTGCGTGGTTGTGGAATACACACACACACACACACACACACACACACACACACACACACACACACACACACACACACACACACACACAATATACATACACACCTATATTATAATAGTCGAGCGATTGTTACGACGACGACGCGACGGGGCAGACGCGGCCGTATAACGACGTGTGAAGAATTAAAAAAAAATAAAACGAGAACCGCAATTCGTGAAATTTAAATAAAACTAGTTTCACCGCGTGCACATTTTGTCGGATTAAACGATGCGGTTTTTTTTTTTTTTATGTAAATCATAACGACCGTACACGTACGAGTGACGGGCCCGGAGTGCGCCGCGGCTCGTGCCTACACGGGACGATATTATAGTCGCAGCGCACCGCGGGACGGACTACCGGCGAATCCGTACGATCTGCCTATATTATACTCTAAATTATAATAGTCTTCGTGTTCACGTGGTCATCGATAAAGTTTACTGCCACACGGTGTGATCAGGACGGCGCGACGGCTCGAGCGATACGTATACGTATATATACAGTCGAAGCCGCTTATTAGAAACAATTTGGGACCAAGGTGAAATGTGTCAATTATCCGATTGTTTCTAATAAGCGATTGGTTTGATTTGAACTATGAAAAAAAAAAAAAAAAATGAAAAATACGCGAAAAATATATGTATTTATGTATATTTAACTATGTATGTATAACATGTATATTTATCTATGTATGTATATTGTATATTTTAAAAAAGTGTGTTCAAACGTATATATTTTTCTATATTTATCCATCTTAGTTTGTTTTTTTGTTTGCGTCGAGTAACTCCATGACCATACGAGTATTCATACGAGTAATGCTGTCCAAAACCTATTTCATCCGTACGATACTGGACGACACTTTTGAGGACATTTTAGGAGCTTCTACAATTGCCTGAAAGCTTCTAAAATGTGCCTTAGTTTATTTCAAATAACCGATGTGATGTGTCAATAATCCGATTTATTTTCAATGTTCTAATATACGGCCGGTCCGTTCCGGGACATTTTGTTTCAATAACGCGATTGCATCAATTATCCGTGTTTCTAATAAGCGGCTTCTATTGTATATATATATGTATACATGTATATGAGCATAAAAAACAGAATGCGGTCGACGATTTCCCAATCATCGTTCGACTCGTCGGGCGCGTACGATTCGATAACAAGTATGGGTTTTGTTTGAAAATAATAAATACGTCCGTATTATTATATACGTGTATATTACACGGCGGGGTCGTAGTTGTTTCAAAAACGTGAATTTCTCGTTAAAAAAAAAACATACATATACATAATTTATTATAATAATAATAAAACGTCTTCGTGTTTGTCGGACATGATTTTATCGATATCAGCCTCCTTTGCGAACGATTGAAAATTAATAGAATCGATATGTCAAAGCGTGGCGATTAAAGCATGCAAATCATGGTCCTCCGAACCGGCCGCCAACAAACGAAAGACTAAAAGATGACGGTTCAGATATAATTATTAAATCGTATAAAAAAATACGATATTCGTTCGGACAGGCGGGACGCTCGATCATTCTCTGCGTAGAGACACTTCTGCGTGTTTTCGGTATATACGAGCACGTCTAACGTAGATAAAAGTTTCCGTACGAGTACGAATGATTTATTTCATACAAAACCTATTTTTATCGTTAGAAATCTTATGGCTTAATATCTCGAGATATTCGTTATTCGATCTTCGTATTTATTTACTGTTTTCGATTCGAGTTTAGCATTTTTTTATCTGCACGCTTACATCTGTTCCGTGTGATATGATGCCCGTTTCTCGCATTATGTGACGTGTATCGCTAATATCATAAACAAATAACACGAATTATAATGTAAAAACTTCACGTGTTCAATTATTGCCGGGCACAGAATCCTTGGACGGGGTAGTTAGAAAAAAACATTCCGATTATTATCGTATGATTTCCCTGCACATTGATTAAGACGAACGTTTAGAGTATTTTTCAAAGCGAAGGGCTGAACGAATGGATATAATTAATATCAACCGTGCGTTCTGTACGGTCGTGTCCCGATTCACCGGAATCCCATTTCACCGACGTTCCATTTCGCCGAAAATTTCGTTCCATTTTGCCGACGTTCCATTTCGCCGAAACCATTGGTATGCTTGAACACTTATCTTGGATCTTCCCTCAAAGTCACTATGTTTATAATACTTTACTATGCACTGTATAAAGTCCATAAAACCGATAGTGTGTGGGAAACTTTAAGTAATCTCACCATAGGCATAATTCATAAATTATCATCTTTATCTCACTACCGATGATCTATATAAATAAGCTTAAATAACGATGGAAATTATGAAACGACGCAACGACAGTTCAAATTGTATCAGTTCCGTAAAACCTTTCGGAGTATCACAGGCTATCTGGGATTTTCGTCAAGTCGACGAGTTCGTTATTGTTATACGAGCGAGTTTTATTGTAGCCGTTTTATTATTATTTTAAAATTAATATTGATAAAGGTATCCGCTATTTGAAGGTCTCCCATTGAAAAGTAGGGAAAACTTCCGCTACAGAGAGCTTTCGTTATTGTGAGGTGTCTATCGAGTAAAATTTAACTTTACATATAAATATAAAAAAAAAAAATTCAGCGAAATGGAAAAAAAAACAAAAAATACCAATTCGGCGAAATGGGATTTCGGCGAATCGGGAACGGACCTTCTGTACATGATAGCCGTGACGACGTACAATATATGAAAATTCGAGCGCACCGTCGGACGTTGATTATTTCATTAAGATTCAAACATTAGTAATTTTTACAATATTACTTGTTGAAAAACTTTGAGATTCCTACCTAAGAAAAAAAAATATGTTAAATCTATACCAATGACGGTAAAATACAATACTCGAGCCAGATAAATCCGTATGACTTTTAAAGGTATCGTATGAGTTTGATATTATTTTCACATTAAAATCAAGTGCTCGACGCACACGGTATATGCGCCCGACAACACAACACGTATGTTGGTTTGTGCGGGCACCGAGTATACTAAGTCGTACGTACGCGACGATACATAAACATAAAAGTGCGCGCACTCAAGTGTTCTGATCTTTATCATCTGTACGGAGAGAGACCGAAGAGCGACTGCAATTTTTTCGAGCGCTATTTGTTTCCCTCGATCGGCTGGTGGAAAACGGAGACTCGGAGGGTTCGGCGGTCTTTTGAAATGATACCTTTGCATCAATAACGGGAGAATTTATACCTGCGGTACGTTATATCTCAATGATATAACTACACGGTCGTTGTTGTCGGGACTTTTATATTAAATGATTATTTATAATATATATTATAATATTATTGGATTGCGGACCAACGCTAGGGAATTTATGCGCGCGACTCTCGGCGGCCGTTGAGGTTCTCACACGGATCGATGATAAACGATCGGTCACCGGCGGCGGTGGCCCCGTGGCGTATAAGTATATATTATAATACGCGTATGTGTGTGTGTGAGTGTTTTCTTACATATAAATATATGGAACGGTACTCGAGAGATCTATTTATCGGATGCTGAAAGCGAGCGCGCGCGCGATAAATAACACAACATGGGTTTTATTGGTCAGAGATGGGTTTATAGATCATCTCACCGCCACTATATAGTGCGGAAGGGAAATTTAAGGGGACGCAATCGATGGGCCGCGTGTACGCCGACGTATACAACGACAACGCGTCGCACTATAAGTTGCGACGCAACCAGTAAAATAGGGTTTATGTTGTAATAATAATAATAATAATATATCATTCTATATTTGAGCGCATACTGCACGTACATTCGATATTGTCCAACGAAAGCATAAAATAAAATTACGCTCAATAACATTGTCGTGCGGTAAAATGTATGAGAATGAAAAACACAAAAATGTGTACGTTAAGTCTGACGCATGTCGACATGGATCAATTAAAAGTTTTGGAATAATATGCTTACGTGATAAATGTGTTTTACGGCAAATCGAGGGTCGTTATCGATGTGATTTAGCTGTCAAAATTACCTCGTATATTTTGTGTAAAATCAAATAGCAATTTTTTCGTACAAAGAAAATTTTCAAGGGTGTTTCTTTTGAAAAAAAAAAAAATATATATCGACAGTATTTTTTATTGATTGAAAAAAAAACCGACATGCCCTGTTTCTGAAAAAGGTCCGTAAATCCTTCGAGAGAAAATAATATTACTTATTCGTTTAAGTCTGCGAAAGCGTTTGACTATTTCGTCAGAGACCACACCGTGTATGTGCGCCAAGTGTTGTATATTACATAATTCAATGGGATTCGTTAAATATTATCACCTCGAGACTTGGCCGATATATACATGTATGTATGTATAGTATGCTTGTTCATATATTTGTTTAGGGCTACGGAATACAATATTGCATACGAAAGTATGTGAAGGAGGTGCCTAATTGAAAGGCGGTCGTCTTTGAGTCTTTGACGGGAGAAGGGTGGATCGGACGGGCGCGCCGAGTCGGCCGTCTACGAAATCGGAGACGCCGAAGAGCGTGGTGACGATTGGGTTATATCGATCTTCGTGCAGGTATAGAAGTAGGATACGGGTGGTACGTATTGAATACAAATGTTCTCGCTTCTGGAAATATTTTTAAGTTCACCACTTCACGTCGTGTGTGTGTGTGTGTTTGGAATGCGACGCAGCAGCCGTCTACACGGCGAGTAGTGTGTAATAAACGAGACGTTTCGACGTTTTGTTTGCGTACGTGCGTCAGCTGCCGTAGAGATGGCGGTTCGTTTTTCGCCTGCAGAACAAACATTACGAAACGCTTTTCGTGTACGCAATTTACGTACACAAGCATTGTCTTTGACTGCGGCCGCGCGACACGTCGTCGACACCGTGCGATGGATATCGTCGGACATTGTGATGGATATCGTGATCGAGCAGAAAAAAAATGACGCCTTGCAAAATCACCAAAAACGTCCCCTATGTAATCAGCTGTCGCGGGAGCATTACCACCTTTTTATTTACATTTTATCGGTTCTCGCCGAGCAAACGATAAAATTCATCTCCGAAACAGTAAAATCAAGGGTTAAAATAGCGAAAATTTTCCGGCAGGACTCAGTTTATACTATATATTATTCTGAACAGCCCACAAAAAGGGAGGAAGCTATGAGAGATGGATTCCGGGGGCCTAGAGCTCCGAGATTATTATCTCTCGGACAAGACATTTTATTGATTTTTGAGTGGAATTTGAACGGTTTTAGTAAAAACGGTTTAGCACTCATGAAGTGTCGACAGGAGAAAGAGAACCGAGTCCTCTTCCACTTCATCGGAAACATTTTCGAATTAAAAACATCTTAGTAATATACTGCACATACTCCTCGGTATGGCATGCATATAAGATAAAGACAACTACACACTATATGCACAGCGTGTAAAATATTTCACCGCAAAATGAAAAATTCACTCTTTTATAGCCTGTTGATGGCGCAAAAATATAAAATAAAATTTTACCTCCCAGACGTTTGAGTATCGTGTTAAATGCATAAAAATAATAAAATGACGTTGAAAATAATTTCTGAACATAGATCAATACTTTGTACCGTCTATTTTACACACACACAAAAAAAAAACAGACTCGGAATTTTGTCGAATAAATCAAAAAATGAATTACCTAAGCAAAAAAAAAAACGTATTAAACATACATATTTTATTATTTTTATTATTCCTGTTCAACGAGATTCAATCTCGGCAATGATAAGAATTTTATTATTATTATTATTTTTTTTTTTTTTTTTTACATTTACATCCGCGTTGAGTTCGTCGGTATACGACTCGCTGTAATAGGTATTCTCATCCTCGCAGTCGACCGTCCCTGTTGCGTTGTGTAATCAAACGGTCCCGGCTTTCGCGCAAACCATTGCCAAATCGACGTCACTGGCTTTTAATTACCACGGACAAATGGTTTAAATATCAATTATTTATTTCTTCGAACACACACACAAAAATATAGCTATATACGTGCCGTGCCGACGCGCACAGTATATCATGTTCAATTAGTTGGAATTTAAATATTCCCGACTCGTGGCTACCTGCTGCAACCACGTATTATTATTATTATTATCACTACACACACACACACACACACATACACAGGTATCTACTGAAACGGGACATTTATTTTATCCCACTGTGCAGTGTGCACCGGAGATCGGTATCGACCCCGGCGATAATTGTAGGATTTATGGTACACGTCGTATCAGATAAGCAAATCGGCTGCAGTATTCCTCATTAAAACTTTTGGATTCTTATATATTATATTCAGTAGCATAGTTAATTGAAGACACATACACACTACCGCACCAGGCTGCGAGAGATACTTTCTAACGGATATTTATTTTTATTTTTTTTTTCGTTGTAAATTTTTATGAGATTATTGTTTGCGTTTTCTGCAATAAATTAAATTTCTGCTTATAGTCACTGCTCCTCGGACAGCGCAAAATACTATTTATTCGAGTGTGTGTGTGTGTGTGTGTATAGGCGCGGAAATGTCGAGTGGGAGGCCGCGGGGAAGACGGGGACGCGCGTAAACGTTTAACGAAGATATAATTAGAATTGATTTATTGTGATATCGAGAAAGCGAATACGGTTTGTTTGATTTATCCTTATCATTTAATTCCAAACAAAATATAATATTTAATTATTAGCTATGGACGCAAAAAAATGATTTTACTTAATATTCTATCATTGACATGACACGTTTGACCTATAATGAACTTCACATTCTGTACATCGCAAAAGAATTAAACTATTCAATATCAACAGTTATTGCGCTCGCATGCTCGTATACTGGTAAGTACTAC
Organism: Therioaphis trifolii; assembly: GCA_027580255.1. NCBI lineage: Eukaryota > Metazoa > Arthropoda > Insecta > Hemiptera > Aphididae > Therioaphis > Therioaphis trifolii. The sequence continues at coordinate 18,230,505 of CM050411.1, forward strand.
TTAATTCGCGAAAATTGTCTGTCTCAAACAAAATCTCATTTAACATAAAAGAAAGTGCTCAAGTGAGGTATGTAACCAAATAGGTACCTGTTTATTTTTATATTTCACGTATTATCATCACGATTAGCGATGTTAATATTTCGCATACTTTATTTCAATCGATTATCGCCCTTATATTAAATATTATTTTACGGAGCAACAAAAGACGTTTAAACGTTAAGTTTTGGCCAAGATTACGAAATCTTAGTACAGGAAGAATAGCATTCGATTTTAAATGGTCATGCGAATTGACTACACTACATATTATTATATTCGTGAAAAACGTTAGTACGTTCACCACCCTCCTTGTATTTTGAAATATTTGAGAACTCGGTATCGTGCAGATTTCGAAAGTAATTATGGAAAATCCGCGCGAATGTGATTACATTTATGTTCGCATAGTATTTTTGACGAATTTTAAGGAGCTAAATAGCCACGAAAGCGTCATATTTTACTCTTATCCATTGCTCGATGCACACTGAGAAAACCTAATAGTATAATTTATAGACGTTGTCGTACGGACACGACCGTCTTACTGAAATCGTGTTTCCGGCATTTCCGCGCCGAGTTTGAACGGGTAAACGGTGTCGGAGATAGCGAACGCGAACGCGTGCAGTGTAAAGTATTGTTTCGCAGACGTGTGCGTTTACGAGTGTATGCGGCGCGTTCGAATCCGAACGGTTTCAATTATTATTCGACGGCGGACAAAACTTTCACAAAACCGCAAAATTTACATTCAAACATTATCTCTCTCTGTGCGGCGTGTCATCCGACTTTGAGATGCGCGTCCCGCTGCAATGACCGTACTATAATAATTAGTTTTTACGATCCGTCGTACGGTCTTGAGCCAAGCACACGTGATTTTTAAGGCTCGACGACGCGTACGTGTGTTAGAGGATGACCCGCGGTAATATCGTATTGATTTTCTACTGTTGTGCAAGCTTTCGCTCGGAGAAAAAAAAAAGAAAATAAAAATGAAAAAAGAAAAGAAAATCAATCCCCCGGTGATGATAACGACTCTGGCATTGCCGCGGTCCCGTCGACCCGACGGTACAATATTATAATAATATACTGCCGCGATATACGTCGCCGTCAGCGATGACTGCATTCAAAGATGACACGTGATTGCTATGACACGAGACACAATACTTATACAATGTACGATCCGTGCAGCTTCCGCGGTACCTACTTCTTAGAACGCCCGTACGTACTGTGTGAAGCACCGATTATCCGTGAGCTGCTTGTCCACTGCACTACTTATTCACCGTTATTTCAATAAAATGCACACTTGAAATACAAAAAAAAACAAAAACTGCCGCGATAAAGCTATTGCATATTAAATAAATAAGAAGTTGATATAATTTTAAATTTTTTTATTACTCTAGTTATTCAGGAATTTGTATCATAGAAACTATAGGCCAATGATAACTAAAATATGAAACATAAGTTTTTTTTTTCTCATAAAATGAATTTGTTTTGTTGGTATGACAATACGGTTCGCCGCGCGGTACACAGAGAGGGGGATTACGGGATTCCACAGGTAGTGGTCATGCTTATTCGTTACGAAAAATTTTTTTTCAGTCACTACACCAGACCTGCGATAAAAGCTATTCAATAGCTTAAAAATACAAAAACATTATCATTTTAAATACATATTTTTATTCGTTACGTGTAACCGTTCTTTATATTCGTATTTAATTATTCAATTAGCCCTAGGAACCTAGTATAAACTTTGTCTAAGAATTACGTTTAGCTCCTCTGTCGATCAATGGCGTTTGGCAAAAAACAAAAATGTTCTTTATGCTCCAGAGTTATACCACGTGTAAGAATAATCTAGTGAAAATGTTGTCTAAAATAGGTAAACTATGTAGGTAAATGGTATATATTATACTGACGCCTTGCTCAAAATCGTTCACAAAATAAATGATACACCGTTTCTCCAATATTAAAAATACCACTTGACATTAATCATGTTGTCACTGAACTGAAAAGACCAACTTACATCATCATTATATTACAGGCGGGTTTTTAATTTGCAGGACCAATAGTTTTTAAGAGATAATCAAGATATAAGCGTTGAAAGTTTGGAGTAGGTAGCGAAATGTTTGCCAAAACTAAAAGTTTGTGGGGCATTTCCAGATCTAAAACATTGTGTAGAAAAGAAAAAAAAATGTTAATATAAAAGTTTTCTGAAAAAATATTGTCTTTCGGAACATTAATTTAAAATTAGTGGTTTCCATAAAACTAATAAATTAAAAAAAAAAAAAAAACACGACGATACAAAATAGAAAAAAAACATTAATTTCTTTACACAAAAATGTAGTTTATTATTTTTTTAAATTATACACAAAAAAAAAATCATATTTATGCGTTACACCATAAAGTTTTAATCGGGGTGAACGTGCTAAATAAATCGTGGTAAATTTTTCAAAGACTTGTGTGTTTGCACAAGACCGCGGGCGTTTTCGAACGTGTCGGGCGAATGATTGATCGCTTTAGCGCTAGGCCCCGTTGTCACAGTGACACCACAACCGCTGCTCCGTGGGTCTCCGAGCAATGCGGTACACCGTGTACGCGCACTACATTTACGGTGTGGTCAGGCCGTTTTGGTCAGAGGGCGCGAAAATTTCACGTGCACAGCGCAGCGAGGGTTACGCGGTTTTTCGCCAAAGTGTAGCACGCCAACGTTGTTGATGTTGACACGGTGTACGTAATGACGACAACGCCAGTGCTCGGCTCCAGGAATTCGAATGATAAATCGGACGTTTAATTTAAATTTAATTTAATTAACGACGTAATAGCGAACACAGTATATAACACGCGGTATGACAAGTTACAATTTAGTAGTGACTTTTGATGTTGAGTGGCGTGAAGTGACTCGAACTCGGGTAGCTGAATACGTCTCTCGGTGGCCAGTCCTTAGGCCTGTTATACAATAATCGATGTTGACCTCGATCCAGTGATACCCGATGAGCTAGGCGTCTTTTTGTGTTTTTCATTTGTATTTGAGGATTTTGGCGGTGCATGTGCGATTTCCTCCGAGTTTAGACATATACAATTATGGCTTGTTTCATAAATGACTAATAATTTAAAATTTCTATAATATTTATTTTACAACTAAAAGGTTGTAACTAAAAGGCCAGTGTGTTTATTAGGATTGCGTAGCATATTACTATAGTATTTACCAATCAAATCGACTACCTGTATAAAACGACTACAATTATTGCAGTGTAATATTATCGTCGTGTACATTAGAATACTGTCGAATCGGAGTGAATTAAATTAAAATCGATACACGAAAATATTATCGAAAGCCCTCAGTATTTTTGTGAAAACCTTTATTGAGTTTTGCAAGACTTTTGTATAGATTTTTTCGATTTTTTTTTCAGGGCAATTTTTCAGTCGATTCCAAATAGCCGTGCCTAACCGTATGTGCCTAACCTTATATGTGACCTAACGTCACACGTTTTTTTTTTCAACCTATATTGGGTTGGTTTACAATATTTTTAACATCGCTCTCCACTCATCACGATCTTCGGCAAGTCTTTTTAATCCGGCGTAAGTACCAATCCCTGCGTCATTTTTCAGTTGAGATATGTACGAGTTTCTTGGTCTTCCTGGTGGTTTCCGTCCTTCAATCGCACCTTCTATTATGGTACGATGCAATTCTTCGCCATGACGTAAAACGTGTCCCATCATGTCCCATCGTCGTCGCTTTATGGCTTTAATTATGGATCTTGTTTCTTCAACTTGGGTCAGAACATCTTCATTTGTTACTCTTTCTGTCCAGTTTAATTTTTTCCATAATATGTCTCCAACACCACATTTCAAACGCTTCAAGGGATCTTTTTTCTTTTTCATTAATAACCCACGTCTCGCAGCCGTATAATGCGACACTCCGCACAAATGTTTTTAGAAATGTCATTTTTGTTGCTCTGTTGATTTTTTTCGAAACCAAAATTTTCTTTTTCTTGATAAAAGCTGTTTTTGCTTGCCCGATTCTTTGTTTGATTTCCTGCGAGCTTCTTCCGTCAGATGTTATTAAACTTCCCAAGTATTCAAAACTGGAAACTTGGGAAATAAGTTGGTTTTCTAAATAAATATTTGCGTTTATTGTGGGTTCACGTGCACAGACTAAAATTTGTGTCACAGACTATAACGAGTGTCCCAGCCGCGCGGAAACGTCGCCGCCTCCAAAGCGCGCGGACAGGACGAGAACGACTCGGAACGATATAATCGTACATCCCGTGTTGTGAAGGCGTTCGGCTCGCGGAGGTCGACGATGTGTTCGATCGCCGGCCACGCCGTACGACGACCGGCCGGCATTGGGTAGGTACGTGCGGAATCGAACGCGCGACGTCGTACGCCGCAGAAACTCGGGAACACGACGTAAAATTTTATAAATAGTAGAAGAAAAAAAAAACCGTACGTGCCGCCGCCGTGTAGTATACGTATAATAATTATCGTCATCGTCGCGCGCGCATGTGTGAGAGTATGGATTTCGAGTGGAAAACAAATTGGACGAGCTCAGTGACCCCGTCGTGGTCGTCATCGTGGTCGTCGTCGTCGTAGTCGTCGTCGACGGCGGCGGCGGCGGCGGCAGCGGGTGACCCGATCCCAAAGCAGCTTCAGATAAATCACAGGCGGTTTGAAGAAGAACGCGAAGGAGAAGGATATAATAATAATAATAATAATATATACTCGTGTACGACACGACGCGTACGTGTGTGCGCGCGTGTGAAAAAGGAGAGAAAACATAATCCCGAGTCTGGTTATGATATCGCGCCCCGCGTGTGCAGTACCCGTGCTCGTTCGATTTACATAAATACGATGAAAAATCCAATAAATTACTCACGAAACTTGATTAAGTTTCTATGCCGCTCGCGCGCGCTCGCGTATAACATATATATGTGTATACAAACGACCATAAGCGCTGCAGTTGTTCCTCTAGCGAGCCGCAAATTATTCACACGGACCGCCGCGCCGCACGGGCACACGTAGTTGTATATATACCTATAACGCACATCATTTAATACCGTGTACGTACGAACGGATGTACACCTAATGCGTATATATGTATATATATATATATATTATATATTATATTATACGCGCTGCCGTTAGGGACCGGAGAAAATTAATAAAAAAAAAATAAAAAAAAAAAACAAATCGGATCGTTTCACGAGCGCTATTAGTCGTCCTCGGCGCGCGGCAAACGCACATGCTCGTGCAACACACACACACACACACACACACACACACACACACACACACACACACACACACACACACACACACACACACACACACGCACACACGCATAGGTATAGGATGTTATATGCGTACGCCTTTCGATACGCGAATTTGAAAAATCGTTTCGAGCAAATTTTATCTCCTCTTTCTCCCTCCAGCTGCCCCCCGCCGAGGCGGACGCGAATATTTGTGTAATTTATTTTCACACTCTGCGTCCGTCACCGACCCGCGAGAAACGCATTTATATAAACGGCCGCCGTTGTGTAGTCGTGTGCTCGTATACGCATATTACGTATGTATTATATTATACCCATGATATACTAGGAGTCTCACGGATATTTACTTATTTCCAATATCTTCTTATGGTTGTTAATAAGCGTAAGCAAAGTCTATTAGTTTTTTTTTTTTTTTTTTTTTATGTAAGTATTACAGGTCGTGAAAACCACAATTTTTTTATTTATATCGTATTATGCATATAAGTACTTTTTAGTAAAAAGGAATTATTCGATTTCAAGATAGCTATTTTATCGAGTTAATTTTTCGGAATATGTTCGAATGAGTTCGAGTTCGCCTCGCAGTTTCGGTATCATTACGGTTATAATATTTTGTTCGATAGTTCAACTCGACATTTCGTATACTTAGTTTACTGTATCGGACACTGCGGATCTCTTTAAGCAAGATTAAATCTCGCTGCGCTAACGAAATCGCAATTATTATTGAATACGTTTTCCTCGAGTCATAAAAAATATTGCAAATAAATTATCTAATCTGCCCACTGCGCAAAAGATTACAGATTGTAAACATTAATTTTTAAAAAAAAAAAAAGAATGTATTTTTTAATGGTTAGCTATTTTGAATTTTATTTTTTATCTGGAAAACAATGGATCGCGATTTATTATTTTACCCGTTGTGTTTCTACGTATACGTAATAATGATTCAAACCCTTTTTGAGATTTAGATTCATTTGAATCGAAAACGAATTCTGTTCACGCCCTAAGGGTGCAAATAAGAATGCCAATACGTCTGTATATTTATTCCGATCGTCGTGCGTTTTGTGTGCAACTAGACTATAGAGGTAGCGTCCTTTGACCAAATATTACCATCCATCATCGCATTACTTGCAGTTTTACATCGATGGAATCTTGTCACAGGACGGCCACCCCCTCGATGCGATATGACGTAGAGTCATATTATCAGCGAGCGTGTGAACCCGACGGCAGCGGCATATCACAATCGACTTTGTTCACGTCAAACCACCTCGTGATTTCTTGCTTTGCCGTCTGAAAGGGAATCCCTAATGCAATATATTACTGCCCTTTAAACTCCATTGCACATTTTTCCCGATTGACGTCTTATATGAATTTTAAAATGTGCACATAAACTAAATATTGTTAAAAAAAAAATCCGTTTTTATGCATATTTAGTAACATTTTTTTTTTTATTTATATACTCATTTTGAAGAAATAAATATCAAATCATTTTCATTAATTTTTTTTAAACCCACATTTATATTTAGGCTAAAACATATCATCTTGATTACTGATTAGGATATGATTTAACTAACACGAAACATCCAGAAATATAATACGTAAGAGGCTACGTATATTTCATAAATATTACTATAATAAATTTACATCAGTTAAAAAAAAAAAATACTATAATTGGTTCATTGCGTACCGTATAATAGCTTTAACGCATGATATATTACGTCATGCCATCTAGAAAAAACCAGTTTTTTATTTACCTTGTTTAATTTGTTCAACTTGTAATTATTGTTTTCTTAATTTCATTATTGTCTTTTCTTCTTGGGAGATCAGCTTCCATGTATAAGGTATCGTTTTCCACTCGGGCGCGTCTAATAGCGATCGATGTAATTAAAGCTATTCTTTCTAGTTTTCGAGCCATAAAATCTTTTTGTGACCCATTTATTTTTATTGCTTGTTCTAAGAGTTCGGGTTGATAAGATATATTTATCGTTTTTTTGACCGAACTCGAATCTTCTAGAAACGCCAGATTTCTGTTCATCTGTCACGGCTGAATAATGTGTAGCGTATAATTCGTTTTTTATATCTTTTGTTTTACACTTTTCCTTACTCACACATAGCTTTTTATAGCCACGTTTTATGATCATCCCTCGGTGTATTATTTTTATTATAAAAACTAGACTGTATCTTTACAATCCATCTCGTACATTTAACTCGTAGAACCAATTTCAATTTTATTAACGTACGTTGGCATTCTACGTAATGTCAAAAAATAATTATAGTTATCAATCACAATTAATAGCAAAAACAATTTAAGTCACTTAATATGTACCTATTCGGCCGTAGTAAAAATATTCATTAAATAAAAACACTTTAAACACTAATACCATATGTATACACACACGCACACACACACACACACAAATACATACCTTTATATTTTGATGCTACAAAATGTAATAAACGTACCTACGCACACTATTTCAGGGCACGTATATATATGGGCAGTAGGTGGATCAAAGTCGTGTTTATTGTTTGGAGATGTTTATGCTCGCGCCTAGGATCGTTTCAAATTCAAAACCAGGTAGGCCGGGTCCTGATATGTTGACACGTCTTACGACGCCCCTTAACTCTGATGAGGGCAGGTGCCGAATAGTTTTTTCTCTTATAAATGTGGATATTCGTTGTAAAAGGTACTATTAATTATATACGAAGGTATTCTACGGGGGGGTTTTTTTTTTATTCATAACATATTTTATTTCACTTGTTCGACGTAACAATAACAGTTTGTATAATATTATACATATATATATGTTAAACAAACGGTGTAAGCTTACATAGAAAGAAGAAAAGAAAACGCACACGTCAATGTGCGTACATACCGACGGTGTCACAGATTTCCCTTTCCCCCTGGCCAGCGTTATTCTATTCTTAAAAAAATGTCATTATATGTACATATGTGTGTATCAGTTACGTATAATCAATAAATAGAATAGCGTGCGTATCGTCTGCGCACAGACTTTGGGTGCCGTCGCATTCGTGGCCATATTGCTCCTTGGTGTCTCGCAGATGATCGTTTTCGATTTTTTTTTTTCTCTCAACTGTCCCTCCACATTCCATCGCACAATTTCTCCTTTTTCGACGTACCGTATTGCCGCATTTCCGTGTACACACTCACACATTACAATATTATAATATTTATCTGCTCATACGTACAAGCCTTTACCCGTACGGCGTGAGTGTGTGTGTGTGTGTGTGTGTGTGTGTGTGTGTGTGTGTGTGTGTGTGTGTGTGTACATTATCGTTTATCGCACGTCCGACTCGGTTTTATGACACACACGCGCGCGCGCGCGCGCCGGAGCAGTCGACGAAGTGTGGTGGTGGCGAGGGTCACAATAAGCTGCCGTGGCGGCACGAACTCTGACCCAGGCGGCGACTCCGACCTGTACATGACCCCCATCGGCCAAACCTCCTCGCAACATCCCTGCCGGCGATACGGCATTCGATTTACACTTCCGTTTTGTACACGAGCGTTAGCCTGACACGACGACGACTACGACGTTTGCTCAGACGATTAGATTTAAATAATTTCAATTCACCCGGACGCGTGGTATAAATAATTTAAACGGGTGCCAAGTGGTAAGTTGTGGGTCATTGTATAAACAGACAGACGTCAACGTGTGCTATGTGCGTGTGTGTGTGTGTCATCGAATTGCAGGCTCAACAATAGCCCGACAAATATTTATTGAAATAAAAAGTCCTCTTAGTAAATATCTCTCAGAACAAATATCTTTATACTCGATGAGAGATGAAAAAAGTAGATCTCAAAAGCATAAAATTCGGCACGGTCTATACGAACGATATCGTGAGGCAAGGCTGTCCACAAAAATCACAGGTTCGTGATTACGACCTTCACCCGTACTCGTCGTCCGTCACATTGTATTTAAATGAATTATTCGTCTTGAAAATTTATTTTAACTGGATTTACCGTCATTGTTTATAAATCCATGTCATACGATAATGTTTATGCCGTATTTTACAGGTATACCACGGCGCTCAGAAAACGAGTGCATAACACATACACACACACACACACACTAACAAAGTATACATATGAACATATGCTTACAAGTATTTATATTATATATTTCTGTTGAATGTGTCGACATTGTATATAAAAAGGTATCGATTATATATATAATAAAAAATTATGAATATTTTCTTGTTGTAGAAAACATAAGAAAAAAAAGGGAAATGAGGGATTATGACGTAAAAGTCATTTATTGCGAAAAATCTTTAGGTAAAAAATATAACAAAAACTGATACATAAGAATTGTATTGTATTACTCTGTCTGTTTTATTCCGTGTTAATTTCATATAAGGTTTCATAATTAGTATGTAATTTTGTATCCTATTATGTATAGCGTACCTCTTTACCACCATCACAAGTATTGCGCTTAAAGGGGGTAGATACTTTATTGTAAACATTCAAATAATATTGTGTAAATCATCTCGTTTATATTTTACAATAAAATTACTTTATCAGAAAAAAAAAGAATATATATATATTTATTTATTTATTTATTTATTCGTCGGGCCTTCACGCGAGAGCTCTGTCAGCGAGACTCTGTTATCTGTAACGAGATATTAGCCGCGTACAAACAAACGTATTGTAACAATTGTTACATCATTAATTATACTTTAGAAATATAATACGTACAATAGGTACATATTATATATTATATATATATGTATGTATGTATGTGTATCTTGTAAACATAACATGTACAATATGCTGACTAGATATTAAGCTCCCCCCTATTTTGTCTCACATTCATTATTGTAAGGGTACGGCCAATTACTAACATGTAAGAGAACGGCAGTTCTCCGCGACGACCATCACGCACTAAGAACTCCGAGACTCTCCCACAATTTAGTATTCGTAACCCGACTCATTTATGTATAAGAATAATATATAATATAATAATAATAGTTATTTAGACCAATCTGCATTTATTTGTAATATTGGCATCCTAAATACTATTCTTGCTCCCGAGCTACGGTTACAATATATTCAAAAGAGACAAACAAAATGCATATTTTGAGTAATTTTTGTTTTCAGGGCATATTTTACATTTTTACACACTATTTAATACTTTTTGAGGCATATTTAAACTCAATTCAATTTTTTTCACATCGACGTTTTTATTTCAAACAACACAGTCAAAATGTTTGGATAAAAATATTATTACTTTTAATTTTTGTTCCAACGTCGTACAAAATTTACATCAGCATCACGTTAACGTGGATATTTTTGTTTAGTACCAGAAGAAGAAATATACAATTAATAAAAAGTCAATCAATAGAAATAAAAGTTACAGCTTGATTAGGGAAATTACGAGAAATATGTATTTTATTTATTTGGCGATGGTATAAAATATATTAAAATTAAGTAATCGTTTTAACTTATTGTAAAGCCTATTTATTTTAGTAATTCCTACTTTTAAATTAAATCGTGAAAAAAAAATTAGGTGCATATTTTAAGTGCATATTATAGGGTTTTTAAGTGCATACGTTCTTGCATATTTAGTGCTTTTTTAGAGCTACAAGTCCTCTGCCCTGCTCATATTTAACCGGTCATTCCCGACCACGTTACAGTATTGATTTAAATGCGTGGAATAATGGCGCGCACAGAGCCAAAGCCACTCGAGGAACCGCGAGACGATAATAATTATACGTTAATAGCGACTCGGGCTCTCCGCGCCATACCCGTGATGAACGCACGGCGGCGACGATACGCCGTACGGGCGCGCGTATAAGTCACACGGGCGTAAACGTACGCAACACACTGGAGCGCATGAGATTCACAGCGGGTGGCTGGCGGAGGCTCGTCGTTGCCGGTCGATTATAAAAACGCGCGTATATTAATTAGCAAAAGCCGCGAGACGGAGAGGATTCTCGCGCGCGCCTCGGGTCCTGTCCGCGGCGCGACGGGGTCCGGGCCGGGTCGTGGCGCGGGCGAAAAAGGCGGAAAGACCTGCACGCGCGCGCGATGATGCATTGCTGACGATATCGTTTTCCGACGACGCCGCGGTCTCGTGGCCGGAAGTGTGTGTGTGTTGTTGTGGTCGTACGTGCGATCCATACACACACACACACACACACACACACACACACACACACACACACACACACGACAATCGACGGTTTACTTCATACGTGTGTGAGTGATTAATACACGCACGGCCCGAATCATCACACAGTGTGTGTGTGTGTGTGTGTGTGTGTGTGTGTGTGTGTGTGTGTGTGTGTGTGTGTGTGTGTGTGTGTGTGTGTGTGTGTGTTGCACGGTATTATTAGTCCAGTCTTGGGTAAGTATTCCGAATACTATATTCGGAATATTATTTAGGTATTCAGAATACTTTTAAAATATTTTTCCTAACAGTATTTCTAGCTAGTACTCAGAATACATTTGGAAGTATTCTAAACACTATATTCGGAATACTTTAATAGTACTAATAAAATAAATCTACCTTTAGAACAGGAAATATCAAATTTTTTAACCAAAAGTCCAACTAAAAGTTTAGATTCTTTAATTGAATCTCCAACAGTAAAAAAGTGTTTGTAAAGTTCATTACACCACTGCCAAGCAGTGCAGATGTAGAGCGTGTCTTTAGTGTTGGTAGTGCCGTATTGACTAAAAAAAAAGGGGGGTAATGACGGATGATAACTTCGAGCACGCATTGATGCTTAAATGTAACGAAATGTTTCAAATGTAATTTGAAAGTGTTTTCAATTTTATTTAAATAATTACTTTTTACATTCCTAATTTATAGTATGTTTTGTTTTTAATTGTGCCTATCCTAATGAAAAATTCAAAAATTATAGGTGTTGATAATATGATTTAGTTAGATTCATAAAAGATAATAATAGCAGATAATTGCTATTATATAACATTGTAAATCGTCAATTGTCATAGTTAGGTACATAATAATTATAATTATAATTTACAAACAATATCTTTAAATATTGGGTATTATTTTACAAAAGCAATTATTTTATTGATATCTAAAACAAAAAATATTCTAAAAGTATTTCAAAAGTATAAATACTATTTCTAAAGAATAGTTTTATAGTATTCTAAATACTTGATTCGGAATACTATTTTATGATGTATTCGAATACATATTCGGAATACTATTTTTCAAGAGTATTCGAGTATTTATTCCAAATACTTTTTAAACGAATTTTACCCAGGACTGATTATTACTATTATTATTATTGTAACTTTTTTTTTCTTCGTTAAAATTAATACGCCACGCGTCCGAGTTATCGTTGTCGTAGTGTTCAAAATAATATTATCACGATCGTCTGACCCATACGCTGTTATATAGGCCACGTATCGAGCAGAAATCGTATTTTTTTTCTCTCCCGCGAAGGAACCGCCGCATCGCGAAATCAGTCGAAAATAAAAAATTAAAAACCGTCACGCGCCTCCTCGAAACCGGTTGATCGCGCTCATGATATATCGTACCGTCTACGTACCGTGGCACGACGCGCGTTTCGTACACCCGAATATTAAAAATATATTATTAAAACGACGATAGTGAAAATAATGCATATTATCGCGATTCGCGGCACCGCGTGATAATAATATTATAATATTATATCGTACACGTAAGCACGCTCGGCGTGTATTATCGGCTGCGTATATCATAATACGCGCATAATGTACAGAAATCGTTATACATGTAAAACGTTTTGATACGGTTTGCGGTCCATCGCGGTTTATCGACTTAGACCATCGGCGTAGACGTTCGGCCGACCGATTTTGTTTTATGCGTCCGATATCTGCAGTCGGTGTAGTATAACGTGATTTATCGCGATGTACGTTATTGCGCACACTGCGTTCGCGGTTTGTCGAGGAAATCGGTGAAACCCGACGATGTGCGTGTATTATTAAAAATTAAGACGCGGGGTAAGCGCCGAATCGACGGGCCCCGCCGAGATACAGATACAGAGGTCAGAAGTCGAAAAGAACGTCGGGATTTTAGAAAAAAAAAAAAAAACGTTTTTCCATCTCGTGCCTCTTATTATACGTAATATAGCTGGAACGCGTAGGTTAGCTTAAACACGAAGCCGGAAGTTTTGTAATCGCCGCGAAAACCGAAATCGTTAAATTATCATGATCCGTACCCGTACGATAATATATACATTCGGCGTTCTCGAACAATAATTGTCTTGTCCGGTCGTCGTCGCACACGTTTAATGTGTATTATGAACGCATCCGATTGTATAACGGTGCGCGCGCGCGGGGGCAGCTCGACACATTTCGCTCGAGGGCCGGTCGACCACGGCCGTCCGTGCTGTCGGTGGGCCGCCGAACGTTTTACCTTTCACAGATAACAGCCATTGCCCACATTGACGTGTACGAAGATTTCAAGGGTGTACGTGATAATATACGGAATGAATCGACTCGAACACACATCACTAATGGTTTCGAGTGCGAAATATTCTCACGCGTGTATTGTATGCAGGGACATTTTTCAAACACGCTCGCCCCGTTTTTCGTCCGGTATAGTTCATTTTTATATGAAACACTTAAAAAACTACGTTTTTATCAACAAAAAAAAAAAAAAATTCTTTCTTATTCATAATATGGTGGTTTGAGTTTTTAGTTTTGTCACACGGTAAACACTACTTGTATAATGATTAATACAATATGAAAGAGACCATTTTTTTTTAGAAAATTTTTTGTTTTAGTTTTTTTATTATCGAACCATTAGTTTAAGAAGTATCTATTAGAGTTTTAAGTTTACAGAACAGGTGCACGAAAACGTACGACCACTATTCCACTGCTCTAAAATTAATATTCTTACGTCTCTTAAACTATTGGTCCAATAGTTCAAATTTGAATTACACAAACATTCATTAAAAAGTATTCTTTTTTTGTAATTATTATGTTATAAATAGTGATGACGGTTTAAGAAAGTTAATTAACATTTGAAAACAATTTTTTTTTCATAAAGTTTTAATTTTACATGAAAAACAAAAATCAAATGAGAGCCATACACAGGACTTAAAATTTGACGAAGATTCTTACCTTGTATACGTAATTAAATATTTCGAGACGTCAAGGTGACGAATTACGGAGGTCGACGCTACGGCGGCGGTGGCGGCAGAGGACGTGACAGACATGGAACGAAATTATAATACGCAACAAATCTATCGACGTTCGTAGTTTTATCTTTTTTGACTAGACGTTTGCGCGCGGCACCGCAAAGGCGATATGCACATACGAGCGTCTCCGTGTGTGTATGTGTGTGTGTGTGTGTGTGTGTGTGTGTGTGTGTGTGTGTGTGTGTGTGTGTGTGTGTGTACGGGTACGAGCCGCAACCGAGTGAAAGCCGCGACCAAGAAGTCGTAAATTATAACATCAATGAATAGCAATAATAATAATAATAATAATAATAACAATAATAGTTATAACACAACTCCGCCGAGCTAGACGTCCGTGTAATTGTCACGTCCTGTAATCGCGTCCGTTCCGAGTCGTCGGATACGCGTCAAACTGCGCTTTTACGACGGCCAAGACCATAATACGGTCTGTGGAATACGTATTTTCCGCGCGCAGACACGTTGACGCGATCGATTTGCTTTTTCTCGTACTGGGTGTAGTCTACCGGGTGTATCACTACCGCGCAACATCGTATTGTACGTATTGTTAGCTGGTTCGCTTTGACTCGACGTCTCAAATTTTGACCAGCGGTACGAGCGAAATGTGTGTCATGTTCCAGCCGTGTACGTTTCCGGTGAGTTTTAGTCGTGCGGTCCGGCTTATCCGTTCGTATTCGTAGTTTTTTTTATTATTATTATTATTATTGCTGTTAACTCTTTATTCAGAGATACTATGCATGTACGATGACATGTATTTATTGGAAATACCTATTTGTATTTTATCCATGTAAATCTGCGCCGAAAAGAACCTGTTGATCACCCCTGTCACGAACGGTTTTCGACTTTCATCATACACAAGTATACACGCACGTATACTATAATATGAATTATAATAATAATATAAATGTGCTACGGGGTTATATTCTCGATGATGAATATCCGAATACCATAAATCACCGGGATATTATGCGCCCGTATATTAATGCGCGAAACGTTTACTTTAGAATAATCATAATTTTCGTAAATAATGTTCGGTGTCCAGAGGTCAAGTGTTTAAATTAAAAATTGGTTTCACTGCAGTCATCAAGTGTATGAATTATCGTTATTTAAATTTCGAATACTGTCCATTCGACTGCATCGGTAATCAAATGGGTTTAAATCGGTGTATAGGATTTCGAAACGACGTATGAAAAATATCAAATTATGCTAAACCGAAAACAAAACTAAAATCCAGTCGGCGACCGCTTTGCAATATGCGATGATGATGATGCAATTTAAAAAAATTTTATTTGGGTTTTAGAGATCAGTGATAGGGATAGATTTTGTTTTCACGAGATCAAAAATTTCGTGTCACACGAATACACGAAAAAAAAAAGGCTTTCAAGCAACTTCTAAATTGAATTGAATTTAGTAAAATATATTTTACTGGGCTTTTAAATTAAAATCGAAGAATTAGTAAATTTTTTTTTCGTCACGATTTATTAGAGATTTTTATCGGAAACCGTTTGTGAATACAATGTTTTCCATACATACAATATACGAATTAGGCTAAACCAGGGGTCGGCAACCTTTTTTGACGTATGAGCCAAAAGTTACAATACACAACATTTTCCAGATTTTAAAGAGCCACTAAAAATGTTTGTAATTTTTTAAAATATAAAGTAATTTTTTATTTTTAATAGACATAATAATAATAAAATTAATTAATAAAAATATAATAAATTTATAGTAAAAAAAACATTTTTTAATAATAGGGACGGCGTATGACTAATTAGTTTTACATAGATAGCATCGCGATTATCGGTTTTAACGGCATGTACTGTATATAGTCTATAACATTTTACAACGATAGACTGCAGTGCTCCATGCAGGCAATATCAAATTATTTTATAGATATTAAATATTGCTTTTGAACATAAAATATTAATTTTTATATGTAGCTGGAGAGCCGTGACTTTAGACCGAAAGAGCCACATGTGGCTCGCGAGCCGCAGGTTGCCGACCACTGGGCTAAACGATATAGGTACAAATTTTTTTTCTGACCCCTCATTTACCCTATCGTTTATAATGTAATATAAAACAAATGGTTATACATTTTTGTAATACAGTGTAGCTGCTCAGGTCTGTTTATCCTGTGAACAGAATGTGTAGTTTCAACAACGATTTAAAATAGCGCGTCTCTACATCGACGCTTGGTGGATGTTATACGTACACGACGTTGGCGTGCTCATGCACACCACGTCCTTCCCAAAGTGTATTATATATTGTATACGCCACTACTACCTACATAGGTCATATTATCGTATACTTCGTATATACTCCGATGTCAGTACATCGTACTCAACAACCGCGACGGTATTATGTACGATTATTACGATTGTTATAATAATTTGACGAAACAATGCGCGATAGGCGATGATGATACGTATCTTGACCGTTTATAGATCTCGACGTACACTTTACAATGTACGATCGACGGACTCGCGGACAGACACACACGCGCGTGCACGCACGCACACACACACACACACACACACACACACACACCGCACCCTCGTAGGAGCATTCCCACGGCCCATTCATAGGAATAGGTGTACGTACACACGTTGAAGACGAGCCGCGAGGCTGAAACAATATTATTATTATTATTGTTTCTCGCTCTTCTTCTACTCCTTTCTCTCTCTCTTCTCTCTCTCTCTCTCTCTTTCTCTCTCTATCTCCGTTTTAATTAATTCCGTGGCCGCACTTTGAACCTTATGCGCTTACTCGCAGTCCACATCCGACTCCGAAACTATGACGACGACCGGTTCCACACACGTGCAGTGTGCGTGACCGCTTCGCGATTATGTAATACTGTACCAATACTCGAACAAAATTTGAAATCTACCCTGTATAATATAAATTATTGTACCTGAAAATATTAATCTAAAACTATAACGAATTCATACTTGGATCCGAGTGAGGTATTTCGTAGTTAATTTATCAAGGTGGTTGTTATGATGAGCATCGAGAAAGTTTGTAGTTATTTCCCGATCACCTATTGATTACCGACTATGACCAACCATTAATGTTCGAGTTAAGCTTATGAACTAACTAATATGAGTAACGACCCCCTTGATTGGCATCGGATGTGATATATTAGACGGGTAGTGTAATGAGTTTAATAGGATGTACTTCTACAAGTGCTGTTGTATATGATCAACATACAGCCATTAATCGCATGAATCTATCAATTAACATAAACTTCATCGACGATCGTTATTAGCAACGACGTGAAGATATAAACTTTGAAAAAATGAAATTTTCGATTTTAAGTCCTGTTCAATTTACTCATAAGCCATATATATATATATATATATATATATATACTTCTATTTGTAGCCATTTAACACTTGGATAAAATTTGATTCAGTGAATGTTTAAAAGGTTTAATTGTTTAAATACGATAACACTTATAATTATTATAAATACATAATTACAGCAAATTCAGTTATTTTACGATAATTTATAAAATACCTCTGTTAAATTTTTATTAATCGTGTATCTAACGTTTTACATTTTCGAAAACTCTGAACTAGAAAAAAAATGTCTCTAAATTCTATTCAGAACTGTTTACAGATTCTAATGATTTATCATTACTTTTAAAATTTAACTGATGTACTCAATTCTTTTGCGTCAAGTGAGCCAATCTTTCAACGGGTCCATCCAATGTACTTTGCACTCATATCAGTCATGTCATCTATGTTTTGTCCAAAAAGCGGAACGAAAAAAAGCGAACTTTACTACTTCAACTGAATCAACTAACGTTATTTTAATTGTAATGACGAAATTTTAAGTAATGTGTAAAGATAATTTGAATTTTACATTAATTATATACCAGTTCTGTTAAGAAAAAGATTAGTGTATTCTAATAAATTGTGCTACTGTAGGGACATGATTTCATTGATGTGGAAATTGTTATTTCTCGAAACAAATAACTTCAACTACAAAATATTACTAGTAATGCAAATAAACAAATCAACTTGACAATTTAAAAACCTATAGTCAAAGTACTCAAAATATTGTACGCAATAAAATGTCTTTATTAATATCGTAACTGGTTATTGAGTAGCCATTTATTTATGTATGTTAAATTATTTTGATTCAGATATAAATCAAAATGAACAAATCGACACATATCGCACACGATTTCCTAGATACAAATATGTAACCCTGAAAACAAAATATTAATTTTATAAACTTTTCTACAAAATATGCTTAAATATACCATATTATTCTTCAAATATGTCTTTATCCGTAAAATAAATGATACCCTGCACTCCCTTCCAAACTGTCCAAGTAACCCCCAAGTGAAACTTATTTCAAATATTTGTAATTAATACGAAAACATTTCGGTTTTAGAAAGTTGGATCGAATATAAAGGAAAATAATTGGAATACGAAAACCTAAAACCTCTAAATATCGGTTTGTTCATATGAATTTATATAAAATTGTTGCAGATCGTATAATAATATTAACGTCACCATACTAATATAGAGTAACATTAAACTTTATTGTGTAAACGTAAGCATTGAAATGTTGAAATTTGAATGACTGAAATCAGTATGAGAAGCGACCGAGTCGTACACTACGGTATATGCGAATCAGATCACAGAACTAAAAAAAAAAACTTATCTACACGTATGAATGAGTGGAAGTATATCGTGTGGATTAATTATTTTCAGCAGCGATTCGCAAACGCTCGATGCCGATTCTCTCCGTTTTGCACAAAAGTCGAAATGCAACCTTCTCGGCTCTCGTGGTCACAGATCATATATATACATTCGTGTTCGAACGTCGTGCACTTCGAGAGTATTTTCCGTTTGTAAAACTCGTACACCTACGTTTAACATCGAAATAATTGCAGTTCGATATCACATAGTATTCATATGTACACGTTGTTATTCGAGCGTGCAGCGCAGTTTCGTATGCGGTACTCACTGCACTCGTGAATAATTAATATATAAATATAAAAAATACCGTTGTTAGAGAACGGATAAATTGCAGTGTTACACCTATGTATTTTTTTTTTTTTTTTTTAATTATTGTTTTAATACACTGCTCGGCATCGCTCACACACATAATATGATGCGCGTAATCGCGACGTGTGTGTGTGTGTGTATGTGTGCGTGCGTGAGTATATAATATTATATATACGGGGGAGAAAAAACTGTATTAATCACGCAGTTTAATTAGTGTCGGACGACGAGTGAAAAATATTAATAACAGTAATGACGGGGCCCCCCGCCCTTAATCGCGTATTCCAATTATTTATTCGTTAATTTGCGGGCGCGCGCGAGAGAGAGGCTACCATACCCATGACCACTATATATATAACGTGTACAGGGCGCCCATGCACGCACGCACACACACACACACACACACACACACACTCACACACACACACACACACACACACACACACACACACACACACAAGTACGGTGAAAATCGTGTAACGGTGTGGGAGTCGTGTGACGGTTAACGTGTGTGTGTGTGTGTGTGTACGCACGAGACGGTCGTACGACCCGCACACACTTACGATCGCGTCGGCTGTCTTCTGAAGACGTGAATTATGAGCTCGACGAGTGTCCGACTACGGCGGCGTGGCGCGCGCGACGCTGCACCGGTCGGTTGGCACATTTAAACGCATTTCACTGCTTTGGGCAGTCCGTGCCACCGCCCGTGCGTATACAATAAAACGTGGATATGGTCGAATTTAATATTATTATTATTATTATCATCGTACCTGGACTGTTATCCAATTTCGACGACAAAACGTTATAATATAGTAATTATAATAACAACGGCGACGGCAGCGACGTTAAACAATAAATAAAATGAGTTTTCTCGCGTGGGAACGTTACGATACGGCACAATATCATCGTGTATACGTATAACACGCGTATGTGTAACACACCACCGCCGCGCCACGAACGAAAGTCGTTCGTAAACGTACCGAACGCTGCAACGATATAATCTGTATATATTATATAAAATGACTTGTCCTGGGTGATTCATCATCGCCTAGCCGGAATCGCTGAAGCTATGAGTATGATATTTGGACATGAGTTTAGTTTTGTTATGTGGACAGCAACTAAGAGAGGATATTTTTTCGAAATTAATCCTTTAAAGGGGTTAAAAGGATAAAAAAGGGTGAAAATTAAAAAAAACACCTAGCTGGGACCGCTGAAGCTATGAGTTTGAAATTTGAACGGTAGTTTTGTTTTGTGATGTAGACACCCACTAAACTTCCCAGAAACTTTTATTTTTAATGAAACAAGATAATCTAATAATAATTAATAATACAATTTTTAATAACGATAAGAATAATACTAATAATAGTAATAATAATTATAATAATACATAAAACATTTTTTTCAATAACAGAAAGTTATAATTTTTTGGGTATATTTTATTTCAACATTTCGTCGATTAGAATTGATATCTTACAATATTTGTCTTCAAAATATTAAAATAAAGTAATTTTTGTCGACTTCTGATTGTTACAATACATGGGCGACCTAGGATCAACATATCTAAAAGGATTGTCGGAAAATTGGTACGGTTGTTTTGAACGTGGAATATTGGTACGGTCGTTAAAAACCAGGGTTTCTTAAACTATGAAAAAAACAATCTTAAATTAGATAAGTACTGCATGGAATTGTAGGGAAGTATTAATCTAATCTACAACGACAAATGACAATATCGATAACGATGAATAAAGATATTGTATAGGTTTCATGCAACCTAGTGCAACTGCAACGTTCAACTTATTGCCAATTTACCTCTCAATGAAGTATCCAGTGGAATGGCTTATTTGTACACAATAATTCCTATAGAACTATTGTTAGTGGCTAAATATTATGATGACATCTATGTCAGTGGTACTAGCGGTACCCCAATGTTTTCTCCAATTTTGTGGAATGTATTCGATGTCACATTGAACGGTGGTGATAGAACAAATAACTATTGCGAAGGGTGGAATAATTATTTTAATAAGCTTGTAGGAACAAGGAACCCATCATTTTGGTTAGTTCTACAATGTATTCAACAAGATGAATCTACGATGCGAATTGAAAGTATACGGCATGAACAACCTAATAATTTAACATCTCGAAAAAAAAATAAAAAATATGCTTCCCTTCAATATAAACTTCATGAAACTATTACCAGTTACGTAAATAAAGAAATAAGAATGGACATTTTTTTTAAATATCATAGGGAAACTATTGTGAATTTATATTTAATTACTATATTATTAATATTAATTGTGAACATATATTTATTTTAATTTAATTTTTTGAACCACTGAAAATAAAATATTTTATAGTACCAATATTCTGCCTATTTCATTTCTTTTGTTCAAAACACAATCACCGTACCAATTTTCCGTTTACCATTTAAAAGCAGCCTGTAATTAATATAAAAACTGATGAAATAAAAGTTACAGTAGGTAACACAAAAAACTGTACACGGGCGAAGCCGGGTTATTCAGCTATGTATTATATATGTATTATTATAGTATACGAATACGTACGTGGCGTGCCCTCGCTGTATTTTCGAACGAGTTCTACGTCTTCGTCGATTGTGTACGGGTTTATAATGTATGTTTCGTCTTTCGAATGTCTTTCAGGTGTCCGCGATGATAATAATAATAATAATAATAAAAATAATAATTGTTATAATACTATCGTATAATCATATTATATAACGTATTATACATTATGAGATATCGACTGCACCACCCACGCGCTCAGATTATAATATTATTGTGATTATTAATTGTCGTCGTCGTCGTCGTCGTTGTCCGACGATCCACCGGATAAACGTACGATAACGGACGCGCGTCGTCGTAAATTTCGCGTACCTACGTTCTTCTTTCCGACCGCATAGAACAACGATAATAATAAAATTAAACAAAAAAAAAAAAAAAAAAAAAAACCCCAACACTCTAAGTGCGAGAATCGTTTGATATACAATATAATACGCTGCAGTCTCGAAACGACCGGAGGCGAGAATAAAAACGTTCGATGTATCGAAAAGAAAAAAAAAAATAGAAAAGAAATTCCCGCGCGTGTGTAACAGGAAACATAAAAACCGTAGGGTTTTTCTGATACGCGTGCGCGCACCGGGCCGCGGCGTACGAGTACGTATTACACGTCGTTACGATTATGATTTTTATTATGCACGCGTTCGATCGCGTGTCGGACGCAAAACCGGTGTCGGTCGAGATTTTTTATTTTTTATTTTTTTTTTTTTTTTTAATCGCGAGTTCCCGTCGATACGCGGAAACGGAGAATCGCATTCAAAGTCGAATCGCTCTAAATGTGTAACGAAAACCTGTCGTAGTCGCGGCGTCGCTCGCGACGAAAGTAAACTTCCCGGGCCACCGTCGTCGGCACGTTAAAAACAACTCCCCCGTACTTGTATAGAACATAATATTATTTCATATCGTAACGTATATTTTTGTTTATTGCGATGATTTTTTTTTTCGCTATAAAAATTTTAAAATACGTTGTAAACACCGAGTGAATTTCCAAATATTTAGTTTTACGATTAGTCATTAATGATACCGTGTCTTGTGGAAAAAAAAGTTAGTATATTAGTTGAAAAACTACAAAAATTAACCGATCAAAGACGTTTTTAACCAAATATTCCGTTTCTATCACGTGTAATTTGTGCAATTCATTCTGATTTTGCTTTGAATTAAAGCGGTTTTTACGATTCGAAACGACGGAATGTTTAGCGTTTTACCCGACGATCAAGCTCGTATTTAAAGAGTGGCATACTGGCATGGTGGGCTCTCCGTGAACTTTGGGGCGATTAATTTTTACGATATTTTATCTGTATTATGATTTATAATTTAATGTAAATTTTTTTTATGTCGATGGTATTTATATTAATCGACTTACTGTAGAACATTTAAACATTTTTCATTACCCAAGTTTATTTTTAAATCTGCCGTACGCTGGTACCACAACACCTACATGGCCATAAATTAAAAACACATTATTGGAGGTTTTGCGATGAACACTACTTGAATTTCTACACGATACCTACTACATTGATTCAAATAATCATACGAAATATTTTCTCAGGTTAGATGAAATATTATGGATAATTTGGGATTTTGTCTTAAATCTATTATTTTGTACATGTCAGTTTTTACACTCAAATATTATTATAATTTGTGTTTATTTTAAATTATACCCCCTTCCTCGTAAATACAGGGGTGACATTATTCCAAATGCCTCGGGATGTCAAAATTATAAATATGGACCTATAGGCGATGATTTTTTTTTTTAACGATTATGTTGAAGACTGTAATTAATATATCATTGTGTCGTTAACGCAAACGTCGTCGATTGAAAATCTAACGTGCACGTGTAAAAACGATTTCTTTGAATACCGAAATTTCTCCGCTTCACGTCAGCTCTAAGTGTCGAATGTGAAGTCAAGACCTACCTTGATTTAATACCTACACTGTTACTTGGTAAGTATAAATAGTAACACAGGTATAAAATACCATCGGAGTTTCGACCGCGCGGGGAGGTTGGCGTTTTTCAACGAGCGTAAGGAGAAACACGTTGTTTCCCTCAAAGTTTCCACCAATTCCGTCACACTAACGCAGGCCGAAAATTCACTTTTTGTTTCATAATAATCATGATTATGTTTGATCATTTTATTTTCCCCAAACTCTGTTGTGAGATAAACGAGATGTTTGAGAAGAGAGGTGAGATACCTCTAAAATTAAAAATAACGATGATATGCGGTGTTTTAAAAAAAAAAATCCAAAATGTATTAAGTTTCTTGGTATTGCAGTTAGTGTACGACGTCACGTATTTTCAGTCGTCCAAGCGATAGTTCCGTCCAGAGCCGGATTAAGGGAGGGGAGCTAAGCGGGCTTTAGCCCAGCCTCCCCCCAAAAAAATATTATGGACAATTAAAGATAAACAATTTAAAAAAAAAAGATTTTACAATATTTATTTAAACATACATTCATATTAATCATTTGAAATAATTATCTGTGACAATCATGTCATTGAATTAGATATGTATAATAAACAACACTCAACATACTGTCTTATTTCGTTCTAAAATCTACACAGATTGAAGATTCGTTGAACGCAATAACAATAAATTGAAAATGACACATGTAAAATACTTTTGAATCGAGTAAATCTAGAGAAAATATTTAAAATAATCATTTGTCTGTATTTTTGTGTTATAACCATATATTTTAATACTTAATTAAATTTGAATTTTTTTTATAAACTTACTATGAAATGTACATTTTCTGACTGAGAAAAAATGTTTTCCTTATTTGACTAACGAATCTAAATCGACATACTATTATAAAATTACTTTTTTCGTAAAATTAGGGCCCCCGAAAATAAATTAGCCCAGAGCCACTAATTTCGTTGATCCGGCTCTGGTCCCGTCATATCATCGACGTCGGCGTTTCCATAAAAAAATTCTCTTTCCGTCGTTCATTTTTCCTACGCGACTAAATCATCCGCGGTATCGACAGCGCAAATCCTATTTTTTCCCCCCGGTCCGTCTACACGTGTTATTTATTTATGCACTACAGACGGCGTCGTATTCGCAACACATTCGTCACGTACGCTTTCTGCCTGCGCGCGCACGACCGAGGGGTGAACGCCATCCCCGCGAGTCCGGGGCGACGCCCACGCGAGACGGACGGTCTCTCGGGGTACGTGCACACGCTTGGCGCGCGCGGCCGCGGCGCCGGGTCAAGACCGTTTCCGTTTCCGACGTGGGCGGGCGCGCTCGCACCGGTACCAGGTATACGTGGTTCACACACGCACACACACACACGCACACACACTGGTCATGACGGACATCGCAGCGAGTGTAATAATAATAATAATAATAATAATATTATTCTATAAAACACGCCGTTCCGGATTTTTTCGTTTCCAATTTATATTTATGAATCGATTCGTTTACGGTACACATAATTTTATGTACGAAGCGACACAACGAGAAAAATATTTATGAAAAAAAAACAAAAAAACAAAATCATTTTATGTCGCATTCCGCGAGAGAAAATATCCACCGACGTTACTCGAAATGAAAATACACGTTTATAAAGTGATCGCAGCCACACAATAATCGTAAACCTTCCGGTCTATTGAGTTCGAGTATATCTTTCAATTTACTTACAAATAATTACGCTCAACGGTCTCTGCAGAAATGGCCGTGGGCCATGGGCCATAATGTTTTCGGCCAAAACGTCGCGTTTGTCAATTCAGACGTGCCTACGAGAAGGTTTCGATGATAATGCGGTTTCTTACGGAATCGCTTGAACCGGTTATTTGCTCATTCGCTAATCGCTTGTTTTGCTCGTTACGGGACGGCACCGATGTCATCACGCAGGGTTAGGCCATATATAGACTATTGTATAGAATCATAGTTGATAATAATTATTTTAACGCACTTATTACACGAGTTTGACCGAAAATATTTTTTGCGCACCCGACCGTTTCAGGTCTAAACCGGAAACCGCACTGTCGAGAGCGACACAATAGCGAATCACGTATTTTTTTTTTTTTTTTTTTAATAAAGAAATAACCCTCGGCATCTTGGCCATTGGGATACGATACATTTTTTTTTTTAAATAGATATTACGTAATATATAAAGTTTATTAACAACAAATTTCTTTACTAAATTTTTAAACGCTTCAACTTTAAGTTGTGATGTTCGAGTGATTAAATGAGTTTGTCCAATCCTGTCTCTTGGAGGAAAACGAATATGCCGGTTGTTGGTAGGACTGGTCCAAGTATGTCGTATAAGTCGCTGGATATACGATTGCGGTTCCTAGCTTCAGCGTATGCAAGACATTCCGTGAGGATATGTTTTATTGTTAGTTTGACTCCACACGTTATGCATGAAGGGGGCTCCTCTCGGGACATTAGATGACCATGAGTTATCCTGGTGTGACCAATTCTTAGCCTGTTGATGATGGTTTCCTTTTTTCTATCGGGATGATTATTGGGCCAGTGAAGGATAGTTGATTTTATTTCATTAAGTTTTGTTTTTTGTTTTGCCCGTGTTTTCTGCCGAACTTGTTTTGATGATCGCGTATTTATTTCGCGTATTATTCACGACCATATTTTGTTTCGAGAAAAGTGCGTTTGGAAAATATAATTGTGACCGTCGTCGTTGAACGCAACTCGTGAATCTGTTAACAAGAATGCTGCGTGGACCCGCGGTATATTACACCACGGGTAGACGTGCAGGTCGGCACCTAACGATTAAAGTATTATTATTATCGCAATAAAACACGTCCCACTCGACAGCAGTCCAAATATAACGTACATTAATATCACACACAGCGCCGATGTGTTACACAGACAGGATCGACGACGCGCCGTATGCCGGTTAACCGCGTTGACGTGCAGTGTGTGTGTGTGTGTGTGTGTGTGTGTGTGTGTGTGTGTGTGTGTGTGTGTGTGTGTGTGTGTGTGTGTGTGTGTGTGTGTGTGTGTGTCATGTGCGATTCGGCGTCAGTGCAGGCGATCGGCGGCGTTTTACACGATATTATTATAGCATCAAATGATACCGAGGAATAACCCGAGAAATTCGCATCAAGTTCGTACTAACCTACATACATTTCAATTGTGAATTTTTTTGCGTCTGCTCACGATCCGAGTTAGATTTTAAGGCACAACCGCGACTACACGTGTATTGCGCTCTGATACCAAATCGCGTCGAACAATAAAATATATGTGTTGACGAGGATCATTTTTTAATTCTGTTATTATGATATTATTATTATTATTATTATTCTGCGGACGTTTGATGTGCGTATTTTCATTTCCGGACGTATCTGCTGCGAAGGGAAAAAAGCGGTCGTTTGAACGAAGGTATATTACAACGTTGTGTTACGATGCGTTACCTAAAAACACGTTTTAACGTCTCCATCGTGGGCTGTATAGATTGTTGGACCCGGTGAAATCCTTACAGTTTTAATCTATCAACCTATCGTCCACACGCTTTTACACGAACACCAATGTGATTTTACTTTTTTCTCCCCGGACTCGCGACCAAGTGCAGACCAAATATTGACCAAATATTCATTTATTCGTTTTTTTCTACATCATTATGATCAAAGTTCGCAGGAAAACGCGATATAACGTTTATATTGATTCTGAGTTTCGCTCGAGTTTTAGAAAATAAAAATAAATTACATTTTATAAACACTTTAATCACAAAAATTATTGGTCATATCGTTCTTATTCTTGTTTTAAATTTTAAATCAAAAACCTTGTCATCCAATGCAGTATTGCAGCTTAACCAAATTACAATTATATTTTCGAGGAAACTGAGCGATGACGTGACGTACTGCCGACGTTATCGAGTTTCCAGTTTTTTGAGTTACTAAAACAATTTATCACCCAACGAGTATATATCTTTTTTTTTCGTGTTTTAACCGACAAACCTGCTGCAGAATATTTCTCGCATTACTTCACCGTAATGATTTTATATCTACTATACCTAGGTAAGTTAAACTATAACTCACATGCAAAACGCGACCCGAAAACAATAATTATGAAATAAAACAAATTAATATTGTACAATATACACCTTACAACGATTGCAAAGAAATCTATGCTACGACTTAATCGTTAAAACAATATTGACTATCTACAATATAGTCGGTCACACAGTTTATACGTTAACTCTAAATGCATAAACGTTATATTAATACGGTTTGATAAATAAATCACGGGCCATAATTTGTTGTCCATTGTATTTCTTATACGACAGGTATTGTCATCTTATTTAAAATCACAATGTGGCATGTCCTTGTAATTGTTATTTACAAGCTCGCTACACTGAAATATGTTTTTTTTTTAACTTAAATGATAAAAAAAAGTAATGATATATACCAATCTCGTTTAGATAGTCACAGTTTTATGGACATTTAAAAAAATATTTAGATTAACGCCGTTATTTTCGACAAATATAGATTTATGGTCTTTGGCCCTCCGTTTATAAAATATGTTATCCATCCTTGTATAATCCAATTATTTGTACAACAAGTACACCTACTGAATACTACTGTCTACCAGTGTTTTTGATTTTTTCGATAGTGTATTGGTGTAAATCCGAAATTTATATTACTCTTACAACTGCCCAAAAAACTTGTTTTCCGGATAGGAAACAACGCTTTAAAACACATCGTTGTAAAACTAATAGCTCCCTCGTTTCGCTCAAAATCTAAATACATTTACTCGTTAGATGATATTATCCGCCTCTTCGGGACAAAAAATAATTTGTTTTTTAATTGTTTCTTATGTACATACAGTAAATCAATACGGTAAATAGTTTCCACTCAAATTTACATAAATACGTACGAGTTTATACAGTAGTATATAGTTATAAGTATATAGTTCTAAATACGATTACAGGTACTCGTTCTCTGGGAACAAATTATACATAATAAAAAAAAAAAAATTGCAGTTTTAGTTTAAATAATTTATACGTCTCAAGTTGATTGTTTTGTTTATATTCACTGTATAATTTTATACCTCACATTTTCGTTTTCAATTTTTTAACTCATTTCTATATGATGCTTGAATTGTATTACATATAAGTATAGGTATTGCGTATCTTTAAAGTGCAATTGTTATTATAAGATGACTATTTAGTTTCTTTGGTATTTATGATCTGTAAGGACAAAAGTACACATTGTCAAAGTCAACTTTTGATTTTCACGAGTCGCAGTACATTGGTATGTTATATCCTTAAAGTATATATAATATAAGACATAGTTCGTAAATTTAATTTTCGTTTCGTGCGCAAGTTTAGAGTACATTATAATATTGTATTAGAAAATCAAATTTCCACACATTTTTCGATCCTATAACCTATTATTATACGTACATCGCAAATGACAGATCGTTACGATAAAATACCGCGGAATTAATATTGGATTTTTATTATTTTTTCACAACTCTCGATCGTCGTAGAAATTTTTCACGCCGGCGACGGGAATTAATTACGTATTAAAATGGATTCAAAATACTTACACATTCGCCTATAAACAGGCACTCAAACTCAAAGGTTTATAATGTAATGTTATTCGTCTTGAAATCGAATGTGATGTTTACGTGTATTTAAAAATCATAATTTATATCAGTTAATTGATATTATACCGATTTAATGTGTACAATAATAACGTAATGGCGCCACTTTGGGAGTTATCGCAGAGCGTAATATGAAAAGGAACAAATAATACGATTTTCTTGTTCGTGGCGAGTGTTTACGCATTCAATAAACATAAAAAGTGAAGTTTTAATAGTGCAGACGCGCATGTACGAATGTATTTACGTGTCTCGGTGTACCTATTTACATATCATCCGCCGAGACTCGGACGCATAATAGCCGAGCACGTCACGAGTGTCTAAATTATTATTATTATTATAATTTTTGATTTTTTTCCCGTATAAAAATGTCTTCATTTACAATAACGCGATAACTACCTAATAATAATATAGGACACGACGACGCGACGACGGTTGGAATTTCTTCTTTGTGTACACTGCACGGAATACGCGTTTGTGCGGCTCGCGGAAGTCTCGTGTGGGCATCACGCGCGTATATTAGTTTGTGTGATCAACAATATCAATACAATATACTGGTTCTGATCGAAAACAACGACTGGTCGTTTAAAAAACCTATTTATGAAAAAAAAAAAAAAAACACACACTAAGCGTATACGTACGTATTATGCGTTATTTTATAGTCGCGCGCTTAACCTTGTATGTGTACAATAACGTGCCAGACCTTTTCGAAGAAACTCAAAGAAAATTAATTTAGCGATATAACACACACACGCACGCACGCGCGCTCGTCGTATACCTACACGTACACCGTAATATATGCCGGTGCGTCGTCGTCGTGCACTTATGGCGGTGTTGTTCGACAATATTATAATAGCGATCGGCCCACCAATAACAGCGCACTACATCGTTATATTTAATATATTATTACGTATATTATACACGCGCAGATATCTCGCGATAACGAAAAATGCACGCGAATTTACACCGGACTCGGAACGACTGATTATCGTATAATATATTTTACGAGAAGTGAGCTCGTTCGATTCGGATTGCAGTTGTACGTTATACGTATATTATACTCGTATAATATAATATAATCGTGTATATAGTGTGTACGTGTATTAACGTTATTATTATTATTATTATTATACTCGTACGGACGTTGATGAAACAGTGAGATACCGAAATCGGTGTTCGGCAGTCACGTGCGGTGCGTTTTGTAAATTAAAAAGCTGGTAAGTGAGATGATGGTGGTACAAGTTCGTCCTTCGTCCCTTCGGTCCTCGGACAAGATATTGGTGATGAATGTATTAAGTTTTAAAGAAATGATGACTCGTTTCTTTAGTATAAAACGATTCTGAGCAAAGCTTCAGTGTAATATAATATATTATTATTTAAATACTGTTTACGTATTTTACGGTTATTTGTATAATTTTTGGTGAGTTTTTTTGTAATTTTTGTAATAAAATATTCAATTAGATATAACTCATTTAAACTTCAATTTGTATAACAATTATAACTCATTAGAAATAAACTTAAAAGAAATCAGACAATATCGAAAAAAATCGTATAATAATTTATTAAAGTGTGTATAAAAAAAAATCCTGACTAACGATTTTTGAACTTTTGTTAGGATAATTAGGTAGGTATATGAGTAAGGTCATATTAAAGTTTCAGAACTTTTTGTCAAATATTTAAAATTATATTACATAAAAACTTTCAAACAATTTGGTAAATTAAAAGTTCTATATTTAAGTCAAAAGTGCTATAATTGTTATGAAAATGTTGTCCAATATAAAAATGTATGTATTTGATATTGGATAAAATTTTCAAGTTTCTAGCTTCAATACTTTTCGATTTATGACTAAATACCTAAAATCTGAACAGTGAAAATCTCGTTTACGGCGGATTTTTACCGATTTTACCGTTTTTACTCAGTTTTTCGATCGTTATTCTTGATTACTGGAAAAACTATGGAGATTTTGGAAAAATGACCTCTCTAAAGTACCATCTCAGTTCAATTTCGAATCTAAAGAGTTGCTGGACGAAACTTTTGGACAAGGATTTCTATACGAAAAAGTGTTTACAGAAAAAAAAAAAATAAAAAAAAATAAACATCATTGTAAAACCATAAGATCCTTCGCTTCACTCAGAATCTAAAACGAAACGCGGACCGAGAGAGGAGGATACGCAAAGTCGCGAAAAACCCGTAAAACCCAACGACGACGGAGGCGGCGAACACACGTCTTCTTACGAATCGATCGCGCGCCCTAATGGACTCGTAATAGCTGATTACGGCCACGCGGCGACAACCGTCGTGTGTGAAACACGGATTTATAGATATTTTCTCGTCACGGCGGCGGCGTGTAAAAAATATGTAAAGTGCGCACGTTGTCGTTGTTATTAATATACGCGGCAAAGGTGTACTATTTATTAACGTACGCCGCGCGTCTAATTGGACGCGAGTTTGTTGTCGTACCTACATGCGACGACACTGTACACGTTATTATTATCATAATCTATTTTTTAATTTTTTTTTCTTTTTTTTTTTTTCACCGTTGACACGCGTCCAATACGCATAATATACGTATATGGCGGAATACGACGTGTAGTACACGTGTAATAAAATTGCGATTTTTATTCGATTCGACGGCGAAACTTACGGCCACGACCGCTGTATGTTCCTGCACGTACGTATATTATTTTTATTATTATTATCATTATTATTACAGGTGCATGTGCCATGTGATTATCGGCATGTCCGAGAGACGACCGACCTCGACGACCGATCCACCCCATCTCCCCGCCGAGAGCTTTCCTAAACGACACTCGAATACGCTCCGCTGATAAAACGAACGCGTTCTCTCTTACGACGTTGCACTAGGGACGGGCTAAAAGTATCGATAATATCAAAATATCGATATTTACCAGGGCTGTGAATTTAATGCACTTAAAAACTATTGAATATGCATGCAAATAATATGTCCTAAAAACTGGCAAAATATGCTCTTAAAATCCATAAGATATGCTCCTATTTTTCAAAAATATGCGAAAAAAAAACTAAAAAAAAACTTTTATTTTTTTCATTATACAATTAATAATTGTTAATTATTGAAATTTTAGTTGAAATATTATAAATTTAAAATATCATTTATTGCCTATAGGACTAATCTTGATCTTTATTGTGCACAAGACCTTAAAAAAAAATATTATACTTAGCACAGATTTCTACATAATATATAATAGAGCAATTTTTTAATATTTTACCTTTAAAGTAATTGTTGCATTGTACAATCAACGACTTCTTTATATTTTCAAACTTGAAAGACCTCCTATTTGGTGTCAAGATATTTTTATATAAAGAAAATGAGCGTTCTACATCTGCCGATGTTATTGGGGCAAACTTAAAATATGCCATGTCGCTACTGGTTAAATCTTCTGGTATATCCAAACCTACGGTCTCTTCTTCACCAGTTAATATTTTTGAAATTTCACAAACAATTTGAAATCCTTTGTTATTCTTAAGAACTGTTTGTAATTTTTTATTAATAGCAGTTCTAGCGGTTCCTGTTAATTGACTAAACTTTGTCGAAACATCTTGTACAATTTCAATAGCTTCAGATAAATAATATATAGTAATAATAATATTATTTCGAAAAATAGAATAATAATATATTGAATGTAATTTTAGACCAGATAGATCGAAAAAAATTAATATATTAAGAAAAAAGCATTTATTTAAAGAAATTATGAAAATATGCATTTATATACCCTTACCCACGAAATAAGCAAAAATATGCAAAATAAGATTTTGTGTTTGAATTATAAATAACACGAAACGTATTATGGTCAAATGCATTTTCTTATACAATGCAGCAAAAAAAAAACATGCAAATGCATTAAATTCACAGCCCTGATATTTACATACAATATATCGATATCAATAGATATTTTAATTTTATGATAATATCGATATATCATCAAATATTATTATCGATTTAAATTCAAAATACAAATGTTATTTTTAACCAAAAAATTTAACTTATTGGAATAAGAAATAAAGAATAGACATTCAAAGTCTCTTTGTTATTTTGATAATGAGAGATTAATAGCAATGGATTGCTTCTATGAATTTGTTTTTATATTACAATTTTAGGTTATTATTGTTGTTTCTCGAATAAACGAGTAAACGGTTACGTCGATGCGACCTATTCGTAATTTTCAGTTTTACTTTTTATACTTATTTTTGCAATGACACCTTCAAAATATGCCCAATATTTAAAAAAAAACTGACTGAAATATAAATTCATGGTCCAATATCACCTTATGAATGCAGAATATTATTTTCTGTCTTTAATGACATTGTTAATAGTTACGTGATTAACAGAGTGAATTGATATTTTTGAGAGATTATATCGATATCAAATGATAGTTTTTAAAAATTATCAATATCGATGATATTGATATTTTTTCATTGTGGCCCGTCTCTATGTCGCGCGTCGTGGAGGCGCGACGAAAGTCGAATTTCGAGCACCGGCGGAATATCGTCGGTATCGTCGAACCACCGTATTGACGTCGGCGTCTCGTCGTATCGACCCGCGTCGAGATCCGCACACTACCGTGCAGAGTCCGTGCAGAGTTTTTAGCGCGCTAAAATATCGGTCGGCGGCCAAGCTAAGCCGGTGGTCGGGACGTGCGCGGTTAAAAAAGATATTGGCGGACGGTGTTAAAAGTCACCGGGAAAAACATTGTGTCGTAAATTATATTCGCGTTACGTCCGTATTACGGACCGCAGCCGGCCGTGCCACATATATAAATACAATATAATATATATATATATATTATATGCGTACAGTCGTTGTGCGTATGGCGTATTATACATTTTTATACGTATATATATATGACGTGTATGGTATACCTCCAATGCGGAGAACCGGTCATTATAATAATATCGGTCTGTTTAATACATATATATATGTGTGTGTGTGTGTGTGTGTGTGTGTGTGTGTGTGTGTGTGTGTGTGTGTGTGTGTGTGTGTGTGTATTATATCTATACGTACGCGTACACGAGGCCCCGTCGTCCTTTAGATCTTAATAAACCGACGTAATTTTAATAATAAAATTAAATATCCTACACGGGGCCGAACGGGTAATTATCGTTTCCAATGAGCGGCCGGTATAACGTAATTTATGTCCGGCTAATGCGCAGCGCGCGATGGGATGTGTCATGACGCGCTACAATAATAATAATAATAATACGTGCGTGTTACTACAATATATGCGAACACACTTTATATTCGTATGGGTATAATACGTACGTGTGCACGTCATTTTCCGTCGCGTCTTCCCCCGCGAGCCCTCTTGCTCCGGCGTCGTGTACGCACAATTATTATTATTATTATTATTATTACATATTATATTTAAAAAATATATTTTATACGCGTGCGCCGCCGTCGCGTATTGTCTTCCACAGCTCGTTCACGCCTCTCCTCCCCCGGAGACTTAAAAAAAAAACTTATTATCTCCGGACGAACGTTTTCGCATAAATCCGGTGTGTCAGCTCGGCCCGTATCCGGTGGTACACGTCCGTTCGACGAGATTAAACCCGTGTTTTATTATGGCTGTCGTTGACGTTGTCGTGCAGTATAATACGCTATATTGTATACGAGTACACGCTTATACGCAGATCAAAGCGCGTAAAAACCAGTATATTCACACGTGACGGGTAAGTCGAAACTTTGTAAATCGCACTTACAGTCAGGCCCGTCGCTAGGGTACAAGCAAGCCATGCGTTGCTGTAGGGCGGCAAAATATTTTAAGGAAATCGAGGCGGCAAAATTAAATTATCGAATATTCAAAAAATACTTCACAAGGTGAAAAAAATCTTGTGTGTATTTACAGTCATCAACTTCGGAAAATCTATATCTTAATATTGCGACCGGTTTAAGAACCGTTCTCATGATTCCAATGACTGTAGCGTCTGCCGGAAGAAGTTTTTTTTTTTAAACTGAAACTTACGAAAAGTCGTCGAAGATTCACAATGAGCAATGTGTTTAAATGGATTACTAATTTCATCCATTGAAGCAGAGTTGGCACAAATGCTAAACTTTGTGAAAATTTAGTACGAGATTTTGCGACAAAAAAGGCAAGAAAAGTTAATTTATAATGCCACGCTATTATTTCAAAATGTTATTATAATTATTATAAATATTTTTCTCGTTTTTATTTTCATTCAAACAAATAGTACCTATGTATGATGTAAACTCGTGTTTTATTCTATTTTTTTTTTTTTTTTAGTTGTATATTTATTTATGGTTATGTCAAATTCAAATTTATTAATCGAGACATTAAAACACATTTTTTTAATTTCAATATTATTCATGTACCTATTTAATTTAGTATTTAAGAGCAGCATTCAAATTTTCGCTTTATGGCGGATGATATCTTACGACGGACCTGAGTTACAGTCCATACTCATACTAAATTATATTATAATACCGAAGACGCAAGCCGTGCTCTTGTACAATTGATGTAACGAGTTAGGTTAGAGCACTGACTTATACCCCGCCGCATCCCGGTCGCAACGATTCTCGACCGTTGTACCCCCGTTCGATCGACGAACCACACCGCCGCCGTCGTAGTTAAACGCGCCGTTACCGCCGATATTTCTTGCGCAAGACTGTTCGTTGTCCGGCTACCGTAAAATTCCGGTACCTATTTCGGTAGACCAAGACAATAGCGGAACCCGGACAACAACTTAAATACTAGACTTCTATACATATTCGTGAGTGCTTAGTAGATATTGTGAATTGTGAAGCAAACAGTGCTCATTACTTGCTATTTTACCATTGGACACAGACGTATATATTAATATCGTATTATATTTTAACTGTTATATGATTATTTGTATATATTATAGTGTTGGCCAACGATATCGATAATTCGATACGATATCGATATCGTGGATTTTTTCTTAATAATTTCGATATCGATATCTAAAAATAATTATCGAAAATATCGCGATATCGGTGTGATTAATCGGGGCTCGGAATTTTGCGGTTTTACGGATAATTGTTAATATTTAAGTTAGAAAAATACATAAAAGATTTTACATTTTTTTTAAAATTAAACGAATATATATTAAAATAATTTTTTTTCATAATCATACTTTTAGATACATATTATTTATAATAAAAATAGTCGCATATTATACTGCATATTTGAGTTTTTTTAGTGCATATGTATGCACATATTTTATAGTATTTTAGTGCATAAAGTTCCGAGCCCTGCTCATAATATATTAAAACAATATGTGTTCTATACTTTTAATGTTTTAATATGCTTCGATATCGATATCGGTATTTTTCCGATATCGCAATACGATATCGGGGGAAAAAATACGATATCGATATTGAAAATTATATCGTTGGCCAACACTAATATATTATGATTCTGTATTATTTTTTGATTGATAATGAATAAAATATTATAATTACTATCATTTTGTTTTGTAATTGTTGTAAATATTAAATCCTAATAAATCTACACGTTACATTGATCGTATCATAAAATAATGAAATAGTGAAATTTATGGACTTTTTCAAATGTATTTCGAATTCATTCGGACAAGGCGTCTTAATACTTAGAGTGTAAAACAAATGTCAAACGATTTGTGGGAAACGCATAATTTTTTACACGCTTGGCCAATGGAGATAAAATCTCGGTATGAATCCTCCGTGGCGAAAACGTGTAGATCTTCCTTTGTTTTAACTATCGTTTATCGGTGTAGATTATATGTACCTGATAATTACTGCAGCGGAGTCGGTACTATGATGGGCCAAGCGTAATCCGTATAGATTTAATCGTACATAGAACGCACTACTTGGTGGAATGCGATTTGAAAAATTGTTTTTTTTTTTCAGTTATTCGTTTTACAAAAAGAGGTTTCCGGTGAATCGAGTAAAATCACGAATTCGTTGCATGAATCGTCAAGTTAATTTTCCGATCGCGGAATCGTTAAAACATAATATGAAGTGTGCACACGAATACTCAATGCGCCTGTATTAGACGGTATTATTATAACGCATCACCGGCGGCGAGTAGATATTCTCTAGTGCGAAAACGAGATGATTGTCTGATTTTGCCCGACCTACGGCAATCACAATCGTCTGCCCTTTCGGTGTTCGGGACCGCGTTCCCGAAAATGTCGGGTGGGCCCATAGACCACCCTCTGGGTAGTACGGTAAATGCGTGCACTCTGCTGCAGGTAAACCCTTTGGCCGCACGGCGATTGGCCGAAACCTCGTGTATCTCACGCGCGCGCACAAACCGTCCACACGAAACGCTTAAATGAAATACACATTATTCGTTTCCCTTTGTTGCGCGCCATATGTCGCGAACAATCAACTCGTATGTGCGTGCTCGACGCCGGCGCACGTGGGGAGACGGGTGGGTTTATACATTGTACGCGCGCTATATGATATAATGTACAGACCCGAAAAACGTACGTGTGTTTATATTATATACGTGTATTTTTGCGTCTGTCTGCACGCCGGGTAGACGGTAATCGATACGTTGACGGGCGCGAGGAGTGCGGCGTCTCTGCCGCCGCCGCCGCCGAGACGGGCGAAAACAATGACGAGGGGGATGACGGTAAAAACCGAT
Organism: Therioaphis trifolii; assembly: GCA_027580255.1. NCBI lineage: Eukaryota > Metazoa > Arthropoda > Insecta > Hemiptera > Aphididae > Therioaphis > Therioaphis trifolii. Next base: position 18,268,760 of record CM050411.1, read on the forward strand.
AGATTCCCGATAAACCACACACGTGATGACTGAAACTTGTGTGTGTGTGTGTGTGTGTGTGTGTGTGTGTGTGTGTACACTACCACCACCAGCGTGATTCTTGCATACATACATACGTGCTGGGGGGTGAGTCGAAATAATTATAATTTATGAAACCGGAGACGATGACTGCACACAAGCGGCGTAGTCATTTTGGATTAACCACGAATACGTCACACTCGCATATTGAACGCGGTACCTAAACTCGAGTAGCAGCCCGGGTCTGACGCACGACGTCCGCGGGAATCCGATGGCTGCAGACCGACCGTGTGGGTAGTCGTCGCACGGTCGGTCGTGTAAAGGTACGGTTTCCCTTGCGCGATCGCGAACTACGAATTAAGATCGCGTTCGCGTCATGTTGGTTTGCTCTAGACCAGCAGTTCCCAACCTTTTTAGCCGGCGGTGCCCTTTTGTTTGTAAACATTTTTTTAGGTGCCCTTCGGTGAATATCCCGAGAAACGTGATAAAAATAAACACTATTTACGGATTCATAACTGATATAAATAATTTTATTGAACATATTATAAACAATTTATAATTTTATAGCTAAAAGTAAGAAGAAAAAGTACTACTTTACAAGTAAAAAAAAAATGTAAAAAACGAATAACTAATGGTGTTCGAGGCTGCTTATTTTTGGAAATTTTTGCAACATTTGGTTCAATTTGAGACAACTGGATACGGAGGTCAGGTTCTACATTAATGCGGTTGCGGTATTTGGTTTTAGTAGCCGTGTAATTTATGTGGCGAGTGTCATTTTTATCTATTATTGAATTATTATTTGATACAAATTAGAAACACTATATAGTATATTTCATATTAGATATACAGAGTGTGCTAAGTAATTTTGTATGTAAAACAATTTTTTGTCATTTTATCTACAATAAATTTTAAATTTTCAATATATGATTTAATAATTCTTTTCATTCTTGGATGAGCCGTGGTGCCCCTTAAATGAACTCGTGGTGCCCTAAGGGCACCGCGGTGCACAGGTTGGGAACCACTGCTCTAGACGATTCTACGTCGCGACGTAATTTATATTTTAACAGTCAGTCGAACTCGATATTTTGAAGTGCTAATAGTTCACGGTGCACGAGTCCTGTTCGTTTTTAAAAATCATTATAATGGATACAGTCGATAAAGAAATCTTAAAAATTCGTTTGCTAGAAGAAGAAGATGAGATCTTACACTGGTATTTGTCGGAAGAAAAAAGAAAGCAGCATGGTCCATTATTTACAAACAGGAGTACCGAAGGTTATCGTGAAATACTTATCAATGGCCATCTGAAAAATAATCCCGTATGTTCAAATCTTTATAATCCTTGCTTTGGGGATTATAAATTGGGGGGGGGGGTGTTCAGCTACAGATTCAACCAAGATCTCGTCTTGCTCCTTAGTAAATTTCGCCATTGAAGAACTTATGTTTTGAACGACCGATGTCAACGAGTGTTCAAACATAAATGAGTAATCATTATTAAATATTATTAAAACAACAAATCGATCGCGGTGCGAACGCGATTTGACTGCTCGGAGACCAGTCAGTTCGCGTTCGCGCCGCGAACAAATTTAGATCGCCGACCGCGATCGCGCAGGGGAAACCAACGCTAGGTTACCGTTCCTTAGCGGACGTTGGCGACATAACAGAAAGTTCTCCGCGGTCTCTGATCGATATTTCGTGTCGCGTCCATGATGTAATGTAAACAAAGCGCATCCGAGACACGCGTACGTCACGTCGGTGGTATACTGTCGATGCCATCGGGGTATTTCTTTGGGTGTATACCGAATAAGACGGCAAATATCCTGTTCGGTTTAATAGTTCACGAAATTCCGCGTAAAACGAAAAACAAGATCTATATAACAAAAACCTATATACGTGTTGAAAAGTCGATTGCGATTTTGAGTCGCATACGTGTAGAAAAATCGGTTTCGATTGATATCAAGGCGTTGCTGTGGGATTTAAAAGTACGAAATCGAACAGAGACACCGACGGGAGAGAGTGTTATGGTAAAAGTAGTGGAGGACTAAACAGCCCACGAAAGAGAAGATAAAAAGGGAAAAGTATAATAAAATATCAATGTAATAATTGCAATGTTGGGTCACGTTTTTATAACCTACATCGTTAATATGTTATGGTGATTTATGATTTTTTAAGTGAATGCGCTTCTGATTATTGTCGCGTAAGACTCGTACGACAAGATATGCTTGTCGTCTTACGTAAAAATTTGTTTGTCATCATAAAATTACAAATGACACGAATAGTATAATTCATATAGTTTCTTTTCAATTTGTTGTAAATTCATATTTCTGTGGTCAGTGTGTTATAACATGCATGTGAACACACTGAAGTATATCAGTGACGTATATAGGTGGGGGAGCTATTGGGCTACAGCCCTCCCCCGAAATCTCTCATAATACTTTGAAATTAACTTTAAACGTTTGCTACATTTTAATGGTGCTTTATGTTTATTTAGAATTTCATCAAACGCAAATGTAACCGTGTTGACGTTGACGTGGTCTTTAATATTGATTTTATTTTTTTGATATTCTTTATATGATTTTGACTACCCAGAGAACAGATAAATAAAAACCATGTAGTAATATCAATTAACCAATTTTATTGCGTTTTTCAAATCGTTTTGGGACATTCTGTAAATTAAATGTAGATAGAAACCTACTGTATCTTCTGTATCTTTTTAGTCATTCTAGATAGTAGAAATAATTTAACTCTGTCCATAGTAGCCCCTCCCGAAAATATTTTTTATATACGCCACTGAAGTATATTATACTAAAGTATCTATATTGCATAGTACCTATATAAGCATTAGTAAGGACGGTGATGGTAAATATGTGACATTGTGACTTATAAGTGTTAAGCCGATAATTAACTATGTCCTATCATGAAAAAAAATTAGCAGTTTTAAACTGATTCCTTAAACAAACAAAATGGAACAAAAACTTATGTCGTTCGAAAACAAAATACTTAGAATCATCTGCGGCCCAGTTTGTGACAACGACCTGGGGTGCTGGCGCAGAAGAATAAACAAAGAGATCCGAGACTTGACAGGAGTATACCAAAGATAATCAACTTTGTAAAAGCACAAAGAATAAAATGGTTTGGGCTCGTGATGAGAAGGTCAAACTCTGATTACCTTAAAGCGGCGGCCGAATGGAAACCCACGGGGAAGAGACAAAGAGGACGTCCAAAGAAGCGATGGATAGATAGTATAAGGCAGGATATAGAGAAATTAGGGATATCGAATTGGGAAGAAAAGGTACAAAATCGGGAAGAGTGGAGGGAGTTGTCGGTGGCGGCAAAAATTCTTGAAGAGTTGTGATGCCAATGATGATGATGAAACACATGATCCAGGCAAATTCAAATGTACTCATCAAAAACCGAAAAACGACAAATTGTGAATCGTAGCGATCTCGTTTTGAAGCTACGAAATGGCACGATGTGATACATAGAGCACTCGAAGTGATGACGTCATTAGCCAGATAAAAATGTGCGTGCTCAAGTGTGTGTGTGTGTGTGTGTGTGTGTGTGTGTGTGTGTGTGTGTGTGTGTGTGTGTGTGTGTGTAGTATGGATGCCTCTAATTATTAAACATGCCGGAGCATGTCTACGATTATACCATTACTCGCGCGCTTTCATACGAAGATCTATATAATATAACGATGTAATCGTCGGGGATAGCAGACGAGGAGATCATCGCGTACGCGCGTAATCAAAATATCGAGTAGTGTGTATAATGGACCGGAGTGAAAAAGCTACCGGCCGGGTATATAATATAGAAGACGCGACGAGCTCTGGAGAGCACACTGATCAGTATATCGTATGTATTATAATATAAAGCCGTCGTTATTAGCGGTGCTACCGAGTTATACGTTATATGCACGTGTGTATCGATGATATACATTCGTGTGTATTACGTTGGGCGGCGGGTATTATGAATTATGATGTATTATCACGTGTGCGAACACAAGTAGGCTACTGTCGTGACACATATTATACGATATATACTCGCGTATACACGTACGTATTATACGAATGTGTTTGCCCCTTCGTTGGATAATCACCGTCGGTCGGTGATTGGTTTTTCGAAAAAATACGATCATTATTACCCGCCGTCCGTAATCTATATCGGCTCCGGTCGCGCGCGGTCAATCTGTATATTATGATATTACAGTTAATACGCGCGCTTCCGTGGGACCAACATCGTTTTTTTTTTTTTTTTTTTTTATTATAATTATAGTTGTGTTTTTAAATTTATTTATTTATTTTTTTACGCGCGCACCATTCCACGTCATTGGCGCAACATTAGTAATTACGAGTGGAGAGAAAAAAAACCCATATAAACACGTTTATATCCCGCCTGTTAACCAAAACGTTACCAAAGCCGTCGCAAAGTTTCGGACCGATCGTCATGGGAAACTCTGCTGCTGCTGCTGCTGCTGCACGTCAATTGATCCGCGGCAATATTAGTCCGCCGCCATTTCGACGTATGCGTCCGGAACGTTAAAATTGTTACGAGAAATTTATGATCACGCTGACAACCGTAACGTATTTCGAGACGTGTGGGCGTCAAAACGAAATTAAGAACGTACACACACACACACACACATAACGCGTGCGTATTATTTAGTTTCGTGGATAAACAGAAATACGCTGGTTTATTTAAATACGTTTCGATGTGCGCACGACTCACGTATACACACACACACACACACATGCAAAATCAAATTTCGTTTATAATATATGTATAGGTACGCACTGTATTCGTATATGCATATAAATTATAATATTATATAATTCAGGTCGACCGACTGTTGTTATGTTACACGTACATAATATTATAATATAGTAAACGCGTTTGTGTAATATATTATGTTATTGGTTTTATCCTGGATGCCGTGAGAAAAAAAAATACAGATTATTAGGTACGCTAAACGGTAATCCGGGGACTTTTCTCGTATGAACACACCAGTCGTGGTACGAAGACGAATGATGACTGTTTAGAAATCGATCGTTTTCTGTGTAAGGTTAAAAAATGAATTCCGAAACAACAATATTTATAATAATTATTGTTTGTGAATTCCAACTCGACGTTATACAGATTAAAAACAATACAACGATATTTACCTACTATTAACGTGTTAATTTATGAAATAAAAAAAAAAACACGATATGCTTCAAACCATATAAATATTTACTCTTAAAATAAATTCAATTTTTTGTTTTTATATATTTGAAATAAGCATAACAATTTCGAGCAACGTTTTAGTGTTAAATACAGATATGTTTATTTCTTGTGAATACTAAACTCTAACTTTAAATGTTTGTTACAATTACTTCAGTATCATAATAGTTAAATACTATGTATATATCACCTATATATGAGTGAATTTATATTAACTTTTGAAGTATTAATTATTAGAAACAGTGCCTTATTAACTAATAGGCTAAGTAGGCTACAGCCTAGGGCGCCAATCGGTTAATGTAAATTTGGGGGCGTCACAAAATAATTTTATTAAGTTAAATTTTTATTAACTAATGTTTGGCGCAAATTGCCTAAAATATATTCATGTAAATCGAGATAATTTTTATATACTTAACTAATCATAGATTTGAAATTTCTTTTATATAATATTCTATCAATTATGAAACATATTTTATTTTAAACACTAAAAGTTTGATGTCTATATGTTTTTTTATAGGTCTCCCCCTGAACTTCCCGTTTTTGAATACATTGTAGGAGCGCCAAATTAACTGTAGCCTGCAAGTGACAAATATCTTAATCAGGCCCTGATAAGAACTAAATAATTTATTAAATCGAAACTTAAAAAAAAAAATCGATATTTCCAAAATGATATGGCTTAAAAGCGGTGAAAATTTCAAATTTTCAACATCTCTTTTGAAGTTATAGCCCAATAACTGAAACTGTTTTTATAAAAATCTCGTTTAAGACACATTTTATAGGTAGTTTATAAGTAGTAAATATTGTTTATATTAAGTACTAATGTTCATGAAGGAAATAATTTTTCATCCATATAAAACTTGAATGAAACTTCAGTAATAAGTTCTTAACTCAAAAAATTGGTCATAAACATCACTGTAAAACCAATCGCTTCGTGCATTCCAAGAAAACGAAAAAATGAAATATTTTTCATATCATCGTAAGAAAAATACACATGTATTTTCTAGTGCTCATAGACTTTAAACACCATAACATTGAACATATGTGTTTGAAACCCTTTCTAAACAAATCGTAATAATATAATTTACCAAAAAAAAAAAAAAAAAAATGCTTTAACAAACTTTTGCGTGACTTGTAAAATGATCGATAAGGAAAAACTAAAACCGTTCTAGCAGAAAAAATAAGTTTCACTGTCTTATCCACTTTGAAATCGTCCAATAATCTCTAACGAACTACAAACAAATTTATTTGGTGACCAATGCAATAATTATCGTGCAACCAAGTTCATAAAGGTTATAAAATCTAGTATTTCATATTTTATAATAGGTTTACGATAATTGGGTGTTTGAAATTCGAAGGTATAAATCGATAAATTTAATCTAAGGCTAAGCTACAAAGCAACAAAAAAAAAAAACGAAATCAACTATAATAAATCTAGGATGATAATTTTTATAAGGTCAAAATAACGTATACACTCCGAACAAAATACATAATACAACGTGTTTTTACACGGTTGCTAGAGGTGTGATGAACACGAGTTTACAATGGATTACGTGTATATATATGTGTGTGTGTATACAAATGTATATATTATACACAATACACGCACGCACACACACACACACACACACACACACACACACATACACACACATAGTTAGTCTATCCAATTACACTTTTCGCGTAAACCATTCGTGCAGAAGTGCTGCATAATTTATTTTTAGAAAATCGATAAATTACATATCTATATTATGCATCTCTTAAACACACACCAGGAGATCATAACCTACATCTTTGGGTTCGCATCTCGGGTTCATAAAATGCACATAAATATACGTGTGTTCCTGAATATTTTTGCCGTCGTCGGCTGCGTTTGCCGCGTTGACCCGCGAAATTAACATAATTTCCATGCCGTTATTGTACGGTGTGCGCCCGCCATCGTCGGAACACATTTGTTTTTTCCAACCGGCGAAGCGGAGGAACGGGAAAAATCCAATAAGGAATAGATGATATGGTCGGGCTTGCGTAGGCGAATGAATATAATGTCATCAACACGCATATCATTATAATATAATGTGTGTGTGTGTGTGTGTGTGTGTGTGTGTGTGTGTGTGTGTGTGTGTGTGTGTGTGTGTGTGTGTGTGTTTGTAGTCTTCTTCTCTCTTACACACACTCACGCATGCGCGCGCGTATATATACATACATACGTATTATGCATATAAGCAGTAGCAATTCAGTGAACATCCAATTCTACATGATAAATATAGTAAACACGTAGAACTAATAACATAATAATATTATATACTAGATGCCATGGCGAGAATCTCGGAAATCAGGTATCTTAACTCACAACTCACGTGGTTTTGGAATGGGATTGTAAAAAAAAAAAAATAATAATAAACAAGTGATCGATGCTTTCTTTGAATAAAAACAGCAGACAATCAGTGATTACTGTTTGTCAAACGCAGTAACTCTGAACTTTAGACATCTCCTTTGCGGCTTACAACTCGTTTCAAAAATATTAAAAATCGAAACCATTAGAGTATTTTGTCTAAAATATATTTTAAATAAACTATAGTTTTATCGTATTGTACTATATATCCGGTTTTTTCTTTTAGTAAAATATTTTAAAATCCTACAAAACTATGGGTATTTATGTACTATTGTTCGATTTCAAAATCTTACATCGCCAGTTAAAACGTTTCAATAAAATACAAATATATTTATATACATATCATTTTTATCGTTTATTTTATCCGTGGCACGAACTGGTGTCTCGTACAGTTGATCAATTTTTCAGTATTTTCCACTATTCGAGCTTTTTATCAATAAATTATTGTAAATCATCCGATTCTCTACTTATTAACAGTACTTATGTCTTCATTTTTAAATTTACCTAAAAATATTTTATCTGCACAGTTTTTGAGTAACCCTAAAAACGAAATGGTAATTCAATTAGATAACTAACATAATACGTAGTATATAACACGCACACAATGTACATAAATTTAATTTTTACGATTGATTGATTACCGCACAATATTTAAAAACCCGCAACACGTATATTCGTAAATCTTACAATAGATACATTTTTGAGAATATCGTAATTACAGTTTAATGTTTTGCTCGAGACGCTTTAAATGTTATTCACTAAACCTACTTTGGTACTAAATCAAAGTTAGGTAACTTATGGATAGTAGTGATAAAATTATCAACTGCTCTTTGACCACGAGTAATAAGAATAACACACGTCGTTGTACTGATAACGTAAAAATTTAGCAAATAGTCATCAGAGATTTTTCGATCGCGCTTTCGTATTGCCCGTAAATATTGAATGGAAGAAAACGTGAAAAATCTCGATCGAGAGATTGCCAATTTCATTGGCGGTTATGCGGTACAGTTCAATATATTACATAATACCCATATGCCGCGTGGTGTATGTTTGATGTTGTATACACGGTATACCGATAATATATAATATTATAATACCAGCTCCTCGTGATATTGCGTGCGTACGATTTGTCGGACGCGAGACGGTACGTATACGAATGACGTGTCTAATTACTGCGTGTCGGCCGTATTTGGGAAACGTTTCGTCGAATAATTAGTCAAATTTAATAATAATATAGTTTTGGTTTTAACACAATGGGTGTTATATGGTACGTACTACAAACCAGCGCGCACACACACACATACACATGCACATAAACACATTTCGTATACAACACGGTTGGCACATAGGTACTACAGAATCAGTGTTTGTGTGTGTGTGTGTGTGTGTGTGTGTGTGTGTGTGTGTGTGTGTGTGTGTGTGTGTGTGTGTGTGTGTGTGTGTGTGTGTGTGTGTGTGTGTGTGTGTGTGTGTGTGTGTGTGTGTGTGTGTGTGTGTGTGTAGCAATAACAACACCGACAATATTTTTCACCTCTATACATAGTCGCACGTCTTCTACAATACGTACACATATAAAACATCATATACTCGGCGAGCGTACGTAAAGGTGTTCTGTATAAACTTATAGACGCGCTCGTAGTGTAACGTCAAACAGACATGACGCCGCGTCAAACAATGTTATAATATTATCGGACAGAAGAGGGCGTTGCGTGGGCACACTACGTTTATTTTACGTATTAACTCGCATTACGTATGTGTATAATATAATTTGTGTGTGTGTGTGCACGTGTAAGGCACCGTAATGTGCGCGCTCCGAACGGTTCGTATATATACCGTTGACGAGCGTGAAAATTCACGGACAAAACGCCGCCGTCGCGTCAGACGGATTTCGTTATTAGCGCGTACCCGCCACCCACCCGTACGGACGTATTTAACGATAATAATAATATTACCGTCGCGTCTACGGTCGGCCGACGTTCATTAGAGCAAGCGTATTAATGAGCGCGCCCGGATCATCTATTGATCGCGGTCCGCCGCGCGGCATAGTCGTATTCAATAAAATAACGGGCTTTCAGTATGGGGAGGGGTAAAAAAAAAACGCTTCACAACCATTACAAGTCAATCGAAATAGCGTAATAAGAGAATGATCTTAGGTAAAAAATCCTTAGAAGGATCGACGAAACTAAATTATAAACTTTTAGGTGTTCTTCCGGCAAAGTATTTGTATAAGAAGTATGTATTACTTTTTACAATCAAAAAATATGTTAAAAATAAAACCGATGTAGTTGATTTGCCTAATTCCAGAGAACATAGAGCTTATAACTTATCTGTGAATTACACAAAAAAATCTTTTGGGAAATCTTTCGTAGATTATTTAGGTCCAACCTACTTTAATCAGTTGCCAACAACAGAAAAAAAAAATTCATCATGGTTTTCTCAGTGAAATCCGCAGTTAATGTATGTTACTTAATATATTATAAATATTTTAGTTTCTTAAGTACTTATTTGTTTTATTTTGTTAGATTTCTTTGTTAATTGTATATAATTTTATTTTTATTTTATGATCGCTTGATAACACTCTACTCCACCACAAGCCTAGGCTTGTATATGAGTAGATATATTCTTTATCCTTTTTTATAATTACTAATAGTATTTGTATTAATTTGTAAAGAAATCTATAATAATAAAAAAAAAAAAAAAATACACGTCTCGTATCGTCGTACTGTACGGTCGACGTCGCGTTACGAATCTGACGTGCGTTTAATGCCCACAGTCTATACTCCACAAACGGTATCTACACATACGTTCGTATGTGCATCTGATTGAACGATTTTAATCGCCACAAACACGAATGTCCACAACTATCACTTAATAATGTACCGATTCCTATACAAAATGTTACTAAATACCAAGGAGTTCATCTGGACAAGAGACTTACCTGGGCCCAACACACTAAACATAAAAGAAAACAATCAAACACACGCCTACATCTCCTTCGTCCATTAATGTCTCCTCCTGCAATGAGTCTAAAAAACAAAATGTTAATATATAAGACGATTATTACCCCTCTTTGGTCATATGGTATCCAAATCTGGGGCCAAGCCAAACCATCTAATACAAGACCCAAACAAGCCTTCCAGCGTATATGTCTTAGACAAATAACTGGAGCTCCTTGGTACATGACCAACGACGCATTACATAAGGACCTACAAATATCAACAGTCAACGAAATAGCAACTCGACAATACAAAAAGTTCCACTCAAAACTCCATTCAAACCAAAACCCTCTTATTTCTCGTATGTCCTCTTTAACCATCCCTAGCAACCCTCCAAGGAGATTAAAAAGAAAATGACCAAGAGATGCCCTAGCCTTACAAAAAAAAAAAAAAAAACGGTCTTTCCATATTATATGAACCCACAAAAAACAGGAGGTACTGTTGATGGACGGGTTTCCTCCTCAAGTCACCATTATTACTTATTATTACAAAATATCAGATTTACTTAATGTGCTTTTCTGTATAGATTGTAAATATAGCTTTTATTAAATAAAAAAAAAAAAATCGCCACAAAGTAATATTCCGTTTGCCGGCGACGACGTGTATACGGTACAGCAGTGTGGAGTGAATCCCATAGTCACGTGTACCGGCCGATGATAATCATAATAATAATAATAATAATAATAATGACGATTGGTAAAGCACACGATATGACCGCAGTACGTTGTGGCGTGCGACGCAGTGTAACCCGAGCGTTATGTCGTTGTCGTGTTCGTGAAATTGATTTGTTCGAAATACGATCGCGAAACGGAGCAAACGTTCTACGAGACACACGGCGTTTTACAGTCTCGTCTGCAGAACCGTTCGGTCGTATATTATAGTATTCTTTTACCCTCTAGAACCGTCTGTTTAAATAAATAAGTCGAATATGAAAAATAAAAGCAAGACGTACTTGTATGACACTGGGATGATATTTTATGCGTCGCCGGTGTGTCCGAAAATTTTGAAATGTTCGAAAATTCGTATTGCGCACGATGATGGCACGCATACAGATGACCGCAAACGACGCCTAAGGTGTATACTACAGGAGATGAGTGTTAAATTCCATCCAGATATTTTTTTCTCCATAACTAATAAAAAATCAAAATTGTAATTTAATAATAAAACAAAAGTAGTGTATTACATACAAATTATAAACAAATATTACACAACTGTGTAAAAAAGAAAACTGCGATAATTTAATAGTTGATAATAAGTACTGATCATAGACTTTATAAATGGATTAATAATAGATTGATAATTGAAAAAAGCCTTCTCTTCTCGATAATTTGCTTTTAGATAACTAATACTCCTCAGTGATCCGTCCAAACAGAATTTGATATCTACGCCACGGCATAACAGGCCCTATCGTTATGATGGATACGTGAGTTGTTAAAACACGGGTATTCGACAATTGCAATTTTACAATTTTACGCAAGAGGAACAAAGGGACGTTTTGGAGACGATCGACTCCACCTAGTAGCGGATTTGAATTGAAAAAGTAAATACGCAATTCCAGATACCTGTAATACCGGATGTACCGATAAGGCAGCTCATCTCTTTAGGCGCGCGAGCTTGTGTGTGTGTGTGTGTGTGTGTGTGTGTGTGTGTGTGTGTGTGTGTGTGTGTGTTTGTAAAATCCTATAAAAACCATGATATTTATTTTTACGAGAATCAATGCCGTTTGTTTATATCTATTTCGTTTTTTATAGACACTAAAATGCACTCTATTATAATACATAAGTGGTATATTATACCACGACTACACGAAAATGTGGCTCGCTGTGCACACCGCACGCGCAGCAACAGGTATCGGCGCGTCAACGTCGTTCCGACATCATAAACAAATAACTTATTATAGTCGTCAACGCGAGTTTTATAGGACTGGAATACGCGCGACATCCGAGTGGACCGCCGGGATTGTCCATGCGCCACCGGTCGTGTAACCAACTGCATATATACAGGGTATCCTGTGCATGTATACCCGTTGTGGTATTTTCTGAGATACTGAAGATAATCGAATTCAATGTTTTTTTTTTTTTTGTCATAGCACAGGTAAGGACTACAGATATTTGTCATTCAATTTAATTTTTTGTTTCGGTAAAAAAAAATCCAAAAATTACTCATTTTAAAATTTTCTTAAATTTTAGTATAACCATTTTTTTTAAAATTTTTCTTTCTGAACATTTTAACCTATCGAAAAACTGAAAAAATTATTTTTGAAATTTTGTATTGAAACATTCGTGTATAGTGAAAATCAAAAAAAATTATATTCGGTAGCATTTTCAGTCATGAAAAAACGGAATTTTGTTACCTTTATTAACACAGAAGATATTTTTCAGTACAAGAGATATTGGTATACAGCGACAGGGTGGTGAATCTTCGCGGAACACACTGTGTACGAATTAAGTGTTTATAATATTTATATATGTATAATTTTTTTTTCAAAACGCATTTGTAAACGCGCCGTGTATATTATTATCGTTACGATTTACGGCGAAGACCTATGCCGCGCGCGGACCATTATAATATACCAACGCGGTTGATTAATAATTTTACCGCCGTGTAAATAGGCCAAACGCACGGCCGTGTCGCCACACGGTCCGTCGTAAACGTCACCTTTTTTTTTTTTTTGCTTTTTATGCACGGCCAATAAATCGCTATATCCAATACCCGCGTGTTATTTGCAAGTCGTACACCTATTTTATAGAAAAAAAAATACATATACATATATATGGCCCGTCGGTGTGGGTCTACTGTAAGATTTATACGGATTTTTTATTTTTATTTTTTTGCTTTTTAATGCGCCCGGGTGTCATTAACGGGTTTATGCTAATAGCTGATGCTATTACACGTTGTATTATGACACGCGAACGGTATCGGATGTGCATTTTAAATTATTATTATTATTATTATTATTACTAAAAGTATCGCGTACAAATGTATTACACTGTGCACTGTGTTCACCCATCGTCGTCGCGACGCGTCGGTTTGGTTGGCACTATAATATGAAAATATATTCAATACGATTTCGTATACCGTATCTATAAAATAAATAAATAAATAAATAAATGAAATACGTCCGAGTCGTGGTTAATTATTAAACTGCACTTGAACGTTTTACAGCGATACAAATATCATCATCCGAATAATCTATGTAGCGAAACGCCAAAGTATACAATCGAATTATATTCTCGTCGAATTATACGATTTATTACGTTTTACTATAGATACAATCAAGTCGGTTGACATAAAGGTAGACCAACTATCGATATTGTAGTCGAACACATGTAATAGCATCCAGTATGCTGAAACATTTTAATTTACGATGAATAAAAAAAAAAAAAAGCCGATAAGATAATGGTGGTGGAAGTTCGTCCTTCGTCGCTTCGCTCCTCGGACAAGATAATGGTGAGGAGTGTATAGCACTTTCTATCATGGGATCACCTGGTTTGAGATAGTTTAGTTGTATGGTACTTTACATTTGAATGCAATGATAAATCATGGTAAGTACAGGATACAGTAGTTGGGTGGGATACACGAGATGCATTGCTAGATTAGGCATTATTGGATAGATTTTGGAATTATTTTATATTATAAAAAAAAAAAAACGATTCTGAACGAAGATGAAGATGTCAGCCTTAAATTGTAATATATATTTTATTTTAATATCCTAGATTGGGTTAAATTTACATTTGTCTATTCATGTGACTTCTGCTCGTGAGCATTGGACAAACCAGGATGTGCATAGATAGGGCGTAGGTAAATACCATATTATTTGCCTAAATGCACTATCGTGACGGTACCACCCGACCCCGCCGTCCATATATGCTGAATGCTCCGTGGCTACGTCTATTTAAATATTAATAATTAATAATAATATATAAAATCCTCATGTTTATGGAACTGATACACACATTAAAATAACTGGAAATTGGAAGTTAGTAACGTTCTATTCAACCATGTTAAGGTACGTTATACACCTTGTGTTTACAATCTACCAATATTTTGTATAGAACAGCTGTCAGCTACTGATTATATTATAATAAACTTAATCTATTTAATTATCTTTATCAGCTGTGATATTACATAATATTTTCATTTCTTATCTTTGAATACAAAAATTTTTATACATTTTAAACTACAAAATAATTTGCAAATATTCGTGATTTTGACAAATTTTGTCGATTTTTGAACTTCAACTGCTTATAAAAAAAAATTGTGCCTATGTATTTGAATAATTTTTGAATCACTCTTAGATCAACTTATTCAAAACCTTCTATTAAATTTTCAAGCGATTTGGTAGGGCCAAAAAATTGTTATCGACTTTTATAAAAAAAAATCTAAGAAAAATCGAATTATTCAAATGCCTATAAATAGCTAAAAAATAAACGAAATATTTTGAAAATACAACTATGTAAAGAAAATGCCTATTTAAACATTTTGTAAAAGTTTTAAGTTTCTACGACCTATACTTTTTGAATAAGAACAAATATCAAAAATCAATGATGCCTAAATTGTTATTTTACGCGATTATGTGAAAAAATTGTAATTTCAAACCCTCATAAAAATTTTTGATTTTATTCCAGTGCAAATTTTTTTACAGATAATTGAAGGAAAACGTATGTCAAACTTTGTACCGAATTTACAATTCTTAGTTTTGAATACTTAAAATTTTATGAATTTTCAACTGCAAAATAACTTCAAATTTTCGCGATTTTCTACACATTTCGTAAAAATATGAACTTTTTATGCTTATAAAAAAAAAATTGTGCATTACGCTTTGAATTTTTTTTTTATACCGATAAGTTCGACATATTAGGTACCTTGTATTAAATTTTCAAGAATTTTTGTCCAGTCAAATTTTTTTTATCCACATTTCAGAAAAAAAAAACAAATAAAAGTTGAAAATTTCAATTGTCTATTTAAAGCTCAAAAAAAGTCTAAAGTTTACAAAAATTGTACTACGTATAGATTATTCCAATATAAACATTTGGTGAAAGTTTCAAGTTTTTTCGACTTATACTTTTTGAATAAGAACGAATATCAAAAATAGTTGAAGGCTAAATTATTATTTTACGCAATCATGTAATTATTTCGTAAACGTTTGAACTTTAGATGCTTATAAAAAAAAATTGTGCCTATGTATTTTTATAATTTTTGAATGGGAGTTAGAACAACTTATGTGGACCCTGCTATTAAATTTTCAAGTATTTCGTCCGAGCTACATTTTTTTTATCAACATTTATAAAAAAAAAAATAAAAAAAATCGAATATTTCAAATGCCTATAAATTGATTAAAAATGAGTGAAATCTTTTGAAAATAAAATCATATAAAGAAAATGCCAATATAAACAACTGATAAAATTTTCAAGTTTCTACAACTTATACTTTTTGAAAAAAAAACAAATAGCAAAAATCGTTTGAGACTAAACCGTTGTTTAACGTGTTTTTGTAAAAATTTAAATTTCAAACACTCATAAAATTTTTTTGTCTGAATCTGGTAGAGTTTTTTTTGCAGATAATTGAAGAAAAACTAATGAAAAACCTTGTACCAAATTTTCAAAACTTAGTTATAAAAGAAAAAAATTTTACGATTTTTCAACAACAAAATTATTTGCAAATTTTCGCAATTTTTACATATTTCGTATAAATTGGAACTTTGAGCACTTATAAAAAAAAATTGTGACTTACGATTTTGGATTTTTTTTTATCAGTTATGGAACAACTTATAAGAAACCTTGTATTAAATTTTCAAGATTTTCTGGCAAAAAAAAAAAATTTTATCGTTATTTAAAAAAAAAATACTTAAAAAAATTGAAAATTTCAATTGTCTATAATTAGCTCAATAAAAGTCAAAATAATTTGAAAATTTAACGGTGTATAGAGAACGCTAATCTAAACATTTGGTGAAAATTTCAAGTATTTACATCGATTAGTTTTTGAGTTATAGCAAAATAAAAAATTTGATTTTGTCGAAAACTGGTTTTGCGTAAAATATACCGTTTTTCCCTCATTTTTTAAGGGTTTTTCCCGGCGCGTTAAAAAAATATTGAAAATTTTTAACTTTTGACCCCCCAAAGTACCAACTAGATTCAATTTCCTTTCAGAAAAGTTGCTATATAAGGAAATCGAAGCATTTTTACTGCCCCAAATCGTGTCGACAGACACAAAAATAAAAAAAAAAATAAAAAAAAAAAAAAAAAAAAAAACACACATCATTGTAAAATCAATACATTCTTCACTCCGTTCAGAATCTAAAAATATTAAAAAAAATACTGAGAGTGTCATGGGCGACCCTCGGAAGATGTGAAAACGGTAGGTATATGTGAGCTTAGGAATATATTAAGGAACATATTAAGGCATAGATTTTATATGTAGAATTTGAAGTAAATATTCTTAATTTAAAAGACATGCTTTCATAATATTTGTAGGTTAGGTTTAAAATGTTTTAAGAATTAAATTTGTTTAAATTTTATTTTCCGGACGCAAAGCGATATTCAATTCAATTATATATTTTGAATAATATGAAAGTAATAGTTGACCGAAATCATAAATAGAAATGGAAATTTATGTTCTCAGTTAAAGCAAAAATGAAAATGAATCAAATAACATTTATTAGAAAACAAAAAAAAATATATATATTTATATAAACAATTAACATGTAGAAACATGTCAAACGAGCGTTACGCGAAAAGGTAACGCTCGAAAATGTCACTGCCCAAACGGAAAGGACTGAACGCCGTTCATATAAGATGTTTTCACATCAAAAAGATTCCAAAACACATATTATGCGAGTCAAACCATAATGTCGATTTTAATTAAAATAAAATTTACACATTTATTCACTGTAATTTTCATAAATATATTACACGCTAATACAATTAAAAGCTGTGTGTGTGTGTGTTCGCGAACGCATACGCGTGCATGCGAAGGAGTATATAAAGTATAATTAAAAAGAAATATTATAATTATAATAATTATACATCTATACAATATGGAATATCGAGGAAAACCATGTTTTACTAAACTAAACTCTATTTATGGCACGCGAGATCCTATTTACTGAAATCCGATTAGTTACTCATGGGCTATTATAAGTACACAAGAAACACTATTTTACCATTGTTTTCTGTTGAAATACGCCCACGTAAATTCGTTGGTCTGTACATTTGTTGTGTGTCGCATTTGTCGAGAGTCGAGTTCCGTAAAAACCGATATTAAGTAGAGTTTTCACGAATAATAATATAACACTGTTCCCATAACGGCCGTATATAACGGGCGGTGGATGACGTGGCGACGGGAAGACGAGCAACGGCGGCGGCGTGTGCGTCATAGGTGGCGACGGTAACGGGTTCGCCCTGATTGCCTACAATAATTCAAAAGCGAATTCGTGTGTTTTTGACACATGCTCGTGCATCTGTCAAAACAGCCACTTGACCGGATGATTTATACTTTCACTGTGCACACGCCGCCGTTCCGCAATTGTTTCCGAATTAAAAAAAAATAATAATAATAGTAATACTCGTGATTAAAAGACAGAGAAAGAGAGAAAACACTCTGCCGTGATTGAAGTCTTCATCATCATCATCACCGCCATCACGGTGTCTGGTCACGAAAACGTTCGTGTTTGTTGTTCACGTTGTTCGTTGTTTGTTATATTTCAATACGTCACTGCAATTTATGTAAAAACTATTATCTCTTAAAGTTATTATTATTATTATTTTTTTTTTTTTTGACAAAAATATTATTATTCGTTCGTGTACATATTATACAAAATAAAATGCGTACGTGTGTGTGTGTGGAGTCAAACCAAGTCTGTTTTTCGAGTGTTTTCTTATGGAATTCTCGTGGCCATTGTGTCCGCGGCACGACCACCCGCAGACACCCCTACGGAATATGAAAACCGGACTACTTAAGCACCTGATCCTATTAAATTCAAAACGTTTTTTTTTTTTTTTTATCTCTCTCTCACACGCTCTCTCCCTCGATCTCTCCCTCGTTTTCTCACTCTCTCTCTCTCTCTCTCTTTGCGTCGCTCACTTTATCAGTGTTTGTTCTTCAGTGACGTGGAATGCAAAAATCGCGAGCGCACCCTCGTCGGCGCGCAGACGGTGTCTCGCCACAAGGTCAAGTTGACGAATATAACATATATACGACGCAGGCGTATAAAAATACACGTATACGATATTATGACGATCACGAGGGCTCGACACTATGGGTCATATACAATACGACGCGACGACGTGTACACGACGGTGTGTTTCACTCCGATTCCGTCACGTACCGGCTCGATGGATTTTATTATTATTGCTGCACTCGCCTGCTGTACACACACGTTCAAACGTCCCCGATAACACCTATAATATATTTACCTACGTACGAACACAAAAAAAAAAAAAAGTAAACAAATAATAAAAACGTAAAGTCAAGTCAAATAGTGGTTCCGGCCCCGTATGTATGTACGTATACCTACACTCGCTAAAATATTTGAAATTTACTTTGATGTTATTTGAAAATTTTTCGTCGCATCACGTCATAGCCGACTTTACGTAGGTATCGCAAACGTTAGACGTAAACATTTTAAATAATTGCCCTCCGAGCGTCGCTACACGTGATGTTATATTATCTCTTAACGTTCTCGACGGCAGAAATCTGATTGTTTAAATTGCAATCGTGCGTGTTGATTAAGCCGCAGTACGGAATATGTACACGTAACGGTGTCTTTTCGCACGTGTTGTTTATAATAATAAGCGACGAGTTCGTGGCAGTCGCTATCGTGATATCGTATTAAATATACATATAATATTATAATATATTGTTTTAGTACACTTTGTAACGTTACAAATAATAATTATTATTATGATTTAACTGCATCGAACCCGTACGATATAATATTATAATATTATATTGTGCGTATGTGTGTGCGTAGTACGAAATATTTAGCGTCGTATCGGTTTTCCGGATCTGAAAAACGAAAATTCGATCCAACGATAACCCACGACGTATTGTGCCGCGTCCGCGTAGTAACGATTAGTAACGAGTTAATTATTATCCGAACGCCGCCGCGCCGTGCGCTCGAGAAATCGGGTACGGCCGCGTCGCAGGACCCGTCGTCTATCGGGTCGTCCGTTCGTGGGCCGGCGCCGCGCGCGCACACGGCCGATGTGTTTTTTCTTCTCCTTTGTTCGTCGCCATGTGTACGTTCGTGTAATCGTCTACGGGAGAGGTTTTTTTTTTTTTCAGAACTTTCAGCACAGTTCGACAATTATTACAATATATGATATAGATAAGATTTACAATAGAGCTATAGGTTCTTAACCTTTTTTAGATCATGTACCCCTTTCAAGTAAAAGGTATAATCACGGACCCCCCCCCCTACTCCTTAAAAAATACAATTTAGTTTTTCATTTTAATAATTTTTAATGATAATACAAAAACTTTAAGTTACACACGTACATAGTTACTGACATACTGGATACATAAGAGAGATTTTACGGTTTTGAGTTTATTAAAATTTTAAACTGATTAGTTTAACTGATTCAGTTTCAACTGATAAGTGATGTCTGATAATAAATATGTAATAATGACTGGTTTACCCCGTTATTTGTCTATCGATAGGAGGAACACGAGCAAGGCGATAAGAAAAAGTAATAAAAAGTTTACGGTTGAAATTTAAAATGTATAAAATAAATAAAACAATTTCATGCATAAATTTAATTTTGGGTGTTTTTGAAAAAAAAAAAAACAAAAAACGCAAATCAGTCCGTGTACCCCCGGGTAACCATCTACGGACCCCTTAGGGGTCCATGGACCACCGGTTAAGAACCCCTGCAATAGAGAGTGTCTCATTTTAATTTTTGAAATGTAGTCGTTAGCTATTATCGGTTAACAGGTAAACATAAAATACGATTATAGCTATTAATTATATTGAAGCATAAAATGGATAATTAGGTAATTAGATAAAAATATGAAATGAAAGGTACAAAATAAGGTGTACGTACGGCGATACATGAAATTACAATTGACCTTTATTTTTAATAATGACGTTAGGAGAGACAGGAGGGGTTTTACGATCGCAGTGAATTCGGTAATGAAAGAAGTAAATAAAGAGTTTCTATACTAGGAGATGAGTGGGAATGTTTATATGGTTGGAGGAAGTAGCTTCGGCATATGACGGTTTAACAGTATTGGAATTTAAGGTGGAATTAGGAAAGTCGATATGAGATTTAGGAGTGGAAATGAAGTTTTCACGACGAGACGGTCTATTGGTGAGTTTTTTTATAAACAGAACAGCCTTTGTGATTTGCTGGGTGACTACCTACGGGAGAGGTTAGGTTATCGCACGCCGTTGGGTCTAGGTAAATTGAGTCCGAAACACCGTTTTTGTGGTAAACTGAGTCCCGGGTCTGAATAGGGTATAGGTAAACTGAGTCCCGAATTTGAAAAGGTATAAGGTAAATTGAGTCCCTGGTTATAATAACTTTCCAAAAAAGTACATTTTCCTTCTCACTTTTACAGGCTTAGGACTGTCTGTTATGTTAACATAACTGGCGTGGTTAAAAATGTACTTTTTTTGTTTTTAATAGGCACCTATCTAATATAATTCTCATACAAATCACAATTAATTATACACATATAATATACAAATAATTCAAGTCAATTTTTTTTTTTTTTTGGTATTATGTACACGGTAAAAATTTATGTGATATGCTTTTGACAAATTCAAATCTTGAAATACTATGATTTTCGTATTTTAACATTTCTTGGCTTAAAAAAATATCTTTTTCAATTGTTATTTTTCTCTTTTTAATTACTTCTTTACTGCGTATTTTTATGTATGTGTCAATTTGAATGTCTTTAAGTATATCAATGAAATTATAAATGTTTGGATGAGAACAATTAAACATTCCATTTAGTCTTGAATGAAATGATTCGCAAACATTTGTTGTTCTATTTGTTGTTGCCTTAAACTCAGCCCAAACATTGGGAGGAAATAAACCAGAAGGATCAATATATGTTTCAAAAACGTAATCTAAAAATTATTTTTTCCGGACTCAATTTACCTAGCACGTTAAAATATTTCGGACTCAATTTACCTAGCCCCAATATCCACCCAATTATTTGGGACTCAGTTTACCACTTGCGCACGCCGTTTACCCGCGCGTCGTCAAAACCGTCGGGTTCGAGCGGTCGATCGTCCGCCGAGTGGCCGAGGGTGATCGGTTGCGAATAACGGCGTTCCGACTTTGTCGTCGTTACATAAAACCGACGTGTAAAGATTATATACGGTGTAATAATAATAATAATAATAATAATCGCTCGGTCTTGTGGCGCGCGAGATGAGACGATACCGACGGCACCGTATGAGCTTGTAAAAATAGGTCTATGCCGCCGCCGCCCCGGGTGGATTACCGTCGTGTAATGACCGTCGCGCGAGCGTATTTAAACGCGTGCGTGCGTGAGTGCAGCGCGCACCCGAAGAGAAAGCTTATTATTATTATTATTATTATTATTATTATTATTATTGTTGTTATTATTATTATTATTATTGTTGCTGTTGTCGTATAGGTGCAGGGTTCTAATTTACAGCCTTTTACGCGTTTTATTATCGTAACGCCGATGTGCATAATCGTCGTAAAGTCGGCGGTGGTTTTACGACGACAAACCCTTTAATAGCTCGATATATGCATATAAATATATTATACGATATAGGTACATAAAATATACAGACGTCGGGATAAAAACGTAAAGTCGACCCACAAAGTCGTATTTACGCGCACTGCACTTCGTACACACCGGCTTGGTGTGCAGTAGCAGCATGTACCTATAATGTATATCCACTGCGGCGGCGATCGTATACGAACGGCAGTTTCTTCACCGGGTGCACGTAAATATCGTGCGATTATTTTATACGTACGTTATGCGATGTCGGACGTCTACACGGGGTTCGCGTAAATCTCCGACCCAGGGCCGTATTAACCATTAGGCACTGTAGGCAATGTGCCTAGGGCCTACGACGTATGGAGGGCCTACGAAAGACGGTTAAATTTAAAAAATAATAAACGTTATAAAAACAAGATCTTTTGCGTCACTCAAAATCTAAAAACAGTCTAAAATATATAATCAAATTGTTTACATGAGCGCAATACCTATATTGTTTAGACGACGATAGCTTTGCGATAGCCATGCGATACGGAAATTATTATAAGAGTATATTATTACATTATTGCAGCATATCACACCCGAATTTGAAACAAATGTACGCGATAAATTTGAAATACAAACAGTTTTTGTTATGATAGATTCCTTAACTGTGGAAATTAAAAAACGAAAAGAAGCATACACAAAATTAAATGAAAAATTTAGTTGTTTAACTGATGACAAATTAACCAAAAGTGAAATCGTAATAAAAGCGACTAATTTAGTTCAGGTACCTATATCCATTAGATCTAGAAAATGATTTTGTAGCAAAATTCTAATTTTTGTAAATTTTCGTGAACCATGCCTGGCTGTAATAGTGACATGCTTCAAAAACAAATTGAAAAAAATTAATGAAAAGTTTTCCAAATTTCAATATTGCTTTTATAATTTATTTAGCGATAGTTGGATCTTCTTACGGAGGTGAACGGTCATTTTCTGTGTTAAAAAGAATTAAAAATTGGCAAAGATCTATCAGTCAAGGAAAATTATCATCTCTAGCACTGTTGTCAAAAGAGTCAGAACTATTGAGAGAAATTAGAAAAGGTGATATCATTGACGAATTCGCCAACGCAAAATGCCGAAAAAAAAATGTAATCTAGATATGTTAGTGCTCATTAATTTTATTTATTTGATAAAATTAAATATTTGATAATTCCATTGTAAACTCATGATGCTGTATTAATTTAAAATAATATAAAATAATAATATTCCAAAGTGGCCGTTATGAAATTAAATTTTTTCAATGCCTAGGGCCTACGGATGGCTTGATCCAGCCCTGCTCCGACCGCCGTAAACGCGATTTCGTGTACACGACGGCGTACGATCGTCGTCGCCGCCCAGGACGACGTCCTCGTTCTCCACACTCTCCGCTCGGCCGGGCGACGACGTCCGCCTGGATGTGTTATTCGGTTTTTATCCAGCCCAGCGGTTCCCTTGGGAGCCGCAAGCATTTAGCGGGCGAGGCGCGAAGGATGACCTTCCATAAAGGATAAAATGTAAAAGAACCAGGTAAGTTTAGCCCGAAAATTGTCGAACTTGTTTGAATTTTTTTTTTTGTAGCAAGTAGTAATACGACAATGATATATGATGGAAATTTCGAGTGCCTAGCAACATTACCTTTAGAGCAGTGTTTCCCAACCGGTGTCCCGCGGAATCTAAGGGTTCCGTGAGCCGGTGCCAAGGGTTCCGTGAAAACCTTGTGCCGGAAGTATCCGACAACCCACTCATTTAAGTGTACAAAATATATGTCAGCATAACTATTGTATAAAAAATATGCGGGTTCCACGAAAGTTCAAGCTCCTGAAAAGGTTCCGCGAGTAAAAGAAGTTGGGAAACACTGCTTTAGAGTAATGACGAAATTACCAACGTCGATTTAATGAGTGTCGCGTACGTCGAATGTAGCCGTTTTTTTCCATTTAAGACTGTTTTTCCGCTCGCCTGGAAAAACTATTGAGACGAGAGCTCGACGAACCCACGAACTACCATCGACATCGAATTTCCGATCTATTTATTCGCGGGAGGCGCGATTGGTTATTTTTATTTTTAGGGATGCGTTAATCAAAATAGTTTGGGAACCACCGATCTAGCCGATTGTAGTAGTCGGATAGAGTTCGTTTTTTTTTTTTATCAGTCAACATTGATTTTATTCGTTTATTATGTGGCGTTTCAAGTCCGAAATGTCGTCACTAAACTTAGAGGCTGTGGGCAAAATTTAGATCGGTCGACTAATCTTACCACTAATCTGCCTCCGGACGCTACATTTGATGTATCATACAGATACGAGTACACATCGATTGTCCGATGCATTTGTGTGTTTGCCAACGAATATTCGCGTTCGTTCCGTGCCGTTGTTGTTTTCAAAATAATCGTACGATGTTGACGTGCACCCGATTTATATTTGTCATTGACAGTGGCGTATTAAAATCTTAATTAATACCGTTATCGTTATTGTGACGATGCGTACACGCGCGCTCGCGTAGGTACCTATAACGATTTGTGGGAGGGCCGAGAGCTGCGGTGTATAATGACGGAGACGCGACGGCGCGGCGGCAACGACCGATACCTGCGAGTGAACGCGGCGGCGGCGGCGGCGGATAACGACTCAATTTTCTGTGTGAACGAAATTCATCAGCCTCGGCCGCGGCCGATCTTCGACTAAACACACTCGTACACGCATGCTGTACACACACACACACACACACACACACACACACACACACACACACACACACACACACACACGCACACAAACACGCGGAACCGTGCGCAGTCTCCCGGAGCTATTATATTATTACGGTCTCGGCACTTGTAAATTGTAATTACCGTCATTAACCCCGTACTAACACGTAAGTGTGTGAGTGTGTGTGTGTGTGTGTGTGTGTTTTTAGAGAACGACGCAACGTCCAACGATAAACACGCGTTACATAATAATATGTAGGTTATGTTAATTGTGTGTACAAACGTTTAATAAAGCCATCTCGAAAACAAAGACAATCCTGCTCGAGTCGAATATTGTATTATATATATATAGTATGTAGGTACACGATGTATACGTATGTGTGCGTACGAGTCGTACATTGAAATGCCTACACAACGGTAAATACCACGTGTGCGCGTGTGTGTGTGTGTACATCCGTGATCGCGTTTACCGTATAGAACACGTGAATTGTGCCGGTATAAATAAGGTGACCATACGTCCCGTTTTGAACGGGACAGTCCCGTTTTTTGAATCTCTGTCCCGTTGTCCCCCGAGGAATCTTCGGGATACTAAAATTTCCCGTCATCAAAAGATAGACAAAAAAAAAAAAAAAAAAATAACGAAAATCAATTTTCTATCGTTTCTATTATACCTACATGCATATCTAATTCTTACGTGCATGTGTATATGGTCGATTAGCGGTGATTACTGTATACGGTATCGAGATTGTTTAGTGTATCGGGAATCGGGTTATAAATTGTCTGTGCCATTTATTTCATTGTTCTCATCATATTTTTCTTTTTTCGTAAGATTTATCAAACGTGATTTCGGTGCAAACCGTTTTTCACCGTTGAGGTTAAATATTTTGGAAGACCTGGAAATATTGTTGGCACTGCCTCAGTTTTTAAAATTGGAGTAGTTCTTTCCAGCTTTCTACTACTCCTTCATCTATTTTGAACTAGTCATATTTAACTATACATAGATACTGTTAGCATTAGCCTCGATGTGTAATGCACAAACATAATCGTTTTTACTCACTAATTTATCACCACGGGGATTATGTTTGTTCCAAACCTCCAGACTGATCATCCGAAATCGTAATTAAAATATTTTTATAACTCAATTGTGATTTTTTAACATTGCTAGAATAATCACATTTATATTTTCTACATATTCGTTTCTATCTATTATGAATTTTTTTGTCCTCTAAAAATAAAAATAAAACATAATTTTGCTAATTATTAAATAAAAAAAAATAATAATAATAATTATTTATTATAAAAATTATGATTCGTTTTTTTTTTTTTTGTCCCATTCTGACTAAAAACCATATGGTCACTTTAGGTATACACCACGAGCACACACGATACACATACTGTGGACTTCGAGAGAACCCGTGCACGGTTTACGGGTCTGGGTGTACGCCGGTCACAATAGAAATATATTAATAATAACATACCGGCCGGTTACCGCGGCGACGGCGTCAGTACCGGCTGGGCCGTGGAGAGAAAATTCGGGCCCAGGAGAAGTAACACACGGGCCCGCTTTTTGTTCCATATTAACATAACGGTTCGATATTTCCAATTAAAAATTAAAATTTAGCACTATGTATTTAAAATCATTTTCGTGCGTAATATTTAATTTCAAATTATAAAAACATTTTTTTTTCAGGTAATTTGTAAACACTTAATTTTTTAATATTATTTATTTGACACGTCTTGTGCAAAATATACGTAGTAACGTAGATAAATAACCGGCTGCAGTCGTGTTTTGTTCAAAAATCCAAAATCCAATTGTTATGCAATTTTTACTAGGATTTGACGGAATGCTCACGGGGGCCCGGATTTTTCAAATTTCCGTAAAGTCAATTTTTTTTTTAAATTATCTGGTTTTTGTGCCAGGCCCCAATGAAAACCCCGGGCACAATGTTTCGCGTCACGTCGTGTGTTTGCGTGTAAAACGTACCTCGAAAACGTCCGCGGACCCGATCGACTGTTTCTCTCTCTCTCTCTCTCTCTCTCTCTCTCTCTCTCTCTCTCTCTCTTTCTCTCTAAAGCTGTACCGTATGTATTGCGGAGGGCGAAAAGTAACAAAAACGTTGTAATGAACGATACCAGCACACTTTACCCGGCTGTGGACACCCCTCGATGTGTGTAAAATACGTATGAGGTCGGCGTCCACTTTTGCTTTCTACAGGTAGGTACTGCACACATACAATATAACATATACGAACGCACTGACATTTCATTCCGTACTGGACGTGTAGGTGTATCGTATTATATGCATGTGTGTCTACGTTTTTGGACTTCTTATGCCGCGCGTAGGTACATCATGCACGTTTACCCCGTCAACGTCTCCAGAAAAGAACGAAAAAAAAACCGTTCGGTCGATACGTTGTGAGTGTGTGAGTGTGTGTGTGTGTCTGTGTAACTCCGACGCGTATAATGCGCACGAGTAATAATAATAATAATAACAACAACAAAATATAATATAGTGTTACGGAACGTCTCGCTTGTGTGTGTGTGTGTTTCGATTTATATGTATATATGTATTTATAATATAACATATACGTACAAATGTACCGTATGACGCGATTTCGTCCGACCCGGGTCCCGACGCGACGGATTGAATGTCAGTCGGAGGATAAAAATCGATATATCTCCTTCGTCCTCGTCGCCGCGGCGTCGCATTGTCCTTGTGAAAAAAACCGTAAAAAGGACGAGATCGCGTATACTGGGTCCGACCTAGTAGGACTTATCCTCGTGTTATTACCTGCGCCGCACGTAACCGTCGCTACCGCCTCGCCGGGTATGCACGGCCGGTAACGTAACACCGCGTAAAACCTTCCATTTACGCCGCGGTACAGGTGCCTACAGGTCGACTCACTACACACGCACACACACACACACACACACACACACACACACACACACACACACACACACACACACACACACACACACACACACACATGTTTAGTCTAGATTAGTCGACTGTTCGAGGAGATTAGGATTAGCGATATGCGCCCAGCTCTCTCCTCTAGCCGACGCCACACGCGTGGTATAAAGAGGGTGGTACTAAACAATCGTTTTGTACAGTATATACCATAGTTACTACTTCAATATAACGGTACCACCGGTCGCGGGTTAGCGATATTCACGTCTCGGAGACGAAAACACGGTAAACGTCTTGTGTAAACACCATGTGACCCGTGTGTTATGTTCCGCGATATACCCGTTCGGTGATGATTACATAATATGTTTAGCCGGCATTTTGCAGTTTGCATAACGTCGTGTAAAAATAAAACCACTCTGTCTTTACGACAGAGTAATGTCGAAGACGTTGTTCACCGCGGTGACGTCGTGTTAGAAGATTATAGACAGTCGTTTGAGTACCTTCCCGGGTATATATTACGACGGGAGCCGAAACCGTGTAAAACGGTAAAAGATAAGCTTTCTAGCGGACACCTGTTCGTGTCGGCCGTGATGAATACAACGACTACTCGGACGGTATCGCGCCGGATTTATGAATGACTTCCGACCCGGCCAAACCCGTTAACGCGGTGTTAATCGGGCGCATACATTAAAATGCGGCATGACACGCGGTCAAGTGTAGACGACTTCGTTCCATAAATCGTTTACTATTACTCGTATAGACCAGCGTTTTTTAAACTGTGTTTCACGGAGATCACTTCACGGTTTCGCGAAGCTTTAGTGATTTATTTCAAAATTTCAAAATTCCAGTATTTTCCCAATGAGCAATCGGTGAAATATAAAAATGAACTGTGGATTAAAAATCCATACATTTTCAATACACGACCTTCAGCCATGTCAGCAAATGAATATGAAACTTTTATTGAAATGACACTAGATTCGTCGTTGCAAGAAAAATTTAAATCGATGCCACTAGTAGAATTTTGGTGAAGTTTAAAAGATGAATATCCTCAACTGTCACAAAAGGCCGTGTTGACACTTTTGCCTTTTGCCACTACTTGTGTGTGTGTGTGTGAAACGGGGTTCTCTACCTGTATATCAACAAAAACAAAATACCGCAACACACTTGATGCTGAACCTCATATGGTCATACGACTTTCATCAATAGAGCCTAATTTTAAGAATATTTGTAAAAATAAAGAGCACTTTCGTTCGTCTTATTAAAATTAATATTTAGTCTTATTAATGTAGTTATTATTAAAGTATTATTATATATTATGTATACAATTATTATTATTATTGTTATTTTTATTTTAACATATTTTTTTTTTTTTAATTAAATACCTTTGACACAATATTATTCTATGATTATAATTTATTTACAAATAATCCTACAAAAAGCTAAAAAGCTAAAAAAAAGTTGGGGTTCCACGATAAAAGTGGACATCAAAAAGGGTTTGATGGATAAAAAAAGTTTAAGAAACGCTGCGGCGTAGACACTATTATCCTTATACTGGACACTATACGACGCCAGTGATTTGTGAAGTTGATGAAAAGCATACACACACACACACACACACACACACACACACACGTACACACATATTACGTAAAATATGTATAATGTACGTGTATATTTTTTTTTGTATGTTTGCACATAATATAAAAATGCCGATTGAAAAAAAGGTGTACTAAACGGCACGTTTAAAATGTATACTGGGCCTACACAGCTTCCCAGCGTATTAGAGAGATCTCCCTGGAATTAGACGATCAGTCACCTATACTCGCCCTCGTGCAAACCCGCTGGTACATTGTTATCATATCGTAATCGTATTTGCGATAGATATATTATATTTTAAGCCAATCCAAATAACCGGTGCCACGCGTCGTGTCACGGTGCGCGTTTAGAATGTGCAGTCTGCAAAACGGCCGAAAGAAGACCGGAGTAGGCGCGATGACGCGGAAACACGGGTACACGCGTTTGCAGCTGCTAACGTGCACAATTTACACGTGCATCTATTCATTATGTTACATTTTACGCGGGTGTCGTACAAGTATACGTACACCTACGGTATAGGAAACGATACGCCCACGACTGCGATGTCTAAAATGTGCAGGTCTGTGATCGCGTCCTGCGGAAATTCGCTTGCGCGTGATCTTGCGCAGTTGTGCGTGTTTACAACGAGTCGTAAATAGTGCCGACGGCTTTTGAATTCGTACGGTTTTTACAATTGAAAGACGTACAAACTGAAATAAAGGTAATAACAATTAATAATCGTTTATATATTTCGATCGAAATCGTTAGTTAATGTAATATCGTAGTCCAGCGGTTCCCAAACTTTTTTAGCCTCGGAGCCTTTTTTTAAGAAGAAGTTTCTTGTGGAGCCCCAAGAAATATTTAACGTTCATTTGCATTTAATTTAGTCATTTGCATCTAATTGGTGTTCTATGAAGCATAATTAACACGAACTGTATACATACATAAAATAAAGGAAACAATAGTTTTAAAAGAACTGGACATTTAAATAATTTAAAAAATTTGAAAATATTCATTTTTTGTGTACTAATGAACGGAGCCCTTGGGAAACCATTGCGGAGCCCCAAGGGCTCCTCAGAGCACAGTTTGGGAAACGCTGTTGTAGTCTTTAATCGTCCAACTTTGCTAATGGCTGCATCCGAATTGGTTCCCATACCTAAATATTGGCATCCGAATTGGTTCCCGAGATTTAGAGTAGCATACATCCGAATTGGTTCCCGATATTTTATGCATTCTATTTTCGTAAAATACCTTCGATATGGATTATGACTATGGATTCTCCCGGTCATACAGTTTATCTAATAATTTCTCCTACCTCATATATACGTATATTTATATAAATAAAAAAGAATTGATATTGATTAGATATTGACGATTTCAGGTGGCATGGTTAAATATCTAGTTATTACTATTGTCAGTCGTTTCCTGTACGTTACGTGTTACACCTATACTTTTTTAATATGGAATTTATGTACAGTGAAAAAAATAAAAAACTTGTGTTGTTAGATGGTTTTAAGTTTGGATTTCAAAAAAAGTTACCAGGAGTCAGCATAAGAATAGACAAATTTCAAAAAAATGAAATTATTGTAATACCTACTAGAAAAAAACAATTTTTAACCATACCTATTAAATGTAGACAGTCCTAAGTCTGTACGAAATGGGAAGGAAAATTGAAATTACTCCCGTAAGAAATCGGGAACCAATTCGGATGTACCCTCCGCAAAAACTCGGGAACCACTTCGGATGTACCTTCCGTAAGAACTCGGGAACCGATTCGGACGTTTCGGAACCAATTCGGACTTAGCGTTGCTAATCACCAGTGTGTTTGATCGAATTCCAACGAGTAAGAAGGATTTGCAAAACTATAATACCAACTGATACGCAGTTTTGGTTTCAGGCTTTTCGTCGACATTGAATTGATCAAACGTCCGTGTGTTGTTGTTTCTATTCGTGAGAATAGAAAATATCAGAAAAAAATCACGTACAATATGCAGAACACAAATACTAAGTTATCACATTATGATTTCATTAAATATTCAACTTTCTCGTCTAGAATTTTTTTTTTACCTTATCATTTTCGCATAAACCGTTTTCTATTTGTCTACGACTCGGTGCACGTGCAAGCAGGACATTATTCGCGTGACTACCAATGCACATTTTTTAGTGATTTCACTAAAAATAGTTTGCTCCTTTTATCATTGATTGGTCGGCACCCGTTCCGAATATAACTTCTGGCTATTTTGTCATTACACTCGACCGACGATAATAGTTACGACGACGTAATATTATATACAACAATAATAATATCGATATGAGTGGCAGAGGATCATCTTGTGGCGTTAAAGGGTTCGGTACAAAGTAACAGTCGAGTTACATTGGTGATAGATTTTGAACTCCACAGCTTTACAAAGAATATATCACTTTAATTAGGTACTGCACCGATAGTATACCTACCCGACAGTGCTTCTTATACACGACCTTGCTTTGACGGTACGACGATATGCATCGACGTTTGTATTTTCAAGAGCTAAATTAAGAATACAAAAACAAAACCATTAATTCGAATTCAGAATACATAAAAATCTACAACAGTAACAGAAGCTAGAAAAGCAAAGGATTTGAGTTATAAGGTCGATCACAATAGATATTATAAATGTATAAGTATACATTTATAATATAGCTGTCAAAACGCTGTTTTAATTGTATACGTACAACTCCATTTAAGCCCTTGAGTTGTATTTTCGAATAATAATTATTATTATCGCATTGATTCGTTTTGTACATTATTAAAATATCATCAATAACAACTAAACCTTAGAAAATTAATAATACATTATATTTCAATTCAATCGTTACTAAATATAGTAAATTATACATCGTATTAAATAACAGATGTAACTATTAAAAATTTTAAAGTCAATATAATATTTTCAAGGCTCATGGATACCAAAAATTATTTCGAGATAGCATTTACAATACCTACGCGTTATGACATGTTTTGATATTTTTTTTTTCATTTTTCATGATGGAAAATAATTCATCGTTTCTGTGTTATTTATAATTTTATCATTTTAAATATATCCGAAAGTTGTAAGGAGTAAGAATCAAATGAAAGTCTTAAATTTGTTATGTAAAACATTTAAATTGATGTTGGAGGGTAGTACGAGTATTTTTATTGCCAATTCTTTGCGCCTTCTATTTGAAATCATTGAAATATGAGGTTTTTTTTTCGTTTTAACCATTTGTACATACGGATTTAATAGTTGATATTTTATTCATGCTTATAACACATGTTTAGTAAATCATTATTCATTTGTGTTATTGCATATGTTTATATGAGGAAATACATATAAATGATTCGCATAAATGTGTTATAGTATTTAATAATGAAACAAAATTATGTTTTAAAATATTATTATTATTTAAATACATAATTAACAATAATTATCGAAGTTCATTAAAAAATTGTATTCAAAATTAAAAGTAGAAATTTTAAATTATTTCAATGGCACAATTATAAATCGGGTTAAATTATTAACTAACTTAATTATTAATGATATCTTTTATTTTCATTTAAAATGTATTAGATATACATTTTACAAATAAAAGACCTAACTAATGAAGAAAATATTATAAATTTCAACAACAAAATATATATTCTAGCTCAATGTTATTTAAATGACATGCTTTTTCGATCAAATATAAACTCAAAATGAGTTAAAAACGTGTTAAAATAACAATTTTTTTTCCAAAATGCAAAAATATTCTAAAATACATATTCAGTAAATCGACAAAGAAATTGTTTAAATATTAACCTCGTACCAATAATATATTGAAATCTATAAATCTATCAAAACTGCTTATTCGATTTCAATATATAACGTAGTTAATATAAACATTCATTAAAATCTATTTAAGTATAGCGATACATTTTAATCAAAAGTAAAAATATCGAACACGTAAACTAATATAGTGTCAACACGTAAAAACTCTTTTTAAATCTTGTAAAAATATTCTAAAAAAAAAATCAACATAATTATAACTCGAGAGTCGAGATCGTTAAAAATGTAAAATAACCGACATTTAATATCATGTCACTATTACGAAACGTCAATACTCAACGAATTCACCACTATATATTATACGTACGTATCCTCGCATAAAACTGTTGATCTGAAACCGTAAAACTATATAGGTGTAAGATCGTCTGATACCGAATTCACCTTGGCTGGGTATACAGCACTCATTACCCTTATCGCCTATCCATCGACACTCATCATATAGCTTTATTATAATGGTCACGATCCCATAATAACGCGCGCTGTGCGTAACCTAACCTATACCACACATACCTACCAGTATTTTCATACGTGACAGTGCTTACTTTTTGTGTTCTACGTCCTTGTGGTGTGTACAGTTGTGTTCTTAACGATTGCGATTAGCCCGTCTAAATAGGCATATAAATACTTAGTCACCTTTGACGGTTTCGATATAGATATACAGTGTGCACGTTCGAATATCATTACTGCGCCGAATGATGAACACGGTTTTATTATAAATAGTTTCCTAAAATAATAAGATGACAACGTCGATTATATGGTATATAATATTGTCTTCAAACGGCAGAACAGTTCAATGCAAATACAAATAAGTGATATGATGGTGGTACAAGTTCGTCCTTCGTCCCTTCGGTCCTCGGACAAGATATTGGTGATGAATGTATTAAGTTTTAAAGAAATGATGACTCATTTCTTTAGTATAAAACGATTTTGAGCAAAGCTTCAGTGTAATATAATATATTATTATTTAAATACTGTTTACGTATTTTACGGTTATTTGTATAATTTTTGGTGAGTTATAATAATTTATTAAAGTGTGTATAAAAAAAATCCTGACTCACGATTTTTGAATTTTTGTTAGGATGATTAGGTAGATATATGAGTATGGTCATATTAAATTTTCAGAACTTTTTGTCAAATATTTAAAATTATATTACATAAAAACTTTCAAACAATTTGGTAAATTAAAAGTTCTATATTTAAGTCAAAAGTGCTTTAATTGTTCTGAAAATTTTGTCCAATATGAAAAAATATGTATTTGATATTGGATAAAATTTTCAAGTTTCTAGCTTCAATACTTTTTGATTTATGACTAAAGACCTAAAATCTGAACAGTGAAAATCTCGTTTAGGGCGGATTTTTACCGATTTTACCGTTTTTACTCAGTTTTTAGATCGTTATTCTTGATTACTGGAAAAACTATGGAGATTTTGGAAAAATGACCTCTTTAAAGTACCATCTCAGTTCAATTTCAAATCTAAAAAGTTGCTGGACGAAACTTTTGGACAAGGATTTCTATACGAAAAAGTGTTTACAGAAAAAAAAAAAAAATAAACATCATTGTAAAACCATAAGATCCTTCGCTTCACTCAGAATTTAAAATAATAGTTACATCGTCGACGTAATGTTATATAAACAATAATAACATCGTGTAGATCTTAATTAAACGTAAACAAATCATTCATACACGTACCTATACGTTTCACCGCACTTTTTCCACGCGTTTTTTGACTAACTCAATCGTCGATTTAATTTAACACTACATGCTATACATAACAGCTACTTAATTCTTAAACACGCAACTCGATTTTTTTCACAACCTAATTTTTTCCGAGTTAAAACTTTAAAAAGCACCAAATTATTTTATAAAACAAAATATTTTTGGAACGAAGTTGACAGATAGGTTGCACTGAGTCATTGGATATTGATAGTTCAAATTAATGATTTCCGATCAAATTCATCACTCGGTAACCACTTTAATTTTGTTGTTTCAATAATACCATAATATTATTTGATCGATATTATTTAAAACGATTGCAGATAATTCGATACTAATACGTATTTATACGTATTGCGCATACCCGTATACATATTCGTACCTGATTTATCCACAAGTTGATAACACAAGTCGTTTGAGTTTCTTTCAAAATACAGGAGAAAAAATGTCGATAAAAAAAAAAAATAAACGTGTTTAGACGACGGGAGAGCAGGTCAATAATAAATTATATAGGGATCAAAACACTCGGATGTCAGTGAAATAAAGATTGGTCGTTACACTGCAATTCTATTGTTGCGTGTTTTTATTTTCTTTTCGATTTTTGACGACTCCGATGAAAGCATATCAAATGAAAGAACAATAGGACAACACAATAATAACAGCGGCCAATAGTTAAAACAGTGACACCTCAATACTTGACCTCCCTCCGGCTATGGTCCAATCACTACCGAATTACACAGTCACGTGCAAGACTTGCATAAAAATTCGTTTTACGAGCGTCTTTGCATTAAAACCCGACTCTTTACGTACAATAAAATCCGTTCGTAAAATCACTCATAAACGCGAAACGAAACATTCGGCATGACCGAGTGTAGTTAAATTTATTATCGGAGGGAAACGTGTAATTTTTATCGAACGCAATATAGGTACCTCGAATATGAATTCGGTTTAAAATAATTATTATTAATATTATTATAGAATACAATGAGACAAATTATTCTGAAAACCGATAGTGTTGATCATTATTCAACTTTAGTTCAAAAACATTTATTTAAACATTTTCGTCGTATGTATTTTTCAGGAATCAAAAGAGAAATGAAATTAAACCGATCATTTTAGACATGTATATACACACCATTGGACATTCGATTATTGCACTATTATGAGATGTGATACGATCACTGACATGTTTCTGGTTTTTTTACAGTCAAGGCTGACACGGAAAGAGTAGAAAAGTCAGCCTAAGGTGACATTTTACAAAGGATAGAATCCTCAATAATATTTAAGATATAAAATAACAAATTAGCAAAGTAAAACATAAAATATAATCAGAGTTACAATTGATAGCGCACATTAAAATGTCGGCTTATAAGTCAACATTTTCCGCAGCGCTGCAGGTCCCGCGAACGCACGCAGGTAATCCGTATAATCCTGAGTGTATAATTTAAAACGATATGAAAACGTTATAATAACGACCGCAGAACTCGTAGCAGTGCTCCGGTGGTGGATCGTTCGTGATATTCGTGTTTAAATTTATCGGCGAAAAAATATTAATATTTATTACGAGAACAATCAGCTGAAACGAAGACGGAGCCGTCGTTAAAACACAAGTAATCGCGCACCGAAGATCAGCTCGATATAACGAAAACGTGCACAGGTAATAATCAATATGGATTTTTTTTCCTCCCGCGATTGTTATCAGAAAAGTATTCGAAAAAAAAAATATAATAATTACGGCTAGGATATAATTGCACACACACCGAACCTTCGGTATATAATAACGATTATGTAAGTCTATATTTATAATTATTACATATTATGTCCATATTGTACCTATGTGCTGCGGACCAGTGCACGAGAACGTTTCGAAGACGAAAATAAATAACATTAACTGTATACAGGGTGTCACACGAGGATTTGCACGGTTTCAACACGGATCCTACACTACTAAAAAATATCTCCTGTGTCAGTAAAAGTAATGAAAATCTGATTTTCGACAACTCACAAGACTACGGTTTTATTTTTTTCCCCCCACTACACATAAATGTTTTGTTAAAATAATAAGTGCATACAAATATAAAACTTAGAAATAAATAGTCCATTTTATTGAGTTTATTTTATTGAAATTTTGGATACATTTATCAACTTGATATGTTTTAAATTAATTTTTGATTTTCAATACGTGTTTTACTAAAAAAAAATTTAATAATCAGTAAGTAAGAAAAAATAAGTTAAATTTGAAAATTTTCCGATTAAAGGCTACAAAATATGGATGTTTTCCGAAAATATATTAAAATAAATTGTAAAAATATAATCGAAGTGTTGGTTTTGTAGTCCTTATCCCCGTGAGTGATGTTAAAAAAAAAACCTAATTCGATTGTTTTCGTCGTTTCATGAGATATCACAATGTACGAATCCTTGTGAGGTACACCCTGTATGTACAGATTAAGTACTATATTATACGATACGTCTTTATAAAATCTAAAACCCATTAACCGTCCCGTTTCCGTGAGTTATTTGAAAAAAATAGATATTACACTGATAATAATTATTATCCGGGTGGTAATGGTCTTTTTTCTTGTGTTCGTCCCGCGTCACTCCGAAAATCCAAATAATACGCGTGTTGCTACGCCGATGACCGCAGCACACCCGCTTTCGTCATATCGGTATGAATCCCGGCGGTGCACATGATTCCACATAAGTATACCGTGTTTAATTTTAAAGAAATCGGCGTGCGTGTGTGTGTCTGCATGTACTAATAGCCGCGGTGTTGGCATTTGAATTGACAGCGCGTTATTAACGCACGAACGGCAGTTTATTTTCGACCGTAATGACATAGCTACAATCGTTTTTAAATATACTCGCCATGTGATCGGTTTTAAATACGCCTATTTAATAATATACGTACGTGCATGATACGCATAAATGTGTATATATATATAATATATATATTGTGCACAAAGCGATTGAGGTGGGCCCATCTGTGTACAATATGATTTATGTTTAATGTACGCGACGTAAAAAAGCGCATTCTCTTGAATGGGGGGGGGGGGGGCGACATGTGAAACCGTATTAAACGTGTAAAGAAATCGCGTGTATCCATACGAAAAGTCGCGTCTCTGCAGGCAAGACAAACGGTGGAAAAAAATGAACACTTTCTTCTTCTTCTTCGTCTTCTTCTTCTGATCGATTGATTTCAAACAACGTTTTTTTTTCTCACTGGTTTACACGATTATTATTATCACTTCTTTCTTTTTATTATTATTATTATTATTATTATTCCTCCAGCCGTTTGTCCTGTTTGGCTTTTTCGACCACGCGGCCCTCGGTCACAATGCACACACGCACACACGTACACACCACACAAACAGCCCCGCGCGCGCTCACACACACACACACGCACACGATCGTACACGTACACAACCACGTATATATATACGTAATATTATAAAAAAACACACGGTCGACCAACCCCGGTCGGAAAAAGTGGGACGGACGACGACGACGACGACGATTTAAAAATATGTGCGGGTGGAACGCGCGGTCGCATTGTCACAATGGTTGCGTGCGTATATTGTAACGATATGTATGTTATCATATTATTATATACGTATAGAGAAAAATCGCGCATTGTGAAGACGTGACGTTAATAAATACAAATTGCGCGACGCCACTGCACGGCCCCGCCGCCGCGCACAACGGTAGGTATATATATATATATATATATATATATAGCGACGATGCAATAGTATTATATGTATAAGCGTATATACATATTGTACAAACGCTATATATCAGCGGTGCAGGTTGTCGCGTCGGGTCGTTATACATTTTTGTTGTATTATTATTATTATTTCGAAAACGCACCGTCGCCGTCGCCGCAGTTTCCCACAGCCAACTCGTCCGTTTTGGCCTACTCTTTGTTGTGTTCACGACGAAACACCACTCGCAAACGTTCGGCTCGTACGTACGACGCGTATACGTATATTGTGTATTGTGTGTTATTCGCGCGA
Source organism: Therioaphis trifolii (assembly GCA_027580255.1). NCBI lineage: Eukaryota > Metazoa > Arthropoda > Insecta > Hemiptera > Aphididae > Therioaphis > Therioaphis trifolii. Next base: position 18,307,856 of record CM050411.1, read on the forward strand.
GGTACGCGTTTCCCCGGCACCGCGACTTTCGAATGTCGTAATTTTATTTTCAAAGACATAATAATCGCGCCGTGATTTTTTTTCAACAATTTGTATCACCGAAAACAGAATTTGTGAAATTAGAAAGTCACGGTGGCCAGGAAAAACTCACCTTAACGTCCTCGTGTTTACGTTATTGCAATCGTCTAATGATAGCACGCTTATATAGTTTCATTTGTCAATATCGTTTTGTAAAACGATAAAATTACGGAACCGGAAACGCCGAGCTGCAGAGGCGCTCGTTACGAAACCCTTGGTCGGAAATCCGAATCAAGTGAACTTTTTATCTCGCGTTTAAGTTTTCCGAAATTAGTCGTCAATATACGTAGATACACGTACTGTATACGTCATTCGAACGGCTGATTAGAAAAAGGTTAATATTCCAAAATTACGTAAAATAAATCGATACAGCCATATTTTTGTAGCCAAGTGGTAGACTCATATTATGAGCGTATAATGGACAATATTCCAATAAAATTTCATTTAACCTCGACATTTAACAGTTGAGTCGAAGAAAGATGATATTCCTGGAATGTTCTTCTTCCACTCACTCGATCTATCGTAATTGTTATAGTTCAGCAAACGCGAATTATTGTTTACATAGCATTCACCGAAATATGAAGTAAAGTCTGTGGAAAATGAAGATGTACTAAATTTTCATAAATGGTGGCCACAGTATTTAAAAAAACAAACAACAAAAGTTATCCAAAAAAGGGTGAAAAATTCAGCATAAGCCAATATAGGCATTATTAGAGTTTTTTCCTTGTGGAACACCAATTTGGCCTTGCATGATTTATCAGTGCATTCCCACGTTTTATAATCACTTATTTTAGATTCATATATAAATTTGAATTGAAAATTGTCTAACACTGTTAATTGTTTGCCATTCTGGCTAATCATTGTTGTAAATTCCAACACGTTGAATAAATATTAAACTTTTAACTCTACTAACATTTAGCACTTGTAAGTAGATACTAACTAGTATTATCAAAAGTGAAGGAACCGATATTACCGATATGCTTCGTTAAAACTTAAAAATACATTTGGATTTACCTTACCAATATCTGCGCAAGACGCAACATCACATAATTAATTAAATTATACACGTACATAGGTACACATAGGTAGGTATATATGATTTAGGTACTATAATATAGTATCGGTATATAGAAGGTATATAAAACAAATTGCCGCAGTTTGAATAATGTTATCGGTTTTGTCGCAGTTTGTATAGGTGATGTAAAATTTGTGTACTGAAGTGAGCTAGAGGTGAGCTAAAAGGTTATGTGCTATTTCATACTACATTGAGGGTCTTCAAAACGTAACTTTTAAACTTAATAAAGGGAAAGAATACGTGCTATTCCAAGCAAATAAGGCGTATAATGGTAATGTTGCAGTCAACCCCAAAAAAATTTTGGACATATCAAAAGCGAAACAATATATTCCACAATAATACCAGGGATTCTATGAACAAATCTTAGACCTACCTATTTCAAACGATGCAAATAGTGACAATTACGATTAAAATTAAACTTCTAATTTTCTTTAAATTTCTTTATAATACTTAATGAAATTTAGTGTCAAAAACTTTGATAAGTAAATTAAATTATAAAAAAAAATTCTTTATAATATTCTTAATAAATTAAAAACTTATACGTACTGAAATTGAATGTTAAATATTATTTAAAACATTTTTTTAGTCTAGTATATCTGTAAATATTTTTAAGTCAGAAGAAGAAGGGCAACATTCCAGATCATTCAATATTTTTTATTAAAAAATCTATTGATTATTAAGACCTAATATTTTTGGAGGTTAAAGCTTAGGTTCTAAGTTACGTATTTTATACAGAAAAGTCTTCGATTCAAGTAAAATTTAAGGAAATAAACGGTTTTTTTTTATTTCCCAAAAATTCGTTTTTTGGAATTCTAACCTTTTTCCAATCTGCCGTTCATTTAATGTTAATTTTTTTGTTTCGATTATAGCCGACCCAACTCAGAGTTTTACGTTATAACGAAAATACGTTTGTTTATATATTTAACGTGATAATACATATTAAAGATGCTCGTCAGTTCACGGACCTCAAACACCGTCGAAGAGAAGAAGGATGCGTTTACTCTCTCTCATACACACACACACACGAACATGCTCGTGCACGCATACTCTAGGACGAGTTCAGATCGTTTCCGATACGACGACAGAATCCACCGACGCTGTTAATGGACCCGCGTGATAACGGCCGCACCCGCCCGCGATCCAATAAAATATCATATATCTCGTGCCCGTTTTCTTTTTCATTTTTTATTTTTCTAATGAGCCTTGCGACGATGCGATTAGTGCCTTCCATATATACAGTCGCCGTGTGTGTGTGTGTGTGTGTGTGTGTGTGTGTGTGTGTGTGTGTGTGTGTGTGTGTGTGTGTGTGTGTGTGTGTGTGTGTGTGTGTGTGTGTGTGTATTACGAGCGAGTACTTGTGCGTGTGACGGGCGAGCGTTCAGACACGGCGATATCGAAACGTTCGGGATACGCAGACTCACGCGTAAATTTTTACGGAAAATTGTACAAACGCGCTCACGGAGGGGTCACGGTATACACGATTCTGCGGAAGAATGCGTTCTATTTCTATACGCGATCGCGATTTTTCGATAGGTTCCCGCTTCCATATTGTATCGATGATGCGTGCGATTGCGTGTACCTGTATATATTATTATGTACGCAACACGATATATAATATTTCTGATCGTACCCACGCACTCGTGAAACGTATTTTACGGAAAGCCGGCGCGCGAACACGCGAACTGACGCGAACACTCGGTTATATTGTGAATACGACTGCAGCAGTGACGCGCCTCACCGTGTGTGTGTCCTGTTCACTAATTTTGTTGAAAACTTCAAGAAAAAATTGTTATATTGTCTCCGCTACACGGAAAGACATTGAATCGCGTACAAGTTTTTCAAATTGACCAAATATATACGTAAATAATAATATTATTAACATACATAATATTATAGTTAATAGTTCTTAGATGCTCGCACAAACGTTGCGTTTTTTCAAATGTGCCCAAAAATACACACATATAATACGTATTAAAATAATTTGCGTACAGGATATTGTTTGTCTGTACATTTTTCTAAGTATTTTTGGTTTTTATTTAATTTTGATATTTTCAAAAAAACGATAGGAAAAAAAGTTTTTCACCTATATACACACCATGGAACATCCTATGTACGTGAATACGTGTATACTGCCCTCCTAAGCCAAAAGGCAGTAAGCAACACTGTAGTAATTTTGAGAAAAATAACTTCTTAATAGTCTCTGCTGTAAAATTTATTAATATTAAACGAAAATATCGTATGTGATATGTGAACTAACACTTATCAAAATTCACGATGAAGTCAGTTACTACTTCTTTCTTAGTACGTGTTTGATTCTGCTCAATTTCAAATTAAAATTTACTGCTTTAAATTTTGCGCATACCTACTGCCTTTTGGCTTAGGAGGGCAGTATAAATATCGAGTCGAGCGGGAATTTTTCGTTTAAACGTAATATTAAAAATCAAACGGTATAGACAGCCGACTATTATAATATAAATATATATCGTAGGACACGCGTCAGTAATATTATATAGTTGGTAAGCGAATTTAAATTCACAGCTTTCCGTTTTTAAATGCACGATCAGATGTGATATTTAGCCATTACATAAATCAACTAGATACCGATGACGTAAAACGCATCAGCCGAAGCAACGATATGGACTGCAGTATGTATGAAAGTGGCGTATTTAGGGGAGATATTACAGGGAGATGTGTCTCTCCCTACTCGATCAACCTTTTTTTTTGTGTTTTTTTTTTTTTTTTATAATGTCTGTCTTCTGTTTATTTCTCATTGTTTGAATTCGAATGTTTTTTACTTTATAATAAGTCGGAACAATATGATCGCTACTTTAACTGCTGACTGTTATGAAAACCACGAATCCGTAAACAAAGGGCACTCGGGCACAGCCGATCCGTCGGGTTAACGGGATCGTAGCATGAGTGGTCCCGATAGAAAAAAAACTCTACACAATCCTCGCGCGAGTGAAAAACGGTCCCTTCCGAATACCACGTCACGCTCGGGTGCGCCTGAGCTTATTTCCAAAGCCAACGTCATCCCCTACCTTCGGCCGCTATGACGAAATCGTTAGGTTATTGCCGCTGAATCGTGTGGAGTATAATATTCGTACATGCGTATACACACGGGATCAAGGGCGTCCCTGACCCTATTTTCAGGGGAGGGCGACTTTTAGACTTGTAATGTTGAGGGATAAAAAAAAAAATTCTTTTAAATGAAGCACAAACTAATTAAAATTATTATTCTACTAAACAAATTCTTTTAATCGTTTGTGTTCTGCAAATCTATCTGTTATTTTGCATGCATTTAGTGTACTACGTGAACTGTGAAGACGTATTCGTGTACTACAATGATATTATTACTATTTCGTGTTTAACAAAAAAAAAAATTATCGAACGTTCAGTATCAGATAACGTGTATCTAAAAGTATCTATTCTTATAAAATCGATACGATACGAGCTGGGTAAATTCCGAGCGCTTCTATCAATATATTACACACCTATATCATAATCTATAACTTCAAATAATTTCGTAATTTTTTTCTAATGATTATTATAATATAATGCAGATAATGTGAAAAAGGTAAAAAAAAAATTGAAAAGGCCCAGGGGGGGGCGATCGTCCCATCGCCCCCCCCCAGAAATACGCCCTTGCACGGGATCTATGCAGTGATTAGACCACAGCGTTGTACGTCTATAAAACGTGTCGTGTACACCCAGGGGCGTGCCTAGGGGGTGATTTTGGGTGTTAAAACCACCCCAGAATTGACTTTTTAAATTTTTTCATGGTAAAAATCTTATAACAACATATTATTAAATTACTTTTATATTACTTTACAGTCACGGTGAAATAAAATTTTGTTCTAAAATATTGACTGAACGTTTGATTACAGTATTTATTTCTTTTACACTATTTTTTCTCGTGTTATTCAGTGACACGACGGCATCAGCCGGAAGAGTTCGGAGAATCAGTGTAATCTAGACGCGATAATAATGAGATTATGAGTTTTTCGTTTAAACCGTATTATTCGATCTATTTCATTTTGAGTGATGCGGTTTGATTACTATACTTAGAATACTGACAAAATGCTCAGTGTGATTCTAAGCTCTAGCCATAGTGTCTTCAATCTTGTGTGTATTATAAATGTCATTTGTCAGAGGTCAGTACTTTGTGTTTTTTTTTTCTTTACATATATAAAGAATAAAGCTTCGACTACATAGATCATTGGCCGCTATTAATCGTTGCAAATTGATTAGTACATTATATGTAAATAATTATAAATATATAGTAATTAATAAAATTAATGAATATGGAAAGAAAAAAAAAATTATTAAAATTATTAGAAAAAAATTAAAAATTACATAGATTTTTTGTTAAATTGTTTTGTATAAATTGGTGTCTCTTATAAAACTAAGAGTATTTTTGATATTCGGAGATTCATTGTTGTGACATTCGGAGGTATTTGTTGGGAATGTTGTATTTAGTTGTTTCTTCATTAAACTGGCGGCATTCTAATAGAAGATGTTTGATAGAGATTTCGGATCCGCAGGTGATGCATGGTTCTGAGTCTGTTTTGTCCACAAGGTGTTTGTGGGTAAGCCAGGAGTGTCCAATCCTCTAGCGGGTTAGAATTATTACTTCTTGCTGTCCGGTACTTGTGTAGTTGTGTGTAATGTAAAATCGAATCACTGCAATTTTATAGTTGAGCGTGTGATACTCGTATTTTTCAATTTATATTGTTTTTAATATCGTTTGGTGAAAACACCTACTTATTTCAATGATGTAAATTTAATACATTTAATCAAAAAAATTAAATCGTCCCCAAAACAAAATCCTGGGCACACCCCAGGCGTGTACACCGCCGATCGACAGTCATCATCCGGACCATGACGATCCGTACTCGCGAACTATTACGTAAAATATAACAAGTACACGTGTACGCGTCGTATATCATATTACACGGCGCGCGTGCACACACACTCGTGTGGAGGTCACATCGTAAAACATACGAATTATTACGTTAGTGTGCGCGCGCGCGCGTTTTCGTAGGATGCCGCCGTCGCACGTAATATAATAATAATAATGATAATAATAATAATAATAATAATAATAATAATAATAATAATAATAATAATAATAATAATAATAATAATAATAATAATAATAATATCCTGCGGTGACGGCGGGGTATACGCGTTATTCATACATACTATACATGTACACACACGGTCATAACGTACTGACCGTCGGTCGACCGCGCCAGACGATTAAATTATATCGGCTCGTTCGTATCGCGTATACGATGTGTACCGGCGCGGCGTCGTATACGACCGCGTGAATTCATATGGTACGCGTATAATATACGTTATTATTATTATTTTTATTATTTCTGACGGCCGTGTCTGCAGCGCCACCGCCGTCGCCACGGTGTACGAATCGCGGGGATTGAGTTGTATTTCACGCAGCGGTCGTCGTCGTCTTCGGATATGACGACCACGACGACGACGACGACGACGACGACTTGCCCGGCGTCTACGTGTGCTGTTATAGGCGCGTGTGTGTTTACACGAGTGTATATTTCCATACGGGTCGAGTGTAAAAATATGCACACGTACGCGACGACACTAGAAGTCCGTGTGCGTGTGTGCTTGTTTCTGTGTGTGTGTGTGTGTGTGTGTAATAATGTATATTTACGCGCAAAGAGACAAGTGTGTCGTCGTCGTGGGTAACGCGATACCTGGAAACACTCGACGGGCATAAAACGATCGAGTTTATAATATGCGTCTCACAGCCGACGTGTGTCGGAAATCGCGCTCTCGTGCAGTCTCTCGTTTGAGCGGACCGTGCGACGAAAAATATTACGTGCGATTTTATTCGTCGTCTGCAGGTCACGCGACTTTTTACGATTCTCTCTCTCTCTCTCTCTCTCTCTCCCTTTGTCTCGTTTCTTTCGTCCGGCACCCTGCAACCTATACGGTACAAGGGCGTCCTTGACTCTATTTTCAGGGGAGGGGGAGCGATTTTTAGACTTGTAATTTTGAGGGATAAAAAATAAACAAAAATAATTTAACTATGATATTTAGGATTAAAAATAAATAAAAATTCTTTTAAATGAAGCACAAACTAATTAAAATTATTATTCTATAAAACAAATTCTTTGAGTCGTTTGTGTTCTGCAAATCTATCTATTATTTTGCACGCATCTAGTGTATTACGTGCACTGTGAAGACGTATTCGTGTACTACAATAATATCATTACTATTTCGTGTTTAACAAAAAAAAAAAATTATCGAACGTTCAGTATCAGATAACGTGTATTTAAAAGAATCTATCGTTATAAAATCGATACGATACGAGCTGGGTAAATTCCGAGCGCTTCTATCAATATATGTATTACACACCTATATCATAATCTATGACTTTAAATAATTTCGTAATTTTTTCCTAATGATTATTATAATATAATACAGATAATGTAAAAACAGTAAAAAAAAAAATTGAAAAGGCCCAGGAGGGGGGATACGGTATTGGTGAAACGGTTTCGGGATCCCGGGTCGGAACGGAATTTGCAAGATTGATGACGACAGACACGTCATCATAGCCATATTATAGTGCTTTCCCGGCGGTGGTTTATAGATCGGTTTTCATCCCGCGTCTAAAGATTCCAGGGGATAACACGTTTCGGCTCGGCCACTGCAATCCAAGGACGCCGTAAAAATTGCGCGTTCGTTCCGGACTATATATACACACACACACACACACACACGTGTGTGTGTGTGTGTGTGTGTGTGTGTGTGTGTGTGTGTGTGTGTGTGTGTGTGTACCGTGTACCGTGAGGTCTGGCCTAAAAAAATCGTACCGTAAATGAAAAGTACGCAAACGCCAATAACCGACGAAGGATCTAGATGGCTCGGGCGTGCACTCATCCCGTCGCGTCGTCTGCGGGATTGTCCCGCGAGAACAAGTGCGCGATGTACGTACGTCCGTAATCAGATCGAACAGGGACAAAAATAATGACGCGTACGACGGGACGCCGTTAAACGTGTTTTAGACAACAAAAATCAAACAATGCTCCGGCGCTCGCGAGTGTTATTCGTTTTTAGATCTCGTGTAATGATTACGCTGGGAAATCATCGACAATAAACTGTCCGTTCGAGAACGAAACTATATAGTAATTACAAAATACCAAAATGTCTTAATTGATTCGAGTAACGACTATATTTGTTTAGAATAATGAAAAAAAAAATCAATTACCAATAACGTTAACACAGTAAGTAATTTATGTGTAACTATTATGTAAAACCATTGAAAACCTCAATGCAAATGAACCGAACGCGAAGAAGAAATGTAATTTCTTGTAATGATTGAACAAAATGTAATATACAAACTATTTCATTAAATTAATCACACACAATATGAATAACTTTATTCTTTGACGCATAAACAACAATCAGACAATCAGTCTGGTTTATAATGACGACAATCACAAAAAATACACATCCGTTAATGCATTTGTTTGACTCCGTGTCGCCAACATTTTACAAATATAATTTAACATGAAGTTTATTTCTCAAAGTAGAATTATTTATTGAGATAAACCGAGATAAAAAAATAATTCCCCCCTATTGGTGCGTAAAAATTGAGAAAAAAAATTATGATTATGTGCGAATAAAAATATTTGACACTATTTTTTTATTCAAGAGAGTTTAATTCAAATGCTGTGAATATAAATAGTGAATTCATACATCCACCAATCTCCGTGATCTTATTCTACGAATATAAATGGCTTTATTGTAATCTTTTTGAAAGTCAAAACTTTATAAAATTCGACTACATATGATCGAACCAACCGTTTATGTACTATTTTCTGAAAAACATTCGTAAGATAAACAACGCGTTCATATTTTAATATATGCAATATGTAATAATATACAATTTTAATTATTTCACAGTCTGTATTACAGTATCGATGATATTAGATACTCATGACAATAATATCATTCTCCAAGTAATATAAAAATACGTTTACTTCCAATCTCCTTGAAAGATTTGTGTGTTTTACGATGCATCATTAATAGTTTAATAGGTTTATATTTTAATATATCAGTTCAGAGATCAGTTTATTACTTTTTGACTGGAATTTTTTTTTTTTTTTTTTTACAAAATAAGTGTTTTAATTTTGAAAAATAACAACTAATCTAAACACATTAAAAGTTATTAAAAATCCATTAGCATTTAGCATAAGTTATAAATTAAAAATAAACAACACTCGTTTCTACTGTACGCGTGTGGTATTAAGTATATATAGGTATCGGAGTTGGTAAATTGTGTCCCTATAAGTACGGTCGTGGTCATATACTATGTGAATTGCGGCCGGACCGCGTATTTTTAAAACATACGCAAATTGCGGCCCGTGTACTCACGAAAAAAAAAGAACTTTGCTTTCTTTCAGTCTCCTATTGATACAACCAGAAACAGAACAAGAAACCACCATGATGTTGAATTACTTGAATTGTACTTTATAGTTTATAGTTTATAAATTATAATCGAAAAATTGTGTTTCAATCCGAATCCATATAAAAAGATAACTGATATACATAAAACATCATTTTTATATTATATCTTTGGTTTCAATCACAGAAAAATTATATTTCATGGAATAATATAAAATGTCATGGATTAATCAATCATATTTTGCCCTGTTCGCATATGGATTCTAGACTTCAATTTTATTCGTTGAGTCAGCTATCTAGTTGTTTTATATACCTGTGGTTGTTCTAAAGTATACAGTATTTTTTTTCAATCTAATAAAAATGGACGTTATGATAAGTGAAAGGAATAAAACGTTGAAAATAGTCGATGGTTTCAAATTTCGTTTTCATAAATTTCTTAACAATGATATTCAACGTTGGTGTTGCACAGTTAAAACGTGTAAATATTTTTTGAAATTTGATGATAATAATATTTGTATAGATAGTTTTAAGTCTGTTATAGTTACCTATAGTCCTAAGTCTGAAAAATGGGAAGGAAAATATTGGTTTTATGAAAAAAAGGCTTAGACAAAATTTACATATTAATAAGAAATAGTTAGATAGGCATATGTACAAAAATATACCCGGGCCGCAATTTACATAAAAAATTTGAAATGGGACGCAATTTACAGAGACCCATAGGTATGGCGTAAATTTTAACACCTTAAAGTCGGTACTCGTATGGCAAAATTAAATAAATACATGGCTTTCTGCAAAATATTTAAATTGATATCTGTGAAAATGATTCGAATCATAATTATATATTTTCGTTTATTTTTTTTTTAAATATTATATTCATAACTTATTTATTTTCAAAAACATCGTCACGACAGTGGCGGTGTACAGACGATTTTTCTGTGCGCGTCGCGATAATTATTAATACTCTAGTGCGCGTCAATGCATTATCAAACGAGGCGGAAAAATCAATTAATCCATATTCATTTTGTGTTCACTCGCATTACACGTGCATATTTATAGGTGCTCTCGGCGTCGCGGAGGACTGAGCGTGCACGGGATAAATGAAAATCATAATAATAATATTAATAATAATAATACGTAAATGTAATATCGTAAACGAATCGCGGACGGCGTCTTCATTAAACGCGCGCACGCCGATATATGGTGAGATCCGGTGTGTTAGACAATGCGCGCGGAGGATTGTTTTATTAAGAGTTTGCTTTAATCTTTCAATTAAATCTCGGTTTCCGGCCCCGACGGTTTTTTTCCGACGTTGATCGCACGGCTCGGACTCGAGATTCGTGAATAAAATATCGTGTATATACCTTCACGTTATTATTTTATTTTCGTTTTTTTTTTTTTTTTGTTCCACCGTTATCAACGATATTCCGAACCCGTCGGACACTATTATACGTTGAAAAAAAAAAAAAACGTATTTAATATTGTTACTCGCGCGTTCGGTAATACAGTCACGTTTATTCCATTGACGGGACGCGACGACGACGACTCCGCCGAACAAGACTGCGATCTGTTTAAAATAAAGTGACCATATATTTTTTTTAATAAAAACGGCAAAAAAAAAAAATCATAATTATTTGTTACAAACAAATATTTTTAATTTAATAATATTACTAGCGAATTTCTGAGGTACTTATGTTTTTAAAGGACAACAAAACTAAATCAACTTATTACACTTACTAGGTAATTAACTTATTATAAACAAAATGTTTTCGAGTAATAATTACAGAATTAAATAATTGTATATTTTTCTAAAAACGATATTTCGTCGACGAACATTTATTTTTATTATTTTTTTTTTTTTTGTCTACTTTTTGAAAACGGGACATTTTAGCGTCCCGAAGATTTCCCAGGGGACAGCGAGACAGAGATTCAAAAAACGGGACTGTCCCGTTCAAAACGGGTCGTATGGTCACCTTAGTTTAAAAGTACGAGGCAGAAGAAAAGTGCGTACAACGTCTCTCACTCACGCTGTGTTCCTGTTTAACTGCTGATAGCACTGACGTGTTGATCATAATGTATACAGGGTGATTTCTTTATCAAACACGCCAACCCCGTTTTCCACACCATATATAATCATAATAGGGTTTTCAACGTAAATCTCTACGTACAATCACATCAAAACACTTACAAAACCACATTTCTGCAGATAAAAACAAATATTTTTTACCGTTTTCGATGTACGTGATTTTTTTTAAACCTTTTGGCTTCCTTAAATAAAGACCTTTATTTGTAAAAAAAATATTGCAAAAGGCAATTTTTTTTCGAATGTTTGATACCTATTTATAAAATAGTATTATTTAATCAATAATTAATTTTAAAAGTATGTATCTATATAAGCGTTTGATGTTTAGAGAGTAATAGAAGTTTTTGAGGAAATATAACGTCACTCGTCCTCTGCCCTAAACTCAAATGTGTAACTAAAAACTGTTAAACTGTTGCAGGTCTAGTAATAATAATATGAATATTGATATAAAAAAAAAAAAATGCTCTCCCCCGTAACACCGTGTTGTAAATAGTGGTTACCAAAAAAACAAAACTATTAATCTATAAAAAATCGTGTAGGTAAAAATGGAAAAAAAAAAAAATTTTCTCAAAAAACATATAGTAGTTCGATTTAGGTGTCCTTTTAAATTGTACGTGAACAGAAAAAGCCAACGCGTTCATTACGCAGGATTAAAACACGGAACGGGTGAGTCGAACAAATCACCCTGTATATAATATTTTACGACAGTAGGCAGGCACACACACGCGACTAATGCTCACGCTCGTCTTCCGAGGATTTTCTAAAACCGTTGTCGGCACTCGAGTGAAAGCAAAAAAAAAAAAAAAAAAATCAAGTAGAAGAAAAAAAAAATAAAGGTTTCCGGTGCAGGTCAATAAAGCGAGCGCGCGTGTGCACGGGGTAAAATGAGTCAATATATCACGTGGAAACACACCACAAGGAAACGTATACACATACACATAATAATGTAATATATGCCTACCTGCGCCTGCAGAGGGAGTTGTGCAGCCGTTCCGGTCGCTCGTCGTCGGTATAATACCGTGTCGTGTACCGTATACGGGCGACGACGACGACGACTGCTGCCGCCGCGGCTCACTGTCTACAATGCTACGTGTAAATAAACGGCGTACGTGTAAAGGGTGACAATGATATTATTTAAATGGTACGCATATTCCCGTCCAGGACGGCTATTGCGTGTGGTTGCTAGTGTGTGTGTGTGTGTGTGAGTGTGTGTGTGTCTTTTACGTGCGTGCAGTACCTTATAATGTATAATGTGTGTGTGTGTGTGTGTGTACGGCGAGAAGACACTCAAAACATTCGTTCCGCACTCGATAACATTATCCACGCTTTCGTTCGTTTTCCGTCTTTTAATTATGCAAATGTCGGAAATTTGATTTATTGTGAGACATTCCGAAAACGAAAATTCACCGGCGGATTCGCGCGGGCCTGGGTTAAAAAAAAAATGAAATAAAATAAAACGATTATTTCAAAATGTTGCGTTCGTTACGAGGTGTAAAATTTAGAAGAACAAAAAAAAAAACGATTTTTTTTTTCTCGGCAAGTTATGATAATTCGGTCGTCGTATTCCGGATGTGCACTACCGGTGTTCCGAGGAGTATGAGTGGCATACAACGTATTATGTGAAGCGACGAATAGATGAGGCACAAAACGAGCTTTGGTTGTGTATACTTTTGAAAAGTACTTTTTAAATATTATACGTTTGAAAAACTTAAAAAAAATAGTCGGTACTTAGAGCGTACATTAGAATACTTTATCATAACAATAGTATTCGTTAAATATTTGAATATTATACAAAAAGTATTCCTACAAAACTTTTTAGAATACATATTTTTTAGTTGTATCTTAACTTACACTGATAACACTTGGTGCGTTCAAGGATAAAATTAATTTTTACGTCAAATATCGAACACTCAAGGTGCTGAACGGTTTTATTTTTTTAATGAGGATCTATGTCATGAATCACCCTTAAAAAACGATATTAAAACATGCAACACGTTCACCGAAAGAGCTTTTTACTATCATTGACATACGATCACTATACTATTTATATTAATAAGTATACCTGTATATATTATCTATATAATAAAGGTTAATATATTAAAGGTCCCCATATACGATCCATAATTTTTTAGTATCTCTAGTAACAGCTCTTTCGATATGTTTTATTTAGGGCTCGGATTTAAATGCCCTAAAAATCAAAGAGTGTCCCAAAAATGCCCTAAAAATATAAGTTTTTTTAAAAATATTTCAAATATAAATTTACATAAAGCATTTTTATTATTTTTTCCGAAAAACAAAAATTAATGGAAAAAAAAAAAATTAAAATTGAAAAACTGTTATGTTTGTCGGGCACGTATTTTTTTTTTTTTAATTGTGTTGGTATAATTCGAATGATTCATGTTAATATGTTACGCAGCACTAAATTTATATTTCAATGAACTCAATTTTATTTTGTCATAATACGAAAAATAGGACTAAAATATATTGAATTTTTTAAAAATTGCAATAAACACGTAAAAAATGCACCAAAAAGTTTAAAATCAACTGAAAATGCAAAAAATTCCCCAAACAATTTGTGTAGTTGCAACACAGAGTACTTAAAACTCATTTTTAACTTGGAAATCATCGTGTAAGATACAAATGTATTGAAATCTGAGTCCTAGTTATAATATTGAAAGTTGGATGATTCTCAAAATATAAAATACTAATATACATATATAATGTTTAACATTATATTTCAGTATCAGACACACTTGAAAAGTTATGTTTATTACAGCGGGTTGATTGTATTATTTTTTCGAAACTCATTTACTTTCTGAACGTGCCTTGTACTTACAATACTCGTCCATATATTTTTCAGCAATATCTCCACACTAAACGTACCTGTTTCCGATCGAACAACTTCTGCATTTTTCATATTTTTCTATTTAAAAAAAAAAAAAAAAACACATTTAACATTTAACTTAATCATTAAAACTACACGACATCAAATTTATTTTTATTTTTTTTTCATCAACACGCATATACCTGTATGCGGCACGTGAATAAATTGTTCACTCATTCCAAGATGTTAACTAATTTATATTATAAAATACACGGTATATAATAACATCAACTCGATCGAAAAAAACAGCGTTGGTACGCAATAATCCATAGATTAAAACAACGCCTTAACTCGTAAATATTTTCATTTGGCATTTTTCTCAAAAAAAAAATCGTACGAAAAAAAGTCTACTGACATCATAAAATAGCATTTGGTAAAATATCCGAATGTCGAAACTTATTATTATTTCTCACGCGTGGCCGACGGAATTATTTACAACGTGCGTTTCGACCGACCGGATTAGAAATTAATACGAATTATATATATTAAGCGCAAACTCGCCGGGTCACTTTTGAACATACATAAAATAAATAATTTATTGTTCTCGTTAATAATATCGCGTTAAACACTGACAACGGCCCGCGTCGTAAATTTGTCATCTACTTTCCAAATAGGTACGAAAAAATATCTCCTGATGACATCTGTGCGTGTAAATAGGATTTAATTTAATTTTCTAATGTAACTTTGATAGTGTTTTTCACTTTTCATTTTTTTTTTTTCCCGTACACTCATATTCGGCGTCATCAACTCTGTTGTAATCATAATGAGGTTTTTTTTCCCTTTGAATAATTGTATTAGTAAAGCAAGTGAAAACAACAAGACCGACAAATAATTATGGCTCTTGGTCGTGGTTTTTTTTTCGTCGACAAATCTCAACGTCACCTGTCTCGTAAAAACTGCATGGACCGTTCTAATGTCGTCATTCATCGTTTTTTAATCTCCCGACGAAAACTCATTATCCGCTATGATAACTATTTCGATATTATGATTGTTTACAGAAGCGAAAAAAAAAACCACTGGAAATTCGTCGAAAAGTGTGTTTCCACGGTGCCCGCGAGTGGGTACACAACGTGCACGTTCGGGACACGCTAGGGAAAATCGCGTTTTATCAACATAATAATATATACACATATTATATACAGTTATTACTAGAGACCGGATTTTAATGCAGTAAAAATCCAAAAAACACGCAGTTAAGTGCCTAAATCGTGCAAAAATGTATATTTTGCCTAAAATCGCTTAATACTTACCAAAATGTTGTAAACATTCAAAGTACATTGATTTAAACCCTTAAATTATACTTTTATTTATCCAGTTTTTTTACGATATTACGGGATTAGCAAAAAACTAATGAGTAATTAATAATTAAAAGATTGATAAAAATATATACATATATAAATAAAAAAACCATACCAACAGAGTTAAGCTATTTAATTTCCCATCAATTTTCAACTCTGGATAATTTGATATCCAGATTTTAATTTTTGACGACAGACTAGACCCGATTTTTGGCATTTTAAAAATTTGTTTATACTTATTTACGTAAATTATTCGTAATGAAACTATCACGACACTAACTGATTCGAGAAACACTCAATCAAACACAAAGTCAGACATAATACTAAAGTACTAATGGCCGGTTATTCAAAATTATTATCTAACTAGTGGTTGCTGTCACTTATTTTTACCGCGAAACACTAATAAATTGATGTTAATCTAAGAATATTAGCAGCTTGTGTTCACTTTTTCCTTTTGTATAGTTGAAAACTGAAATAAACAAATATTTACGTACATACCTGTAAGTAGGTACTATATTTTATATACCTACCTGGCTACCTATATATATATATATATTATCTAGTTTAGTTTAAAAAATGCAGAATTTGCAATTTCATGCAACGAAAATAAAAAGTGCAAAACGTGCAATTTCGTGCAAAATAAAACTTTGTTAAATTAATCTACTTCTCATGATTCGGATTTATAATTTATTTTTACATGTTTTAAAGCAAAGGAAAAAAATTTGCAATCGCACGATAATCCGGTCTCTAGTTATTACGCTTGTCGTGAGTCTATATACATGTATTTTATAATTTACTGTTCGGGGAGACACGGCATAATATGGGTTGTAAGTGTTTTCTTCGCGACTACAAGACTTGTCAACGTCGCGCGTCGCTCTCCCGGTCGAATCACGTATTATAGCCCTAATGTAATTAATTTACTGATATTTAATGTAAAAGTCGTACGTGCTTGTTTCGTGTGCGACGTACTAAAGTAGAATGATGAGAACGTACAAAACGTATTGCTGTGGCATTCGACGACAGAATACTAAATAATATTACGCGTTTAACGAACATAAATTAATTCATAGTCCATCATCGCGTCCGTGGTTAAAAGGATTTTTCTGTTTTTTCTTTTTTTCAAATCGGGCCGTTTGCGCTTTTTTCCGTTCGTGCAGAACATCTGAGTGCGTTTTTAAACAACGCGCGTCGTTCCGTCGACGGGGTATACACTCGCGAACTTGTCGGGTAAACACATTACGTTAAGCGATTTCTACGGCTTTTGGATAATAAATTAAATTATGCGTGATGGTATTACGAAAAAACACGCTTGATTAATGATTATCAAGATTTTCGTAGAAAAAAATTAATAAAAAATAATAATAATAAATAAAAATATACTCTCGTCCGTCCGTAAACCGTATAATATATAGTGTGCAGTCCGTGTATTATACATTTTTATATATTGTATTATAATACGCGTGTAGTTGGGAAAAAACGGAATGGACCTCGTATTAAGTCCGAAAACGGCAATTGCAATGTTTATAATTCACCCGACTACCCGAGTGTACGTATTATATTATTATATTATATACATCGCTTTTACTGTATATACTCGTATACCCATGTGTACGTATAGTATATGTTACGCGTTGT
Organism: Therioaphis trifolii; assembly: GCA_027580255.1. Lineage (NCBI taxonomy): Eukaryota > Metazoa > Arthropoda > Insecta > Hemiptera > Aphididae > Therioaphis > Therioaphis trifolii. The sequence goes on from CM050411.1 coordinate 18,325,354, forward strand.
TATTAATATACTTTTTTTCGTAGGAT